>CM040990.1:19945320-20070320 GCA_022985145.1 Pangasius djambal
CGCGCGCTTTAGCCAAGGACCCATGTTCCTTTCTTTAACTTATTTGCTTTATGTTATGCCCAGTGTCCTTTTGTCTTTAGTCAGAGAGCGCAAAGATTACATTTGGACTTTGTATGATATATGGTATACCGCATATGAAATAAATATATACAATGTAAAGGCATTTGTAAGTGAATCCTGACTGAATTTCAGACAGTGAGCCAGTCGAGAAACGTCAGCGTGTACGATTAACCGTTTCAGTAATTTAACTGTTCAACAGTGCTGAAGAAATTGTCATCACTTGAAAGAACCATTTACAATCGCATAATAAAATGCACAAAGGAAAGCGTTTTGATAAATTTAACTAATAGATATTTAAACAAAACATTTATTTGACTCTAATCAGAGGTGAGTATGACAAATACCCGAAGTATTAGATCCCGAAAAAAACCTATGTCTACTTGAACTAACAACCATAGCTATCCTGCAAAGACATTGAAATTGTAGTTCGTAGTCCGAGAGAAAGACAGAGGGAAAAGATAACCTCTTTTAGTACCCAGTAAATGGAATCGCCACTCTTGTGGTCTAGACAGTGCCATAAAGACAGAGGCCCTAAATGGCTATTTTTTTCTCTTAATTGCACCGTCTGTTCGCGGGGAATGGCGTCCACTTCCGCAGTAAACAGTAAACAAGAGAGTCTGAATCTTCGAACAAAGAAACTTGAAAGAACTTAGAGAATGAACACTAGTAGTCTACTTGTACAATCAACCACGTGTAACACCACTAACTTAGGGTTGCGTATTAAACAAGTCAGGAAAATTCAAAAAGGCATTTTCGAAGCAGAAACAGTTGTGTTAAATCTGTGGAGGAAAAAAAATCGATCGTTGACAAAACGATAGAACGATAGTGATTTGAGACTTAATAATTAAAATAATAATTAAATGTTGTCTTTGTGCTTCACTAATGTGAATACCTTCACCTTTAACCTGTTGCAACAAAGTGGTATTAAGGCCAACACTTAAACCAGTAAGCGTGTGGAACAGAATAGAGAACCAATGAGAATAAGCGTGACTGCAACAAGAAATGTGTGAAAGTCAGACTTTACCCTGCAAGTACACCAGGTAACTTGCCACGCCCAGTAAATACACTTTATTATCCCAATAAAATGCACTTTCTGTGCATGCAAGGGAATGTTTTGGTATTTATTTTTGCATTTTTCCCCATTAGCTATTAGCTATTTAAAAGCAGTACGCGCAATAAAGTCTTAGTGCAACACTCTTGTAAATTTCATACAGTGTGCACTTATTAAGGAAGTTACTCCCCGGAGCGATACAACCTGCGATACAGTGACTTAATAAGCTATTTTAGCGTTAACATATTAGCATACTAGATATTCCATTATTTATTCCAGTGCATTTACCCAAGAATAGAAACTAACTTGTGTGTAAGGCTGAAAGAGAATGGGTGTCGTTAGTTGATGGCTTTCATGCTTTCCTTGGCAGTGAGCTTTGCCCGCAGAATGGTGTGAGAGACAGATAGCAAACGAGCAGGAAGGGTACTGCCATAGCCAAGGATCAAGGCTAAAAGACTACTCTTGTCACGCCCACCAACCTTGGCCCTGGTTTAATGACGTAGACAATTTGTCGAATTCCTTGGCTTGCGTCATCATCCTACCGAAGAAGAGACTCCTTGAGTGTCCGCCTACCAAACGAGAGACACTGGGTCGTCTGCATCGCCTGGAAAGCGTTCTGTGTGCAGTGCAATTGCCATTTTTCGGTAGCTTGTGAGAGTGATAAATAAGACCCTTTAAACAAACCATAAGTCTGCATAGTTTTTTGCGAGGTTCCTGAATTTTATTTCTGCAAGACTACAGGGGGAGCTGCAAAAAGGAGTGATCGGACGCAGCGGATGTCATCTGAGTGCACTCTTGGAGAAAAAGGAGGAAATGGCTTAGACTTCATAGACATCAATACTCTCAGAGTCTGGAGCCAACTCACTATAAAAATTAAATGGAGACTGGATTTCGATTTTATGTCGGTATAATTTGCCGATGAGGGCAAAAAACAAAACAAAAAAACAAAACAAAACGCAAGCTCAAAAAAAAAAAAAATATATATATATATAAATATTGTCTTCCATTGTAGCCTCCATTACCTATTGTTTTAAAGCAATATAGCTTACTTCCTTCCTATGGATGTGATGAAATGTTGTAAATATTCTGTCTATTGGTGATCAGCACTTATTTGTGTGGTCTTTCGTGATATTAAAAATTTAATAAAAAGCTGATGTGATTACCACTCTCTGATTTATAATTGCCTCTAAGATGTTACATGCAACAAACATAAATTTTCATTAGGCCCAGGGAATAGATACCAGTCTGGTGAAGGAAGACGGCTAAAACCTAGCCACTTCAAAGTAGAAACAATATTTCAGAGTACTGGCAGTTCACAAAAGCGACCAAAGCCGCAATCTTCTCCTCACGCGAGTGAAGGGATGCACTCTTAGAACTACCAAATCATTTCTAATTATAGATTTGTAGCTTTCATTTGAAATGGGCCTATTCAAGTAGTCTACGGCAGGATAGTGTGTGTATGCATATGCAATATCTTTCTCACCAATTCTATAAAAATTATGTATTTAAGTATATGTTTAAATATTTTATTTTATTCACAAGTATTTCAAGAGAATATTGTCATAGAGTAAAACAAAATAAACAATACACAAACCATACTTTCAATTATTTTATTGAGTAAATCACAGTTTGGAAATAGTTTACAATAATATCTTGTTTAGAAAAAAACAATGGCACTGGAAAATGATTTTAACATTTCACTGAAATATTTGATCTTTCTATAATGATCTTTCTTAGTTTTAGGTAGGCCTATATATAAAGACTACTTTAATGTTTACAGCTGAACAAACACAAAAACACGTTTTGTACGTTTAACATTAGTGTGACGTCGGTACACATCAAATGTATGACACTTTAAAAATACACTAAGAATAAAATAAAAGCCTCAAGGTTGTCCATAAAGTGCAATAATTACTAGATGAAAACATACTATACCATAAATTTCAATTTAAATATATTATATTAACCATACCTGTACTGCCAGTATATATGTATAATAAAAAGAAAACATAACCTAAATGCTAATCCTAATTTATTTGACCACCATTATTTTTCACAATACCACTACTGTGAAATAAAAAATAAAAACCTGAAAAGCCGGGTGAAGAAATTCTACAACTGTTGGGAGAGAAATGAGAATTACAAACAGTTCACATTGCGACAGCCTGAAGCTCTGGCTTCATAAGGAAAGCTTCTTGATGAAATGAAGAGGCTTTTTCTGAAAATTGTACACTGAGAGAAAATGCATTTTTGTATCTTATATATTTTTGTTTAGTTTCTCAAGCCCTTGTGCAAAAATATTCATTCTGAAAACAAACCCTAACCAGTTTATAAATTAATGTATCAGTAGCCAAGTGCACACAGCCATTTATTTACGATAATATTACATAACAGTGGAACCAACTTTAACATGAACGTTGAGCTTTCAATTATAATTCCGTTTGTTTCACTTAAATAGCCACATGTTTAAGGTTAAGATTTTTAAATATATCAGCAGAAATATAAAAACCAACACAAAATCTTAAAATGCATTTATGTATTTTTTCTGGTTTGCACATTTAATTTAAAATTAGTATTACAAATATACATATTAAATAAAACATGCATATATTTATACATAAGTTACATAAATACACATAGCTTTCACTTCGAACGATTGTTTGCACAATTACTTGCAAGCACTGGCTGAAGCACTATATACTACAGCACTATATACTACACTATAATCCTACATAAAAGCAAGATTTAAACTAATTAGACAATTAGCTTAATTGATCTCAACTGGATAAATTACGTTGTGCTAAACTTATTCAAATAATTATTTAAAAACTATTAGTCTTATGTACAATATTCCAATTTTTACATTCAGGAATGAATACTAGTACTATACTGAAATGTATCGCACCCCATGATGAGCCATTCATTCATTCATTCACACAGGCACGCACGCACACACACACACACACACACACACATGTCAAGCCAGGGATGGGTGTTTTCCATTGCACTCTGAAATAATTAAGCAGTTACTGTGTGAAAATATGTAAAATATTATTTTTAAATAAAAACTGACGTTCTCTTTATGGTGTATTCTTCTGTGTACTAATTGTGTAATTTCTCACCAAAAAAATAAAAAATAAAAATAAGAAAAGAAAAGAAAAAAGAAATGAAGTAGTAGGTAAAGAACTAAAAAGGGGAATTTTTCTTTTTTTTCTTTTTTCTTTTTGCTGTACCAACTACTCTCTAACCGGGTTTAACTTGATAGTACTCTTAAACCCTGACCTATTTGTACTAACATAAGGATTTTTTATTTTATTTTATTTTTTAATGGAGTCTACAAAGCAATTTTATACGCGCTCTGGATAAGGGCGTAGTAAGTGCTAAATTCTTGTAGATGTAAATGTATTCCCGCCTCGCGCTCAGTCAAACGGGATCAAGGATAGAGGGATAGGGAACAGGATAGAGCGGTTACTGAAGATGAATGAATGAAAGTACTATTAGCAGCAAGATTAATATAAGACGTAAGCCTCATTCGCTAAAACACGCACACACACAAACCAGTTCTCACCATCAATGTAGTGAACAAACATACCTCCGCACTGTGTGAAATGACAATGACTATCCTTTGTCCAAATACATTGCATAATTATTTGAGTGGACACTCGGTTAGAGGATAACAGGGCTGCAAATTGTGTTATTTATTTATTTAACTTTCTCTTTGTCATCTTCCACATTATCAAGTGCATCATTTCTATACTACGTTGCTTTTTGTCTTCTCATAAGCCACTGGGTGTCACACGTTTGGCTGCTCTTTGTTCTTTTTAATAGAAGTGTCCTTTCACAAATGTTTCGGCTAGATGGCGCCATTGCTCTACCCTGAGCTCCACTCACTCACCAACTTGACCCTCTTGACGTCAGAGCAGTCTAGAGCATCAAGGCCACTTCCAAAACCCTATTGGTCTGAAAATCACATGACGGGGCGCCTAGAATCCATAATTATGTTGCCGATATTTTTCGCTCCCCCCCACCTCCCAAAAGATGTCAGCGTCCTACTGTCCTTATCCATTCCGACATAAACGAGCTTGCTTTAAAACATAAGATCAACACGCCCAAGTTAGCAAAATGTCATGTCCGAACAACGTGGCAGCCGGCTCGTTTCTGATGGATTCGCTGGTGGGAGAAACGTCTCCATACAGAGGTGAAGGATATTCTGCTAACTCTGGGATGTACATCTCAACGTCCGCAGAATATGGCTGTCAGATGATGAGAAATTTAGGCGTCGCTGGTGTGCCCCACTCCAAACGGGATGAGCTGCCACCGAGCGCTGTGCTAATCAGCGGCTATGAGCACGCGCATTACCTGTCGCAGCGGGACGCCTGGACGACCGCCTCCAAAACTTACAGAGGTGCCCAACCTGTTGCCCAGCCTTTGCACCCATGTTCTTTTACAAGTAGCGGCGTCAAGGAAGAGGCGATACCTTGTCTGTATCAGTCTGATATCGATAGTCCCAAGGAGTCTACGGACTCCTCCACCTATATCCGACTGGGAGACAATAGCAACCACACTAATCAAAGCAGCGTCTCCTCCGCCGGCTATTTCAGAGGGAACCAGGTGTATACAACTGAAAGGGTGCATGAAGAAGACGGGTTCGACTCGGACTTTAACCGTATTTCAAGAATAACAGCTCCCACAGAGGCACGAGCCGTAGATTCGTTTGTCAAGAGCAGCAAGTCGCAGCAGGACGCAAAGGGCGAGGAAACGAATGCGGAGGAGCATAGTGTGGATAAGAGACAACAACTGAGGAAGGAAGACGGCGGCCCGAACAGCTGTACAGATGATTCTGAGAGCGAATTGAAAGGTGATCAAATTAACGCCCATGCTGTCCATTTATTTCTGTGTGTCTCCGTGTTGTGTGTGCGCGCGCATACGTGCGCGTTTTTGTACTCTCTCTCTCTCTCTCTCTCTCTCTCTCTCTCACACACACACACACACACACATACACACACACACACGCACACACACACATAAACAACAGGTTGTCCTACAGTTAATATTTGAATCACAAGCCTAAGTAAAACAAAGAATAAAAGAATATAAACCACGCTTTTATCATGACTCAAGACATCCTGTCTCCTGTTCATCAATACAGACGGAGAACAGATGTCTAAACCGCATTTGACATAAAAACACACAAAACGGAAAAGACAATTTGCTTTGAAATAAACAAAATCAAAAAACACTGGACATGCACAAACATGCATGGACCACACATAGGTACACAAGCACACACAGCAAAAATAAAAACAAAAACTAATTAAATGATTCATTTTATGCGCAACGGTGAGTAGCTCATGCAGACACAGTTTTACGCACACACCGTTTTATGTGTATGTATAGTAAACTATAATAGATGTCAGGGAGAGATAGGGCTCTAATCGTGTTGTGATAATACCGAATTGTTTGTATCTGGTGACCCTACAAAATCTGTGCTGTCGACGCATGCATTATTTTGGTAGATCTTTATCTAAATTAATCTTGTTTTAATGTTAAATAAACATATATGTCCAGTATATAACGCGACTACTGTTACCGAATAGTGTCAGTGGAAAGAAAGCATCGGATTTGTTTTGAATAAAAATACATTTAGGACAAATTATAAATGACCCAAATGTCTAAAAATATTGAACTGGATGTTTTCAGTTTCAAATGTCGAATTTCGCTTGAAATATATTTATTATTTAGAGTGTTTCTCTAGAGTTTCTGGCATGAAGTGATTCAAATTAAACTTTTTATATTTCTGTGAAAATTACTGTTTATTCAGCATTTAATGTTGCTTTCTATATCGTTTCCTAAACAGTATTGCTAATTTGTATGAAACATTTAATAAATATTTTTGAAATATTTTAGAACTACACGGTATGTGCGTTTTGAAAATAGGGTTAAATGGGTTTATAAAAAGAAACAAAAACAAAACAAAAAATCGAATTTGACTTGAGAGTTATTATTAATTGAATTTAATTATTAATTCAGTATATTGATTTCAGGCTTCAGTGTAATTATTATTATTAATTATTATTAAAGAAATGATTGTTATATATAATACACATATATGTAAGAGGGTAAGAGAGAGATTAGTATTATTTATAATTAACAAAATAAATATTATATATGTATGTGTATATATATATATATATATATATATATATATATATATATATATATATATATATATATATAATAAACTGGAATCTTTAAACCTTTAAATCGCTGGAAATTTTTTATGTACTATTCTGAACATTCAGTACATCTACTACTACTACTACTACTACTACTACTACACACACACACACACACACACACACACACACATATATATATATATATATATATATATATATATATATAAAACACAAAATCATATACCTATTATAATTATATTATTATTATATTATATAATAAATCTATTTGTTGTGATCAAGTTTAGTTCTCATTCTGAACATAAACATTATACTTCATTACTGCAGATGAAGCAAAGTTGGAAAACACAACGGGGAACTGGCTAAAAGCTAAAAGTGGACGGAAGAAGAGATGTCCTTACACAAAGCATCAGACACTTGAGCTTGAGAAGGAGTTCTTGTTCAACATGTACTTGACTCGAGAGCGCCGTCTGGAGATCAGCAAGAGTATCAACCTTACAGACAGACAGGTCAAGATTTGGTTTCAGAACAGAAGGATGAAACTGAAGAAGCTTAACAGGGAAAGTCGGGTCCGGGAGCTAACGGGCTACAACTTCAACTGAAGACAGGACAAACAAACAAAAAGCAACACAATTACTTTCATTCATTTTTATCAATACCTCGGACTTTCACACACACACACACCCACCCACCCACACACACACACACACACACACACACACACACACACCGTTTGCATCTCGGCATAGGCCTAACTGCAGTAATTGTGTAAATTAGCGAACGTAAAGGGATCCTCGGCTCGTTCAAACGTTAGGGCATGTCTTGCTATACATGAGCTATCTACCTGATGTCTTAGATTAGCTTGTTTGTCCTTAGTGCGCGTGTGTCCTAAACAATGCGTACTGTGTACTTTGCATGCCTACTGTTGATTTGTCAATTTCATTTTCAATTCGACAGAGTGTTAAATAAAAAGGGGTTGGGAAATATAATGTCCTTGCATCTCCTTCCCCTTGTATATCCTCTTTAGCTTTCTGTTGAGAGAGAGAAATAACGGTAAGGGCAAGTGTGAGAGAGAGAGAGGGAGAGAGAGAGAGAGAGAGAGAGAGAGAGAGAGAGAAGATTGTAGCACTTCCAATAAGAGTGGGAGTCCCCATAACGTTGATTTAAATATTATCCAGGTGACCACAGTAAGTCAAGGTCATAAAATTGTAATGTCATGACGGTCCTGCAAAGCGCTGGGGGTGGATTTTATGATCTGCAAATATAATGTGCTGGTGCAGTAAAGATGCATTAAAAAGCGGAGTGGAGGAAGGCTAATCCACATACCCAGGCTTGCAATGTGCTGGCCTCACTGGCGCGCTCTGCGGGCTGTTACAGAGGCAGGAAGCCTCTTTAATGGCTCTAGAGAAACATAACGCTTACACACCAGCCAGTCGACATGGATGTACGATAAGCATCAACAACAACAACAGCAGCAACAACAACAACAATCAATCAATACGTGGATCATATCATATACAGATAAACAGATTTCAAGAAAGGCTGAAAAGGTAAGACCGCTTTTTTCAATATGTTTGTTGAATCTTTAAAAACTATTTAGTCAATCTACAGTACAGTCAGTAACAGCTTTGGTTAAAAAATATCTGCGTTTGTTTAACACGCTCATAAGCAATGGACTTCTAAGACATTACAGATAGTTGTGGTGGACGTCTTCTTGTTAAAAGGCTATAATCGGCACACTAATACATGGTTTGTTTGTAGATCTAATTTTTTAAATATCCATTTTCATAATGGTGAACTGTTTGGATCGTCTGTCATAACTGCGAGGCTAAACTTTATAATGGTTTCATTTTGCTTAGGACTTTTAAAGACTATAACTTAATTGCTTCTTCTCTCACATGCTAGTTTTTTCGTAACCCTCTTTAAACTTAGTCATATTTTAGCTATGTAAGGCAAAAGTCAATGTGGTTGCCTTAAAAGTTTAAAAGATTGGTACTAGTAGTTGACGGCGTTTAAGAATCAAGATAACAAACCCTAGCAAGAATTACTGGTTACATGTCATATGAACCGATGTGAAGTAGAACAAAATTCTTACTTGTCTCGCGAAATGTTGTTTTGTCTTCTCCGGTGAATAACGTCGTCACGCGCAGCTGGTGCGTGGTTTAGGTAGTTTCATGTTGTTGGGATTGAGCTTCCTGGCTCGACAACAAGAAACTGCCTTGATTACGTCAGTTCGGCTTCATCAAGGGCGACAATTGCCGTTAAATTACACCCTGTGCAGTGAAGTCTTCGCAAATGGCATTGTAAATGAACTAAACGGTTATAGCCACGGTGGGCTTCTTTTCTCTTTGCTCGCGTTTTAAGTGCTGGGCTGTAAAATGTTTTTAAGCTCTCTGAGGAGAAAAAAGGTTGTAAACATTACATGGGGTAAACCTCGACCGCACCGAAATGGGAAGTCTCTGATTACAAGTTTTGGAGTTGGATTGCCTTCGCTGCGATGTGATAATAGTGGCATTCACGTTGGTATTCAGAGAAAATAATTCGACAGTGAGTAAGGGGAGAAAAAAGAATAGATAGATAGATAGATAGATAGATAGATAGATAGATAGATAGATAGATAGATAGATAGATAGATAGAACATTTGATTAAGAGAGTATATTTGAGAGTTTCAGAATTGCATGGACTTTATATTCTAAACCAAGACTGCTTGTTATGCATGTTTGTTGTCTGATACAGCGTACACTATAGAGACTGACTGGCAATGGACTGTGTGTGTGTGTGTGTCTGAGTGTGTGTGTGTGTGTGTGTGTGAGAGAGAGAGAGAGAGAGAGAGAAAGAAAGAAAGAAAGAAAGAAAGAAAGAGGCTGAAATGCTACAATTGTCTAAATGTGCTTGTAATTTGAAGTATTTTTTGAGAAAACTAACGAACCATATTTTATTTAGTCTGCTTCAGTAAATTAGATAAACTAATACATTATTTAAAGGTGAAAAACGTGAACGCTGTCCAAAAATTACGTTACTTTGAAAGTTTACAATAACAAATTATTAAAACAATACAAGAACTAATCACGAGTTTATTTGTATTCATTTTAGTAATCGTTTGATACATGCACTCGAATCCTCCAGTGTTTTTACGTTTATCATGTAAGGCCTTAGAATATATGCTTTGAAAATGTGCCCTTAATTGACATAATTTCAGGTCAATTTTAAAATTATATAATATATAAAATCAGGAAAATAAACCGTCCAGATATTTGAGCGTCAAAATATTAAATTAGTTAAATAAACAATCCGCCTACTTGAGCGTTGGCTTGTTAAAACATAATTGCCGCTAAACTCTTTTATTAAATTGTTTTAGTGATACCTAGGTCAGATATAGCCTGAAGACTTATTAAATTAAAATGGTTATTACAATGGTATTTCGCGTTCCTGTGGAATTGCACTCAACTAGGCTATAAAATCCGTCAAACTCCTGTAAAGACTTGAAACTGAAGACATGTATGTATGTATATATATATATAATATTTGATATAATAGCCTGTAGATTTCTATAAATGCATTAGAAGACACCATAGGCCTTGTTAAGTGAAAATCGCAGCACAGTGATTAACAGTACAAATTTCAAGTCAAAGATGGCCCAGACGAATAATTACACAACCACAATGCAGAATTTTTTTTTTTATTTATTTTTTTTAAGATTTCGGTGTGTGTTATGATATGGCCTGTTTTTAACTACAAGGGTTGATATGGATTTCGCCATCTTTGCTTGTTTTGTTAACCCCCCTCCACTGCCTTCAGCTGTTTTGCGACGGGAGGAGACAGTCTGGAATCCAAAGTCATTTTCGTTCAGTTGAGTGAATGGGGAACTCCTCTGGAATGCGTCACCAACAAAGAGTTTACAGCATACGAAATTACCCCCACAGGACATTACCGCCTATAGTACATGGATATAGAGGCAATTTCTTTCCAGCATCTTATCACATATAAGTGATAATTTTTAAATAAAATTAAAAAATCAGTGCATAACCTCACACATACCCCGAAATTTGTTTAGTCAAAATACATTAGCGTTCTAATCATTGGCTTAATGGACAGACTAAAAACATAAAATATGGAAAAGAAGTATGGTAAAGAGGATATGAATATCCAACCCAGTCATTGAACCCCGACACATTAAAAGGTAGTTAAATAGTAGTTTTATAATGTGAATTAAGGGTTTAGAGAACACACTTGCAAATAACTACTAATTATTTTGTCATGTGGGTTTGCCCACGTGACACATAATTAGTTAAATTTAATTTAATAATTAGTTTAATTTAATCAAAACATTCAATATACAATTCCTGTGAATTATGTGTGCGCATACTATATTATATTGCTAAAGATCACCCTTTTAGCAATAGGAATTTGTGCAGGAATAGGAATTTGTATAGTATATTAACAGAGTATACGTCTGCTGGTTATGGTTGTACTTTCCTTTCCTTTTCTATTTAAATATATTTTTTATATTTCCTAAGTTGAACCTAACGAAGTTGCAGGCTTTCTCAGGAATACCTCACAGTAGCCTATGTGTTACAATAGTGTCACTACAGACTACATATAAGGGCTAAGGAAACAGCTCAAAAGATTTCATTATGCCTATTCCTCATATAACCTATAACATTTGCGAGACTTTGAGAAATTCTGTTATTTATGTGAATAATGTTAATATTTGCATGTTCAGCACCATACATGGGCAGATGCGTTTTGTCTGATGGGCTCTCATATTGCTAGCAGATGGTACCTACCATATATGGTTGTAGGGCGAATATGAACAGCCTATCCTACTTAATTGAGATGATGTCCTTTCATGTAATTAAGCTAATATTGTACGCTTACAGTGATAATACTCTGTGTGTGTTTGTGGGAGGATACCGTTTTTTAAACGTTTTCTTCTCAGATTAAAACAAGCTAGGGAGAATGCTACCTATCATCTGTTAATGCTACCATTAAATACGTCTGTTTTATCAAAGGATGCACAAGGACACACAAGAACACACACACACAATAGCTAAACCTATTATGTGAAGTGACAATATAATGATATTAAATAAATGATATTATTTTTTAAGACTTAGACCTTTGATACTTTCTTTATTCTTGTTTTGAAAACAGACCAGCTGATATATAAACTATCAATGTTATGCCACGTATACTTTAGAAAAAATATTTTTGACAGGACATTGGAGACTTGTTTTATATATTTAAAAAACAAACAAACAGGGAAAAAAACAGTAAACAAGCCATTATGTATCCGGATATAAGCCGGGTACCCAGGTGTAACTATATTGCACCCGCTTCAGGGCCTTTAAATGAAACTCTGACAGGGTTTTGCTCTAGCAATCAAACAATCAAGGTGAGTATTCGGCATACACCTAGTTCATCAGTGATTAAGTACATAAATTCAATGAAATGAAATAAACCTAAACCAGCACCTAAATCTACAACCAGCACTGAACGAAGAGGTTGCGAATTTTAATATAGACAAATAGACCAATTTAGACAACTCGAATTAGCGTCGTGAAATTATAGGACATTTTCACAGTTCCAGGTCCACTTCTATGACGTTGCTCCTTTCTGTTGCTGTAAAGTACAAACATTAAGGAGATATTAAACGCACGCAGAACCGCTTGCTCCGCGTCTGGAGAGGTTCCACTGTAGTTGGCCAGAAACAGGCTGTACATCCTGACAACATTAGCATTTAAAAAAGAGAATAACACTTCTAAAATATTTGCTTCCATTTTAGAATTTATTTGAATTGTACAAAAATAGCAACAGCCTGTCTTTTATTTCTCATCCGAAGACCAACTTTCTTAAAAGTAATTTCATTCAGTATCACCAATAAAAAAAAAAACGTATGGATAAAGATAGGTTTTACTCTTCATATTTAAATTGCATTATACCTAATGACAGAAAACACAATATAAATGTATTAAACAAACTTGGTGCACAATGTTTAAATACGTAAACACAGCTAATCTGAAAAACAAAACACGGAAAGACAGTTCGTAAAGTTCAAAAAATTCCTTATCCAATCTAAGATACGTTTTGCAGAGATATTTTTTTTCCTCTCTCGAATGCTGTTCTCGAGAAGGACTGAAAAGCATGTGCTAATAAACAGTGCACAGCGCCGGCCAGGGCAAATGCACACAAACACAGTGGTCAAGTACCTAAGTTTATCAGTAAAGTTTACAATACAAAAGTATCAGTTTTACAGCGACTCCCATGGCTCTCCAAATGTGCTTCTCAGGAAAGATGGCGTGTTTCAGTGGATATGCTTTTTTAAACTACTCTGGTGTTAAGAGTGCACCAACATCTGCTCTGCAAGGAAAAAACTAAAATATTGGTGAGGCCAGAGACCCCTCGGGACATTATAATGTGCTGTCATTGCTAAAACATTCCTTAACTAGGGTAAGAAAATGTAACCTCAGTGAAATGCTTGCATTATTTTCTCGACTAGAGTCTGATGCACACACACTCGAGAAAACGCTGGTTCTCCTGTTAAGTTTCTCGCTCAGTGTAGATGATCTATAAATCTAGCAATAGCTTTGAAACACTAGTTTTAAAATTCAAGTATTGTTTTTAAATAGATGCACATGTAATAAGGTCACTGACAAATGTTACTGGAATTTCACGCTTGTTATAGTAATATAATACAAAAGTATCTAGTTTATTATTACCGCTTGCCTCTGTATCTGAAAAAGTTGATAATTCCAGGTAAAATTGGGAAAGAAGCTTGATCTATTTGACAGGGCCAGTTTTGGGCACTCCCACCTCAAAGTGCTGTCATAAACAGGGTGCGTAAATATGTGATTTCCTATAAATATGTGCATGTTTCACTTAATGAAAGCTTACTTTATGCAGTTCAGTTTTATGTTGCAACTGCTGCTCCGATACAGATATACACAAAATTCTAAATGAATTAGTTAAAATGCAAATTAGTTTAAAATAAGCCTACTGCTCGACTTAAAATTCTACAAAGTATATAAAGTAATTATTTATATAAATCATTGGAAATAACTTGGTCATGTCCTTATACTGTTGCATTAAAAAAGACAAATACTTAGATCATTTTTCTTAATTAGTTTTCAGTAGTTTCCGTTATAATGAGCAGTTTCATTTCCAAATCTATTAGAAGTTAAATGTATATATAATAAGTAAATTAATAAGCACGCATTGCCTGAGCACTCAAATGTTTTAGGGTACCAGACATACAACCAGACATATTACACCTCGATCCTCCATTTTGGCTTGGTGAGTGCTGGTTTTATGTATAACTACAGGATACTCTAATGCAGTTTTATTAACGACACGTTTATGAACAATCAGTTTTTCCTCATAAAAATTTATTGAGGGACATGAACGCATGCACCACCACTTGCCGAATATAATCGCTGTTGTGGCCAAATGTTCAAGCACCGTTTCCCACCTCCTCAATTTTTTAAAACTACGTTTTATGAAGGATGCCCGAATCGGGTTTATTTAAAACTGTTGGTAACCAAAGTTTCAGTGAGAAATATCAAGCCAACATCTTACATCTGAACCACAAATAATTCAGTTTTATTCGTATTTCAACAAAGTCTGTCTCTTGCAATAATATGTTACAAAATATAAAGTAATAAAACCATCAGCGACTTACATAAATGATGGATTGTTAATTATAATAGCAATGGGGAAAGTATGCGCAAAAACCTAAACAGAGCAAAGCGATAAGGCTGTATGCTAGACAAAGATGAATTACACAGAGAAATAGTGCCCCTATAAGATAAAAATACTTTCTGATCGAAGCCAAATGTCTCCTCTCATCTGAGAAATACATGTTAGGGCAATATAATATCTGTCTCTATTACAGCGTGTACGGTTACCTAATGAAACATCTGAATTAAGCAGCCTACTGCAATCCTGAAGTGAATTGGTATTGCAAGACAACCCGCGCATTGATCTGCTGTGCACTTTTTTTCCTGGGGGTAAATGTGTATATGTCACGTGCTTCATAGTCGTCCAATCGCAGCCGGGGAAGCTTTCAGAAATAATTACCTGGCTTGATTGTTCTATGGGCAGATAAAAAAAGTACACATGCACTCCATATAATAATCGGATGCATGTAAAAGAGACGGAAACAGCGCCATGTCGACTACGGGTCCCATAAGTAATTATTATGTGGATTCCTTGATCAACCATGAAAGCGAGGATGTTCTGGCGTCTCGTTTTCCGACTACTGCTCCGATGTCCTCCGGCTCACGCCCGACGCCTCTCGTGCCGGAGTGCGTGGATTATCCGTCGTGCAGCTTTGCCCCGAAACCACCAGTTTTCACTACCTCTTGGGCCCCTGGTCATTCACAGTCGTCGGTGGTTTACCACCCGTACACACACCAACCTCACTTAGGAACGGACTCGAGGTATGTCCGCTCGTGGCTAGAGCCTATTCCTGGTACTGTGTCCTTTCCAGGCTATGCAGCTAACAGCAGGCACTTTGGGCTAAAGCCTGAAGCCTTTCAGGATGCCCGAACTACAGACTGTTTAGCTTCAAACGGACGCACCTATTCGGATTATGTCTACTGTTCGGCGGTCGACATCAGGGACAAGCAGCAGAATGCATCTTCCCCCGAGTCTGAGATTGTTTCTTCCGGAAAGCACAAAGAAGAGAAGGCTGAACTGGACCCAAGTAAGTTAAAAGCCATTCTTGTTTACAGCTGCATTTGAGACGCCTCGGGTTTATTGCGTTCGCTTGGTGGTTGGCTGTGTCCTCCGTCGTAAAACCAAGTTCTAAAGCCTTTCATCTGGCCCCTGCCGTTCTCGGCTGGCTCAAGTCTGCTTTTGGGGCTGTCCATAGAAGACAAACGCCGTAAGACAGGGCTGTAAAACGGGTAGCGGGTTATAAAACGGTCTCCTCGAAGGACAGGTCTGGAGAGGCAGTGAATTCTGAGCGAACATTGAATCTCAGTTAAAATTACAAGGTATAATTAGGCAACTGCGGATTTTATATGCGTTTTTATAACTACTAGATGTGTGGCCAGTGGGTAGTAGTGCTAACAGCGCCAGAATGGGTTATAGTAAACAGAGAATTAGAATGGGTTTTAACCACCCTTAAAATAATAGTTAGTATTACTACTGTGTGTGCTACTAGAAAATTATTTCTAAAGCTGGGCTACATTTGGGCAGAATCACGCTTCCTTTGGGAAATGAACTTGTATAGAATAACACGAGCTAAAGACCAGATTTTATACGGTTATGAAGGCATGGGATAATTTCCACGGAAACAAAACCCATAAGAAGTTCAGGAGACAACAAATGGAATGTAAAAGAGTCCATTAAGTGCAAAGTAGGACGTTTTCACTACAGACTTGAGCCACAAGGGGTATTAGGCTTTTTATGGTCCTATAAAGCGAATAGATCTATTCAAAACTTTACGACGCCAATTCTCACAGCTAGTAAGCAGTTTCAAAGCTAAAGACAGACTTTTGATGCTTTAAAATGTAAATATTAATGGGCATAATGCTTTATTTTTCAAAATTACGGTAAAAGCTGTAACAGTCTGAAGGATTTTTAAATATTTTGAGCCATAGCAGGTTAGAAATGTTTGCTTATAACGTTGTCTAATTTTTGCCATTTATACTTTGTTTTGCAGATAATCCCGTGGCCAACTGGATCCACGCGCGCTCCACCAGAAAGAAGCGATGCCCTTACACAAAATATCAAACACTTGAACTCGAAAAGGAATTTTTATTCAATATGTATCTAACGAGAGACCGGCGATACGAGGTGGCCAGAGTGCTGAACCTGACGGAACGACAGGTCAAGATCTGGTTTCAGAACCGACGAATGAAGATGAAGAAAATGAACAAGGAAAAGAGCGACAGCAAAGAATAAAACATCCAAAACTTTTATTGAATACAGACTGAAGGAACGTTTAGAAATTTGTCTTAAGTCTTAACAGTTATCTCCTTCCTTGCAACAGGAACAGAAAACACAAGACAGAATGATAGTGTTCTTGATACGGTGTAATTATGATTTCTTGTGACTGCAATTTTACCAACCTTTGTTTGTATTAACGCTATAGGTAATTGCACAACTCAGCCTATTTGGTTTTAGATTACGTTTCTTTATTTTACATTCTTTAAGAAATGCCCCCGGCGTAGAAGCAAGACAATACTTGAACTCCTCATCTTCTAAACTTCGTAATTTATGATGTGTGTTTTGATTATTTGTTAAAGGTGTAGAACTTCGATATTTTGTAACAAGTAACATAGTTTAAAACATTTGCGTCAATGTGATCTTGCTGTTTTTAATGTAATTGTTTGTGCATTTTCATTATACATTTTCATAAAATTGTAAAAAAGTTCAGTATGTATTGTAGATGCTTAAATATACTCTACTGCCATCCTATTAGCGTAGTTGAGTTTGTCACATTTTCTGACTATCAGTGCTATAAAAACGAACACATTTGGAGACATTTGGAGCTGGCTGCAGTGTAGCTTGAAGACAGATTTTGGCCTCCACGTAGCAATGTCCTCATCTGGAAAGAATCGAGGTTGGGCTCACTGGGAAAGTCATGCACGATGACAAGGCTACACTGTAAAGCGTTAGTCAACGTACATGTCAAAAGTTGCCCTCAAACATGGGCCTACAAATATACCAAACACACCGGAATGCGGTGTGCTACATGCCCATGCCATGCACAAGCCATATATATGGTAAAGGATATGCCATAACACACAAAGCCACTAAGCTGCGTTATAATTTGTCCATGGCCTTGCTAAGCAAGCTTTTTTTTTCCGGGCAAGAAGTTTGGTGGATGGACCAGAACCGCTGTGGTTTTTAAAGTTTTAGACTCGTTTAGAATTTAAGCATAATAAGACGACGACAACAACAGCAACAAAAACAACAACAGTCAAATAACATCACCATCATCATCAACAAGAAAAAGAACAACAAACGCAGCAATATTATTATTATTATTATTATTATTATTATTATTATTATTATTATTATTAATACTACTACTAATAATAATTCATTGTTCATAATATTTGTACACAGACTTTTACAAAACAATATCTAGGCAAGCATTTTTCTTCAAACTTAAATCAAATAAAATTGCAGCAAAATGAAACAAACTGGAATAAATTAAGAAATGTTGCTGTTGCAAAAAAAACCAAAAAAAAAAAACCCTTAGCTGATTTTCTCGAAAAAATTTGCAGCACATTTATTATTGTTAAATGTTAGCATGAGCATCGCATTTAACACTCTCTCCACCAGTGTGGATTATCTTATCTTACTACGGTTTTGGGAAACTTGGCCTTTCTTTGCTATACAAAGATTTTGGATATAGACTTAATCCACATCAAAGTCTATAGTGAGTAGTGATTCAGGCCTAATTAAGAAAAAATACGTTTATGTGCAGTTTGAGAGGTTGTTAACATAATTTTTATTTAAACAGATTAATTTGACTGTATCATGACACTTAGACAAAGGTACCTTGCATTTTCTCTCTGTATGCATAGATATGTATACGTCTAGGCGTGAATTTCGGTAAAATAATTTGATATGTCTGGCTTTGGTTTCCTGTGCTCAGCTGAAATTGGCTTTTTTGTGGCTCTTAACAATGCGAACAGGATGCCGAGATTTCAAAGCTCAGTCAGCCCCATTTCCGCACAGGACAAAAAAATGCTACTTTTACAGCCCTTTTGGAGTTTGCGTTGTTTGTCGCAGATGCAGACCAACAAAGAAAACCTGGCTAACTGGCTAGACGTCTGGGCTAAATTACTTTATGGCTTTGTGAGCTGGTGGAGGTGCCGTCCACAAAAAACCGATTCACTCAGTATGCTGGACTAAGACAACTGAATTTCGCCAAAGGTACAGGACAACTGCAGAGAACTGAAACAAAACAGCATGATTTTATTTTTACTTTCAGGTACGTGTGAAACTGCTCGGTGCACAGACTCGTGAATTTGCCAGTGTAACCGTAATATAACTTCAGATATCTAATGCTACAGATTGACTGCCTTTTTTATTATTACTATTTACGATTGCAATTCAAGCGAGGCTTATTTTAAGTAGCACTCAGCGAGCGAGAGAATCAGATAGATTCAATGTACCATGTTTTATGATAGTGTTTGTCTGGCATTTGCCTCACGTTGAATTTACCGATTATTTAAAAAAGTAAGTAAATCTAACGCTAGATGGCGATGTTGCCTCACAGTTTGGGTGGGTTGAGACGACGTGAGCTGGGAAAACTGCTAAAAAGAATGGAAGCTTCCGCTATTAATCACCCGTTCGTATAAACCAGTGGTAAATTGTCAACAATCTGATGTGTTAAACCGTCATCCATTTGATCATTGTCCTAAATGTTTTATCTCTTTTTTTTTTTGAGAATTCTTTCTTTCTTTTTTTTTTTTTTTAATTTTCGTGCCCTTGTCTGCTTTCCATATTTTCTGCTTGTGTTTTCTAAAGACCAGTGTGAATATTATTGTACACTGTGGCCTATATGGTCTATAATATAATATAATATAATATAATATAATATAATATAATATAATATAATATAATATAATATAATATAATATAATATAATATAATATAATATAATATAATATAATATTTGTATTATTAGTATTAACACGTTCTTATTGTTTTAATAAATTATGTATGGTTGCATGAATATTTCAGTATCCTAAAGAGTACAGCAATTGCACCAATGAGCCTTCAGCAGTTAAACCATTCGACCGAAACAAAGACAAACTGGAGTCAATAATCTGCATCTTTATACACCGAAAGAAGTCTATAAATTCAGAGTATGGGCCTCTCATATTTAACGACTAAGTGTAAAAATCGTCAGTAACGCTACAAAACCACATGCTCATATTTTGGGGAGGCCGTACACCCAGTCGAACAAAACAATGGATTAATGTGTCTATTAAACAGCTAAAGTAGTTTTTGCACATTTGACTGACACTGGACTGAATATTTGCCACATTTTAGTTAGGTTTACGAGGGTACGAATGACCTTCTGTGTCAATGCAAATTTCGTGTGTGAGAGACTGGAGTCGGAAGAATACAGAATAATAGTAACAATAGTAATGCAATAGCAGAACCAAGTAACAGCATTACCTTTTCATTATTACAGTTCCAGCATTACATTTCCATCTATCACTACAATTATAGCACCATCACTACCAATAATCTAACAGGAATACTACTACTGCTACTACTACTACTACTACTACTACTAATAATAATAATAATAATAATAATAATAATAGCAATAATCATAATCACCATCATCATTATTATTATTATTATTATTAGTAGTAGTAGTAGTAGTAGTAGTAGTAGTAGGAGTATTGAAGTGACGGATGAAAATTTAATGCTGGAGGTGAAATAATGGAAAGGTAATGCTGTTATTTGGTTCTTCTTAAGTCGTTAACTGTGTTATTTCCGTTTATATGTACTAAGGCCTTTATACCTACTGCTGTGCAGCTCATGCTCTGTGTGATATATGGCATAGCCCTATTTTGCAACTTAACAATTATTATTTTCATTTTTGAAAAAAATGAGTTGTTTACTAAATTACTAGTCCTTACCAATCCTTTATAGCTACACTCATCGCAAAACTTTTCATCTTGTGTTATATTCAATGCCATGCCAAAGCATGTAGCCCTTTGGTTTTATAGCTGTGGAAATATGCCTACTGAGTTATATAAGGAATCATATGTAATTAGGGAAAGCGAGAGAAATGCAACGATAATGTGCCTTTTCAAATATAAATCTGTAAATCAAATCTGGCAGCACGTTCTTTTGTTTTAATATTCAGGCAATGCAATATCAGAACCCACTCAGATAGTATGTTCGCACATCGGGCAAAACTCTCAAACATTTAAATTGAATTTTAATTTTTAAATCGGTCAAAGATTTCCCCTCCCTTCAAGGTAGACGTCTGTAGACGCTTTGGAAAGACGAAGCTGTAATGGGTGGGGTGGTGGGGGAAAGAGTTAGAGGGGGGCTCATTGTAGTGGGGGTGGCTGAGTAGGAAGCTAAAAAAAAAAGTAAGCGCTTGTGACTGACCCGGCGGAGCTAGCCAGCTTTAACCTTAACACACATCCACCCTACACGCCAGGATTTGAGTCTGCAAAAGGGAAAAGGTTGGCGATAGGAAGAGAGAGAGAGAAAGAGTCGAATAGAGGGGAGCTGGAAGTGGAGGCTGCCTCAAATTGTCCGAAGGGGCAGCATTTCTCCATCTAGTTCCGGTTGCTCTGTCTACTACCCTGCATGCTGTTTGGAACAGCAACAATAGGTTACCAACATTTAATCCGGAGGAATATACTTCCACCAGACTGACTGATCTTATTTAATGCGAGATAAACATGAGTTCCTATTTTGTTAATCCTCTTTTTTCCAAGTACAAAGGTGGGGAGACGTTAGAGCCGACTTATTACGACTGTCGGTTCCCACAGAGCGTTGCACGAAGCCACACGCTTGTGTACGGACATGGAGCAGCTGCGCCGGGCTTTCAGCACCCGTCACATCACGTACAGGACTTTTTCCATCACGGCACCACAGGTATCTCTAATCCCGGGTATCAGCAGAACCCCTGCGCTCTGGCGTGTCATGGAGACGCGACGAAATTTTATGGATACGAAGCTCTTCCGAGGCAATCGCTTTATGGTGCCCAGCAAGAGGCGAGTCTAGCGCAATACCCAGACTGTAAATCGTCCAATAGCTCTAACCCTGGAGAAGGACAAGGCCACTTAAATCAAAATACCTCTCCCAGCCTCATGTTCCCATGGATGCGACCTCACGGTTTGGACACTTTTTGTTTTTGTTTTTTTTCATTATTTGCAATTATTCCCCACAATCAGCTATGTTTGCATGTCTCTCTGTGAGCGCGTTTGTTTCTGTGCTAAAGCTCTACTCCGTTATGCATGCTATATGGTTTAGCAGCGCCAAGAGCAAATACATCCACATTTCTTGTCCTTAACATAATTTGTAAACAGAACTCGGTAGGCGAATCGGTGTTACATCCAAAGAAATTTTTACTTTCTAAGGTACTGTCAGTAAAACGAAGGGACGTTTAATAACAAGGCCAGCATGCACAGTCCAAACACAGACAGGTTAAAGAGGTCCATGTTCAGATTTTGACATTAAATTAGGACAGGTTTGCATTAATCACGTGAAGAAAGTTGAATATATTATTTTTATTATTTATTATTTTTATTTGTCTGAGCTGGTCAGGAGACACTTCTTATTGTTTGTTGCCGACGAAATAATGGTGACATTTTCAGCAGTTGCATAAAAAAACAAAACAGCGACGATGATTTGTATTCTCCCAATACACCGAATATTATGTATCATCTTTAAAGGGCTGTGAAAGCTATAAGTTACCAATCTCTCTCTATCTCTCTCTCTCTCTCTCGCTCTGTGTGTGTGTGTGTGACTGAGATACCTAGCTAAACCTGCTGTCAAGGGTCAAGGTTTAGTTTACAAGTTTGCATTTCAGTCAAAGAAATTTATTAGCGAGCGTTTATATTTCCAGCATTCGTGAGATTTACAAACTCAATGTAACACAATCACAATAGATTTTCTCGTGAGAAACAGCACTGGTCACAGTACTTAAGTGTTCTTCTGTATTGGTAAACATCTCTACCGTTGCCTACTGTAATTACCAGTATGTACACTGTAAGGCCACCAAGTATTCGTCCAAAACATGGTGATTTGATGCTGTCCCTTAGGCCTGTATCGCACAGGTGAATCGTATGCAATTTGCGAGCGTGTGTGCCTTAGTGTGTGTGTGTGTGTGTGTGAGAGAGAGAGAGAGAGAGACAGCGAGAGAGGTGTGCTTCTATTAATATAAACTTTGTTTATATTAATTGTGATGCCCGCCGTTCATAGCAGCACAATGGGAATAGTGAATAGCTTGAACTTTCCGTTCATTAATGCAATCAAATGATACATTTTCCCATTTCACCCCAAAGCTCCTGGGAGACGCAATGGGAGGCAGACATATAGTCGCTACCAGACTCTGGAGCTGGAGAAGGAGTTCCTCTTCAATCCGTACCTTACACGCAAGCGGCGGATTGAAGTGTCCCACGCGTTGAGCTTGACTGAACGGCAGGTGAAGATCTGGTTCCAAAACCGCCGAATGAAGTGGAAAAAGGAGAACAACAAAGACAAGTTTCCGGGTCAGAGAGGGGAGGCCGACGCCGAAGCCGACGAAGAGGGCAATGAGAACGGCGAGGCGGAAGAAACCGAAGACAAGGAAACGGAAGAGAAAGAAGAAAGCAAGGACTGATTTTATGGTCTTTTTATGGTTATATGGCGGACGGAAAGAGAAGACATTTCGGAGATAGCTGATGAAAGAGAAGGCGCGCCAAACAGTTGGGTCAAAAGTGAGAAAAAAAATCCACAGACGTCAGTCTCTACATAAAAGCACTAAAACAGCTCTTCTAAAAATTTATAATTAGAGAAAAAAGATAAAATTGTGTATTGCCTAACTGCACCGCTGTGAAATAGGTTACATAAGTAGGTTACCAATATGCATCAACCCATTCTTAAATTTTGTGATCTTAAAAGCATTATACCTGGATAACGGAGTCGCTTGTATTTCATACTTGGAAGAAGTTACGAAAAATACAATAATATTAAAATAAGTCACGAGTAACAAGAAATCAATATCGAGACTTTGTGAAATACTAGCATTTGGATGTTTACAGAGGTTGTAAACTCTCGTGTTGGTGTTGTATATAGAATTCGTCACAGTATTCTGGCATCACTGATATCAACTTGACGGAAGGATCCAATATAATTCCAATATCCAATATGCCAAAAAAAAAAAAAAAAAAAAAAAAAAAAAAAAAAAAAAAAAAAAAAAAAAAAAAAAAAAAAAAAAAAAAAAAAAAAAAAAAAAAAAAAAAAAAAAAAAAAAAAAAAAAAAAAAAAAGAATCCTCGGAAAATGGCAATGTTGCAGTAGCACCATTTTAATGAAAATGACATTGACAAGTGTCGTAATGTGTATTCTAAATTTTACATGAATTAGTACTTGTAGTTTATTATCAAGCTTTGTGATGACGAATGGGCAAGATTGCTTTTTTGTAATGTTTTAGTTATTTTATGGGGATCACTAGAGATTGCAATCGTTTGAAAAATCTCGATAAAAGCTACCTAATCATGGGGAATTTGCAATATAGATTTCTACCTAAAGACTTAGTAAAATGTTGCTTTGTAGTATGTTGAAACCTAAGTTATATTATTTACAAACTGAACACTTATGTTGTTCGAGCATTTAAGTCTTCAGAAGACTTAAGGAGCTCAGAGCCAAGCTAACAATTTCATGAAATTGTACTACGCCACTACCTAATTAGACAAAGCTTTACCTATATAAAATGGTTAGTTTCTCCATATCAGAGAGCAGCTTTGTTTAATAAAATAGTAATAACAGATTTCCCCCAACAACTTAAACTGCCTACAGAGAACGCATATTTGTGCGTAAATTACCATACTTGCTACAATTACTACACTACTTTGTTAAAGGAAATGTTGTTACTTTATCGTGCTGGTGTTATAGCGTAGATTTGAAATTGCACTGAGTGTAACCTCCATGTACGTCTTGTAATATCTTACTGTTACAATATGCTCGTTTTAACTGTTCCTCATGTGAATATAGACAGAAATATGTGTGTACATGCCACTGTTATTGACATCATCAGAAGAATAAACATGATGGCACATTCTCCTGCTTTTTTTTTTTATTATTACTGATGTTTCACTTTCAGTTTTCTTATCATGATTTTACATTTAGGTTCGCCCAACGTAAACTATCTTCTTTCGATTAGTGATAGTAGAATAGTAGACATGTTTAAGGGGATTTTTGAGGTATGGTGAGATTTTATATTCATATATCCATAAACCTATCAGGGAGAATTAGTCTATGTTATTGTCTATTCTAATTTTAAGTGAGAAAAATATAAGAAACTACAATTCAAGGAATAACAAGACACGTCAGCTATTACATCTCAGTTGATTTCTTTGAAAAAGAACAACACATTTCTAACTAAATCGATTTAACCATGCATATTGCTGCACTTTGACATGGGGCATACAGATTTCCATATTTTCAGTACAGATACAAGTATCAATACGAATAGTAAATATTAGTTATAAAAACGAGTTGTTTTTTTTCTTGCCTTAAAGTTTCCCGACTTAAAATGGTCAACATCAAAGATGAGCTTTCAGCATTCTGGCCAACTTATCCATAGTCTTATATGTTGGACACCGCCATTATAACCAGAAATACTGACAGAAGTAGGTCAAGACGCTTCAAATGGTGCTATGCATTTAAAGGGGGAAGTTATATAATTTCTCTCAGCAAGCCCTAGAATGAAGGTGCGTTTCTGGGAACTGTTATTTCAGAAACAGCAATGCTGTTATGCTAATGCAGATTTCCATGAATGTCCAAAAAAAAAAATCTTACAACTTATAGTAGTTGAAGTTTCCTCACTAACCCTATTTAAAAAAATACTGACCTATTTATTCGAGCATTATTTTAACAAAACATATTAATAAACCTTCAGATGAAGTGCTTCAGTTGTTGCATCCATATTGTTTTTTTTTATGCTATTATAGATCGTTTCTGCGTATGACATCAATGACTGCGTATAAACACTTATATATACATATGCACATGCATATAAAGATATATATTCATGTACTGAGTAGACTACATTCACGTGTACATGAATCGTGTACATACGAGTACGTGTACGTTACCCATAATTTATTCAGAATCAGGTTGAGAGAAAAACTGGAGAGGTTAAATATAATTTCAACTTTCGCCTCGAAAAATATTGCTGCCATTTGACCGAGCACCTTTTTAACGAGTTAATGTACTGCGTAGTCTTAATCTTAAATAGAAAGAGTCTAAAAAAGTCTTAAATAGACTTTTTCACTTCCTGTTATAATTATCTCAACCGTTATCCAAATAAACCATCATATTCTTAATCCACCAACATCCATTACATCTTGTAATTAATTAAAATTGCAGCAGGTGTTGACTTGCGCCCTGGAGGTTATGACAGAACAACGAATACAATAATATTAGAGTCATTTTCATTTATATTTTTTAATATACTCTGGAAAATGAATCTTTCTAAGAAATTCGGATTTGATTTATATATATATATTATTCGCATATATGTAATAATAGGGTCAATATTTAAGATACATTTAAAGATTAATTAAATAAACCTGCTCAAAATACTTATCCGAACAAAGGAATTATTTAGGAAATAATCCTGAGATCATAGAAAATGTTCACTGCACACCTGATCATCATTTGATCTTTAAACATAAACACTTAAGTAGGATATAGTTTTGACACTACACTGGGGATACTTCGGCTTCTATGTGTGGTTTATTAGCTCGTAAGTGTGGTAAGTGGCCCGTAAGCTCGTAAGATCTTTTAACTCCTAGTAACGACAGGTAATAAAAATAGATTCGTTGCTAATAAATGTAGCCATAACTGCACTAAGCATACATTTAAAAAGCTACGGATTGTAGAACCGACAAACTTTTAGAGGAAGTTCTCGCTTATTTGAAATATCTTATTAAGCCTGATGATTATTGAACTGAATAAATATCGAACTGAATGTTATTAGTTGGCGTAATTTGCTCATTATTGTCCTACAAGCCATGGGAAGTGTTTAAGCCAAATAACAAACCCAACTTACAGAAATTAAAAAATCGAATAAAACCATAGTTTAAAAAGGATTTTGACCAATAACAGATATGCCTCCTTAGACAAACTATGAATTTGTTAGAGAAGAAAACCTCAAGTTACCTCTAATTTCGTACCTCTGTTGTGGGAAGAAACTTTTTTCTTTATCGGTAATTGGATTTTAAAGCTAGTTCAGCAAAAAGTCCCTAGCAAGCTCATAACTGACCAAGTCCCCAGTGACGATTGTCCATCCGTCTGGCCATTGTAGTACATTCCAAATCAGGACTTTACTACACCTGCAGTAAACTTTATTGGTGGTGTAAACCCTACAGTTCGCATCCGGGCAGACGTTTTCCCCTTTTGATTTCTGTGTAGCAAGACGTGCTAGAACAAGAGACAAGAAACCAGCATGGTCGTGGAACTGCTTGCTTTAATGTATGTATAAAATATTTCTGCACTTATACTAGTTTGATGTTTCAAAAAACTGAAATAGAATGCTCAAGTAATTCCTTGTGGCGTTCCGCAGTGAATAAGAAGCCTATTAAATAATCCGCGAAGGAAAGTTATTATTACGGAGTCTGTATTTGTAGATTTGCGACTGTGGCCTACTAAGAAATATGTTTTGCAACCTAGTGCTGCTTGCCAGTTACCTATTTGCCGTAGACCAAGTGCCCTTCTTTAAACAAGCTGCACAACATTTAGAATTTAGAAATATTTAATTTAGTAGAAAATAATCGTCCATATATGTATTTTAGAAGAAAGAAAGGCAGAATAAAGGCAGGACAAAAAGGAAGGAAGGAAGGAAGAAAGAAAGAAAATAAGTGCGGCTTTCAAAAATAATAATATTAACAATTAATGTAATTTGTGGCACAGGCAATATGTATAGTATTATGTGACGTAAAGTTAACTGAAAACGTCGGGGAGATTTGTGGTTTGGTAAAATAACAAAGATCATCTTCGAAATTCCTGTATATTTTGAGGCTCGTGCTTTGTTTAGAAACAATAGTTCTTTTATGTACATTTTATATAGGCTACATTTGATATTTTAGGCACAGAACAGACTTATGTATTTTACAAATAGACTTTTCGCTATTTTATCCCATCTTTGTATTGATTACTAGATATGTACAGACTCAACTATATGCTCTCCTCTATGCTGCACGCATTTAAACCAAATAACTATTAAAGCCATCGGTAGTAGGAGTGACTATTGTGTTTTTGGGTTTGATGCAGGTTCATGTTTTGCTCTGTTTCAGTTATCATTAGGACAATATTGGATGCAAATTCTGCCATAATTACTTTGACAACGCCCCATAATAATGTATAGAAAGAGGTAGTAAATATCATTTACATGTGCTTTAATGGCAGTAGACTTTTGTTAGTCAGGAGCTTGATGTGTTAGAGAAAAAAAAAAGGCTAAAACAAATACAAGGTGAGTTAATTGTTTATTTATAGAAGACACTTTATGCATAGGGCTTTAAGATTTTAGGCTTTACATTTCTTGGCTTATATTGCCTCTAATAGCTGGATGATGATGATGATGATGATGATGATGATGATTATGATTATTATTATTATTATTCTTAATCATTGTCAATATTTTGAAAAGCAACACAGTAACTGTTATCTGTTGTTGTTATTGTTGTTGTTGAGGTTGTTACTGTGAAGAATTATATACAATTAAGGTATTGTCCTTATCTTTTTCTCTTTTTTTTTTTTGCTCTTTATTACTCTATTCCCTCATCCTGCTGTCTACATTAATTCCCACATTAACTCCCCAATAAGAGAACACAAAAAGTTTTATTCAGATCATGCCAGTAGTTTTACTGAGCACTTTTATTGAGCACTGCTAAAATAAAAGAAGGGGAGAAAGAAATACATAGAGAAAAAAACAACACATTCCTAGTTGTTTAGAGGGGGATTTACAGCTAAGTAATAAAAGTTTACGACTGAATCCACGCGATCATTGGTTGCGACGGACCACGTGGTCCTCACTCTATGAACATGAACTTTACGTTCTTGTCTCCTCTTTGGATCTCCCCATCTATCGACTGAAGAGCCTGCGTTGCTGTTGAAATGATCTTAACATCCGACTTTTCTTTCATTTTCGGCCTTTTCGACGCGCGGCAGATGGATTTTAAAGCACAGAATCTTCCGTCTCGACTGCCTCGTCGGCAGTAATGACTGTAGCCTACAGAAGTCGCCGCCTCCTCTAGCCTTCCTTCTGCCTGCTTGTGTTATCCCCAAGAGGGGAAGCGACAGCACGGGTGACTGAAGTGTGTGTGCTCGTGTGTGTGGTTTGGGAATGGGGGTGTAAATACCACCGTCTGTCCTTTACAAGACATTTCCCCTCCTGCCTCGATCAGTTATATCGAGTCTGGCAGAGGAAAGATCACATCCGTGTCCTGCTGAGCCACCGAGCGTCACGGGAACAGAAGGAAGAGTGCGGGTAAGTAAACCCTTCAACTCTGCTTATGAGCTTCTGGAAAGGGTCTGTGTCAATAACACGGTGGTCGGATAGTGTGCGCGCGATTTCCCTTAGCTGAGCGGAGCTTGGTTATGCGTAAGAATATCGCGGAAATCTCGTTTGGCGTAGTGTACTGTTTGGCAGGTTCTCGTACACCTTTGCTATGGAGGTCGCGTGGTTTTGTCTGATACAGTATCTAGATCCGCTACATTTATGAAGCGTGTGAACGTTTGTACTTACGGGTGTGATTTACGGAAATGGAGATGATATTTAAATTGCTCATTTGTTCTTTTAGTGGGTCTCATTAATATGAAGAGGAGCAGTTTGGTAATTCTGTTTGTTTAATTCATTAACGTTTTGTATTTATTCTTTTGTGAAGCACTCTGCTGAGGGAGGTTAATATACTGGGTTTTGGACGAATCTAAAAACATATAATGATGTTTGTTTGAATATAAAAATCTGAAAAATTACATTGTGGGCTAATGTTTTTCAGGATCTGAATTAATCTAAATTTAATAACTATAAAATAGACTATAAAATAATTATGAGGAAGTGTGTGTGTGTGTGTGTGTGTGTGTGTGTGTGTGTGTGTGTTTGTGTGTGTGTGTGTGTGTGCGTGCGTTTTGTTCCACCCCATACCCACAAACACAAACAAACAACTCTGCACTCATATCACGTAGTCAAAGGCTATATCTGACTTATTATTTTACTCCTGATTTTATTCGCGCGTTTGCTCACTTTAGTTGGAGATACAGCTTAACATGAACGTTATAATAGGTGAAGTTATACTGTAAATGTGTAGGTGAAATAAAGTGACAGTCGTAGCCTGCGATTACGTGACGTGACTGTGTGTATGGACGGCATCAGTGCAGAGCTACTTACCTGTCTAGCCTTCTGGAGATTGTAATTTGCTTGCTGTTATATAAAAATCCTTTATCAAACACAGAATTTTTGGTGACAGAATATTTAATTACCTTCCTTTGTGGCTGTGTCATTTTGACATTTTGATTTTATTGCTGTTATTGCTGAGCACACGCATACACACACACACACACACACACACACACACACACACACACACGCACAGAGAGAGAGAGAGAGAGAGAGAGGGAGGGAGAGAGAGAGTTACATCTCCAAACAACGTCATTCCATGAGAATTAAATCAACCAATACTGCCACCTTGTGCCCAGTCTACATAGAAGGCCATTGGAGGGCGCAACAGATGTTCAGGATATGCCACTGACGTCTCAGTTATAAATATAAAGCTGGGTCTTCTCTTTCATGAGGAATAGGAAATCACTGGCGTGTGCGTAGTATGTTGGAGTATGTAAAGCTTACGTAAATATGTACAAAAAAGTCATTAAACCATGTACTGCTTGGTCAGTTTGTTTATTTATTATTTAATGACAGAAGTCAAGCTCGTATCTTTCACACGCAAGGCAGTATATGTCTGCGAGACAGTTGCATCTAGTTATGTTTGCAGTTTCCTGTAGCAAAAAATGTATTGCATGTTGCATTGCACCAAAACATGCGTTGATGGTTTTTACGTATTTTTATTGTTGTGAATTTTGCTGCACATTTTAAGGCAGACCCTCATCATGTCTTCTGTGAAATCGCCTTGGGTCCCCACCTAAAAGGAAGACAAAAACAAAAAGACAAACAGTTATACAGCCACGTGGTTAGTCGATTGAGATCAGCTTTTTGACACAAGAGAAATTAATGATACATTTAAATATTGTTGTATTATAATACACACAAATATTATTTGGTCACAGTGGCTATGTATTTATGCTAGGATAACTATTGTTAACTAATGTTCAAAAATATTTATCGTAATTGATCACTGTCAGCGTGTGTGTGTGTGTGTCTGTGTGTGTGTGTGTGTGTGTTTTAGGCCATTCTAAACAATGGCCTCTAATGACAGAAATACATAATTTTAAGATTAGTCTTAGGCTTAGTATTTTAGCATTATTTGGCTACAGTGATACAGTGTTACCTTACAAAGATAGTAAAACTAATTTCTTTGCATGACATAGTGTCTGTTTTCAGAATAATAATCTGTGTTGTTTTCCAATGTAACTTGTTTGTCTGTGGACATAATAAGATAAATTCATGCAACTGTAAAAATGAATAGAATTAAACTATAATTAGAATAAACAGAGCCAATGTGACGCCCAAACCACACGAAAGTTGAGCATATTTGTTTAAGTTGCTTTCAATGTCAAACAAATTTAGCGTAATTGCACAATATAACCAAGACTGCGTGACTATAAGCCGTTAGTTCACCTGAGTGCACTGTCGTAACTGTAATAACTGGCGTTATAGATAGATCAATCGACAAGATGTCAGCAAATGCTGGGAAAGTTGAGCCTGGAACAGCGACTTAGGGGGATTTGAGTGTTTGAGTTTTCTGTTACAAAAATCTACGACATGTTAAGAGGCCAATGAAAATATTCATAAGCAGACGTGCAATATGTGCTGAGCAGGCTGTCTGGAAGCCTTTCTATCTTTCCGTTTTTGCAGCTGAAAGCCTTTTGCTCATGTCACAGTTGTTCTTGCAGGCATCAAGATAAAGTTTTGGTGAAACATTCCAGCACTTCTCAGTGACCAGGTTTTGTCAAGTCAATATAATACAGGCCAAACGGACTCTGCGTTTATTGCCGCTTGCAACGGCGAAACACAACCATGTGATTTGTCTTAAGGGCTGCAATAAAACACTTAAGCTGTTTCTTTCCCCCGAGTCGCATACCAACAACTTACTGAGTTCGCCGTGTTTTGCTCGTTATTTTTAAAATAGACAATATTAAATACACTCGTAATCAAAAGGTCTCTTTTCAAAGTAATTGAGAGTCATGCTGTCGAACATCAAAGACCCATAACTTGCATAGACTCGTGAAAATACTTTGATCTTTTTTCTTTGTCCAGATGTGAGTATAAGAATCAGGCTTCTGCGGTAAAAACCCAGCAATAATATAATAAGGAACAAACGGTATACAGGCAAACACTGTAATGTGTACGCGATCACTTATTCTTAACATTCTGATTTATTGAAGAATAACTGTTATAATTTTCTCTGTGTGTTTATGTAATTGACGTGCTAGACTCCGCAAAAAAGTAATGCCTATTTATCCTATTTCTGATTCTCTCATAACCACGCATATTCTGCCCAGAATGTAACGTTTTCACTTTATTTAATTTAATATTGGTTAAATACAGAACGCAGAATTAAAACATGGCAGTTCCAACAAGTTAAGTAATTAATAATAATACATGAAAATATGTTTATATCCAATTAAACTTTGAAAAATAATAATACAAATAATACACATTCATAATAAAATCCCAATTATTATTTTGCATTTGATAGATAAATAAATCATTATTAGTAGAGTATTGATTATAATAAGTTATATTATGTTACTAGGTATATGTGTGTGTGTGTGTGTGTATATATATATATATATATATATATATATATATATATATATATATATATATATATATATATATATATATATATATATATATATATATGTGTGTGTGTGTGTGTGTGTGTGTGTGTGTGTGTGCGTGTGTGTGTGTCTTTAGTTGCAAATTAAATATGGATGGGCAATATGAGGAATTTGATATCCAGCATTGAGGTTTCTTTTTTATTGTTGTCTTCTGTTTAGAGCTGCTCTATAAAATATTTTTTAATAATGTTTGTGACTGAATTTACTTCAATTAATATCAATTTCCATAGCTTCCTCGTTTCGATGTCCTTTTCATTCACAATTAGAGACTAAACTCTACTGCTCTGTCAGTCTAATGTCGTGCGCACCTCTTTCAGAGTTTTTGGCTTCACACTTTCCGTCATGCGGACTGCATTAAGATCATTTGCTCTCCACCACTCACTTATTTCAAAACGTGCCTGTTCTAGTTTTGATCGAATGGGCTTTTACTGGTCTTTCAAATTGTAAAACCGTATTTGCAAAAATCAGGTTACTGTCTTCTGGAATTTTATTTAAGCACCCTGTTTGTTGTACGGTTACATGCTCTTGAGGTTAACTGTACATGCACAGTAAATGTCAGGTTATGTTGACTGGAGAAAAGGACCGCTCTAATCTTGGATAATCTGCTTTCCAAACTATTTTATAAACGCGAAGTCTATTCCACAAAATTTGTAGATAAATGCTGTGTACAGACGATATTCTCCTCGGAGTGTTGAGACGGTAATTGCTTTAGTGCTGGAAGTCCTCAGTTGGTTTTTGACTTTTATGGCACCAAGGCGCGTTTGACGCATTCTTTTGTAAGATGCCCCCTCCCCCGCCTTCCTCTTGTCCCTTTAGTAGCAAAAAAAAAATTCAATGCAATACAAATGGCAAAAGGAAATGCACAGACTGTTCCTTTTCATAACCAAGAAAGTTAGAGGAAACGAAAAGAAAACAAATATTTAAGAGACATACACACCACAATAAAACATTCCCTCTCTTTTACGTTTAAGCTTGTTGACTGACAACCATAAATGAATCAAAATGTAATTCTCTGTATTATAAGATTGAAATTCAAGACGCCATAAAGGTCCAAATAAACACATCTGCTGCTACACATGTGGTCTTAAGCAATGTTAAGCAAAATACATATCTGGCCATCATCAAGTAAGGAATATTAACACTTGCATTTTTTTTTTATTTACATTTGTAACAAAGATGCAGGAGAGTTTTAAACGTTATGCGAAATTCTCAGAACTTTTTCACTTGTATCATAAAGACGAACTGAGAGAAGTTACACTATAACTCAGCGTTTTGGTTTAAACAAAATTATTAAGCCTATCAGCCTTTAAGTGTCATGCCAATGAAGATATTTTACCGCGGGTTGGAAACGCTGTTAATCGTGCGGCTAATTCAATATGGCACGTTCTGGTCCAATTTAGCATACATAAAGTGTACGTATTTCCATAATCACACTCACTGCACAAGTTGTTTGTCTGTTTCCCTGACTTACACTATTCATTGATGCATTGATTATAATATATGTAGGTCATATCACCATTTTTATCGAAGAGACACGAGAGTGAGCAAGCGAGGGGGCGAGAGAGAGAGAGAGAGAGAGAGAGAGAGAGAGAGAGAGACTGTCTGTTTTCCTTAAACATTATCAACTGAAACCAGTGGGATATGAAGCTACAAGCTACATATTCCTCCGTATACAGCGCTCTCAATTGGTGGAAACTAGTCAGGTGACGCTGTCATATTGTCTTTCCTTGAGCCAAGCCTTGGCTATAACACTGGGGTTGCGCGTCTTAACCGGAGTCTAGAAATTAAAATTATTGAAATCCTACCGAACTAAAAAAGAGTTTGCAAAGCAGGAAGGGGTCACGCGCGCGAGTATATGGGAGAGGAACATAGACACTTAGGCGCACAGTGAGGAAACGTGAGAGACTGAGCAAGGGGTATTAAGAAGGGAGGCAGAGTTGATGAGAGGGCGATAGGGGAAGGCATGAATTCGTATTTCGCGAACCCGTCACTATCTTGTCATTTATCCGGTGGCCAAGAGGTTTTGCCTAACATGCCACTAAACACGACCACGTATGATCCTGTCAGACATTTCTCGTCTTACGGCTCCACCGTGACCCAGAACCGGATTTACGCGTCCCCTTTCTATTCGCCACAAGACAACGTTGTGTTTGGGTCAAGCCGGGGACCGTATGAGTACGGATCTAATGTGTTCCTCCAAGACAAGGAAGTTCTTCCCAGCTGCAGGCAAACCAGCATGGGAATCAACGCTCAGAGCCACGTAGCTCAGGAGTACAGCCTGGAACACGGTCGAGGCGTTGCGCAGGAGCAAAAAGGGAACCAGATCCAGATCTATCCGTGGATGCAGCGCATGAACTCGCACAGCGGTGAGTTTTACGCTCCGGCCAGCTATTTTACTCTGGTGGAGTGACTCAGTTTTACGATATGCCATAGTAACAGCGCGCCTACATTTTATGACCCCATAAAGCACTACTAAATCGTCAGATTATAAAAGGCCCCTTTTAAAAGAGACAATTCCCATTTGGCCAAACTTTACTCTAACGCAAAGGGGGGGAAAAGTTGGCACTTTCTGTTATTCTACACAGGAATTAACGTTTTAAGAAGTTATATCTACTGATGACTTTTATCTATTACTGTATTTCTGTATTATTTAATTGGTATGGGAAGCAAACTTCAATAAATAGCATAAACTTTAGGAGAATAAAATGTTTCTCATATAATGCAATGGTGCAAAAGAGCCAGTAGTCTGTAATACTTTATTGTGTAAAATTTATTTTAAAATGTAAAACTTTTTTTTTTTTATGACGAATTACAATAACTAAATTACAAACTGAAATGTCACATTTGCAAATAATTTCTTAATATTTTTGTTCCACCTTTTTTTTTTTTTTTTATTTTAAAAACAGGAGTTGGGTACGGCTCTGACAGAAGGAGAGGTCGACAGATTTACTCCCGATACCAAACCCTGGAGCTAGAAAAGGAGTTCCACTTCAATCGCTACCTGACCAGACGCAGACGGATAGAGATTGCCAATGCTCTTTGCTTAACAGAGCGCCAAATTAAAATTTGGTTCCAGAACCGCCGCATGAAATGGAAGAAAGAGACCAACCTGACTTCGACTGTAACTGGGACAGATTCGACTGGTGCTGCCCAGGGGGAAGAAAAACAGAGCAATCAGGAGGAGACAGAAGAAGTTAAAAACAAAGACTAATAGATTTGTTTTTATTTGTAAACGCCTGTTAAACTGCAACGTAACTACCTATAAACTCTCAGAAATGCAATTATAACTGCATGGACTGTGTATTCTGCTATACCTTCACACTCATTTCCTGATTATTATCACACAAATACGTGCAGAGAGAGAGAGAGGTGATATGCAGAATTATGCTAATCACTCTTTGTATTAAGAATATGTTTTGCCTCATTTTAGGCAGTTTAGATGCAATATCACAGACGCTGTTGTTCGGCAACCAGTCTTAATATTATAGTGTTCTTTAGGCTTGTAAATAGTTACTCTATGAAACAAACTGTAAACTAATTGGATCAATGGGCTTTCTCATTGAGTTTGCAAACAAAGTACCATTACCATTCCAAATGTGAAGGAAATGTAGCCTATGCACACGTGTTACTTTGTTCTCGTTCAATTAGCACCAACACTGGTGGGATGATCCATGCTACCTACGTTCTTATGGATTTTAATAACTTCGTCCCGTCAGTGCGTGGATGTACAAAACGCCGCTGTACCGGCTAAATATTTACTGTTCAGCTAATTTCATACCAATTGAACATACACTTATAGTCATGCTTATAAAGTTGTCTTAAAGTGAATAAAAACTGCTTTGAAAATGAAGACATTCACTGTTTTGCAATTACATGTCTAATATTTTGTCAAAAATGTGTATTATTTAATAAACCGTTTTAAAGACAAAACTGTTTTGCCTGAATCATTGTTTCCGTACAAGCGTGTTGGCTGAGCTAAGGAAAAAATATTTTTATGCAAAATCAATACAATTTGGCAATAGTTCTGAAGATTACTAGATGAATTTTATTTTTGCGTAGACACAGCCTCATAGGAGAAGAGCTGATACGATAAGGCGCATGTATACACATTGCTTTCTGGAACCAAAACGTAATTTTAGTAGAATGAATTTTTCTCTCCAGTATGTCTAATTGAAATCGGAAACGCAATACGAAAAGTTTATTTGTCCGTGTAGCTTTGATAAGATTTGTATGAATGGCCAGACTACTTCAGGCAATAAATGCAGCAGGTCTGCTGTAAAATCGCTACATACCACCACAAGTGATTTTTATTGCAAAATTCTACGAGTGTAAATTCATGCGTAATGCTAACAACGAGCCTGCCTTATGGTTAAAAAAATTAACACGTTTATAGTAAGGTTAACCAATCTTTCAAGATCTCAGTACTTCAGAACATCAACACTTGTCTTCCTTAACGGTTGTAAAAGATGTTATATGTGAATTGAGAACAAGAAGCACATATAACAGCATTTCACTATAACGTGATATTACAACAATGGTACTGGTGTGCGTGTCTCAGCTTTGCCAAATATCAGACACCAGATGACGCTCTTGTCTAACTGTCTCGCGCCTTTTTGCCCAAACGCTTAGATGGTCTCCATACCACAAAGTTATCGGACACGTTTCCCTTATTCATCAATAATCTCGGGGGGATCAAGCCAATTTATGACTGGCCAACAGTTGCACGTGATTCTATTTAAGCATCCCATATTTGGGCATTACACGTTGCATCGTGAAAAAAGCAAGCGATATTCCGCCACCTATAAATCCTGCCCTTTTTAGGGCAAAGCCCCTTTAACTTCCAAGGGAGACAAATCAAAAACAATAAACAAGATTAGTAACAACAAACAATCTATGTATGTTGTACGTTCATATCGGTTCTGGTGTGACTACGTGCTTCTAGTTGATTCCTTTCTTGTAGGCTACTTTGTATCGAAGTAGAATGAGCTCGTACGTGGGAAACTCTTTTTGTAACCAAACGCACGATGCACCCTCCTTTAGCATGCGCACTTTTGGTAACTATGGGGCTGTCTCAGAGTTTCAGCAGTCCACTTATGCTTACGGAGGGCTCGATCTCAGTGGAGCGTTAGCTTCTCAAGTCGTTTCCGAGTCCCCGAAACGGGAGGCGATGAATAAGCACAACAGTGCCAGGATCAACGCGCCACCACATCGCCAGGCTTGCGCAGCAATGGGTTCCCCAAGTCGTGTCAGTACACGCGGGTACAACCTGCTCAGTCAAGGACTGTTGAGCCAAAAAACAGAGATGATTATGGAAGTTACGGAAAAACCCAGCAAAAGTCAGCCCGGTGATATGGAGATCACGCCAACGATTAAACAACAAACTAACTCGAGTGAGCGCCAGACCCAGTCGCAACCGCAGATATACCCGTGGATGACCAAGCTACACATTAGCCACGGTAAAGTTGCATCTAATGTTTTTTTTTACGACAATAGCAAAGCTGCGCATCTCATATTTTCATCATTCCATCCCATGCCGGTCTGGTCCCTCCATACTTTCTTTCTTGAGGTTTATAGGCCAAAAACAGGAAATAATAAAATTCACGGTCGTAAATTTTATAACAAAGGCACATATTGCTCGTAAACCTGTCCCGTTACTGTGATCTGCAGCCAAATTTACTGCTATATAATTGGATAAGAGAATCAAAAATAGAAAACGACGTATTTAGGTTAATATTAGTATAGCCTAATGGTAGCCTTTTTTAACTACAAAAATATTTTCCGCATTATTAGTGTGAAAATGAGAAAGTATGCTTTATGCACTAAAATCAAGGCAGATCATACATATTCGATAACTTAGATCAATTTATTTCCCATAGCTTGGTGTTTTAATAGGTACATTTCATTTCAAGTAGCCTATCAACCAGCAGCTGTAGTTTTGCGCGCTGTTGTGACTGCTGGAGGTTTTACTCGATGCAAATAATGAAGTCACTTCAAATAGCGGCCCTATCAAACATCATTTATTATTTTTTAATCTAAAATTTTGTAACCACATATAGAGTCATCAGCTTCATCGACTCCATATTATATTTTCTTCATTTCATCCATCTTACTTTAGGATAATGCAGCAGTAGACCTCAGCATGCCATTAATGTGGGCCTAAATATAACTGTGGAAGACCATCGGTATAATGCTTGACCTTTCCGTGGATATAACCAATATCTTTCTACCCAGACTCTGACGGTAAAAGGTCACGAACCAGTTACACCCGCTACCAGACTCTGGAGTTGGAGAAAGAGTTCCATTTCAACCGATACCTCACACGTCGCAGGCGAATCGAGATTGCCAATAACCTCTGCCTGAACGAGAGACAAATTAAAATTTGGTTCCAGAACCGTCGCATGAAGTGGAAGAAGGACTCAAAGCTGAAAGTTAAAGGTGCATTATAATGATAAGGTGGTATAGCAAATATACCTGCAAACAAGATGAAAACAAGAGTTCATTAATATAAATGTTTCAAAGTTCATGCTGTTCCAAACTGGCAATTGCATATTATAACTGATAGATTACAATCTTAATTTAATGTAAGTATTTAACGTATGTCCTCACAACTTGTTCAGCTGACGACACACTGACAACGGGGAGGAGCTTATTTGGGTCACACCCATCCAGAACTTACAGCAGGTTAACCAGTGAACATGCAATTCTAATTATTTAAAGAGATATTTTATGATATTTTACGTAATTCAGCATTATTTGGTTTGCCTTCTGTATTTTATGTTTATATGTCTGATAGGATGTGTCTGTAATGATGAACTGCACGCAACAAAATGTCATATGAATGTTCCAATAACACGTTAGATAGTCGTGCTTTATGTACCTGTTGTGAGTAATTTCAATTTACTGCTCAAAGAGAAGACTTGGAATGTTTTTTTTTTTTTTTTTTTTTTTTTTTTTTTTTTTTTTTTTTTTTTTTTTTTTTTTTTTTTTTTTTTTTTTTTTTTTTTTTTTTTTTAAAGTAAAGAAGGCTGTTTGGGTTCAAAGCTGTATTAGCATCAATGCGATGCAATTCAGTAACAGAAAGTTTGCCCAGTGTAATGCTAAATACTCAAAGAGTTCAAATGTTGCCCCTATATATATAAATGTAGTTCCTTAATCTACATTTTACAAATGTTACATGTGCAATGCATAAAAAATCAAATGTGGTTGGTGCGGCCTAATAATTTAAATAAACTTATTACGAGATAGACTCTTTCAATCGTTATTCAGTTCGTTTTTAGCGAGAAACATTTACAAATGTGCACCAAAAAAGAAAACAATATCTCACATATACTGTACAAAGGCCCTAACCATTGCTCAGTGATGTGTGGTCTGGTTATGAGACTTTACACTATATAGGCTCCACTTGATGATATATAGATATGCGAAGTGTTAGTTCGTACAGTTAAACAGCAAAAAAAATGTTGCCCTTGTATCTAAATGTACATGCAGGAGAATCATGCTACTCACAGATGAAATAATGAGGCACAATGGGATCTCTCCTGCCATATCCCTTGGGCCAATTATTTACAGTAGCCCTCAGACTGAGGCATAAAACTTTATGACCCCAATAAAGTTTTACTGCGTTTCCTCACACCTCTCAAACAGTGACAACTGTTTCCTTTTTCAGCAGACGATCGGAAGTTTGAACATTTGTGACTGCAGCACAGACATTGCACCCACATCTACATTTAGTAAAGAATGGATGTGAGTGGTTATGGTCATACATCCTACAATAAACTACAATAATCAAAAACTATTTTAGCGTTTTTATCAGAGACCCTCAAAGGGCTGTGTACATTTACTGTACTAGATTAGGCATACTGATTCATTTTTATCTGAAGAGCTGATATCGTGTATGCACTGTAAGTCACCTACGTTTGAGAAAACAGATTAATTATTTGACTGACTGCATAAATTTAAATGCTTTTTTCGCACCATTTACTTCGTCCTGCTAAATTTTACCCTCAATTTCAAGGACCTTCAATAAATGAAACAAACTCTTGAGTATTTAACTATTTTTTTCCATCAAACTTACAGGCTTTTTTTGCGCTTACTCACCTAAACTGGAGTTTCACGTAATTTCCATGTCGCTCTGAGTTTCAACACTCGCTCTCTTGACTATTACACACACACACTTTCGGTGCTACTAAGTTGCTTTTTAAAAGAAGGCCTCCTTTTTAGCTTTCTGTCCACGTATTTTGAAGTTTTGAGGGTTATTTATGCCAATTGCCTTAAGCAGGACCTGCGAGTGGTTCATGGAGAGCACGTGGGGTCATTAGAGTGGGTTTTATGGCCTGGAAGACCTGACAAACCCTCAATATATTTACATCATATATAATCTTAACTGTCCTCAATCGCAGCTGTTGGCTGGTCGTATCTTCGAAAGAGAGAGCGGCTTTAGGGCGGTCAGTACGCCTTTACTCGTGTCAGACTACGCGGTTCGGCAAAACTCGCCTCTCGTAAATGGATCCCTGGCGATCGCAGTAAGTTGATAATCTCGTTTTTTTCTCGTTTCAAATTAAATACGTAGTCTCCTTTGGAACACTCCCGGGAATTATTCAGTGCCTGTAATCCAATAGTTCTTTTTGAGAAATTGATTCTGGAAGTGCTTAATGTGCTCTGTTCTTTTTTTTTTTCCATCGATTCTGGAAAGTTTAGAAATTAGAGCTTCTTGCACTGTAATAATTTTTAATCACGAATTTTCTTGCGTTAATTTAAAAACAAATCTGCAATCCTCACATGTGCCGTGTGGCTTATTAAACATATGTTGCCCATACTTCAACGTTGTCTCAAGGTTTTCAATACAGCACGGCTCAGACTTAATACAGCGTATAAGTGTGTGAAATGAGTAGGTTAAGTCATAATCTCTGCTTGTCGTGGAAGAAGTGGCACTGGGAGCTTGAAGTATTTTAAGTCATCTTGTATTGGGTTGCAGATGAGAGCCCAGAGCGCAGCACATAGATCTTTAGATGAGACATTATGGCGGGTCATGTGCAGGGCAGACCTGCAGTGTTGTGCAGTGGGGTCATGTACAGGGCAGTGTGAACAACAATGCACTGCAACAAAAGTCAAAACTCGCTTTCTGCTCTTCAAATTTCTCTGTGGGCTTAACTATTTAGCGTTTTTATACATTTAGCTTTCAAATATATCAGTAATATTTCATACGGTGTCTATTACCAAGCAAAAACACACTCTCATACGAGGTTTTATCCTCGATATTCTGTTTGTTAGCTTGAGAGACGAGGCCCTGCTGGACTATTCTAATCAGTGTATGACAAGTTTAAGACATTTTTGAAATTATCTTTGCACGCTCCATCTCACATTGCTCTAATGCTTAAGGAATTAACTTGCGTTCTGTGATGAGAAGCTAATAATTTAATAAATGAATGTTTTTTTAAGGACCATATTTGTTAATCATGTTTCTGCAGTAGCCCATGAAAATATCAGTATTTTATCCTCCGGAGCAATTTCAAGCTCATGAAGAGCTGTTTGATTAGTCGAGGAGTTTACTTCAAGCTCTAAAAGAGTAAAACGTGCAGTGCAATAGTCGAGGAACAGTCGTGGGATTATTTAAATGAAGAATTCTTTGTCGCCATGTCGATGCGGTAAAATCATCAGCATCGGTGTCTTTTTTTTTTTTTTTTTTTTTTCAGTGGTAGTAATAGCCCACATTATCTGTTAAAGAAAATATGTCTCAAACATTCCTTTAAAATATGTATCTAAAAGCTTTGCAGTGTTTCATGATAGTGGCAGTGGTCAGAGTGATCGTGGATGATGATTAATAAGCTGTGAACAAGGAACCTTAATGTAATGGCTGGATAAACTGTTCCAAGAATGATATTAATGTTGTACGTCAATTTATAGCAAAGCATAAGCTACAGTTCATATAAGGATTACTCCTACTATTACTACTACTACTACTACTACTACTACTACTAATAATAATAATAATAATAATAATAATAATAGTTCCTTTGGTTCTCTCCTCTTGGGGATCGACCGCGAGACCCTGACCAGGATAAAACGGTTACAGAAGATAAATTTATTATTATTATTATTATTATTATTATTATTATTGTTGTTGTTGTTGTTGTTGTTGTTGTTATAAGGCGAACTAGCTGTATATTTCACCACAATGCATGCTTCATTTACTGTTTAGTATTGCTTGAATTTATAGAGAGAGAGTGTAGAAAGGAGCTCATTCTGTCTATTCTTATGGCTGTAAATACCGTTGAGTTGTAAATACCATGGCCAGTCAGAAGGCGTGTCTCAGGGCAGTGAAATGGAAAAGGGCATGTATTTTCTCATAGACAAGACGAGGGCTTGAGTGCTGTCTTAAATGTATGGCATCAAAGGTTGGTTCAGTCAGAAAAGTTGTCAGAGATTATTCAAAATTGTTGGTTTATTTTTAAGTTAACTGTAAGATTCTAGTTGGACAAGCAGCTGCCCTTTTGACTATCAAAAGACGACATGTTTACTTCCCTCAAACATTACTGCTATATGTCAGAAATGTAAAGGTTATTGTGTGTATGTGTGTGGATAGTCAGTAGCTTGTCTGTTTATTTCATTCTGTTAAACAAGTGTATAGTGACGCGTGTTAAACCAAACTGTATACACACTGTCACACTTTCAGCAGATGGAATTTCACAGCATGCCAGAGATTTTTCTTTTAGGGCAAGATACTCAGGGCAAATTAGGCATCAGATTGTTTATTTATTACAGCTGTGTTAGTGAAGGTTACAGTTAATGTAAGAATGTCAGTATTTGTATAAGAATTAAATGAATACTGTCAGCTCTTAGGTTTTACCATCAGCTGTTTTTCTCAGCCCGGGAGTACAAATGAAGGTCAGAGTGAAGGTGAAAATGATGGAACACAACTACCTGAAGGTCACTGTGGCCTGCATTATATTATTATTATTACAGTAGCCGATGTTGTCCTGGCTCTTGAAATCATTGTGTTTGTTTCCAAATTCAGACAACTGTGACCTTTATGGGTGCTGCCCTGAGGGTGAAATAGGCAACATGGGGGCCATGTTTCACATGTCAACCTAAAGTTTAGTCTATTTCCTCATGATCCACAGGTTATGTTGACTAAAGCAGTTGATAAGCTTTAATATAAAAGAGATTGGTGTCTCTTTATAGATATTTATTCAGACCTAAAAATCTATACTTTAAACCTTGCGCTTGATGAAAAACTGTGTTTTTAATGCTCTAATTCACCTATTCTATATGCTATTTAAATAGTATCTTTAACAGAGCATGCAAGGATAGTCAACCTGAGTGTGCATAATTTGCATAATTTATATGCTTGGTCTGATTAGAGGCAGATTTGTTAAGGCAAAAACGTTTGTCCATTTTAATGTCCAAGAACAAAGAGGCAGAAATGACTTTGGTTTAAAGCATTACACTGATGTTTACACCACCAAGCTCTTCCATGTAGGCATAATTGATGAATACCTGAATTCATGCATATTGCACTTGCATTACTTTATTTTCAAAATATCATTCAAATATGTGATAAGGCAACATATCATTTAACTCTTAATTTTAATTTGGTGACAAGCTCAGGAATCTGGTAGAGCCGAATCAAGAAGAACAAGTTGAGGTGGTTTAAACACCTTATAGGAATTCCCCCTGGGTGACTCCCACTAGAGCTGTATCAAGAACTTGCTACTGGATCAAGACCCCGGAGGGTATCCATCTAGGACCTACTGGAGAAATTATATCTCACAGTTGGCTTAGGAAAGTACGGAGCTCCACCAGGAGGAACTGGAATCTGTGGTCGGAGACAATCTGAACTGACTCTCTCAACCTGCTGGCATTGCAACCTCCACCAGGAAAAGTGGAAGAAAAATGAATGAATGATTGAATGGATGAATTAATCTTAATTTTAAACTTAACATTTAACCCTAAGTTTGTATTTTTTTAAATCACATTTTCAACTATGAATTAAATACATATTCAATCATTTTCTAATGCACACTACATTTGTAGGTGCTATGTATATTTGCACAAAATTGCAAATGCGATGTACAAGGTTACTTACTCCACTAACATGACACGAGCAGTAGATAACAAAATGAAAGTAGGGAAATCAGTTCAGAATCTAATGTGCCCTCAATGTTTTTCAATTTCACTAGAAGATGTGTAATTGAGCTATTAGATATGATGTCCCTTCCTACATCCTTTACAATCCTTTTTTTACATGTACATTCTAACTCTCTGAATTGGATATAAAACATAAACGGCCATTAGGGGGTGCTGTTATATATCCTTCTGTTGTTTTTCTCTTGCATTCAGGGTCAGTTTGCTGTCCTCCTTTTTTGCTTTTAAGAAAAAATAACCTTTGCTGCACTATAATAGCGGCACACCCTTCAAGGAGAATGGAAAACCACTCAGGGCATTGTGATAGGGCATGCAAAGGAATGACAAGAAACAAGTTTATATGTCAGATTTGCCTCTCAGTGCTGCCCACATTCTGTTCATGAATAAGTTCCTGTTGTGACAGGAGTATACGTGTTTCAACGAGTCACCTGTAAATCACACAGCACACTAATGTTTGGTAAATCCAATGATAAGAAACACTTGGTTTATTTAATGTATTATGTGGCTGCTTGTGATTAATGAGTTGGAGAATGCCATTTGGCTCAGTGAAACAGTTTATGTCCCGGTAATACATCTATTTCACCTTAGTGAATACTCTCCTAGTGTGGTTTAAGCAAATATTCTCCACATAGTTGCCCACCATTAAAATGTGAAATGAAAATACCATTTAAGCCATAAATGTGGACGCTTTTAAATTTAAGCCAGTCAAATTATTTTACGTTTGTAGAGACGATTTCAGTGTCTGAGATGGTTGAATATTTATCTGCTGTTGTATTCGTATTCGTATGTCTCTAAAAAGGTCTGTAGTGCATAAATAATGCATAGGCCAAAACTGAAGGTGACACAGTTAAAAAAAAATCTATATACTTTTGTGTACTGAAAGAGTGGGTTTGCGGTCGTAGGTCAATTAGTGCCAGAAATAAACTAATCCATCAAGGAAATAATTGTGATAACCCGAGCTAAATACATATCATTGTCCTAGTTAAGAGAATAATGCCTTAGGAGAGTTCACTTATTTCAACTAACTAAATACACTATTTTGCACTATAATAGGTTACTGTGAGTCAAAATTTTTGTTTCCTTTTATTTTTACATTGATTTCACTGTCTCTTGCTTTCTCTTCAGCAGATAAGAAAAAGAAAAGCATACATGAATGACAGAACGCAGTGCTATACCTGTAAGTCAGCGGTTTTTTTTTTTTTTTTGTTATTTTGACCCTGCATCTTCTTGATGGTTTGCTACAAAAAAAAAGGAAGAACAGATGGCTGTACACGCTATTTAATCAGCGGGGGGAAAAAAAGCTTTAAAAAGCCGAACCTGCATATTAACATTGGAGTCAAATTATATTCATTTATATTTTGGTAACAGTTTTGAGAAATCAAGCCATGCTGATGCTTTTTTTAAAAGAACAATGCCTCGTTTTAAAATACCCTGACTTTAAGCGTTTTCTTATTCAAGTTAAGAAAAAACTGCAAAGATGCAATTGTAAGACCAGAGATTGGGTGTAAATCGGCAAATTCACCTACTGATTCAAATCAGTGATGCTCAATACATTTTAATGTCTGAAATGGTGAAGTAAACAACTGCTAGTAATTCACATTTTAAATGTTTAAACATGCAGACAGACAGAACTATAGTTTTGGAAATTCTATTGAAACGCGTGAGATATATATATAGAGGGAGAGAGAGAGAGAGAGAGAGAGAGAGAGAGAGAGAGAGACAGAGAGAGAGAGAGATGGGGGGGCAGAGATCCTAAGGTAAAAAAAAATGTTTGGGTATATATACACCTGAGATATTTATTTATTTATTTATTTATTTATTTATTTATTTATTTATTTATTTACAATGACATTTTTAGGGTTTTTGCTTTAGTCGTTTAATGCGTTTAATGGAACAGAAGGTACTCAAACTTAAAATAATATTGCTTGGCCCTTTATCTTGCCAGAGATTTAAAAAAAAAAATTTAGACAGCTTTTATGCCTACTACACAGGTACTAATATAATTTAGATAATAAAAATATTTTCAGTAAATCGAAATTAACGTGTAAATTTTAAACTAGATAGGTGTTTATTAGTACAAAGAGTGACATGAAAATAAAGATTTGTAACAAATCTATCTATCTATCTATCTATCTATCTATCTATCTATCTATCTATCTATCTATCTATCTATCTATCTATCTATCACAAAAAAATAATAGCAAAAAGGAACAATCACAGACATACAAATGAAACATCAAGTAAGCCCGCGGGACTCGTTTTTTACCCCAAGTCTCTCAATAACTAGTTATTGAGCTTGTGCGGGATCTAAGGCCATTTGTGTGCAGAAGGAATTCATCGCTGTTCGCTCATCAATAACAGCTTGGCAGTGAACTATTGGAACGAGTCAAACGCGTGAGGTGAATCGCGGGTCAGGCTGTCTAACTAATATTAAAATGCGTCCGCAGCACAGGAGCTGGCTCAAGTGGGTGGATGAGGGCGTTTTCAGCCTGGAGGGGGTGGACTGTGAAAAAAAAAAATCCCACCTACCGTAGACTCAAGTGGTTAGCCTATCTAAATCTAGATGAGGCAGATGAAGCTAGTATTTGTTTCTTAGTAGTGCATTTTGATGTGCCTATACCGTTTTGAAATCTGTTTGCCCTTAACAAAGTTGAACTTTATTTGACATGATTAGGCATGAATTATTTGATGAAGCTTCAACTAGGCCATGACCTATAGAAGAAGGTGTGCACAGAGAAGGTGATATGTTATCTGCCTCTAAACCTGTTTATAAACTGGAGGGGAAAACGCAAGGCATGGACGTGCAGGTTACCGAGCGGTCATATGGTAATAACGCGCACAATAAAACCCCGGGGAACAACAGAAACTTATTTTTCACCAGTGCTGTCATGTGCGTGCTTTGTGCGCGGCGTGTTTCTGCCTGAATATTCATGTGGGGTGCACCTAGGAATTTGCAGTTTGATAGAAAATGACTCTGGAAAGAAAATCTTTTTTCCCCCCAGGTCTCTTTGGCTCTTTGTATGTGTATGTATGTGTGTGCCTGTATTTGTCTGCATAACACTGAAGAGAGGAGCGAGTATAAAAACATTTTAACCAATGCTGACATTCAAGGCATGACTTTTTCCCTATTCAGCTCATTTGTGTTTACGGTTTACCTGGAGTTACTTTACTGTCTAAAACTCGTGCAACAGAGAAAGCATAATTTTATTACACAGTAGATTAAAACTGTAAATTAGGTTATAAAACAAAATTTGCGAGCAGCCCCTGCTTCTGTAGTGACATTTGCGTAACACATTTCATGTATTAAATTCGTATTTTCCGGCTTACAGTTTGGCATTTGTGCGCAGAATTTTGACGGTCCTCTGCCCGAAAAACTTTTTGTTCAGCTCCGCCCCCTCAGACGATCCACTTGGTTTACGCCCCTCAAAACGTTACAATAGATATATGCTTCAAAAACCTTTACTTATAGTCGTTTGCTTAGACAGCAATTTGTATAAATGCATTCGAAATTGCATGAATATTTGCAACCAGGAATGTTAATGTAGGCTACAATCACACAGGACAATCACCCAGTGCAGATTTACGAGTGTTTTTGATTTTGACTTTGAATATGCAGTTTCCAGGGCACTTTGGTGATTGAAAAAAATTCCAATATCAATGTGTTTTCATATCCATGTCGTGGAAAACAGGCCGCATCTCAAATGAGACTGAAATAGGCTAAACAAATTTCGTAATTTTAACAAACGCAAAGTTGAGCGTTTGTAGAAAAGGAAATATTACTTTGTTCCTGAATACATATTTTTTCATAAAAACCTTAGTAACAACGTTTCTTTTCTTTGGAGAAAGATGACGCTTAATGAAAAGGGCAAAGGGGGTGGGGATGCTGAATGTTAGCCTGATCAAGCCTGTATTTCGGTATTTCTTTGTGTGACCTTTTGCAGCCATAACAGAAGACGTATCTCAGTAGTTGTCTATATGTACCCTGTAGAACCGAATTTGTGTCTAAAAATAAAAACCACAAATACGTCTCTACAGGAATACATGGGCGACTTGAAAGCCACGGTTTTGTTCTCTCTCAAAAAGGCGCAGACACTATTCATAATTAATGGACGCTTACTACAGTGATGTGTTTACATTCACTCTTGCAAAGATAAGGATAGGATGACTGAAGATAGTGTGGGATTATATCACTTGAAAAATACTAAACGTGTAGCCTGAACATGTGGGCTGTGTTTTCAATTTTCTAAAGAATGATTTAGAGTTTTTATAGCTCAGTAAAACCCTGAAGACTCCCTAACAAAACCATTCACATTTCCTTTGTGGTCAGTCTATAAACACCACCACTAAGATGCAATTTCCACACCTATAATGATGAAATACTACCAAAGAAGGACGTTTATTTAAGGCCTCTCAACAACAACATCAACAACAATAACAACAACAACAACAACAATAATAATAATAATAATAATAATAATAATCATAATAATACTTATTATGATTATTATTATTATTATTATTATTTTATTTATTTTTTTATGTTTTACTATGCAAAATGCATTATTATTTTACACTTGTTTTATTGGTATAACTACTGCCAATAAGTTCTCCGACCAGTTAAAAGGTAAAGATGCAGCAGGTGCAGTATTTCGAAATCACTCCTTCCAATTTAAGTTTCATTTCATTCAAAGCAAGAGATGAGTAAATATTTTAATACAATTTGTCTGGGAGCCGTTGGCAACCAAATGGCAACTGATGGTACACGTGTGGCAAAACGAACGGGCCTCTCGCGCACGCACATGCACGAGAGAGAGAGAGAGAGAGAGAGAGAGAGAGAGAGAGAGCTTTCCTACACAATGGCGGAAAATTAAAGGTATGTCTGCGAAAAGCTTTGGTTCCTTATCCGGGGACTGCTTCGGCCTCTGCCATTGGGCCGCGACGTCACGTGGTCAAAGTAACTTTACAGGGTTGCTCGCTAGTAGGAGGGCTTTATGGAGCAGAAAAACGCCAAAGCTAGAAAAATTATTTCCCACTCCAGAAATTAATGATCATGAGCTCGTATTTGATGGACTCTAACTACATCGATCCGAAATTTCCTCCTTGCGAGGAATATTCGCAAAATAACTACATCCCTGAACACAGTCCCGAATATTACGGCCGCGCTAGGGACGGCAGCTACCAGCATCACCACCAAGAGTTGTACCCTCCGCGGGCAAACTACCAGGAGCGCCAGTACAACTGCGCCAGCATCCCCGAGCCCGATGCCCAGAGAGGACATGGACTACCTCATTCGGGCCACCTGCTCGGGAAAGGGCAGCCTGTCTCATGTGAGCCCCCCCAGTTGCCCCTGTCCCCGGCCACTCCACCGGCAGCCTCCTCAGCCTGCAATCAAGCCACTCCGGAGCATCCCAACAGCACAGCCTCGGCCAAGCAGCCAGTTGTTTACCCATGGATGAAGAAAATTCACGTCAGCACCGGTATGTAACTTGTGTAGCGCCCAAAGCTTTCCCCTTCTTCCTAACTCTCTCACACACTCTCTCTCTGCGTCTGCCTCACTCCTCTTTTTTTTACACTCATTCGCCTGACCGGCCCCTGCCATGATAGGATAGAAGCCTTTGAAATGGCACAATTGAGGCGGATTTACGACTCGGCATTGGTAATTACACCCGCCATAAATTTTATAGCCGAGGTATACTCAAGGCAGTCGTATCGCCATGTGGCTCCTCGCGCAGTGTATGTGTGCGAGAGGGAGGGAGAGTTGGGACTATAGAGAGAGAGAAAAAAACTAAGGTTTATTGTGTTGCATTAATAATTCAGGCTGAATTTAGTGCGAATGTTAGCCTCATTACTAACAGCTGCTTAAGTTTTTAGATGTATCTATCCCCCACCAATCCCGCTCTACCGTCACAATTTCTTTCCAAACACGCTTGTTTACCTACTCCTTCCCTCGCTGCCTTTTCTTTTCTTTCTTTCTTTCTTCCATTCCCCTCTGCTTTTCCTCTTTCCAGTGAACTCTAATTACAATGGAGGGGAGCCCAAGCGGTCTAGAACTGCTTACACCCGTCAGCAAGTGTTAGAACTGGAGAAGGAATTCCACTATAATCGCTACTTAACGCGACGAAGACGTATCGAGATCGCTCATTCCCTGGTTCTCTCCGAGAGGCAGATCAAAATTTGGTTTCAGAACCGCCGGATGAAGTGGAAAAAAGATCACAGGCTACCAAACACCAAAGTCAGATCCTCATCCTCCGGTATGTCCTCCGGCTCCAACACAGGCTCGTCGGCAGGCGTTGTAGCGGCCGCCTCGACCAGTAACTCCATGGCAGCCAACGAGGAGCTCTCCGGATCCGAGCGAGAGGATATTACGAGGTTATGAGAGAACTATTCCTCGGAGAGAAGGAAGGGAACAGCTCAAAATGACTGATTTATTTATATAACAGGATATATATTTTTTGCTTTTGTTTTTCCACTTTATTATATTTTATTTTCTTTTATTTTTGGTAGGTATCTTGTGCGCCCGAAGGGTTTGCTTTAAGTCCACAGTTATATAAAGTGCATGTTATATAGCATGGATTATTGCGAATACCTATTACTTTTACGCGAAACAGGGTTTAATTTATCTACTGACACAGGATGTTTTTATCTCCAGATAAAAGGGTTTTTGGACAAGGCAGTTTATGGACACTATATTCATGTTATTGAGGGCCTCTCTAAGCCCAGCTGCCAAGGTGAAGTGCACAAATGTTCTATTTATTTCACACACGAGACTGAAGGAAGTTGCTTTTATACTGTAAATGAAAAAATAATATCGACAATTCCGATAGAAAACTGACCTTGAACGTCTTTGTTGATCTGAGAACAACATGCTGTGACTTAAGTGTCGTATGAAAAGGTTAAAATCTTAAATTATCTTTTACTTTTGTTGTGATGGCGTTGTGTTTAGGCTATTAAACCAGATTATTGTGAGATGCAATAAATCGACTTTAGTGTATTTGTGATAATATTGGTCAATAAAAGTAAGTGTCTGTTAGTTTTACATAGGTTTGGTGGGTGAATTTTATTAATGTGTAGCCTATTGTAAGCTGGATTTTCGCGCCTGTGTGTACAGGGACATAGACACATGCAATCTAAAGGTTTAGTTCAAAAATTTAACTAACATATTAACAAGGTCCATATTTCACTGTCATTTTAAATAAACTGAGGTTTAGGATTTTCATATAACTCTGTATATTAAGAGGTAGGCCTATAAAATTATAACCTTTTTTTTATTCTATTCATTAAGAAAATCTCTTGGTGCTCCAGTACTCTGACTAGGACATTAAATGTTTGCTAGCATCGCATGCAATGCATGAAAAATAAATAATTTCTTAAATTGGAAAAGGTCCCCCGTACCCCATTGTACAATGGGCTGTGTGAGCGGGCAAAATGAATCACCCTTATATGCATTCGATTAGCTTGGCATATAACTGGGGCTCTTTAAGTGGGGCTCTTCACCTTCTTGCTTATTACTGGTTGGAGCCTAGCTGCACATGTGTCTGAAAATCAGTGGCACCAGCCAAGAAATGAACTACAGCCCCACTCTTCCAGTAGGGCACGGATCTTATTTTACTGCATTATTATAGTAGACAAAGGCATAGATTACTGTATGAGTATTTGGCTGTTTTCTCCTTGCTCAAAGACAAACACAAGGTATCACGTCAAAGTGCAATTGTTTTTGAATAATAAAAACAAGGCTAAATAAGGCTGAAAAAGGATATGACTAAAACTTCAGCTAATGCAAATGGGATTCTAAGATTACTTGAACTCAGTACCCATAAAACATTTTTAATCCTTAGATTTAAATGAGTATCTGTGGTGGCTGGTGGGGGTAGATAATTCAAAAATTATAAAATAAATAAATAAATAAAGAAATAAAGAAATAAATAAAGAAATAAATATATAAAATGTTGTGTTATGAACCGTGGCACACTGCAACTGCACGTGCAACTTGTGCAAGTTTTAAAAAGTATCAAATTGTTTAAAATCCGGAGTCTTCTGCATCAATACTATTTATTTTACAGGTATGACAAAAACGCGCTAAGGCGCCTTAGAACAATGCTTTGTTACTTGTGTTGTTCTGCTTCTGTTTACACTACAATGTCAAGAAACGATGAGTCGTTTATGCACTCTTGAAGAATTAAATATTCTCTTAGGTTGCTGGGAATAATTATTAATACTTCCCTAGCCCTTAGTCCTTAAAAAAAAAAGTGGTACTTGGTACCGTCCGAGGCAACGTCATCACCTGCTCAGAGCCTAAGAGCTGGTCACAGGGAAAACACACAAACACACACACACTCATACACACACTAAGGCCTATCGAGTTGCCATGTGTCTTACAATAGATGCAGAGACATTCAAAAGGCGAAGCTGATGATTTTTGTCTCTGCTTTTTGAATAAATTTATTTTTTAAATAATGAACGGTTGCACCTGAGCCGTTATGGCCAAAACGTTAAAAACGCTATACGCTGGCCCCTTCAGTGACAAAACTGACAGAAAAGATCCACAGAAATAAGAAACGGGGTTGATTAATAGTAAATCGCTCTCACTTGAATGAAGATTATACAACGGCTTGCTAGGTGGGGGGCTGTGAGGCACAAAGGAGAGAGGTATTCTAGACCATCGATCATCTGCTACACCAATAGTCATTTGTGATGCAGTGGGGTTGCACATAGGTAGGCCTACTAGAAATTGCAGACAAAATTAAAATATGATTCTACGGATAGGCGTGAATGCAAAATTAGCAGGAAAAGTCCTGATTTTTGGTTCACCTGTCCTGACATGGCAGCGACTTTGGAAAAGCACTAAAAAGCGCAGGCCCTGGACCGCATTCAGTGGCCATTATGTGCGTGGACAGCGGAGAGAAATGAATGCGCCCAGCTCGCAGCATCCCGACAAGCTCATTCGAGAGGCTGTCGCCTCCATGGCGGGAGGCTGAAAGGCTACTTTATTGAAGTTTGGGGCAACTCTTAGGAGTCGAGTTCACGTTGGGGACACATTTTCTGTCCCATTAGTTTCGTTTCAACCAAGATGGCCAACCTTTCCCACCCTGTGACCTGACTCTCTCTCTTTCTCTCAAAGTGTACCCTCTGTGTGCGCCCTCATAGGCTTCCTCAGAATTAGCAAGTTAGCTATAATGATGTACCAGCAGAGAAGGCACATCTGAATGTGTTGGCCTTGCTCGCCAAAGAAGCAGTAAAATCATGCTCACCTGCACAGGACTGGTTTGGGGGACCTGGGAAAATCTTAACTTCTGCGTTGACTTGTGAGTAAGATTCAAACATAAATTAATAGCGTTTTCTGGTTGTTTTAAATGTAAACTATATATACTTGAACGTATATATATATATCAACTGGAAAATAATGTAGGAATAATTAATTAATGACAGTTCCTATGAATACTTACTCAAAGTTATATCACTAACTTATAACCAACTTATGAAACAACTTATATCACTTTGACTGTTTGGGATTCAGCTAATAAACTATTGACTATTGACACCAATAGACACCAACATGCTGTGCAGAAATAAATGCATACACTTATATTAATTAACAAAATTTCAGGCCAATGTTGTGCCATACAGCTCCAGGGTTCTCTTTTCCATCCTGAGCTCAGGTTACTGTCTGTGTGAACTCTTGGGTTTTCTCTGGGTTCTCCGGTTTCCTTCAACCGGGGTGTGTGGTGCCATCCAGGGTGTATTTCCGCTTCATGCCCAGTGTTCCCGGGCTCCAGATTCACTGTGATCCCAACCAGGATAAAGCAGTTACTGAAGATGGATGGATGAATAAAAGATATACATTTCACCTAAAAGAAGAAAACATATTTACAATTAGAAACAGGCTGTGTTGCTGCATACTCCTCTTCACAACCAGTTTGATGTATGACATTCTCAGATTACATCCCAGATGTTAAACTGTCTTTAAACAAAGATCCTAAGTTAGCCACAACCTTTCCACTTTAGCTGAAAGCTGAAAAAGCTCATAGGGTACAAAACCTTGTACTTGCTTTAGAGTTTTGGATGAAGGTGCACCTGAAAGTATGTGAAATTAATGTGCATGGAATCCTATATGAGGAAATGTAAAGGCGATTATTAAAAAAAAAAAAAAAAAAGAAACATAGAAACATTCTGCACAGGATATTTGAATGCAATATAAATAATCAGGAAATTGCACCTCTATTCTGTTCTGTCTTAAGCTTCCTTGCATAAATAATTTGGCGCTCACATGTCAGTATACTGTACTGTGACTGGCATCTTGTCTAAATAATTTGACACTTATGATTGAACTGTACTGTGATTGGCATGGTGAAATTATTACATGAACGGTCTGCTATTTGGCAGTGTATTTTTAAATATTATTGCCACTAATAAGTAATTCAGGTAACAGTTCAATCATCAAAGCTAAACAAAAAGTAATAATCACAGAAAAGTTGCTATGAAGGGACCACAATATAGTAGACTATAGGGACCACAAAAGTCGGCTGAAATATCAAAATAAACCCATACAAGAACAAGTGGCGTCTCATCCACACAAAGAACATGCAGTGTGCTTCATGTATGTGTAGCAACATAGTGACAGTCATGCCATCGTTAGGCAATAACCTTGCTGCACACTCTTCAGATTAGTTTACATTTCAGGCTTCTGGAAGAACAGAAATGCAAGTTACTGAATAAAGAGATGCATTATAGTGTTAGTGAGGCAAACTGTGACAAATATTGCGTTCAATCACATAATAATACACATTAAATAATATATGCCCGGATATCTTACAGTTCAATTCATTTAACAAGAGAAAAAAAAACAGCACAAATAGCTAATGCTATCGAATACTTTATTACTATAAAATAAAAGATTCGACAGTATAATTTAGACCTGGCTATAACAATCCAAAGACGAAGGCTTTCGTAAACTCAACTTTTTCCTTCGAGGTGCATGCTTATTAAAATGTATTAAAACGTGAATTCTGCATCCTGCATCCGTTCATGACTGTAAGATAAAATTGCATTTCTTTTTATTGTATATAAGTCCTCTTGAACACAATTTAGTTCGTGTTGAAAGATCCCAGTGCTTAGCATTGTTACGAGGTGGTCTGTGTAAACGAAGCCATGGCAGCCACACAAAGAAAGCATAAAGTTGAAGCGGAGGTCAGCGTGCTATTTTCCAGAGCCGTAGCCTTTCTCACGTCGACCACGTTGATCTGAAATAAACCATAAATTCCCAGTCCATTTTCCCCAAAATACAGATATCGCCTGTCTTAGCATGAAATTGTCTATAAGGATGAATTTTTTTGGTGTTGTTTTTAATGTGTATATTTCTGTAGTTGACGGAGAATATGAGGAGTGTTTACACATCAGCCAGGGGCACTGGCTAACACAATCTCCATAATCTTTGTTCGGAGGTCTTGCCCCTTAACCCTTACACTTGCCATGACCTCGAGAGCTGAGCCTAACAACCTTCTGTACACAGAAGCAGAGGAAATGGAGAGCAAGGCAGTAACAGCAAATGCACCGAGGATAACAGTACATTATTATTATTATTATTATTATTATTATTATTATTATTATTACTTAAAAACGAATGAGCTGAGCGCTGCGAGTCAAGCATGTAGGTTAATTCTTATTCTGATGACAAGCCAGTAAAATGCTATAGATGAAAGAAAGAAAGAAAGAAAGAAAGAAAGAAAGAAAGAAAGAAAGAAAGAAAGAAAGAAAGAAAACTTTATTTCCATCAGTAGTCAAAAACTGCTTGGATGAGTTTTTTTTTTTTAAATTAAAAATATCTAGATCTTTAAAATATGGTCAAAATTACCAAAGTGCATTAAATCATCCTGAGGGCTTGTACATAAAACTTAACGTAAAGTCAGCTCAGCATTTACAATGCATTTGTTACATTTATTTCACTGTTATTATTACTATAATAATGCGTTCAACCAAGTTGAAAATGCTTCTTTAAAAAATTTGGACTCATTTTTAATCCTGCTTGAATGCAAAACTGATGGACAGTATATCTGTCCATCAAGGATCAGTCAGACAAACGTATTAATTTAATAATTAACATTTTATTCCTCTTATACCTTCTGACAAGTATGCAACTCTTTTTTTCTGCACAGTGTTTTATACTGAAATCTAGGCACTGATTTTAAAGCTAGCCTGCACACTGAGTCTTTCTTTTAGTGCTGTTAGCCAGCAATACACTCAGTTTTGTCCTTACGAAGTAAAACGCATTTATAAAAGTGTAGACAACACTAAGATAATCATTATCCTGCTCATATTTGAGTGAAACCAAATGCCTGGAATAACTCTCTTTTGCTTTGTAACCGGGAGATCAGGGTTCAGATGTGACGGTGGCATTGTATTCCTCTCCTCTTCAATATTAAGTTATTTCAACTTAATTACAGTTTTAAGATTGAAGAAAAACATGCTGTTAGTAAATAATCCATTTATTACATTAATACAATTAATTTGAAACTCCTTAAACAGATCCACCCAACCTGCATTTTTAAAGCATTCAAATGAATTATTTTTTAGACTTTCATCATTTAATGGTGTATTTAAATGTTCTTTTAGTGATCTTTTTAACTAAACAAAATTTTACAACCAAACACATTCTCCAAGAATGTTCACAAATTTTGGCACTCTCTAAGAAGAATTATTTAGAATCATAATATTACTATGTAGTACGTTCTGACAAATCTACTCACCTCATCTATATCTATACCTATATCCCTTAATGAAAGAGCACTGGGCTGGAAAGCACTTCTCTCCCAGACCCAAAAGGCTTATTTGCAGTGTTTTAATGAAGTCGTGAGGTGAAGATGTGATATTAATTTAAAACACTGTGTCGTGTATAGTTCCTTAGGGTTTCTATGTCAGAAGAACAAACCAAACTCAGCCGAAAAGTATAGCACGAGCAGTGGCATCATTTCAAGTCTTTCCATTGATAATTAAATATCAGCTATCACGTCATAATTAAATATAAGCTATTTCACACCTGAATAAGACAGTGTGTTTGGCCAAATAATATTTTTGCCCCTTAGGGTCTAGTCTTTCATGAGTGGAAAATTTATTCTGTTTATCTTAAGTCTTTGAGTTACGTCATGAACACAGAAGAAAATAAAAGACAAAGAAGCCAACGGCTTGTTAAGAGAGTAGCTTGGACAGTATGGACAGGGTACCGAGCTAGGGCTTTCAAACAGGAAATAGATGTGGACTTCTCTCTCTCTCTCTCTCTCTCTCTCTAACAGCAGGGAGAGAGGAAGACAAATTAAGCAAAACGATTGGGATGTAGAATGGTAAGGATGCACGCCATTGTCCAAGATACATATCTTAGAGACCATTCACATCTACAGTCTTAAGGCAAAGAGACCATCAAAGGTTCAGTTTCCCAATTTTTCTACTTTTTTTTTTGGAAAGAGGATATGTTTGACTTGCGGTATAGATAGATAGATAGATAGATAGATAGATAGATAGATAGATAGATAGATAGATAGATAGCAAAAAGCTACGGAATTGTCAACACAGTCACTGCCATTTAAGCACTTAATTCATATAGAATCCAAAGTATTTGGACACTGACTTCTTGCAAATGATGAGCCACTTAGAGTATGATTCATTAAATTAAGCTGACAATTATATGTTCTTTCACACAATAGAGTCATGAAAATTATGTTGCGTGGCTTAAAATGTTGCTTTACGTTTATGACAGATGCTATAATTTTAAACGATTTCTTCCTTGTTTTGCAATACGTAATTAATCTCCCATTCTTCTAACGACACAATCTATTAATTTCATCATGTTTCGTGTTTTCCCCCCAAAATATGACTGTATAACAGAGTTGATATAAGGGTAACAGAGTTCATATAAGGTTAACAGTGTTGAGCTAAGGGTAAGAGGGTTGACAGCAACAGTGTTTATGATACTTGGTCTCTGTGCTGCGAATATCACTATAGTAAACTTGACATGTACAATACGTCTTGCTTTTCCAAAGGTCAGTGATTGTCATTTTCACACGTGAGATAAGTATTTCGCTTCTATTTACATGTAGCACATTCGGTAGATTTCACATCTTTTCAATGTAGACTGGTATATTGTTCATTTTATAACGAGCAACTTACATTCTGCAAAACTGCAAAATGTAGAAAACCTTTCTATATCTTACAAAATCTATGAAACAGGGTTGATATTGGACGACAGTTACTAAGGTTACTAAGGTTACGTACAATAAAAGATTATATATAAATGCTTAACTGCGCTCTATAATTGAATTCCTTCTGTGAAAATACTACTTCTTACTTCTTCATAATCACAAGACGCAATGAAAGAATACATTGTTTTGAAGTGGAGTAACAGAGTTGGCAGCAATTATATGGACAGACGTATTTTAATCATTTTTAATAATTAATGACAAGCAAATGTAATGCACTACATTATGAAATAATCCGGACAAATATGGCTACACAGTAACTACTTAGCGTTTACGTTATACGAAGAGGCGTTAACGTTATACGTTATTCTGTTAGAGGGCTAAGGTTAGACGAGCATTCTTTGAGACATTCAAAAAAGTGTTTGATTATCACATTAGAAATTCATTTAATATATTTTAAAATGAGTCTTAGCCCATAAAAAACTGTTCTTTATTACAGAAAGCACCTAATAATTTATAACAGATATTTTACATCTACAGGTTTTAAACATTTTCCAGAAATTATATCAAAGTTTACTGCAGGGGATTTAAAAGGCACTAATTTGGGATAATGAGCCATAATCAACCTTCATACTACTAAAGTCATCGATATCATTAGGCATGTAGCATGTCTTTAAGTAGGGATCTATGTCTCCTTGCCTGAAAGCGTGGCTTAATACTAAGTAGTGTACAGGCTTTCCAAACTGTCATAATCAAAATCTGTATTTAATTCTGACTAACAGGGGATCCCATGAATTTATTGGGCACACCAGCTGCAAATGAAATAGAGGAGTCTGTTTCAACAAGAAATTAATAATATGATAGACAATGTCTCTAGTTTTATTTAAGCTTTATGCATTTAACATTAAGTAGGCAATAATGAGTGGGTATTGGGGCCTTTGTCCAGTCCGCTGGGGTGTCTATGATGTGTCTAAACGCACGCGGTCACGAGGAGGTCACGAGACGTGCCGCTGTGCGGGGTGATTAATGTCATCCTTTCAGCGGCCCAACATGTGAGTGGCATTCTCAGATCAACATGTTAAGCGCAGCCCAAGGACACGTGGACTCTAGGAACATGTTTGCAGCACACGCAGGAACTGGCAAATCCACCAAAACCCACAAAATAAGTACAGGTTTAAAGGGATTGCTTAAGAAATGAATTGCGTCCAGGAGCTTCGCTACACCAAATCATAAAACGTTCATTTAAGTATTCGTTCACTTCCTGGCAATATATTACAGCGCTTAGTACGCTACTTAATGAAGTATATGACGTATAAATTATGTATATTTGACAAGGTCGTTGCTGCATTTTCATCTCACTTCGTAACCTTCCTATTCGTTGTTTCCAGCAATGTTTCCTAGTGGCTCTCACAAAAAGTTTATCAGATAATCTGATGATTTGTGTCCATTACCACGATAAGGACAATGCCAGAGTCAGCACAGACGCAAAATATCACATAATAGCATATAGTGGAACTAACATGCTTCTCATTTCTTTCTTATGTGTTCCTTTATTCAATGGAAATAACAGTTTGTTATTTAATATATAGATTTCTAAATGACAGCCTTTTCCAGGTTTCTGGAAACTGGACAATGTTCCAATATTCATGAGTACCAAAGTTTTCAGAGTTCACTGGGAACACACACACACACACACACACACACACACACACACACACACACACACACACACTTTTAAATAGTTTTAAATGAAATCAATTTAAAAAACAATTAATAAATAACTAAAAAAACAGTCAAACGTTCCCACGAGGTCAAAATCCAGATATTCCTATCCTTGTGGGGACATTTGGTCCCCACCAAGATATAGAAACCTGCCTACATACACTCACTCACACACACACACACACACACACACACAAACACACACACACAAAACCCACCCATTCATCCACACATACACACACCTGCGATGAGGGTGTTGCTCCTTGGACAGGAAGTTTATCCTTAGGTGTTCGTGGGTGTTTCCATTGGTTAAATAACTTTATTTTGTAAAATATAAATGTCATATACAAACTTCATTACCGTGTGTTAATTGTTTACAGCAGTGCAGGTTAGTGATGTTATAAATCCTGCCTCTCTTCTTTGTGGCATGTCATTTTGTATAGTTATAACCGACAGAATCGTCTGCTCATTACATCCTCTCTCTCTCTCTCTCTCTCTCTCTCTCTCTCTCTCTCTCTCTCTCGCCCTTTATTAGTTCTAGTCTGGTCCATTGAAAGATATTAGATTATTGTTATATATTATTGAAGAATCCATGAGCTACGCAGAAACAAGAGAGATGATATACTGCTTTTAAGAGGCAAAAGAGAATAAAAACGACGATATGTCGATTGTTATGGTAAAAGGAATCTCTCTTGGATGTAAAAGCCAGTTAATTGAAATATAGACAGAAGATATGGACACAATATACAGAATAGGACATGGCAGCAGAAAATCCCATCCTACCCATCCGCTCACCCACACACACTACTCCCCCGTTCTGATTTTGTTACCGTTGCCAACCTTTGCCATATTCTCATTTTAGGCCTTTTACACAGAGCTTTATCTTTGCAAGAAATGACTAAAGCGTCAGGGTTTTATCGATGTTTTATGCAGCTGGTTGTGTCAGCAACCACAAGAGCGCAGAAGCTAAGGAGGACTTATAAAAGGGGTTGACACCCGGAGCGACCGGCGCGCTTTTGCGAGAGAAAGAAAAAAATGATTTATTGCAGGCACCGCAGTTCATACAGAGTTCACGGAGAATTGTAGTACACTGACGCAGGCGCTGAGTTATGGTCTTACTGAGCCAGTACATCAAAGATCCTTTTTCAGAATCACTGAAGCGGCGTGATGCACGGGAACAAAGTTACCTTAATTAGGAAATTCCCACCACAACTTGCTTTGGAACAAGCCAAAGATGCGCATATGATACCTAGCGGCGAATTTACAGTTTTCTGCATCCATACATGCATGCAGACATGTCTGCATGTATGTCTGCATGCATGTTTTTGCCATGCATACCTGCATGCATGCATATCTGCATGTATGTGTCTACGTATGTTTTACGATTTTGCATAGTATAACATAATAATAATAATAATAATAATAATAATAATAATAATAATAATAATATAAAGCCTGTCTGTAAGTAGAACTGAATCTCATTGGGTCGTTAATTCATTTGCGGTCATGGATCGAGCTGGCCTACGCTCGCATTCACTGCACACTTGAGCGCAGTAATATTTCATGTTAATGGCGCTGCAGTTCGGCAGCAGTCGGACTTGTAATATGCATAGTGAATGCTTCTATTTGACAAGCCTTGTGACAGCAATTCACTGAACTCTAAATAACAAATCGTTCCTAAAACAAGATTGATTTTACAGTTACAACTGAAAAAAGGATAGACAACTCCCTTTTTGATCTTTTCCTTAATAAAGGCTTTATGAATGATCTGTTATGCTCTGATTATGAAGCTCGCATTCTTTATATGGAGTAAGGGTAGCTTTGGAGTAAAATTATGAAGCAGGTAGGCTATAGTAGATGTTTCGTACGATGTTTATCCAGCAAATGCAATCAGGACGGCCACCCCAACACCCAACACAAGACTGCAGGAAAGGAGTGTCATGAAACGAGGCATAACTAATCTCTCTATTAAAACAGAGCTCGTTTTTTAATTGGCCACTCTAGTTTATGCATTAAGGATTATAGTGCTTAATATAGGTTTTTTGTTGTTGTTGTTGTTTTTGTTTTTAAATCTAGTCGTGTCCCTGAGCAGGCCCAATGAGATGAACAATGTTTTTGTAATAATTTAAGTGTACTGGGCTCTAGAATGAATGAATAAATGAGTTGTAGCACACGTGAGCCAGCGTTAACACCACAAACAAGGCACCGAGGAGGGGGGAATTAGAGCCTCCATTAATCACAAGTTAGAGAAGCAACTGTGCGCAGCTTTCAGCAAAGCTTTTAAAGCGCGCATGGAAAAAGAGAATGTGCAACGATATGAGACGATGAGATGAACCTGAAGCGTTCAGTTTGCCTGAAGGAAGGCGATGGCACTTTACCCTTTTAATAAACCCACAGTTCTCACAATGGACAATAAAATGATTTAAAAGTCTATAAATATTACTTTTAACTCTCATATCTGAGTGCATAAATGTAAACTTTATTACACACGTGAATGCGTATGCAAGATGCGCACACCTACAGAGGCAAAATGAGCCTAAGTAAGGCCATTACGCGCCATTAACGGAGAGCTACGTGACGTCAGAGGGCTTAATTCTTACGCCTTTAATATGCTTCTACTTTCTTTAAAATGTTATTTTACAATAATCTAAAGCAACTCAGTGACAAAGACGCCACCAGAGTACAACAGGTTCCGGCAAATATATGATATTTCTCGCAAACATCTATACTGACTTGTCCTTTGGCTGTACCATCTCATGCTCTTTGTTCTGGGCATTGCTATTTCTAAAAAAAAAAACTACTTTGATTAAAAATAGCCCTGCAAAAATATCCTCTACCCTGGGAAACTAAAGAATCGGAATGCCGTCGCAAAACTTGATTGTTGTGCCAGCAGAAAACAAAGTTTCCACCTTGTCACTATACATTATGGTAAAGTATAGAATATTAATACACGGGTTAGTCTTTTGTGCTGTGACAGTGATAGTCAAATTGCCTTTGTTCGACCACACCCAATTTCGCCATTCATGTTTTATTTCAGGTAATAATAAACAATACTACCAAGATGTGTAATAGCAAGTCACTTGGTGGACTTCAAACAGGAAATGCAATCATTAAACTTTACCAAATGTTCTTTAACATGTAACATTACGCAGTATTTATTATACGAACAGCCTTCATTTGGTTACACTAGGCTTGCTAGCCTACATCCTTTATAACAGCGACGACAAAAAATAACGATACAAAAAAGTTGGACTGGTTGGTAAAAGCAACCTTTAATAAAAGAAAACATTTTTAATTCTGCACATTTGTTAAAATAGCTTATAATCGAAGGTCTGTTTCTAAAAATATATATATTATATATGATTTTCTCCAACAGATCCTAGCAATGATATATAAGAATATATTAGTAATATATATATATATATACACACACACACGTATTCAGTATACCTACCAACAGTATCAAAAATGTAAAATTGTTTTGTATCAAGTTTAATTTCACGACGAGCATATGTGGTATTATTCGAATCCACGGATGGAGGAGAAAAAAAAAGCTCCCAGTGTTTCACGCACTCCATTTTCTCTCCATCCACTTCTTGCACTTTCCTGCTTTCCCCCTTGCCTCTGGCTCCCTACCTTCTCTAAGCACCGGATTGTCTAAAACTTTCCCGTTCTTTGTCATTATTTACAGGTTAATCACTGCTGATAATACTAACAGGAGAGCATTATGGAGACGGAGACGGTGTCTTCCTCCGGCAAGAAGTTGCTCGCAGACACTTTGCGACTCGGGGTTCATCCACGACGCAACGCTATTGGCTCTTGGGCCGTCACGTGACTCCAGGCTTCACCCGCATCGCCTAGGCAATTAAATGCCGTGTGAGTGTAGACTACTTTTTTTATATGTCGCTTCGAGATTAATGATTAGAATTAGGCAAGAGGCGTTCCAAAATGCAAGCGATATCATACCACTCTGATAATAATAATAATAGGTACGTGCCCCAAACACTTTTTAAGCATCAGTATCTCCGTTCTGTGGACCAACAGTGTTATCCATGTGTTATTCAGGAGGGCAGTTCTGCACTCGACCTTCACGCGCTCGGAGCAGGTCACGCTGAAGGCCACAAGTGGGATTCGCAAGACTATAGTTTTCTTCAGAAAGCGCACGCGACATGTGCTAGTGACAGCCGAATCACGAGTGGGATCCGACCTCAGTGCATGAACCAGGTGGACCAAAATAAGGGCAATGACGTGTCAGTGAAAATTAATGGAACAAGCACTAAAGGCTTCTTCTTCAAGAATGTCTACCCTTGGATGAGAGAGACGCAGGCTGCCCCTGCAAGTCATGATACACCCAGCTCCTGCCAATCAGGTTTGAAAACTTTTCTGCTGAGGAATAGATGTTTTTCAGGAGTAAATGTAAATAATACATGAACCATTTTAATAAAAATAGAACAGGTTTGGTTTGACAGTATGATATTTCACTTAAGCACTGGCATTACTTAACTGACAGCCTGCAATTAAGCTAATTACTTATTAAATTGTTAATCATTCTTAGTCATCAATCAATAATAATAATTTACATGAGGTTAGAATTTTGCTTTGTGCAAGTTTAAGTAAAGTAGTAAAGAAGGAGAAAAAAATTACCTGGGCTATAAAACCATTGCATAAGAGAAAACAAAAGCTGTGGTAATTTACATTTTATAGTCAACACATGTTTATATTCATAAGGAACCAACATGGAGGAATAAGTTCCACTAACTAGTTCAAGTTATTATTCTGGAAACTCAGAAGCTTGGAAATGAATTCCGGAGAAAAAAAAAGAACAGTATATTTGAATATATGTCAAAAAGTAGGGTACATGAGACAGGTAATTAAGCAACGATGGAATGCTTAAGTGTTCTTACTCCCTGGGATAATTAAAAACACAATTATTAAACATCTCTGAAATGCATTAAGATTTTGATTTGTGGTATTGTTCCCCTTCTAAAGATTAGTTTTTTCCTTGTGTGTGTTATGGTAATGAATATATTGGATTTGCTTAACTTTAAGGGGGGAAAAACAATGCAAGAACTTTCACAGGAATTAATATTTTATGGAAATTTCTTCCTTTAACTTGCATAGTGGGAATTGCACACAGGCCTAGTAAGTTTGCAGGGGGTTCAGCCTGTTTCAACATGAATTATCACCACAAATTCTTCACTGCACAGTAAAAAACCACAGGTCACGTCTTCTCAGATATACACAAGTTGACTAAGAGCCTGGTGATGTCATTAGTGTTCAGCATTTAGAACAAGACTGTGCCAGACGTCTTCAGTATGATTAATATGGGAAAAGATGGGAAGCGGCTTGCTGTTTGATGTTACAGCAAAACAAAACGCTTCTCCTCCAGTCCAAAGTAGAAAATTAAACTTAATAAGCTCTACCCCTGAAGATGAATAACAAAGAGTGGTAAAGGGGAAAAAAGCACAAGATTTTTCTTGCTCATTGTTTTCCCAAGTCCTGGAATCAGCTAGATTATTACATTTATTATATTAATAGTTCTGCATGTTACAAGATTAGATTAGACATTATAATATTCTGGGAGTTAGTGCATGAAGGTAATTTAGACTAATGGGAAAACCAAACTACAGACATATATATCTGTACCAAAACATGGCTTTTCCACTAAATGATTTTCAGTATGTAATTAAATCACATGGTTAAGATATTCACAAGTTGTGCGTTGAACAGGGCAGAATAGTGGCACAGCAGGTAGCAGAGCTCCAGAGTCCCCAGTTCAATCCTGAGCTCAGGTTACTCTCTGTGTAGAGTTTTGCTTGTTCTCCTCCTGTTAGTGTCACATTCTTCCGGCTTCTCCGGTTTACTCCCACCTCCCAAACTCATGCTGTTATGGGGGTTGGCTAGAGTTTGCCTACACAAACGCACACCAGGTGTGAACATGTGTGTGTGCATGGTGCCATGTATTGGACTGGCATCCCAACCAGGGTGTGTTCATCCAAATCGTGCCCAGTGTTCCTGGGATATAGGCTCCAGATTCACTGTGAACATGACCATGATAAAGCAGGTACTGATTATGGATGAATGCACAGAACTTGTGTTAAAGTTTTCAAATACATCACATCACAATCATTTTAAAGAACTAAATTCAGAATAAAATGAGATGCTTCAAATAAATGCAAGCGAATTTTAAGGGGGTTTAAACACTAATTCAGATTCTGTTTTTGACCTCCACATCTCTGTGTTTTCCCAGGGGTATCACCGTGTAACAGCGGTGAGCTGGATTCTCCAGAGACAGCAAGAAGGCATGACAGCAGCTCCAGCAGGAAACGTATACGCACAGCTTTTACCTCTTCCCAGCTGCTGGAGCTTGAGAAAGAGTTCCATTTCAGTGCTTACTTGTGTCGCTCACGGCGCCTTGAGATGGCGTCGCTGCTCAAACTCACTGACCGACAGATTAAAATCTGGTTCCAAAACCGCCGCATGAAGTACAAGAAGGACCACAAGGGAAAAGCAGTGGTTTGGCCATCCTATTTAAGTGTCCCATCTTCAGGAGAAGGTAGTAGTAGTGGTGCAATGGACATTACAGCTACACCCTCACACAACCTCCAGTACTTCAGTCAGCCGATCATGAACTGCACTCAAAGCGGTTATGGAGACATTATGTACAGAGACTGGTTCCTGCTTACAAAGTCAGCTACACCTGTTAAAGACACTGCTTTAGACCTCAGCAATACCCAGCAACCTGTGCCCAGACTTGATACTTCAAATTTGGCCTCAGGGCATGACTACTGTTTGCACCAGCCAGATGAAGGCTGTATCCTAGCACCTCCTGGACTCTCATACATGTGACTGTTCCTATCCACGATCAGCCATTTCTTCAGCTCCATGTTTATATCTCATTTAGTTTTAAAAATACAAGAACATTACCAAGCAAATCATATGAAAAGATAAAGTGGGTTTAGCAGTTACAACATTTTTTTTGTAACTTTATTCATATAGAATCCAACCAAATCACTCTTGCTTGCTAGAATTCCTACAGATTTCACAAGAGATTGGCTTGTCATGCCATACTCTGGCACACAGCTCCACAGCTGCTATCACTTTGAGAAGAGGCAGGATTTGTTGCCCTCAGAAGCTGACTTACAGGCAGATCATTGACTTAAAAGAGCTGGAGAGCCAGGTTTACTCTCACGGGCAAAAGGCCAGGGAGAATTACATTATGTTATCAGCCAGTATGCAGTAAAGCTGGGAGAGTTTCCTCTGTGGATAAGTTGTAGCAGGCTCTGTGAAAAGTAAAGAGATTTATTAAACATGGACATGAGCCCACTTCTGAGAATTTATCTACCGAGCTCAGATAGGTTGGGGGAAAAAGCACAAGAATCCTCCAAACATTAGCAAGAGCGTTTGTTGTTTTTAACTTTAATGTGAAATATCAGCTGGGGTGGAAAAAGTACAGTGAAACTGTACTTAAGTAAACTTGTCAAAATCCTACTCACTTAAAAGTATGGACATGGAGTGAAGGTATCTACATTTAAACATGCTCAAGTATTTTTTTTTTTTAGAGAATGTTCATTTTCATTATCAAATGGCAAACTGTTGTCATGCCGTCATCCTAAATGAATCATTTGTAAATCCAAGAGAGCGCCACTCAAAGACCAATTAGCACAATTGTGTGAAAGTTTCATTTGATACTGATGTGAGTTTGATTGGAATCAGTGTAAATTTACTTCAGTGAGAGTCCACATATTCAGCTTAATAACACTTGATTAAATGCAAATCTTCTAAAATAGTACTTAAGTACAGCACGAAGTACAATTACTACAAGTATTTTCCAGCCCTGAATATCAGAACATAATGTATTGTCTTAAGCATGTGTCAAACCATATAAGCATTTACAGAATTTTCCCTCAGGAGATTAAATATTCTAAATAAGTCAAACAAGCATGTAACCACTTTATTTATTTCAGTACTTATTTCTCATTTGTTGATTAAGCAAACCATGCTGAATAGATACTCGCTGAAGAAAGCACACATTTAGGTATAGTGGAACATTTTGTGTTGATTCCTGTTATTTGTATTCTGTGTGCTGTAATACTTTGGTAATTACGCAGTTAATACATACTGCAGTTATTAGCAGCTATTAAACCTATTTTATGAAAAATGATGATGAAAAATCTGAAAAGGAATTGCCTTGAGCATGCAGTACATGTCGATTTGGAAGAAATATGCTTTGTCAGTTGTTATTCTTTGTCCTTATAGCTTTTAATCATCAATTTAAATAGAAAAAACATGCTTTTCATTGTGTGTTCATTGTTTGTTTTGTGTCAGTTGCATTTGAATAAACTGAAATAATGCATGTATAAAAAAAAAAAGCCTATAGTAGTGGCGGTTGTGCTGCACATTGTAAACCTGATGCAACCCTCAAAATGATCCTGATGACGCAATGACGTCACTCTGTGCACCCAGGGTCGTGTATTTGCCCAAAGGTGAACTTTCAAGTTTTTCAGCATCCAGCAGCAGTGCTTTTTGTATTCTGTAAAACAATCTACATAAGCGTGCCCTCCCCGCCCCCCACTTCTCACTCTCCTAACATTAATCATCCAGACAAGGCTTCTCATTCCCTCTCCGCCGCTGCAGCCGCCCAAGTGGCGAACCCGCTGGGCATCAGCGCTGCCAGCTTACCCCCTCCTCCCCTCCCCTCCCAATCCCAATTCCAATCCAGCTCTTCTTCAATAAGCAAAGTGGCACACTACCACATAAAAAAAAAAGCAAACATAAATTTAGATTCAGTTTTTTCCACTAGACTCTCTCACATACATTTCCACATTAGTATTGAGAGGGACACGCTAGTGGGCGCTGCACTGGGGTTTTTGCGTGGGCTATAGCTCATTTTGATTAATTATGTTTAATTAAGGTGTCATCGTGAGTCATTTTTATAAAACTAATCAAGGAATAGCAAAAACATCTACTCATTCGAAATATTACTTTTAGTTCTCTTTTACGCTTGGCCATAAATCATTTTCTGATTCGAGCCTAATTGACCTCAGTGATTTGAATCAGCCTGGTCAACATATGATATTCGAATTTTCACTTAGATGATGAGGATTCTCACTTTTATGGGTAATTTGTAGTTAATTTACTTCAAAGGTGTGGTAAATGATAGCAATTGAATAAATCCTGTACTTCACTGTTTGGGTTTATTTAACGCTTGCATTAAAAATGAGCATTAATTTAGTCTTTGGTCTGATGCCTGCTGGAAAATAGAGGGTAGAGTGTGCATGTCCCTGCTGTATCGTATCCCCACCATCCATCACCACACAGCAGTGTTCCTTATGCAAAGCAGGAGCTGGCCTCCCGGTGGCCTCTTCGCGTGACTAAAAGGAGTGAACACTTTAAGGAATGCTCGGCTGGATTGGAATCATACATATATATATATATATATATATATATACATATGCCACTCTTTTGCACTGATTTTATAGGTCCAAAGTTATTTCAAATTGCATTTCTCAATTCTAAAAGGTCTCAGAAAATAATGACCACATTGGATATTAGAAGTGTGTGTTTATACACTTTATACACATATCTGGGCATAATCCCAGTGCAACATCTCTACCTTCACAGCAAGCAACTGACCAACAACAGGCCTGGAGGTTTTATCTGACATTCTGTTTAATCACAGTATTTGGGAAGCCTGACTGTTAGAAACAGGCGGCCTAATTCAGATATATCACTGCATCAATTAGGTGTTTCAGATAGGAGAGCAGCATAATAGGGCCACTGCATTCTAAATCAATCATTCAATCCAGGATATAATAAATTCCAAGAGAATCAGCTGCAGAGAGAGAGAGAGCGAGAGAGAGAGAGAGAGAGAGAGAGAGAGAGAATCTAAAAGTATCCAGGGACAATGCTTAACTAGATCTTTGAAGAAAAGGGCTAAAACAGATGGAAGCCACATTGAATCCTTTACATTCTTGTGCGTGTTGACTGACCACTGGTGATTTATAGGCACATTAAGGAGCATTACATGATCTCTGGCCAAAGATCAGAGAGGAGACCATGATGGCCGCTTACCCAATAAAACAGTCCTATTTTTAGGCATTCAGATCTACAAAGCATAAACCCCACTAGATCTCCGCAGTGCACACAGCTCCAGCAGGCCTGCATTATGTTATGCAGCTTATTTCTTCACACTGCAATACATGTAGGAAAACCAAATTATAGCACCCCACAAGCCTGCACAATTCTTTAAAATATATTAATGGCCCTGAGAGCAATCAATGTACAATGTTCTCTTAAAATATTGTTTTTTGATTACTATGATCTATGAATTCATTGCACATAATAACTCATGTTATTCTAAAAGCAGCGGCAAAGAGATTTTTCACTTAGCATGCATGGTAATGTGCTAACACAATATCTGCATATTAGGGGGAAAAAAGTGTTCTGCGGTAAGGCACACAACCACATGGAAATGTGTGTGTGTCTGTGTGGTGTGTGCATGTGTGTATTTCACATGCGCAGACACACACAAATAGAGAGAGAGAGAAAGCAACGCACAATAAACCCCAGCCCCAATAAACAGCTACAGTAGCACATCAGTAGCAATTTCGCAAAAGGAATAATCAGTTCCTATCTGCTATATATTTATTGATGTAAAGCAATTACTTACATACACTTATTCATTTTAGAAACCTAATTGGTTAATGGTTTCTTTTTAGCCATATCTTATGCCATTTCCTTTCATGTAAACGTCATTTATTTAGGTTTTTTTTCTCAGCTAATGATGTGAACTCCTAGACTATTTCATTACTATGTTATTTTAGAAGAAATAAATGTCACATACTGAGCTAATACCCACAACTACAGAGTTTGGAAGGCTATACTGCTAAATTTTGTACATCTCAGCCCTGAAGAGACATCAAAAAGCAGAGATTTCAGTCCACATAAAGCCAGGAACTTATGGGACTTACTGGACCAAGAATGAAATTACAGAGCACTCTCTTGATAAGGTCTCTGTGGAATTTTTTTTTTTGTTTTGAATAATTGGAGCAACAACTTCATCGTGGCCTGCACCACAGGACCAATAAGACACCACCAATACATCACATTCCAGATTTAGTTAGTAATCCCACAATCTAGTTAAGGATCTGGAAATTAGATCTAATCAATTCATTCTACAGTCAATTAGCATAACAGATGGTCCACCAGGCATTAAAATTCACATTTTGTCCTCAGATATCTCATGGCTGACTACACTTTTGAAAATTGGAGTATAAAATGGAATGAATTATAATGAAATATCATTCCAAGTACCAATTAGAAGAAGTGGAGATCAACCCATGTGGCTGAGCTATTCCTGTTTAAATTGCTATTAAGGTTCATCTAGTAGGTCTCTTTATACTTGCTCTATCAACTGTACAGGAAAAGACTTACAGTGTGTCTGCATTGTGTAATCAACAGCAATCTGACATAACAAGCATTGTGCATGACCCTTCGAATAATAATAAACAAGGTGAGTGTAGGCCAATCCATTCAATTCGTTTCCATTAACCCTCCCATCTTCCCCGTTTCATTTTTTCTGTCTTCTTCTTCTCTCTCACTCTCACTCTACCACTCTCCGAACAGCTTTCAGTGCTTGTTGCTCAGAGGGACTGTTAAGTATCAATTCCCAGTGTCACCTTTATGGCTTTTATTTATTTGTCTGCTTGCTGGTGTGGAACGTGGCACAAGCATCACTCAGGTAGATGGGTTATAACTCACCTGCTAGCACTCATCAATCTGCACAATTTGACTTCCTGCATCACATACAACTGTTACTGTCATATTAAAGCACCGCATTATAAAGATCAATGAGTTTTTAAAAGTGCTTCAGTTAAAGGTGATTGCCGGTGATGAACTACAAGCTGTACTGATGACTGTTGCTCAGTCGTCCCTAATATAGCCCATGATTTCTACAGTGAGGGCTACAATAACATTTACTTTATTACTCTAATTGCACCGATCATTCTTTGTTTAATGAACATAATACAAAAAAGATTTTAAATGAACTACTTTGTGCATTGTAAGCACTGCACAACCCGAAACACCACTGTGAAGAAAGAGACGGATAATAAAATCGCTGCTCACATGAATGGAAAAAATGCCTCACAGTTTGCTTTCAAATACACAGAAGAAGCATATGGCAGTATGAGGACAAGAGCTTTGCTTCCCAGCACATGTTTAACCCTGTTAATGTCCTATGGTAAGGAGCTCCGGAAGCACAGTGCAGTGTGTGCTGATATGACGGATGGCCTATTGTCACTGTGTTTGGGTTACGACCTGCTGAGCTCAAGCAGGAAGTAAGAAATCCAAGCATTCATATCCTCGGAAAAGTCATAATATGTGAGCTATACACTCTCAGAAAAAATAGTACTAAGCAGTACCGTTCCTTGTCGCTGGAGTGGTACCAACAAGCATACACCTCTACTATCAATATGTAACGTTTAGGTACCTAGAGTGTACCTTTACACTATATTCACATTTCTATGCGAGAGATACATATTAAAGACACAGAAGATAACAGACAAGACAAGGAAAGGTACCAGACACAATAGAAACAGCCTTACATTCATAATGGTGTATTTTTGTGTGGGAACAGACAGAGCTATAGTAAAATAGATAATACACTGCCTAAATACATTATTCACAATACATCCTGATTGAGTTTCTTGATGTGACCACTAAACCCGAAATCATTTACTTTGTGCTGTCGGAGACATCAGTCTTAATTCACATCAGGCTAAATCACACAGAAACAAAGCGCTGGCTTTATGATGACTCCCATTACTTAGGGCTATTGATGCTATCAGCATGCTTTGGAGGCTTCCCTCAGTCTCTTTCCTTTTCCCTGCCTGCACGGTACAGTGATATTCCCTAAGCCATTGTCTCTGTTGATGCCATGCCTGAGATGAAGCATGAGGAGGGTGCAGGCGCCTAGAATTGCCCAGCATTAACCAATCATCTGTGACAAGCCCACACTACATTAACGGCGGTGACCTTTTCGCCTGTGTTGACAGTCATCTGTCAGCAACGCCTCTCTCTTGGCCTTCTCTGCTGCCCCAAGAGGAGAAATAATTCGAGCAACAAGGTCAATAGGGCTATGTTGTTTGACGTGGTCCTTGGAGGTCAGAACTAGGTAGTGATATGATCTGGATGTGCCTGGGATCATTGTGGAGGGATGTTATCAGCGACATATCGACACATCACCATGAAATCACACAGTGTGCATTTCATGACTCCCCTATGATGAGGCATTTTCTGAGTCTACCACTATGAATTCTATTACTTTCCAATATAATAATATAATAATAGAACAATATAAATGTGCGACAAGGGCATTTCTCACTTTTCAGCCACAAAAGAAAAACAGACAAGCATATGCACACCTGTTTTTTTTCCCAACCTCTAGCCAAGCACTTCTGCCCCCCCAGCACAGTACACACACACACACACACACACACACCCCACTCACACACAGTCTGCTGAAAGCCATTACAGAAATACAATTTCTAATGCCTTCACACAGGTCTGCAATCGACTGCAAACAAATTTATATTCAGCTCGTAAACAGAGAGCTGCAGAGATTTATTTATTGAGCGGAGAGGAGAGAAACAAGCTAGCGCGTGAACCTTGGGTAACCCCATAGCTGACATAAAGATGGATAAGTATACCATGCAAATGTACGGAGGGAAGGGATATATTGCACTCAGTCATTCAGCTGCCTGTAGAATTCCATTAACTCCTCCAGCTGCGACCATATCTCTGGGCTTGTACGAGCACTGCTATACACTGATGATTATTTTCAATAGTTTTTTAATCACTGCCTGGCAATAGTAAGTTTTTTTTTTTTTTGGAACTATAAGTGGATGTTTCCTCTTGTGCTCACTACAGCAGTTCACACCAAATGTGTACTGCATAGACTATAAATGATGCTAATCAATAAATGAAAACAAATATTATTATTTAAATATCCAACCTGATAAAAATGTTTAATTTTTTTTTTGTTAAATTGTGTATTATTACTGTTATTGACAATTAACTACTCAGTGAAGCAGATACAAACCAGATATATAAAATGCAAAATAAAAGGGAACCCTAAACCCTAAAGGATTTTTTGTTTTGTTTTGTTTTGTTTTTGCATATTGCTGAGTGTATGTTTATTTGCAAATAGATATTACCGTGTGTGTGTGCGTTTCATCCCCCCAACCTTTTTTTTTTAATTTGCTGAAGGGCTGCATACATTATTAAGCTGATAGCCAGGACTAGCGGGCTATTCTAGAGTGAGTCAAAGCAGAGTTTATTAAAATAGGATTACGGCTTCCCATTTCAATGTTAATATATGGACAAAGATTTCCGCCGGAGAGAAAATCATCTTTGCAGTTCCCTGATCTGTGTCTGTACTGATGAAGTTTTTGCCATCAATGCAAGGGGAAAAAATGATAAAACTGTTGGAAGTTTTGTAATATTGCATCGTTTGTGATATTTTCTATAATGGGATAATGAGTAATGAGAGTTGCAAAAAGTATAATTTCATAATCTACACATTTGCAAATTACAAGAATATGCATAAATTATGGGATAATGTAATTGTAAACTTATACAGATAACTAATTGAGTTATATTCATGCATTATAGTACTAACAATAAAAAGAAATGGAAAAAAAACAACAACACTTGCACTTGAACTTGCATTGCCACAATATGCATTGTTATCTGGTTTTATTATATTTGTTGTCCAGCAAACAAAAATTTTTTAAAAACATATTTTTGACACATACAACAGTGAAACATCAGACTAAACAATTTTGGACTGTACATCATAGTTTAAAATCACTATATGAAAATATGGTATTATAGAAATCTGCTTTTCTCTGCATTAAAATTCACTGAGGGCTCTTAATCTATCTGTAAGGTGGGACGATCTTGTGATACTTCTTAATATTAGGGATAGTGGTTTATATTCAGTAAAAACAGAATTAGTTGTTTTTATATAAAAGCTCTATAGCAATGTTTTCTGTACTTCTGTTTCATTGTAACTTTCATTTAATGTAAAGTGAAGTGTTTGACTCCACATGTAAATTTATATAAAGCACAAAATATCTTCATTTTTGTTTATTTAATAGGAAAAGCAGCTCTTCCTTCTGATACGGGAGGCAGCTGCTAATTATCATTTGACCGGTAAGTGACCTCCGAGCAGCAGATGCTTATAGCTCACAGCATCACACACCATAAGCAAGTGGGTAACATGTTTAGCTTATTTAAAAGACAGAAAGGGAAGAATAAAAAAAGGCTGAGCAAATGTGGACTTTGAAATCAGTAAGATAAAATGAAGGTCTGTGATTTTACACTCTTATTTTACATCAAACCTGCCACACCCACGTACATATACATATATACTTCCAAGAAGATGTAATATAGAGTTTGAAAATCAATTATGGTCATGTTTTTGTGAGTTTTTATGCCTGCATAGTGTAGGCAACCAGACTTCAACTACTCAATTATAAATTATTATCATGAGGGGAAATCAAACCCATATGGGCTATATTTAAAAAAAAAACGAGAATTATCCACATAAATAAGCACTAAAACTGTGATTAGTGATATTTCTTTCATAAGTTTGACCCATGCTAAAGACTTTAATCCTTAACTTGAATTTATTTGACATCTCAAAGCAAACATCTGTTTTTGTTTGGATTACAAGGCTTTCTAAGTACTGAAGGACAAAAGAGAGTACACATATACATTACACTTTGCTTAAAAAAATATGGATATTCACACACACACACACACACACACACACACGTCTTACTATCCTTGCAAGGACCTTATATTGACATAATTATTAATACATACATATACCCCATATCTCTAGAAACGTTCTGTACTTTGCTTAACTTTTACTTACCTTTGCATGTGCATGTGTATGTGTGTGTGTTAGAAATATTTTAACAGAAACAGGAACTCTGTCAAGTGCATAGCATTTTCTCCTTAGCTTTCCTAAAGGTAATGTGTGTGTAACCAGCATGTTAACAATGATATCAGTTTGCACTTCTGTTAAAGAGTCTATTCACTCCAAATAAGCAAAAGTCTTTGGGCTTCTCCAGGAAACAGTATATTTCTTACAGTAAACAACACGTGTTGATGCATGGGGAGTGATGGCTGGTAACAGTTGATGCTTTGGGGCCTGGAATTTTACTGGCTGTGTAGTCTACTACACCTTCCAAAACTTTTAGTTCAATTCTAACTCACAGCCCTTGAAAAGTTTGAGCATGGCTACTTGAGAAAAGTTTTTAACCCGATCAGCTTCTGAATGCTGATTCTGAAATGACCTTCCCAGGTGGTCAAAACTTGCTTGCTTTGGCTAGTAAATATACAGAAGAAGGAGATGTCCGGCTATTGGCCACGAGTTAGAGGGCACGTCATCCCCATCAATCACAGATCGAATGTTTCTGCAAGACGCGCGGGCGCGCGCGTGCGTGCGTGTGTGTGTGTGTGGGCTCGGTGCACGCGGCGCGTGTAGCCAAAGTAGATAGGCTTATTACTGGATTTAGGCTCGGTGGTCGAAGGAAGCATGTGCAAGGGAAATGCTGTCATGACTTCCTACCAGGAGTTCACCAAAGGCAACTGGGCAAACAAGACAGCGCGTCAGGATTTGGACCCAAGCAAACTCCAAATCAGACTAGAAGGACATTTCCTGTCGGCGTTCCGGTCAGAAACGGGCACTGGCGCGTGCGCGAAACGCTCTAGGGTTCCGGATATGAGAGCTCCAGATCAAGATTACTTCTGCTCTAATCCACCCCAGTGGCGTGAACAGGCCGGTTCCGGAGCACAAATCTCTCCCTCCTTACACACTTTCGCAAAGGAGTGTTGCGAGCTCGGCCCAGTCAACGCGCGCGTGTATAACATCAACCCATGTGATGACCCAAGACATCATCTCGCTTTCCTGGATACCAGTAACACCAAGCATGCTGGTTCTACCAACTTACACGAGGCCACGCAGATGGAAAAGCCTTTCGAATGGATGAAGGTGAAGCGCAGCCAAGCGGGCACTGGTAAGTTGGAAAGTTTTTTTTTATGCGCGCACAGGAATGTTGGCTGTGCCAAAAAAAAGTACATTTTCTGCAGACTTCTTCAATTCAATTACAAGAAATCTGCACAGACATAGTGAATTTAAGTGGGACCAATCAAGCAGAAAAACAAACAAACAAACAAAAAGTCAAATACTTTTGGGCCTGTAATTCAGTGTGTACCACATCTTTATTTTGAATTATCTTGAACTCACGACCCTTGAAAACATGCTTTAGCATGCTTAAAATTGATCAGGTTGGAAAACTTGAATAAGAATTATATAGTTGTGTATGCAAATGAATCCATATCAATAATATAGACATAAATGGGTTTTTTTTCCACATGGAAAGACTTTACCCTATGAAGATTAAAACCTAGAGTGAAATACAAGTCCAGTGATCCAACAGAAGGAAGTGGTGAGTGCTAGACTACCTAAGGCCAAACTCGAGATCTACACACTTGGCAATGTTTGAGTCATTACTTTCCAGATTAGGCTTCCCATCAACAAATCCGAGTGATGAAAACCTTTATGGGAAAGTTTAAGGAAAACAGACATGATGATCTATAATGCACTCATACCCTCTAGTGGGTCTGCTTTCCCTCGACTACATTTCATAGTATAACCCTGTAAATTGCTAAGAGCCTATTTAAGGGAGTCCAGCTCCCCCTAGCTCCTTGTCTATTAAGGCCCAAACAAAGTCCAGAGAAACTTTCCTAATCCCAGGGCTTAATGCAAACCACTGTTAACGATCAATTTTCAGTTCTAAAAACTCCAAAAAGACCTTTCTCAAAGATCCCTTTCCAAAATGCAACCCTAGCCCTTACTGTAGAGAAATATTAAATACAGCCACCTGTACTGTGGTTTGTGGTACCTTTTGTTTTTTTCTCTGTAAAATGTCCAACGCAGTGACACATAATCTGTCAAATGTATTTTACATTTATTGGTAATTATACAATGCATGTGGTGTCCATATCCCAAGAGGAAGAATGCTCTCCTAGGCCACACAGATGATGTTAACTAGCTCAAAGACATATCTATCAGACTAAAGGTCTTGTGCAGCTGTGTTGCCCAGAGATTGTGGTCAGGAGAAATGGGAAGGGAAACTGGGATGGGAGGCAAGGCCAAAAGCCTGTGATTAGCTTGATGTGCAGGAGCATCTGGTGCCTGTCATTTTGATCTACCTTCACTAAAACCGCAAAAGTGTTGAGAATTCCAGGTATGTTTTTGCTGTAATGTGAAGTACTGCATTCCTCGGAAGGAGAGAGAGAGAGAGAGAGAGAGAGAGAGAGAGAATGTGGTTTATGTCTAGTTGTATGATTGCATCTCTGTCAGCACTTACTTACTGGGGTGAAATATTTAAGTATCTAAAGCATTAAAGCTTATAGAAAAATCATATAATAAATGTCCTGTGGCCATTCCCTGAGTAGGCCTTTCATTTGTGGTTGATTTGTATTTTTTTCTGTATCAAAATACAGCGTATTCCAAGTGAATATTACTATAGCATGTATTAGTTTGCAATATTTTTTTTGCAAACTGTCTGCATGCTAGGCCGAAAATCGCGCAATGTTTATTTGTTTACTTTAAGACACACAGTGCCTCATTAGCACATCATGTGGTAGGGAGCAATTCCCACTGGCTATTGTGTTGCAGCAACATATTCTGAGCCAGATATTAGAGAATAAACTATAACATTTTATAAGCTTGTGTACAGTGATAATGCGATATTTTCCCATCCAATCTTCGACTGTCCAGTTTTGATGAGGCTGTGCCCACTGTAGCCCCAGATTCCTGTTCTTGGCTGGCAGGAGTAAAATCAGATGTGGTCCTGTTGTGCTGTTGTAGCTCATCCACCTCAAGGTTTGGCATAATGCGTGTTCCAAGATGCTTTTCTGCCCACCATCAGTTATTTGAGTTACCGTAGCCTTCTTGTCAACTCGAACGAGTCTGATCTCTCTTATAAGCAAAGCATTTCCACCCTCTGAATTTCCACCCACTGTTTTTTTTGTTGTTGTTGTTGTTTTTTGCACCATTCTGTGTAAACTCAAGAGACTGTGTGTGTGAAAATTCCAGGAGATCAGCAGTTTCTGAAATACTCAAACCAGCCCGTCTGGCACCCCCACGCCTGCCACAGTCAAAGTCACTGAGATCACATTTTCTCCCATTCGAATGTTTGATGTGAACATTACCTGAAGCTCTTGACCTGTATCTACATGACTTTGTTCATTGTCCTGTTGCCACATGATTGTGGCTGATTGGATAATTGATGAATGAGCAGTGGTATGGGTGTTCCTATTAAAGTGTCCAGTGAGTGAGTGTGTATATGTATACAGATTATTTCTGTGGATCAGCAAAAAGCCTGCCTCAACTCTGTGTAACTGAATCCTTCAGCATTTTGTATATATTCCCCCAACACCATCCTTCAATTACGGTCTGACAGCACCTGAATTACAGTGGGTTGGATGTCCAGATGACTAAGGCAATCTGGATCGATCTCTGCTGCTTTCTCTTCTCCGGTCACTCGGGGTTACTCAGCATCGCCATCCCACATCTCCAAATGAGCCTCTCCAAATCAATCCTAGTTTGATTCCTTTATGCCTTTCCTTTCAGAAGCCAATTCTTGATATTTAAATGTTCTTTATATATGTAAATGAACTGTACAATCTTAGATAAACATTTTGTTGCACGGCTCGAAATTGAACATTTAAGGGCTCCCACTTTTTTCTATCCTTAAGGGTGACAGAATAGAAACTTTTTAGAGATCTAATTCTTTATTGTTTTTTTCAAACCATGCAAACAACCTTTAGAAGGACCGTTTTTTTAAAAGTGAATTTTTGAGTGTTTCTGACAGTCGGAGGTGACCTAAAACCCACTTTTGCTCGTCCATTATTTATTTACACAGTTTGATTTTAGTTGTTTTAGCTGAAATGACAAAGACCCTTAAACAGTGCCAAGAGCTGTCATAGACAATCCATATTTCACTACAGTGCTATTGCTATTTCAGAAACAGCCAAGTGTGTGTTTGTATGTCAGAGAGAGAGAGAGAGAGAGAGAGAGAGAGAGAGAATGAGAGAGTGTAGTATGTGTGTGTGGGAGTATGTGTGTTTCTTTGCAGCTGTAAAGGTTGCCTGAAGGTGTATGAGGTAAAACCTTATTTCATTCTACCATCAGCTGCCAGTTAAGTGATATCTTGATCATTTATTCTAATGACTGAACAAGCAAATCAAATGACCTCAGAGTGGCTTGTAGTTTCTTGTCTTAATTTGCTAAAAACAAGAACAAATCCACATGATCATCATATTGGAATTGTTTGCACAGAACCAGTGTCAGGCTCCATTTTCTATAAATAAGCTCCAAATTTATATGACACAAAGTTGCAAAATCCACAGGCAAGAATTTTAATCTAATGAACCCATGCTTTTAATATCTAAATTTTGGGTCTAATGTTTTTTGGTGAACTGAAACTTGACTCAACAAACACACCAGATTGAAATGAGTGCTTGGCAGCATATTGGTAGCCTGGATCTAGCGATCTACGTAGTTAGTACATAAGCAGTGTTAACAGAATTATGATTAACTGTTATTTGATCACTAGCTACACTCCTAAAAATGGTTCCTCAACGTGACTAACAGTTCTTTCTATTAAGCAGGGTTCTAATTTGAACCTTTTCTGAAAGAGAAACCCACTACTGTTGGGTTTTGCATAAAGAGGGACACCCCTAACCATTTACGGTGCTATATTAAAACCTTAGTTATGAGATTTTACTGCCTTGTTTGTGCATGCTTACATATTTTATTTGGTGTCTTTAACCCATTCAGTTGGTTAGACATTGGCTGGAATGTAAAATATTTGAAAAACTGGCTAGTATCCTATATAAAAAAACTTCCATATACAACTACATCAAGCTAATATCCTGCAGCAATTTGGATGCTAGCCAACAAAAGCTAAATTATAATGCAGAGTAATTATATTAACTAGTTGTCAAACCCTTAATGATTACACCGGTCATTAATGATATGGACTACCCTTTGGGGTACAGGTTTAAAACAAAAGAAGGAAAATTATTTAATAAGCATAACCATGGATAAGAGGCTATCTGCAAACTACATTTGTTAGCTGACCAATTGTTAGTTTGTTTAAAGTGCTACACAGCTGGATAGGGAGGAGACATTCAGTCTTCTGAAGAGGGTCCAGCTGTAGATGCGTAGACCAAACCCCAGGCTGAACTGAGGCTTCTTCAGTCCAAGAAAAATAAAGCCTAGCTTAGGCATAATTTATAATAAGATACATATGGTTTACATTATATAAACGGAACTGACTAGCTGATAACTACAAATGTCAAACTAACTGCTAAACACGATACCTACCTAACTATCTGAGGTCTTTTGCGCTATCTGGTGAATGTTTGTTAGCAAAAACAAATTGCATTACATTTCATAGGGCCACAGCTGGAGAGTGCTTATCAGTCCAGATGTTAGCTGATACGAGACAGATTATTTAGTGAAATTAAGAACTTGATGTATTTGGAAGCAGTTGGATGATTGTCAAAAGGTAATCCATTGTTATGGAGAGGATGTTGTCAATTATTTTGGGCTTTCAACTTTGTTTTTGGGCTTGCTAGTTAGACTAGAAAACTGTCTAACTTCACCTGAGTTGATGTCACTTGTTTTGTATGTTGATTTCAGCCAAGGTGTTTTCACAATAGTATATGCAAATACTCTCATTTAATTCTGAGAAATGAAGAAATCACTCTTGGGTACAGAATCAGCATTTTCTCATCATTGATACTACTGCTTATATTTTAACAAAGACCAAAATAACAGGGGGAAAAAATCAAAGAGTGGTTTTATTATTTTGCCTTTTTTGTAAAATTGTTCAACTTTAAACCAGGATAGACTACAAATCCTTAAAGGGCCCTAAGCACAAGATAGCTTTACCCATATCTTCTGACAATAAAGCTTTGAATCGCTCAAATCCCAGCTCAAGGAAAGTTTCTTTGCGACATCTGCACCCAACGGAATCTGTTGCACCAGACAGAATGCTCATTAACACATGGCTCTGACCTTTTTCTTCGAAGAGGTCAAAGTAGAAAATCAGTAGCATTGTTTCATCTCGATATATTCATCGACCAGTAATGTTTTTCACAGTAATGTCACTTGAAGGTCCTTCAAACACATGGTGGTGGATAGCAACTCTGTCTGGGGCAGAGATTCAGGAACAGTGTTCCCGTCTACTCTTCAGCTCACACAGAACCTACAAACTCCCTGAACATGAAAATGACGAGGCCTTTTAAATTAAGAATTTGAATAATTCAGGAATAGATGTGTGATCAATCACATAAACAAAATCTCCTACCTACAGTAACAGTCATAATTGCAGTATTTCCTGTCCTTAGAACTGTTCTCATTTTAACTCAAATGTAGAACTTCTGACTTTCAACACTGGCAAAATAAAGAATAGATCTGTAGCACGTGTTTAGTACAGTATGGCAAAATGACTCACAATGAAAAACGGTCACTCTCAAAAAGGTGTCCTTAATATGTAGGCTACAGATGTAAATGTTGCCAAAGATGTGATGTAAATTTTGCAAGCTGCAGTAGGCTTGCCAAAAAAAAATGGCACCCCTTTTTCAGCAAGGTAAAATAAGCTGTATTTTACTCAAATAAAATCACATTTTATTTGAGGATTTGTGGAAGGAAATGAATCATTAAATGGATCATCATATTATAATCATTCATTTGAGTGATTTTATAAAGGGTGATAAAGAAAAATAATAAATGCTGTGCTCTTTATGGGTAAAATAAATGTATGAAAAAGCCACAGGGGGTTCACACTATTTGTTCTTAGTTCATTTTGTTACAGAAGCAGGAAAGTTGGTGTGTATCATACATTCAAAACTGAACGTTCCAGTAATATAATTCATTATATCTGTTGCATTTGTTGGCAAAATCACATGTTTGTGTGTTTGTTTGTTTTTTTATATTGAGTGTGCCATATTTGAGTAACCCCAGAAAACTGTAGATATATACATATCGTTGATCCCCACCATAAGGCAGGATGATGACCTGATCTTCAGTTAGAGACTTGCTTTAATTCTCGTGCCATCTGTTCCAGCTAGCCAAGTCATACCCTGATCATTTTGTAAACAAGCCAAATCCCAAGGAAAATATTCCAGTGTGCTATAAATTAGGATGATTATTTTGTGACTATTGTCTTAAACGCATAGCCATCAAGCCTACACAGAAAATCCGTACAGGACGCACACCAAGTCCATACAGAGGACTCAAAATTCAAGTTGAACTCTGTTATATTTCACATCAGAATCTTCACAGTGGAATGTGTAGCCGTATGATTATGGACATCGAAAATTACCTATATAGATAGATAATAGATATAGATAATATATCTATATAGATATTAATTTCTCTTATTTTGTACTGCAGGGAAAGCGCATCTAACCGGCGCACGGAATTCCCTCCACTGTGTGAAAGTGGATGGTGGACAGAATGAAAGCGAGGACAGTCCACACACAGTGTCCCGGAGCAGCTTTAACACAAAGCAGCTCACCGAGTTGGAGAAGGAGTTCCACTACAGCAGGTACCTGACGCGCGCGCGGCGGGTGGAGATCGCGAGCGCGCTGCAGCTCCGTGAGGCTCAGGTCAAAGTGTGGTTCCAAAACAGGCGCATGAGAGAGAAGAAAACGCAGCGGCTCCTGCGCACGCATCCAGCACCGGGAAGCTGTCTGGAGTTACACTCGAACACAACGGACACGCGTGCGCTTCCAGAGAAGAGTTAGTGTTCAGTTCATTGCTGTTAGCAATATGCGGGAGCTCTACGCGTTGCCCCCCTCCTGCGCGCATTACGCACCGACATTATGAAAGGGCAAATGACGGATAAAGGATTGCCAAGTCAGAAAAAAGTAACCTGTGGGGGGAAAAAAGATTATTATGGTTATGATAATGAAAATATACTGTAAGTATTTTTCCAACACAGCGAGCATGTCTGGTGTCCTCCCTCACCTGTTGAAGTCTTGCTTCACAAATGCACCTTATTATTATTATTATTATTAGTAGTAGTAGTAGTAGTAGTAGTAGTATTAATAATAATAATAATAATAATATAGCGTATGTATTTCTTTTCCATATTTATGAGCCTTGCTATTTATTATGTTTGCACTACTGCAGATTTACCTTGAGTCCTTAAAATTATAATTCATATCCTCTCTGAGAAAAAATAAAAGCTACTAAAGTGAACCATTTCCTGTCACTGAGAAGTGTACACTTTTTTTTAACCTTTATTATGTATGCTTAAAGTTATACTCTATATGGTAATTGCGATCCAATTGTTTATTTAGTACTCTTTTTCTTTCCTTTTTTGAGGCGTATCGTTCTTGGTTTTATCTTCGATAAATATTAAGCTTAAAAAAGAAGCTTAGTAACGCATATGTCCTAGAAGGTTCTTCAGCATAACTCAAGTATGTTAAATTTATAAGATAAAATTTTACGCCCACGGAAGCATAATGCTATTTTGATACACACACACACACACACACACACACACACACACCAGGTTATTTCCTGCACTGTCTTCGCCTGTAGGTCTACACGTTGCACGTGTCATGTTCACGCTGCCAGTGCTTTTATCTGCAAAATAAAGAGCGCTGCAAGTCAGTGCTCCTCGTCTTTCTAAATAATGGCTAAACGCTGTCAACGTACCAAGTGCCTCCACTTAAAGTCACGTATTTCCAGCCAATTATTCAGAGAATGGGTTAAATCGAGGGCTATAAGCTGAACTGAACTTCCCCATACTAACTTTTCATCTCGATGACATGGAGCAAGGCTGTGCACTTCAGAAAAGAGGCAAGGGTTAAATGATACTTTAAGCCTTCCACATTTGTCCCTCAAAAAACACCACAGCCTACAGTACATACAGTGTCCTTACTGTAAATAAGTGTAAATAATACACTTATTAAAGCTTTCCTCTATTCTCTCTCTCTCTCTCTTTTTTCTCGACGAGATTTTAAGATTTTAATAATTCTTTGAATTGTCTTCTAAGTAGGCTACATGTGGCTTAGAGATCATTATTGCTGATAGATTTATTTACCACTGGGTTTATTAATTGATTTGACTTGATCGGGCAGGATGTTTGCCTTTTTAATAAAACACAAGAAGTTAATACAAGATTGATCATAAATATTTTAAGAAAGGAAACGACCATTTATGTTTTGTGAAGCGTCTGACATTAAAAGCTTTTTGTATTGTCTGCTCGTTAAATGAGCCTATAAATCTTTTTCCTTTAACGTTACTCCGCTTTACTCGGATACACACACACACACACACACACACACACACACACACACACAGCCAATCACTTCCCATTATAATGCAGTATAAGTTGCGAAATTCTTTTATTATTAGCTTTATTAACTAATAAAGAAAGTGAATTTTGTACGTAACCTAATAATAATAATATTAATGTGTTATATGATAGGCCTATTTATTATGTAATATCAATAATATACCAATCATATAATTATATTTTGTTTTATAAATAAATATATTGTTATCTTTTATTTTATATATATATATATATATATATATATATATATATATATATATATATATATATATATATATATATATATATATATATATATATATATAGTGCCTATTAACACGTTATTTAGGGTTTAGTCTTTTTTAAATAATCAAAAAAAAATTTAATTTAAAGAAGAAATATTGATAGAACATAAGCTACTAAATACTATAATGTATTCATAAATAAATACAAACAATCGACCGTTTAATGCGTGACGTTTAATAATTTCTAGATAAATGAAGTTGAAAAAAAAGTGAGAGAAAATAATCCAGACTTTAGCGAGCATGTAAATAAATACAAGGCTAAAAATCTCTCTTCGTCTTTCTTTTTGTACAAGTACAACTTTTTCAATATGTACAACTTTTATTTTTTACATTTTTTTTAGTATTGCGACTTTTGTTTTTGACGCCTTTTTTCTCCCCCCATATTAGTCAAACTGAAGCTCGACTCGACCGCGTTGGCTGCTAATGTATGCACTTACTCTCTAGTCAACCTTTCACCTCTTGACCCCTGTTTGGCTTCAGGACAGCAGTGACCCGGTCAGTGCCTAACTCAGTGAAGCCCGTGTGTTATTCACTTCTGCACATTTCCGTGTCCTTGGAGTAGTTTCCACTGTACCACACAAGAAAAACTACCTGATACAACTCTTCTACATAGTAATAATAACAATAATATTAATAACAATAATAACAATATTATTATTATTATTATTATTATTATTATTATTATTAATATTAATAATAATAATAATAATAATAATAATAATAATAATATGTTTGTTATTTTTAGGATTTGGTGCACTGATTTAAAAAAGGGCATAATTAAAGCTAAAGTTATTAAATCTGTACAATATAAAGTTATTAATGAATCAGGAATATATATATACATACATTTCATAATATTTGTAATATCTGTTTTTTTAAATGCACGATAATGGATGCTGATTCCTAGCAAGTAATAAATAAGACCAGTTTTACAGATACAGATATATTTTACAGATATATTTTTATATTAACCAGGAGAAAACATCAGGGACCAGCATGAATTTAATTTCACGTGTAAGTTACACGTTTATTGTTTATTTTTAATAGAAATTGTATTATTTAATATTTAATGGTAAACACAAACTTATCAGAATAATGGCCGCTGTGTGTATTTGTGTACAGAAGTAATGCCAAGCGAGGCCTATGCAGACAGTAGCATTAGCATGTTAAGTTTGTATTTCAGCTGAGAAAAGTTCCGATTTCACTCCTCTAGTCGCAGAAAAATAGCTTATGTATGGATATATTTCATATAGAAAAGATATGGACTCGGCTATAGGATATATAATGTTCAGGCTCTAAAAATTCCAAAATATAGTACTTATTGCACGTCAGAATATGTATCACACGAATACAGTAGGCATAATAGTGTCAGACTCTGATAGTTACCTGTGTGTATGTGTTTATTTAAACACGTGTGCCATTTTCTCAGCATATTAAAAATATGTGTAAATAAAGGCTATTTTTCTTTGCATAGGCGCGTTGTTGAGTGGATCACGTGACAGCCTCATGGCTCGCGCAACCTCACCACACTGCTGCACTGTAGACAGGAACACACACACACACACACACAGAAACACAGCCAATCACTTCCCATTATAATGCATTACAACCTCTTTTATTATTAGCTTTATTAACTAACAAAGTGAATTTTGTATGTCACTCAGCAATAATAATAATAATAATAAGAAGAAGAACAACAACAACAACAACGTGTTATATAATAGGCCTATATATTATTATATAATATCAGTGATAATCATACCAATCATATCACTGTATTTTAATTTATAAATAAAATATTATCTTATATATATATATATATATATATATATATATATATATATATATATATATATATATATATATATATATATTAGATAACATTATTATTATTATCATTAGTAGTAGTATTATTATTATAAAATCATATTTTACAATACTAATTGTGATGGTGATGATAATAAAATTAATAATAACAACAATAGTAATACTAATTATAAAATTAATAATAGTTATTGTCATTAAGCAGCTTAAAAACAGAAAAGACAATAATGTTTATTCATTCAGTATTTTTTTAAGTTGCAATCCAACATCCAAATCTATGTGAAAAGTAGAAGTACAATATTAAATCAATTCTCAATTTTACAATGTCATTTCCTATAAAAAGAAATGTCTGAATTTCACCATCACCTACTACTTCAACATTATTATACATATAGAAAGATTATAGCGGCACCAATTCTTAGTCAATTCTCAATTCACCGTAATCTAATATGCCTTGTTATCTTCATATATTTAAAAATATTTATACACCAAGAAGGAAAGGAAAGTTAATTATCCAGCTGGTGCAATCTGCAGCAAATTAGTTCTCCAGAACTGTGAGCCTGCTTACATGTAAAAAGAGGAGAGGGTGGATTAGTGTGGTTAACCTGTTGCTTGCAAAACAATATACACTGTCAAACTCTAGCAATAAACAAAAGGGCACAGCTGCTACTACTATAGCCAATGCTCCTATAACTACTGTAGTCCATGCAAATAAATGCAACTTAAATGAACAAAGGTAATACAATATGACAGAACGAGACACTGCATACAAGTGCATGCATGTTTATTAGTGCTTTTGTTTGAGTTTCCTATTACACAAAAGGTCTAATATCTTAAAGAGTTCATATTCATATATTTTTATGCATCTACACAGTTTTAGTGCCAAACTTTTCAGTGCAATTTTGAGGAGGAAAGTTTCCAAAAGCAAACACTACAGTCGGTTTTCTCCTTGAACAAAATTGCATCTGGTAGCACTAGATAAGATGGTTTCATCTAAATTAAAAGTAGTAACAACGTGAGCTGGTGATATGACACTGCTTCTGTAACAGCCTTTCCGTATTTCAGTGCTGTACCTAAATGTAATGGATGCTTCCCCAAATAAAGGCTTACTGCTACGAGGCATAGTGTTCCCCTCCACACTTTCTATCTCTTTGTCACTCTTGTTTTCACCCCCATGCTTTATCTCTTTCTCCGCACCCTAAAATAAAGATTCACTTGTTTGTTGTCAACGGCTGCACAAAGAAGTAGATGCAACACACACGAGGGGATGAGCAGCTACACAAAGCGTCTCAGAGCCCTTGTTTCTCCTCTGCTTTACATGACTCTTGAGAACAGATGTTTGGGGACAGCTTACACGCTCAGCAAAAAAAAAAAAATGTGTGTGCAGAGCAAACAGCAGCACTCAGCACTTCTGGGATCTGGGAATGTGGACGTTTGGGAGGAGGGAAAGAAGCAAAGAGGGAAGGAGATTATTAGGGAGGGGAAACTGTGTCAGAGAGGTAAAAACTGTGTCAAGGTTACAATATATGAGGTTCTGCCATTCAAATCGGTGAGGGACTGAAGATATTGGGTTAGTGTGCACTACACTGTCTGGGGCAAGCTCATTTATTGTTCTCCATCACAGCCCAAACTGAAGATGGCCTTGTTTGAGATTTCGAAGTGGCGTTGACCTCCACGGCGCGCTTCTGCCGACTCTTGCGGTTTAAACTGTCCTTTGGAAAGTTGCATGCAAGCAAAAAAACAGTGGATGGTGAAATATGCCTGGTCAATTTGAAGCAGCATTTTTTCAATTGCATGCACAGAATCTTTAGAGCTACACACCAAGTCACAAAATTACTACCAAAAAGTATCATGTCTGCGAAGTCTTGCCAATCCCAGTGCTACTAAGGACTACAAACACAAGAAATAATTTACACAAACAATGAAAACTTCAAATGTGGCCCTCTAAAAACACACACACACACAAATTATGTCAAAAAACATAAAATTGAGGAATACACATTCACCAACGCAATTTGCAAACGTCCACTTTACTATAATGAACGCATAAACTCCTCACAAAAAAATAAATGTGGTATGAACTATAAAATCAAATGATGAAAGGAACATTTAGAGAGATTTATGTTGTACGTGAGATAACTACTGTTAAATCTTACGCCATCCCTTATGCTAAAATAATTTAGTGATAATGCAGTTGGATTGCGGTCTACTTATTGCATATTGATTCCATGATTTTATTTTCAATTGATACATCGTTTTACTCATGATTGTTTACAAAAATTTCTAGAAACAAGTGTTTCTCTCAAAACTGTGCATGTTTAACAAATCTTTATAGAATGATCAGCCTGTCCTTCAGTTTCACATCAGTGGTATAGTGGATAGTGTCTTTGTTATATACGCCATCAAGAGAAAATATTGAGATGTAAATTTGGTCATAATTCATTAGAAAACGTGAGCAAAAAACTGAGTGATAAAGCCCATACAAAATATTGTTTGAATTTTACAGTGGTAGACGTCTGTATATTTAGATTCTTTCTGGCAACACATTTTTGCAGCACTCGGCTATTTTTCCAGGGAATGCTTTACTATGTACTATGTTTGTTTTTTTGGTTTTTTTTTTTTTTGCTTTGATATGATATGTCTAAATACTGTAAATAAAAGACTGTGAATAAGCACACACAAGCACATTTTGCATTTTCTTCTTCAGCGTCTCTCTGAAACATAAAGCATTAACTGAGCTATACAATGCTAATTTAGTCAGGAATGACAGAGCCCACAAAAAATAATGTTTCATGGCACAGCATGAAAATTGTGCCTATTGGATTGGTTTTTCAGGCTGATTCAACATATTTTTGTGGCATATTTTTTCAAGTCGATGATGGACTACATTTGCGCTTTTTTTTTCCTTGGACATGGCGTGCATGAGCTCTACAAATAAAGCAGTGTAAACAAGCACAAACAAGCACACTCTGATTTGTTTCGTCTTCAGATTTTCACTGAAAGTGTGAACAACTGAGCTTATTTGTCTGAAGTCATTGCTGTGATCCCCCGATCTCCACCCAAGCTGCCCTGGGTGTCGTTGCCATAGCAATGCGTTCACAGACATATGGAGAGGGGAGAAGAGAGAAGGGTGGAGAGGAGAGGAGTGGAGAGGAGAAGAGAGGAGAGGGAACGACAGAGAAGCAGAAGAAGGGAGGGGAGAGGAACAGGCAGGTGGTGTGTCAAGCTTCTCCTCTGTCTTTTCAGATAAGCCATTGTGCTCCGTTCGTCTATCTTGCCTCTGTTCTCAATGGAAGCCCAGTTCATGAACTTTTCCCTAATCGAAACATGTCTCTGCACAGCCATTAGCGCGAACACATCTTCCATCTTTCCCACTGCGGAGAAGACGGCTGCACCCACACCATCATCGTTTCAAACCTCAGCTTACAAACTGGCTTAGAAATGCTCATGTTATGGCTTAAAATGTGTAATTCTTATGGGCAATGTAATGTCTTAAAGCCTTAAAGGTTTGGTGGAGGATAATGTGTAACTTTAGGTTCTTTTTAGACTGATCCATGCTGTCATTGCTAAATGCACCAAAATCATCTACACCATTTCAAACCTCAGCTCCTAATCCACTCATGTATCAGAACAGGGGTTCTCAAGCCTTTTGCATGCTGGAAGATTCTATGGAAACCCCTGACTATTATTTCATGAACACTACTTAAATATAATTAGAGCTTTATAGAGCTTTCTGTTTCTGAATTTCCTACTGACACGACATATTATGCCCAACTTTATTTATACACTCTCAGAAAAAAGTACTGTACCTTTCCTTGTTTCTAGGGTGGTATGTCTCTTGTACCTTTAATATGTAATTGGAAACATGGATATATTACACCTTTAAATATGATGCAAAAGTACACTAAAGCTTTAAAGGTACACTACATGCACCTTTCTACATAAAAAAAATCATACTGAAGATATAAAAGGTATACACTTGAATGTACTAACCCAGCGACAAGAAATAGTACAGTTTCTTCTACCCTTTCTTCTAAGCATGTACTTGTTTTGTGAATGTGTGTGATTGTGCCCTGGGATGGGTCGGCACCCCATCCAATGTGTCCCTAGACTTGTGCCCCGAGTTCCCTGGGATAGTCTCCCGCAACCCTGTGTAGAATAAGCAGTATGGAAAATGGATGGATGGCTTTGCTTTACAAACCCTACTTTGAGAATCACTACATTACAAAACATCACATAGCAATCACTGAATACAATGGAAAATGAAATTATTTTGTAAACTCTCATGCTGTACTAAAGCAATGCCATGACTGACACATCTACAACACAGGAGGAACGAAAAGCACACACACAGCTTGTCTACATGATACATTTCTGGCCTACACATGCACCTATATTCACTTTCAGAAAAAAGGGGTATTCATCTGAGGTAGTAGCCTTACCTTTCATGTCTTTAATATGTATCTTTCACCTGGATGTAGTGTACCTTTAAAAACAATTTATGTAAAGAAATGCTTTAAAGCATGTCCTAAGAGGGTAACAAGGAAAGGTCTTTTTTCTAAACATGTATGCAGGACAGCATGGCTAATAATAATCTTTATTTCCACTGGACAGGCAATGTGTAAGGGAGGACCCAGGTGTTCCACGAAGCCAGGGTTTTATTTTTCATCTTCCCCTTCATTTTTTTCCCTCTCTCTCTCTTTTTCCTCTTATTCATTCCTCTGCAATTGCACGCCGTATCATTTGTCTTCCCCCACCCTCTCTCTAACTGATATCAAGTCCTGACCTCTAGGCCTGCAGAGGTCAAGTGATACAAGGTCATTGGCAGGTCAGCTCAGCTGACTGACTGACCTCTGCGAGTACTTCTTCCACCGGCCAATCAGATATGAGCGTCTCCCTGCGGCGTGCTGTCACGTGAGCACGAGGCGTCACCATGCAGATGATTGATGATGCTTTTAGTACCTGTTTAGAATGAAGCTGTCCACACCACACTGTAATTACCCACTCCCAGGCGGCAGCTGCCCAACATAATTGCTTTTTGTTTGTTGACCTGGTTTGCTGCAGAAAAGGAATAGCTTTGGCTAGGTGAAGTGCATGAATATGTGTTTTAGAGTGAAAGTGCCACAGGGTGGAGGTGAATGAGGGCATGTTTGTTCGTCTGTTGATCTGTCTGTTGACTCACACAATCCTGCACAGTGACTACTGAGCATCCTTGAACATTTAAAGCAGAGAGCCGTTTTTGTAGTGTGGGTGGGGAGGAATTTTATTTTCGTTTGCAAAGTGCTTTTGATCATTCCTCATTTTTATGTGATTCACTGGCAACTGAGATGTAAACCCGGAGATGTGAATAAATCTGGAATAAAGTTTCTGAATGAGCAGATGTGATTGTAATAAGTAATGTGAAATAAGCAGATTTCAACAAATAAGGCTCCTCTCCACTTCTATCAGACATTTATCTTAGAACAGGCTTTTATTTTTTGTCAGGAAGCACTTTGGCTGTTTACGCTGCTCTAAACACATAGTGCATTTGGTTGCACATGAATCAGTCGATGATAAGCCGAATCTTCTAGCTATGTTTGCATTCTCAGAGGCAGTGCATTGAAGCATAATTAGGCTGCACGGATGTATTAAGTGTTTTGAACTACGCCCATGTTGTTTGGTGAGGTCTCAGAAATGTTCTGATCTTCAAATCCATAACGATTGATTAGAGTAGAAGGTTCAGGAGGGAAATCATTTTCTTTTCTCACTTCAGCAAATCGCTGCTGCTCAAATGTATAAAATTCAGAAATCACACAACATTCATGTATACATGTATAATTCATCAACAGGCCATTCGTGTTCAACCCTCTCAAATGCTCCTCTTTTAACGTCCACTAGCTTAGTATAAAGGTCAGGGGTCCAAACAAATCTGCCTCACCGACTGTGCCTGAACCTACATTATACATCATTTCTCAGCTCTAACACTTGCCATGTTTGTTCAGCAACATTTGCAAATGCTCTGCATACTGCCAAGGCTCTGCAGCCACAGTCGTGCCAATGAGGACCAGATAAGCAGGTTGTGGCTGACCTACACAACAGCATAAACTCGCTCAACATAAATCTGAGGCTCTTTTTTGGATCGGTGCGCTGCAGGTCTGCTATCAGCTCTGACTGTATGAGCAGCTTTCATCCGTGCACTGGTTCTCACATAACTCAGGCAGCGCACCTCTCCCCCATCCTCATAAATAACTCTGCTATCGCCTGATAATGTCCCCTTAATGCTTAGTCAATAAAGCGCAGAGTGCCGTCGCTTCTCTCGCCTTTCCACCATACATAAATATAAACATGGAGCTCAGATTGATGCGGTGGGCGAAGCCTGTTCTGTTGGGCCTGGAAAAAAAGAAAGAGGAGAGCAGAGATGAGGTAAAGAGGATGAAGAGGAGAGACAAGGAGAAAGAGAGGAGAAGAGAGTCAACGGGCTGCACAGCTGCAGGTGTTTGTAAGAGATAGCGGTTAGGGTGATGGGACTGAAATATCTTAGCACTGACAGATCACCTGTGCCAAGTAGCTACTAATGTAGTAATTAGTTAACCCATTGCTTTCGTCCATTCTCAAGCCAGGGCTCATTTGACCCATTTGGATTATCATCTCCTTTAGTGCAAACTAGCTATGTTAATTTGGCATCATTTACAGATTCATGTAGTCACCAAATGTAGATAGAGACTAAGCTAAAAAGGAAGAGCTTGGATCTTTATACAAGGGGAATTATCAGTGAATCAACCAGCATGAGCTGAAAGGTATACAGGCATATAAGAGTGCTGTGAATTATTATGGAAGGAGAGGAAAATCTTCCTGTGTAAAGGTCTGAAATAGTGGTTTGTTGCTGTAGCAGATGTAAATAGCGGCTTACAACATCCAGAGATAATGAAATAAAGTCAATACGGTAATGTTTTCTGTCACTCCCTCCAGATACAGTGGTGATTTTTCAAGAAGGATTGTGCAAGCAGAATTTGAGGTTATGAGGAAGGAATAACCAAGCAAAACCAACTGAGATGTGGAACCTTTTTTCAGAAGAAGTTGAATATGGATAGATATGGACCTGGGTCTGTGTGGTTCATTTTTTAATACTAATCTCTGGCTCACCAAGTGACCAATAAAAGATTGAAGGTAAAAGTGAAAGATTACAACACAAAATACAATGGCGATAATTTTGACTGAGATTATAAATGAGATTACTAATTGCAATTAGTGCATTTTTATAGCATTTAATATTCAATCATTATGAATCCCTGCCAGAATGTCTGTGATTTATGATATTGCTGCTCATAGGAATGAAATTTAGACTGGGATATTCACTTGCAGCACTATCAAAAAAAAAATCCTGTAACCCCTTGGTTTAATAGTGCTGTAACTCTAGGATCAAGGTCCTGCATCTATAATTGTGTTTACTGGGTAAACATTGGCAATGATGAATGAATACATCACTGTCATTGCAGAGGCCAAAACCATGGTTCAATTAGTATATGATTAAGTATGTTGCCCTAATCCAAGGTATATTTATATATTTATAGTTATAATCGAGTATCCTCATTGATGTTAGTAATATTAGGCTTGTATGAAGCGGGAAAGAGATAACTTGATTTCTAAGATCTGTTATCTGCCAGCGAAAAAGGGAGCAAGGTGATCTTGACGTCTGCTCTGTCTATTCTCTAGAGTCACAGCAGTGAATGACGCTACGCGTAATTTAGACAGAAGCATCCCAAAATTAGGAGAGACATTAACGTGGGTATCAATAAATAAAGTACTAATTAAAAAAAAGGATCAGCGGTTTGGTGGCACACGGGGACAGAATACCAATGGCAGCATCATGCACTCCCATCTGCAGTCATGACGACATGTGGCTGAGGGGCCGGGCTAGCTGAGGCTCCACCAATCAGCTGCCCTGCCTCCGCTCTGTGACTGTGCAGTGAACCCAGTGCTGCCTCGTCGCCTGAGTGTGTGTGTGTGTGTATGTGTGTGTATGAGTGTGTGTGTATGCCGCCAGGCTTTGAGACTTCACCATGATTAATAGCGGTAGGGGGTCTTCCCCTCCCTCTGTGCTGGAGAAAATGGAGGGGAGAAGGAGAATGAAGCAGAAATGGAAAAAACGATGCCTCAGAGAGAAGCCAGTTACACATGCAAAGAGAGGGAGAGAGGGAGGTTAAAGAAAGAAAAGCAGGAGAGATACAGGAGAACATGCAAGAGAGAAACACAAAGAGTCTGAAAGGTAGAGACAGACAGGCCTGATTAGTGAGACAGGGAAAAAAAAGGCAGGTAGTGACTGTCCATCAGGTGGATTTAAGGCACTCATTGAGATGCTCTGTAATGAGCTCTGACCATTTCACCACCTTATTCTCTCTTTCTCTTTCTCTCTCCACTCTCTCTCACACTCCTCAGTCCTATCCCTGGAGGATAATAAAGACTGATGACACTGATGCTGTGCCATCCGGCTCCCCAGCCCTCAACTGCAGAACCATTTGCGCCATCATTTATCGCTGCCCCCCTCCCTTTCCCTGCTCTAATTCTGCTTTAATAACCACCAGCCCCATTCATCACCTTATTGACATGCGTGACAGACAGTGCGGCATGCGCTAACACCCTGCCCTTTACTCGCACACCAGCGGGGTCATCCAGAGGTCACAAAGTCAATAATCACATGGGTCGTGCACTTCAAAGCTGCTCAGACCTGTATAGAGATGTATGATGTGTGTGGACAAGAAATGTCTGAACAAGCACTAACACAAAGACATCAGCATCATCACAAAGCCTAAGGTTCATGTGTGAGCCAATGCCAATAAATGCCAATATCAAACCCTAAGAGAGAGAGCGGCGTATGTGTGTGGATGTATGTGGCAGCAGCGGTATTGCTTATGATTTTACTCCCTTGACATGCACTCATTTGCACTCATTTGGTTCGATGCTTTTGCTCTAAATAATTTGCATTGCCTGAGACTGTCTACACTGTATACTAATATCAGTTATACTACAGCACTGTTGAATAATTGATTCTGATTGGCCATAGGGCGTTGATTAATTTTCTGTAACAGCAGCTCTAACAGTAGTGCAAATCAAAGGTTTATATTAATGTGTTATCGTTTCTATAGTAACAACTCATTCACAGGTGGGCATTCTACATAATTTAAGGCTTATAATAAACAGATTTAAAAGTGTGTTTTTTATTTAACAAAGTAAAATGTTTAATCACTGATATGGTGAAGCTTTCTGTAAGATGTTTATTTATGCATTTATGGAAGGAGTCTCCAGTATCAGCGGTTTGGTAATGGTAAGTTTTCCTCCACAGAAATGTCTTCAGGACAGAGGAGTTTATGCTTTCTGGTTTCCCAATAACATAACAAGGTACATTTTTTTGTCTTGAAGAGAGAAAAAAAAAAGAGGCTGATGCGGAAATGACTGTTTATAGTTGCTATAACATAAGTGATAACAGGAACTAACGCGTCTCGTGGATGTCCTACATTTTCCAGTACTACTTGTGTGAAACAGGTTTTTGCTTTGTGTCCCAGTAAACACAAGTATAGATGGCAGACACTGATCCTAGAGCATGCTGACTTTGAGACACTCCAGAGAATTATTAAAAGAAGTGTAGTGGAGAATGTTCAATGACATCCATGTGAATAACAACAGCTCTATGCTTGACCACAACTCCATAACACAAGGCCCAATCACTGCAATGTATTACCCTTTAATTCTCCTTTTCACAGGCTTGATGAGCTCCCTTGTCTTCAGACAGTCATGCAGCCTGCTCATGTGACATGATTTTTTCTCATTCCTGTCCTGACAGTGACATTTATGTTCATTTGCTCCATGCCATCGTCAGGCATCTGGAGAGGCTGGATCCCCCTCTTGTTCTATTATTTCTCCATTGTGACAATCACACTGATGCAAATGGACATGCCAAGGGGACTGGGCTTTAGACAAACAAACAGAATGGACGGGAGGATGAAGTGATGCTTGCCTCTGTGGTCCCATATGTAGTAGAAGCTCAAGGAAGATTTGTCAGATGAGAGGCAGTGAGTGAGATTGTTACAATGCTGACCTAATTCGCTACAGAAAAAATGTTCCTTCCTCTATGTTCAGACAGGCTCAAATCGGATTTTTCAACATGTCATATTTAAGCAAGAAAGATTTTCTGCACTCTAAATGGCGAAAATTCATGAAATCTAACTTTTTTTCCAATTGAACCGAAGCCATATTTGTATATGGTTTAACATTTGACAAGCATGGGTTTTGAAAAGTGCTTGGGACAGAATAATGATGGGGCAAAAAATTAGAAAGCCTTGCAAAATCAATTAGAAACTTTTTGAAGTCATCTGTATTAAGCCTGTCTCATGGAAAAGAGACAGCAATCACAGAATGACAAATGCTCTGCAACGCTTATAAACTTAAACACCTACACACAATGTAGGTAATATACTGTAAACCATAAAGTCACCCATTGGAAGAAAAAAAGAAAGCCTGCATTTTGATTACCCTGACCATTATTTTGACAGCTACAGCCAAAATAAAGCCTCAGACTCTATATTTGCCTATGAATGTACTGTAGTTTTCTTTAAATAAATTCATGATACAGTGGCTTGTATGATACAACCGTCCAGCTAGAAATTTGGATGAAACTTCTGGATGTGAAAGTTTTATCACAGAGGAGACATTTTATTACATTTTATTTGCTGTGAGAGATTATACAGGTTTTTTTGACAGACCGCACTCAAAAATATTTGGAACCCAGGCATATTAAAAAAAGGGGGGGAGGTTGTCTCTGATGTCCCTAGCATACACAACACGGCCAAAAGTGTGTGGACACCTGACAATCACATCCATGCATGGTTCATCTCCAATCTGTTGCCACAAAGTTGTAAGCATGCAATTGTAAAGAATGTCTTTGTATGCTGTCGCATTATGATTTCCCTTCAGTGGAAATACGGGGCCCAAACCTGTTGCAGCAAGACAGTACCCCTTTGCACAAAGTGAGGTCCATGAAGACATGGTTTGCTGATGTTGGTGTGGAAGAACTTGAGTGATCTTCACAGAGCCCTGACCTCAAACCAGTGAACACCTTTGGGACGAATTGGAATTGAATTGGAATGCGTGCCTGACCTCACTAATGCTCTTGTGGCTGAATGGGAAAATCCCCACAGCCACGTTCCAAAATCTGGGAAGGGAAAGCCTTCCCAGAAGATTGGAGGATATTATATAACAGCAAAGGGGGGCCAACTCCACATTAACGCCCAAATGGTTTTGGAAAGCACATCTTGCTGTGATGTTTAGGTGTCCCGATACTTTTGGCCATATAGTGTAAACTACACCTATGCTGACAAGACAACTTGGGCGAAATCCAGCTTGAAGGCAAGAAACAAGATTAATTGCCTATCACAATATGCTATCAATCTCAATCTCAAAAATGTGAACACAATATGCTTTTCGGAGAAGTACTGAAGACTGGAAAGTCTTCAGGATATTGTGCTTTGCAGTTTCTCTGTAACAAGTTCCTTTTTGTGTTTAAGTAACTTCAAGAAAGGAAAAAACGAGGTTGCTGATGGAACGATTGTCTATAGCTGCTGTACCATAAGAGAAAATAGAAACTAACTCTCACGGACGTTTCCACAACATTAATTGTAACTATAAACCATTAAAAAGTATGTTGTCTTGTTTTAAAAGAGGAATAAAGCAGTCTGTGATGTGGTGTTATGTGTTTTATTCCTTACATACAGTATCACACACCTCTAGCTCGCTTATTATCCAAGGAAAATCTGTAGGAATTTGATAGCAACCTAGCAAGCTTCTACCCCACACTACTTGTTGTACACACACCTGCACCTACACAGATTTAGCACACTTTGCTCTGTCAGTTATGAAGAAAAGTGCACGTGCATTAGCTGTAGCAACCTGAAAAAAAAAATTCATGTTATTTTCTTATGCCATTTTAGCTGCAGCCATTTCAAAAGTCATTTTGCCAATCCATTTCTGGTATATGGGTCTCTCCCCATTCAAGCACATAAGAGCCTGGTCTTGTATGACTGAAAATAACTGCCTGGGAGCATTGCCAAGATGGCTGCCAAGTGGACGGACTTTACTAGAAGTACTTTGTTCTCAACCCACTGACCTCTCATGGCTATTTCTGTTTCCTGCCTCGGGAGTCTTATGTCCTCTTCCTTGGACTGCTAATGGTAAAGTAGCAGTATCAGTGATGTTGCTCTTTCACATAAAAAGCCAGGGTTGTGCAGCTTTGCCTTTACTACCCACCAAAGCAAGCAGCTGTGTATGATGGGTCTTTTAAAAACCAGTCATACAGAATTGCATCCTGCATTGTAAGCTCTACTATCACAGAAATCTAATACACACTCTTTCAAGTACTAGATTATTAGATTTTTTAAGCAATAATCATAGTGTAATATGCTCTCTCTCTCTCTCTCTCTCTCTCTCTCTCTCTCACTCACATATATACACGCACACACAACACACATACACTCCCCTCGGGCTTAGAGAGATACTAGCTGCTGTTTCTGTAGACCTCCAGAGAGTATGGTGCTGTCCCTCCTCACCTCTCCAACAGAGGCAGACACTCCTACACCCGCCGAGGTCTTTAATCCGCCGCCCAAGTCCCATCGGCAAGGATCATTGAGCTAATTAATAACGTGGCACGGAGAGGGATGGGAGTCATTAAGAAGGCGCGGCTGCACTCTACTCCACTCCCTCCTCTTCTCTCTTTTCCTCCTACAGCCTTCACCAGGGCTTATGGGGAAGGTGGGGGAAAAGACTGCAGATGCAGAGTTTTGCTTCAGCACACAAGCCTCTAAGGCATAATTCACTACAAGTGAGGAGAAAAAAAACACAACTCACAACACAAACACGAGGAACACGTACACAGCGATCCAACCTAGACATATACATGTGTTAAAGGAACAAGAGTGAATTTTAATTTCTTTAATGTCTGTCCATGTTTGCAGACTGGAAAATGTTAGTGTCACAATTAGGAGTACAAGTGCACAAGGTCCTTGCAGGGGCATTAAAAGGTGTGTTACTCTGCCACTGGCCTTGGTTTGAACACATTAACTCAATCACCACATTAGTGAATCCTAATCGAAAAACTATCCATACCTTGGTTGGGTACCCGTAACTGTCTATGAGGACACCTCATTAGTTTCAGTAGTTTACAGGCTTAGGGTGCCTATTCATGATCAGCAAAGGTACAAATGTAAGAATGATAATCGTTACTACCGTGAGGTTGAAGCAATACTACAGCACTGAGACACATTCGAAAACACGCATGCCATTGTGTCTGCCTAGCATGGCTTCGACATATCACAAATCTGGTATTCCTGTTTCTATGCTGACATTTCTCCATGTTTCAGTTTTGTCCTGAAAGTCATGGTGCATCTGTAAGGTTACATAAGGTTAAATATCTCTGCAAATAATTAGCTGCTCCTCCATTGTAAATAGCAAGTCACGTCTTTGCTCTGTCACATATGAGGGCTCATGTAATTGGTTGGACTTTGAAAAAGTTAGCATAACTCAGGTCCACTAAGACACTATTGCTATGACTTTTTGTTGAGAGATATGCAATGCACATATTATAGGCTGACATAGCTACAAAATAAATGTTTGAGTTTATGCGTGATTATATAAGTGTAAGAAAAAATGTCAGTGATCTCCAACATAAGTGATAACGGTCAGAACGAGATCTTCTTTTCTTGCTCACCATTTCTCAAAATTCCTGAATGCAATGCATTAGCTAGTCAGCTGGAGTTAGCTAGTTAGCGATGACGAGCACAGTGACGCTGGACAGACTAAAACACTAAAGCTCTGCTGCATCACTCACTTTAGGTAAAGGCAAAAAGAGGGCTAAATCCCACTGCACCACTATCAGCAGATAGTCGAACAGCATTGTGGGTAATGTAGGAAACCATTTACCCAGGTGAAAATAAAGCAGCATGTCAGTGAAAGAATCAACTCAGAATTTGATTACAAAATAAATCTTGGATGTTATATGTATCCTTGATTAATATAAAAATTGTTCAGGGTGGATTTTTCCTTTAAGCAGGAAAATCATAAAAACAGCTAGATTAAAAAATACTTGACTCATACTAGCTTGAACTGGTTCGATCACTTTCTTTATGCAGGAATATGGACAGAAAAACACACCAGACATGGGTGAAGACAGACAGAGAAAAATGGGCAGTCTGAGAGGCAGATAGACAGACATAGAGACTGATAGCCAGAGAGAGAGAGAGTGAGTGAGACGAACGTACCGAGCGAGCAAGCACTTAGTGTAATAGGCAGCTCTTGCTAATGAAAGGAAACAAGAGCAGCAATTAGTAGTGTAAACAAAGCACTGTGAGAGGACAGGCCAGATCTGCTCTCTCTCCCCTGACAGCCGGGCTACTAACAGGCAGCAGTGAAACTAATTGGAATAACTGGGATCTGAGACAGAATCGATGGGAACACAGGCAAGCTAGCGGGCAGATTTTTCACCAATCGGCACCAGAACCCTGGGGATCAGCACAACACCAGCAAGGCTGAGGAGTGAAGTGTGGCCAAAACACTGAGAAAGACAGTAACTTCTGTGCTCGGATGTATCAAATGAACGGAAGTAGATACTCACAGATACATAAACACACATACCCGTATCTGGGTTACAGATGTGGATCTCGGTTCTTCGCACACATACACAAAACACACACGCAGACACGCACACGCACACACACAAATAAAACTTGCACAGTTCTATATCACGGCAAACTAAGTAATCGTTATACTTCCTCAGTATGACCCTGAGATAATAATCCTGCACTTACAACATCCTCATCCTGTCATAAAGACAGCCATGGATGAGTTTTCATAAAAATGAAAGCAGTGTGAGTAGCATTTTGAATAATATTACTCTTCCTAATTGATGTCCTCAGCACTGGGCTGTGAAGAAACCGGGACCTGTTCCAATACAAGGAGAAGATCGGATCGTTGTAATGGCTCAGGCATTTCTGCCACACATGGAATCGTTCTGTGTGGTTCTTTGAAACTGTTCAAATGGTGTTCTCCCTCTGCAGTTAGTATGAGAAACAGACAGCCTTTCCCCACAACTTTCATTAATAGTGATGAGGAAATCATTAGCAGGTCTAGCGTAATTTCCATTAGCAGCTATAAGACTCATACACACACTTCCTCTTACTCTCCAAATGCCAGTGCATTACTACCCTCTCGCTCATTGACAGAGCTGCCAGTCACTGCCCAGATGGATGACTCTCTAGGGAAGACTCCTGATCCTCGCCATCGACTTATTTGTTTTGCTGATCTAACCACCTCTGAACCCCTAGCTGAGGTGAAAGGGGGTGATAAGTTAGTGTGCACTTGGTTTATTTCACATTAGGCCATGTCCTGTGACATGACATGACATCAGGGTGTGGAATGCACAATTTTGCAGGGTTGACATAGTGCAGACACACATGGAGAGTTTTTTTTTTTTTTTTTTTTTTTTTTTTAACGAACATTGCAGCATGGTATGATACAGTTACTAATATGAATCCAGAACTAACATAACAGTGCTCATAAAGTACAAGGAGTTGTCTGGAGGATGTCATTTTTCAAACAACACTAGTGTTAACACTAACTTGCAACAGGAGTAACAATTGAAGGGCTTCATGTTCTGATTAACCGTTTTACTCAGCATTTGTTTTCGGGTGAAGCAGCTAACTAAAGGGAACTTTCTGGTTATTCCACTGTACTCCATAAAAACATTAACAAACACTAAGGGTCAAGATTGCTGTGCCATATAATTTGGTTGAAACCTGATCCTAGCTATGTACCATGCCACACTATATATTCACTCTATGAAGGAAACTATAGCACACTATTTTGACATGCTATTCGTTTTGGAAACAGCCCTAATGACGGTGATTTGTTGTGCTGCATTCCATTCAACTCGGAAAGTGGGAATTTACAACTTCTTACTGGGAAAAGTGCAACAGAACGTCACGCGATGTCAGATTTCCAACTTGCAAACACTAGGTAAAGGTGCAAAATTAGTTTTAAAAAATTATTTTTCACTAGTACAATTAACACCAGCCCAAGTATTATGTGGCCGATGACAATTATTATTAAAGCACATTTGGAAAACAGGTTTGTTTGTGTATACATGGGCCTCCTGTCAGTCTTTTTATAGACAATCGCCAACGCCCCTTCACTCCGCCCCCATCTCAGTCTATTCGGAAAGAAAACATGGCACCCAGTGCAGCCAGATAGTTATACAGTGAGAAAAAAACATTCCACTTTAAAAAAAAAAAAATCTCAGTATGTACTGATTGTTATGTGCTTATAGTGTTATAACTCGGCTATTAAGTAGCTGAATGGGCAAAGCCACAAGTCAGGATAAAAATCTAACACCATCACCCGTGTAATTGAACTCCACTGGTGAGAGTAGATTCAGGGGGTGTGGCTTTGTGTACAATGGCAGGAATAGGTGAAGATGTATTTCACCTACCAATCTTTACAAATTCCACAACACAGACTTCCCTGACAGACGATGGTGTGATGTCACGCTAACACGGAAACATACAAGCAGAGTCACACCTTCAGTGGTAAACACTCTTCTTTTTAAGACAATTTTAAGGTATTAAAATGCATAGTTGAGTCAACATTACTGATAATATAACCTGCTATCCTTGCAGAGACAAAACCGAGCATATGCTTAGTTAGCAAGCGTAGCTGTTCAACATAAAACAATATTGCTTTGTGATTCTCTAATAATGTATAGACCTTTCAACTGTGTATATCTAATTTAATTTAAACTGAATGTGGTGTAATTGTTATGCGCTCCAGTTTGCAGTCTACACAGATGGGGAGATAAATCTGGTTTTTGGCTGAGGCAAGCCATTTTCATTGTTTATACATCATCCTTTTGAGCTCTGAGCACTGGAACGCTTTGTGATCGGAAGACGGGAATATCAAGTAGGAACTTCCCACATCTGATTTTATTTGGAAGGCGGCTTTACTATACTCTGCACTGCATGGTGGGTAAATGCTTAAATAAAAAGAGACAAGCCAAGAAACAAAAAAGGACAAATACAGAAAGAATGAGACTATATAAGGCATGAGAGTAAGAAAGAGAGACAGACACCCAGTGCAAGAAGGAGCAGGCTGCAGTTAACAAAAAGCTTCATTTACTAGAAGCTCCTGGCAACAGACAGCCTGCCAAGCTGCAAAGCCTCATTGGAAATGCATTTACTAACCGCCTCAGAGTTGCAGCTTCGCTCCAATGGAGTAAATTCTTTTAGTTTCTGTAAACTGAAAGTTTATTGCACTGGCGAACTCAAAAGAGAAAAATGCGGCCCCTGATCCTAAAACAGCATTAGCTTCTGAAACAACCCCAACCCTGAACTCTGAAAGACTTTCCTGTGCTTTTAGCTTCCCCAGTTCAGTGTGCCGTGGAGTGTTCCAGGCCTTTGATCCACAACCCTAACCAGAGTAACATTTGTATTGTGCTAATGACTTCCTGTTGCTTGTCACATGCTCCTTTTGGGTGAATTTCTGCTTCCTGGTGTCGAGGTTGCCCCCAGCCTTGAGCAGTTGAGTGAAAGAGGCTGGATTTATTTTGTCAGCCATGTTCACCCTCACTCTCAATGGTGTTAACAGTTACTAGGTCTCGCAGTGGACAGCTAATCAGGAACAGCTCCGAGGCATTTAAAGTCACCTCGCTTTGAAGGACGTGGAGAACAGTAGCAGGGCGTTAAGTGCTCCTCATTATCTTAAACACACTCTTTAATTTCTGCATGCAGCACTCCCACTTCCCTGATTAAAACGAAGGAAATTGTTTGTTTAAGACCACCTCCCAGTACAGGAGGAGCTTAATCACAGATAATCATTAACAGAGCAGGAAACAACTGTGTGCTCATCGGAACCCTGCATCTGAATCTGCACTGAAAGCTTATATAGTACATTTTTAAATTACACATCAGATAATTTATTCTTTTAACATAAAAAGTCAGAGGAATTAATGAATCAAGTAAAACAAATTACTTTTTACTTGTATGTCACTTGGAGCTTCCTCCAAATGAACAATTTAGGCTGAAGCTATAGCTGTTCAAATGAAATTAGATCTCTGTAAGCTGAAGTGTCTCTGAAGCATCAGCCACTGACATGTTGGACACCTTTACATGGCATAAATTCTATTGTATTTTATGCTAAATTCATTTTTAATAACCTAAAATCCTTGAGGGTTGTGATAAATCCTGAGCCCTTTCTGGGAACACTGAGCGTAAGGTAGGAATACAGCTTGAATGGAATGCCAGTTCATTGCAGAGCACTCCACACCCACACCCATTCACACCTACAGGCAAATAAGGGTTACCAATTTGCCTCCTGGCAAGTTTTTTTTTTTTTTTTTTTTTTGAGGAAACCTACACATACACAGAAACACGAGAAATTCTACACAGACGGTAACCCAAGCTCAGGATCAAACTGGGGACCTTGAAGCTGTGAGATTGGAACATTACCCGCTGCACCACTGTGCCCCCCTAAATTTTTATTTGCTAGATTATCAGTAAATATCAGTTAATTATATATATATATATATATATATATATATATATATATATATATATATATATATATATATATATTTTTTTTTTTTTTTTTTTTTTTTAATCATGTTCAAATAAGTAAAACAAATCACTTTTACGTGCACAGATTCCTCCAGATCAGATAAGATCTCTGTCAACTGAACTGATCGAGGATAAGGCATTAGTCTTATAAAAGCAAGGATATGTGACCACAACAGTTCTATAATATTGTATTGTTATATTTTGCACTATATTATTATTCACTTCTATTAACCTAAAAACACTAAACTTGATGATAAAAATTCAAGACCTAAATTCCAGATAAACAAATGATTCACCACAAAATGTTTCTTTATCACAACTGAAAATGGACCTTCTTAAGAGAGCAACATGAGAATTATTGGACTATTTACTCTAAAACCGCAACACAAATTATTCCACAAGCCACAGGCCTCATTATTCACAACTATAAATGGGACACCTGTTTCTCTAACAATAGTAGTTATCTAGAAACTACATTAAAAATTAAAATTTAAAAACTCTGCTACATGGAACAGAACTGGGCACAAAATAAAAGAGGTCTATTTTTTCTCTTGGCACCTGCTGTGCCATCAATCATCCCTTCAGCTTCCTGTCATTCTGCCACCTTCCTCTATGGCTAAATCCTAAACCGCATACTACCACACTAAATAGTGGGTCTGATCTGTTTGGGTACTACTTTAAAACAATGTTTAGTTTTGGATGTAGATCTTGTGTGGTTTGTGTACACAGCTCCACCTACTGGGTCTTGGTGACACAGCCTGTGAAATTCCTGACAGCTCATTATTTGGAAGTGTAGAAAAGACTGGGTGCTTGTATAACCTCTGGAGACCCAAACTATAATTGTGTGCCTTGTAATTGCTGCACTATTTCTGTTTATTAGCAACCAACAACTATGGGAATTGATCAATGTCTCCAAACAGGAAGAAGTTTGGGGAAAAAGTAATACCCAGCTGCCTTCATATGAGCGTCTTACGAGGATAAATACACAAAATAGTTGGGAGAAAATGGGATATCCTGATATGAGGATCGTGTGGTTTCATAAGGATAGGGAAGCACTATGTCACTTTATGGACTGGAGAAAAAGAGAACAATACTTTTTATACATATGGTCTCTGGGGGGTGGAAATTGTGAGCTATAAAAATGGCGAAAGTGAATCTTAACTTTCTATCAAATGAAGAAGGGGTACATTTAATCTTAAGTGGAGTGTGTTTAATGGCCTCCTGTGTTGCACGTAGTGTGAAGCACCATGCCATGTTGATTCATCTGGATTTAGAGTGGATCATCAAAGCATGGTGAAGGAGATTTGAGCTGTCGAACATCAAAAGGCACCTGACAGGCACTCATGCTTCTGTGGGACACTGATAACCCAATCCATCATATCTGTTTGGCAAGACAGAAAAAGATAAAGAGAGAGAAAGAAAAAAAAACAGAGAAACAAAGTGGGTTCTGTAAGACATAATTAATAGTGAGTTGCATTTTTTTAGAAGCTCCACCTGGTTTGAACGTAGTGGCCTGAGGCGCTCTGCAAGTCTGTTCAGTACCAAAACACATGGAGAAAAAGGCAGAAGAGCTCACAGCGCTTTCTCTCTCTCCTTCATTCGACCTTTTTTCCCCCCAGTTTCCACCATTAAAATCATTCATCAAATTTTGATATATGAAAACATCGCTTGTATAAATACAACATAATATAGAACAAAGCCAGCTACAGGACTGGCAAATTGCTGTTGGATTTCCTTTCAGGATTTCCCCTGAATTATTACACCACCCAGTGTCAATATTTGGGCTCCAATTCAATTCTGGAGAACTGAACTAATAAAGATGTAGAGTTTCCCCTTTTAATTTCAGCTCTGTGTTGTTCAACAACAGTGATATGAATCAAAGATAGCCAACTGGTATAAGGGTTTGAAGAAGTGCATCAGTGATGTGATCAAAATAAAAACTGATGGTTGATCTGATCTGTGAGGAAAACTTCATCTGGGAAATGAGAAGACTGCATCTGTGATGTCCTCTGAAATTAATCTAGCTCTAAACTGAGACTGGACATGAAGTACAATCTAAAGAAATAGATGAATTTGAGGTTGTTTTTTAAAGAAAAACATCAGTTGTCTGATCTTAGTCCTGAGTCTGAGCTGGTCCATTCTGAATATGTGGGCCTGATACTTCTTTTAATGTAATGTCTGTACAATCATCCAGTGCTGGATGTGAGATCTGATATTAAAAGCTAGAGCTCTAATCTAAAACAAAATGGACTTGATAGAGAAAATAGAACAGCAGTCTGATCTTAGAGAAAAGTTAGTCCGATCTGCAGCCTGAACCAAAAGAAAATATGGATCAGGGTTGGGTTCAGATGCTCCCCGCAAAAAGTCAGGGCCACTCGGCAGTCTTGCACAGTTGCCATGGCAGCAGCATATCCGTGGCAAGGGAAGGAAGCTGGCACCCCCCAATAACAGGCGACCCCCTCCCTCGAATGACCTGCCGCTGAACCGGGGCTCGAGGCAGAGGTCGATGCCTCGGAGCAAAAGAGTGACAGTGAGGGATGACACCGGCACAGAATGAGAAAGAGCCAGTCGCACCATACAGATGGGAAGAAGAGCGAGCAGGAAAAAAACAAGAGACAAGAGCAAATTTAATTACAATCAATGAAGGGGTCTTCACCAAAGAAAGAGAGGAAAAAGACCAAAACAATGGACTGCAGCCTGGGTGGAATTAAAGCAAAATGAATATAACTCTGAGTCGTATCCTACTGACCAAATTAAAAAAGCTGTCTTGCCTGGAGCTGTGAAGGAAAGATTACTCCCATGTGTCAGTTGATGTCTGTACTTGATATTGATCATGACACACATACACACACACACACACACACACACTCGTGATGTGTGTGTGTGAAAGTTCTTGTCTGACTCTGTTCAAAAGTGTTTGTTGACGAAGATATGGACATAGAGGTCAAGCAGGTTGACCTTTCAGTGGCTTTTCCAGGGGTCGATACAGATGAGGTCGATGTAACATGTAGCATCACATATGATCTTCTCACCTGAGAAGTCAAAGGAATGTGGCGAAACATTATTGCAGGCTCTGCGGTCCTGATAAATAACAATATATATATTTTAAAAAATATGTGCAAGACACAAACAGTAACAGACAAAAAGACACCAAAAACTCTTCATTTTTCACAAGATAAATATCGCTCTCTCGGGTGATGGACTATTAACACATGCAAGTCAGTCAAGACCTCATTGGACCTAATGGACACTCACTTGCTCAGGTCAAACCACAGACTCAGGTCAAACTGGCTCCCTCTACTGGTACTAATTATATTTACTACAGGGTTAAGATCAGTCCTCCAACTGAAAATATCCAGCCAAAAGCAGTGCTGTGGTCAGAAACTGGCACTGATCACAAGTAGAGGAGGACCAAATAAATAAATTTAAAAAAACTATACTTCTAATACTACTATACACTAATATATCTATACTTCTAAAACCACTATTACTATATACTTCAATATCACAGCACAATTGGATAATGTTTTAATAAATTTGTAACATTAAAATTACTAGTGTACAATAATATTATGTAAGAAAAAAACACTCAAGAAGTTGTATTTTCCAATCACAGCACGTCCTGAAGTGTTTTATTCCTCTTATACCACAGCAATTTGCAAACATTTGTTTGTTTGTTTGTTTGTTGAATAGTAAACAAACAAATAAATTATTTATTGACTATTTACTGTTAATTTATTTTACATTTTTATTTATGGTTACATTTAATGCTTTGGAACATTATCACTTATAAATGACTATAAACAGTTGTTCCTTCACCAGCCTCTCTTTTTCAGCCCTCTGTCCCGAAGGCTTTCCCATATGTGAAAACTTTTCATATTTACCTCTGACACTGGAGACTCCTTCCATAATTGCTAAATAAACATCTCCTTACAGAAAACTTCACCATATCAGTAATTATGCACATTTTTTAACTGTTTATGTTGAGCGGCTGCCATACAAGTCCTTGAGTAAGAAACAATAACAGGTTAGGACAAGTGCATCACTATAAACCTGTGATTTGCCTGGCAGAGCTGTTGTTATAGAATATCAATCAACATCGCTAAGAGTGTAACCCTCCAACGATTTGGATCAATGCATCGATTTAAAAGGCAAAGACTGAAATGAATCAATGCAACAATCATAAATCAAATATTATAGATTATAATTGATTATAAATTGACCATTATCAAAAAAAGGACAAACTACTGGTGTGTATAGAATAATTCATTTTTTAAACTGATGTGATTTGCTATCATCACCATCATCATCATTCAAATTAACGGTAACCGTACCTCAGAATCTGAACAAAGTTGGTCACACATTGACCATATCGTTTCAAAGCAGATTCAGTTGCATTGTCAAATATTGTACAGCATCGTATATAACTGATTCAGTGTTATCGGCAAATATCGAGTTGTCGCCTTTTCAGTCAAAATGGTATTGTATTGTATCATATCATACTATCTCAAACGGTATCATAGCAGATTCAGTGGTGTCGGCGAATATCGAATCATTGCCTTATGAATCAAAATTCTATCATATCGTGCACATCGTATCGTATCATATCATAGCAGATTCCATGGTATTGTCAAATATGAAATCATTGCCTTATGAATCAAAATTGTATCGTATCACATCGCATCGCATCATATCATATCATTGCAGATTCAGTTGTATTTTCAAATATCGAATCATTGCCTTATGAATCAAAATTTGTCTCTTTGTATCGTTTGGTATCGTATCATATCAGATTCAGTGGTATCATCAAATGTTGAATCATTGCCTTATGAATCAAAATGGAATCGTGTCATATGGTATGGTATGGTATGGTATGGTATGGTATGGTATGGTGTCCTATCAGATTCAGTAGTATCATCAAATATCGAATCATTGCCATATGAATCAATATCACACCGAATTGCATTGAAGCATACTTCTAATAGCCACTCTCCTAAACACTTCTAGAAGATTAAGTGCAATACTTTTGGCTCCATAATGACACAAACATTTCCAAAACACCTGACAATATGACTTTCATGTTACAGCCAAAATGGTATGAACCACAGCAGCTGCAGCACCAGCACGTGTACATGTACGTTTGATTCTGCAGCACGTGCTCTGGACCCCTCACAACACCAGCGCCGTTGTCGCATTCTTTTTCATTTGCTTGTTTTCCAGATACCGTGTCCTCTGCATCACCCCGTCCTCGCCTCGTTCCTCTCCTCTCCACACCCCACCCCTCCCTTCATCTCTCTTCTTGCTCTCCCGCCTGCAGCAGCATCCAAGCCCCTAACCGCATCAGGAGAGATGGCAGATTGGAAATACACAAGCTGTCCATCCATCATCAGCGAGGTGGGGGTGGAGGGGAGGGGTGCATGGATGGAAGACAGGGGGCACAGAAAGAGAAAAGCAAAGTGGCATAAAGAAAGGTGAAGGCAAAGACAATCTCAGGGACAGACACAGGCACAAATCTCCAGAGAGAAGCAGCAAAAGATTACACAGGATATGAAGACAAAGTAATGTAGGGGGCGGCGAAGGTAAACGGCTATGTGAGACGTTTAAGGGGTCAGGCATGCAGGTACTTTCGGCAGACACGTATGCGGAGTCCTTCACTGCAGGCTAATGGTTCACTCTGCGCTAATGGTTAGCAAACAGGGGCTTGGCACCAAACCGGATTAGTTGTATTCATAACCGACTAAACTAAACGGTGCTCTTATGAAGTCACATAAGAGAAATGCTAAACTGCAAAAGTTTACATTATAACATAATAAGCTAAAACCATTAGCATGTGTTTTTTTCTGGTAATTTTGTTGTTAGGGAGAAGTAACATTATTATAAAACCAAAATCGTCTGAAGGGAGTTGAATTAAAAGACCAAGAAGATAAATTAGCTTTCCATAACAGAATATTTGCCCATTATACCATGTATAATAGCTTACTTTGCATTGCAGGTAGTTTGCAGCGCATCAGCAAAGTGCACGTTTTTAAGCGTCCCACACTTAGCATTGTAGCATGCCATGACTTGCAACATGGTACCCATTATTACTAATTACAACGATCTGTGTTTAATCCATGTGTAGAATTTTTTTTTTTACTTTTATTAGCTCAAATGGTTTGTCTGTACAGCCTTTTATTTATTAATATGAAGGTATTTATTCATGTGCCAGATACTTGTCATAATTCAGGAACTCTTTTTAAGCAAAGTTAATAGTCTTTATAGCACAGTGCTGTTGATTTCTTGATTCTGATTGCTCAGAAGGTGTTGATTCATTGTCTATTACAGCAGCTCTGACTGTAGTGCCAGCTGTAATTCAAATCACAGGTTCATATCAGTGCGCTCGTCCCTATAGTAACAGCTCATTCACAGAGATTTGTGTGACGGAAGCTCCACATAATCTAAAGGTAATAATAAATAAAAAGACAAGCTGTTTTTTGTCTTATTAACTACAAGAGAGGTAAAAAGGGAGGAAAACAAATGTTTATAGCTGCTATAACGTAAGTGATAACAGGAACTACCTTGTTACATGGACATTCCACAACATTAAATATAACTATAGATGGATAAATAGTATGATGTGTCATTTATTATAAAAATGTAAAATCGCTGTGGCCACATCACACCACCCAAGTGTTTTATTCCTTACATAATATGACTGTGTATGCATATATGTAAGTATTTTGCTTTCAACTGATAAGCGCATCACTTGAAATATGGTGGCTAGTGGGTACATGACAGTGTTTATTAGCTGCTAGTTGATATGTGTGTCTACTTTCTGTGTAATATCATTTGACTTAATGTGGCTAATGGTATTTTGAATGCGCTGCCTCGAACAAGAACCCCTCCACTGAACTTCAGTTCGAAACTGTGCTACCTGACCAGCTGTTGTGTCACATTTATCCAATATATTTATTTGTTCTGTTGTTGTATATGTATTTGGTTCATATTTGGGGGCTTTAGGAACTGCACAGCCCCTCCTCTTATACTCAATTAGACACTACAATAGACAATGGAGGCATTCAGAAGAGTGCCAGATACAAGGAGAATCGCTGAGCCAATGATGACAACGTCAAGGCAGCAAAGTCACGAAGGCCGGGCCAGAGCAAACAAACCTGCCTTCACGTGGTGCCAGAAAACACTAACATATTGCAGGCCTAGCCTCACAGGTTGGCACTGCGTGTCGAGCGGGTCACTGCTGGCGTGAAGGCACCTGTGGTAAATTGGGAACACATACGCCGAGAGGAGTCGGGGGAGAGTGTGCAGCAGCGATGGGCCATCTGATGGATGGAGTGGTGATGAAACAGGTGCGCTACTGTCTCTGTGGTTCTCTTGCCGTCTGTCTCTCGCCCTCCATCTCAGTGTCCATTGTCTTGTTTCTGTGCTTCTCTCTCATTCTCTCTCTGTAGCTCAGTCATTCAGGTTATTAAGCCTAAGCTACATGTACAGTATTGTTGAGAAGATGGACCATAATAGGAAACTGGAAATAGGAAATGCTCTGGTATGCTGGGCATGTCCCAAAGAGTCTGGGTCATACCTGGGTTGTGCTGCCACTCTTTGTCTTCCCCACCTCCTCTGCTGCTTCTCTCTATTTCTGTACCTATCGGTTTTAATTAGGAAGCAGCTTCCTGGGGATCAGTAGCAGTAATTTGTCTACAATAAAGATGTGTTGAATCTTTTCACACACACACTTCAGGCTTTTCGTTTCCCTTCTGCATATATTTGGCACTTTTTGTGCTACATCTGCATACCATCTTCTTCATATCCCACCCACTTAATTTGTTTGTAGCTGGTCCATCTCTCAGTCTCTCTCTCTCTCTCTCTCCCTCTCTTCCTCTTCCTTTTATCTCAGATCTCCCTTTCTAATTCTCTTCCTCTGCTTCACTCTCTCCCTCACTTTCTTTCTCCCTTGTTTGCCTGCTCTTACTCCCTTGCTCCTTCTCTCTCTCACACACTCTCTCTCTCTCCCCTGTGCTGATGAATCACCTTCCCCTCCCGTTGAACTCGACTGATAATCCAGGGGAAGCAATAAAGGCGCATCGATCAGCGTCGCCGACAGCCCCACAAGCCAAAGCACAGAGGCAACATGGAAACAACAAGCTGCTGCTCTTGGCTGTGCATGAATGCATGCATGTGTGTGTCTCTATGTGCTAGTATGTACCAACAGCGTTCCTAGGGATTAGCATTTCCGAACACACATGTGTATAAATGAATATTACAAGGACGCCAGGCTGTTAGGCTCTAAATGAAAGCACGATTACATTACATGGCCTCGACCCTGTGGAATCTTCAGTATTAGTAGTGTGTGTGTGTGTGTGTGTGCACACATACACAGAATATGTGGGTTCAGCACAAGCATAGATCATAAATCAGTCGCATTCTTTTGGCCTATAAAAGGAGGAAGAAGGCGGAAAAAATGCACATGGCCAAGAGCACAGCCAGCGTCTGGCAAAAATAAAAGCTTGGAAATCACAACAATATGTTTGAGGACACATATAGCAAAACTAATATTTTAAATATTAGATAAATACTTAACTGGCAAACAGAACCCTGGCCAAGTTGATAGTTGGGCCAATAAGCAATTTGCAAAACCAATCTCTTTAAATAAAATCCTGGAGATGCTTGACTCTTTTCCAGCCATGCGTAGAAACGGAGAGCACACTGCTTTAGCAAAACTAGATACAGAGGTACATGAATGCTTACACACTCTTTGGAAGTAATACGAAGAACATGTTGTATAAAAAGAAGTGTCATGGAAAAGAAATTATTATCCTAGTTATTGTCTGAAGAAGCTCATTGCACCACTGAGGAGCTGGGATATTGAAGCAGCAAGACCTGAGATAATGTAGATAATCTAGTTCTGAGCGCTTTGAGGCTTGGAATGCGAGGACAAGAGGCTTGAATTTGATTCTTGCTTTGACACAGTGTCAGAGGAGTGACCGCAGTAGGGCTGTCACATGAGACAGTTTCAGGAGGTTATGAATCGGTATGAATGCTGCTGCTGCTCTGTAGAGAGATGAAGTCAACATCATGACATATAGCTACTAGTAAAGGATTATTAGATACTATTAGATATCAGATATATATATAGCTACTAGTATAGGATTATTATAAAAAAAGAAAACACAGAAGGGTGAGGCCTCAAAGAAGGATCATTAATGTTAGTTCTGCCTCTGAGATATTTCATATTTCTATGGATAATTGAAAGTTGCATGAGAAGGAATAAATCTATTTTGTTGCAGTGGTTTAATGGTGACATTGTTGGACTATCCATATTTAGACTACCACATTCAAAATCAGATTATTTTAAATTGTACACAGACCAATGCTGCACATTCATGGTGCTATGAAAGCTGCGAAATCATGATCCACCATCGTGGATGGGCAATATGATGGTAAAATATCAATATGGTGCTAAATTATATCACAGTACACTTTTCTGAGATAATATGGCAAATGTGATGTTCATTTTTACAGAATTTTGCTTTTTTGTGTACATTAAATAACAGTTTCATTGAGTTTTTTTAAAGCAACACTTTTTCTGGCAGTTTCTTAGCAACTATACATATATCAGGATACACATTGTGTATCTTAGAATGTCTTCTCAACTATCGTGAGATATTTTTGTCATATCACCCACCTCTATAAATTCTTACAGTTATGAGCCTTCTTGACTGCTCCAAATTTCAATAACTCAAAAAATAAGTGTCAACTTTGACCTAATGTGTTCAGGTATAAAAAGCTCAATAAATAGTAAAAAAATATTATTGTACACATTTAAATAATGTTCTCTAAAATAATTCTCTACTGAAGGTGTCAGTGGAATTTATTTTACAGTTAAAGGGGTCCCTGGCTATATTAAGACAAATTGTTGATTTTCCTACTAAACCCTGGTCATTTACTGATGAGGAATATTTGAACAGGGAAAAAAAAATCACCAAACTGTGTCAAACTCACTTGTTTTGAAAGTAGATATCCTCCATTATTCTCAATAAAAGCTCAATAAACATGCCACTGTCAGAATGAACAGTTTTATCATTGTTGCGTTATTTTTTTCACTTGTTTGTTTGTTTCTTTCACTGTCTTACATTATAGTTATTCCTTCCTACTGTTCCGTTTATTACTACAAGACTTATTTATTCTTTCTTTATACCCCCCCCCCCCCCCAAGTACTTTATTGTATGCACTATGCATCATTTTATGAAAGACCAATAAATACATCGTTGGAAAAAAATCCAGTTTAAGTGAGAATAAATTCATCACCCTGCAATTAAAGTGCACCAACTTGGGTATTTCCCTCCCATCTCCATTTCCTTTCTCTTGTGATGCGTGGTCGAGGTGCGCGTCCGCGTGCCTCCATTCTGCTGCTAATGTACTGGCAAAGGCAGACTCCATTAGGCCCTGCATGCACCAAACACATTTATGGCCCTTTCTCATTTCCTCCTTTTCATTGGGCCATGATACATCAGGCCTGCTCACACTGGCCTGGAACTGAACTTCAGGGTTGCTATGTTGAGGGCAAGGCACCACCTAGTGACCAATCAGAGAACAGCATAGCCTATATGACATTTACAGCAGATGAAATGGAGTGGGTTTGAGTCACCCACCTTGATAGTAACTCAAAAACAGAATGAGGAATTCTCACAAATATTTAAAAGGTTCTTGCTTGGTATTCCAAATACGATGGTGTTTGTCACATTCCTTGTACACCCTCTATGTGTGAGGCAAACAAGCTTGAATTAGGTTTGTCCTACAGCTAATTCCTGTGTGTATGTGAACTGTTGTGTGCATATGTGTGTAATATTGTGTACGCATTTGCATAAAAGTTCTTGTTCAGCATGCATGCTGGCACAGGTCAGTGTGGTTTGCGTGTGCAGGCAGCAGCAGTGGAGGACGTTGACGGATCACACAGGCTGGTGCAATTGCAGGGTGTTGCATCCCACTGTCACCAGGTTCATCTGTCACGAAGTCGGCTGTCCCTGCAAGGCAGTGCGCTGTCTCCGCCTTCTGATGACACACAGACCTCACACTCCACACCTAGTCTTGCATCATCGCTTCACACCACTTGCACATTCATTTGTGTGTATGTGTAAGTGTGTGCTGTGGGATGTGTCATGGAGCTGTCAAAGTTCTCCTCTAACAAATACTGCCCCCTGCAGCTGCTTAGCTATACTGCTGCCTCAAACACCACTGACCACCCATGTTGGAGACAGTCTGCCACATTAATGACCGACCACACCTAGCTATTTTGATCTTGTCCACTCACCCAGGCCATCCATCACTTTCACGTAGACGTGGTGTTAATTTCCAAAACAATGAGTTTTATATTTTATCTAAAAAATATTTTGTAAAAGTGAGAGCAACCTTTTAAAGATCTTGACAGCTGGCAAAAAGACATAACAAAATGTTGCCACCTAGGAACCCCCACCCCCCACCCCCACCCCCCAATTAACCACCCTTAAAGGTGGTGGTCAATAACCTACACCAAATGGAAAATGGTGGAACATTTTACAGCTCCGGAAAGAAAGGTGGGGGGTATTGGGAGAAGTGGACTCTTGATGCAGCCCGAAAATTGTGAACTGGATAATAATTATAGGTCCTTGGTATCACGCTTACACTTACACATACCTACAATGTCCACTGACTGTGTTCTAAGACAAGGGTCCTCATTATTTAAATGTGCACAATAATATTTTTGCTATTTATTGTACCCATAGACCATTTTAGTCCTGAGCTTTTTGGTCTGTTTCCACCAACAGAGCATATTATGTCCAAGCTGACTGTATAAAATATGCTGATTGTTTTTGAGTTTGGATTAAACCCATTCAATTTAAGTGAGCAGTCAAATACGTTAATAACTAAGAACTCATTAAATTTTTTTCTACCACTGTAACATTTTTAATAATAATAATAATAATAATAATAAGCACAGACCCCCCGGCTATGCTTCACATACCTGACCTGTAATCATGTCACTGACCTCTTGTTTGTTAGTATTGTTCTTAAAAAAGCACACTAGCTACCTTGGCCAAATTCCATCTGAGAAGGTGGAACCATATTTTATAAAGATGCAAACTAACGTTACAAATTTTTACACATCCATTAAAATCTAAACAAAGTTAGACATACTGATAAAGCATCATGGCAGACAAATGTGTAACTTGTGAAAGTTTACGTTTGTTAATGAGTGTGTAAGTGGGTTGGGTTTTGCTGTAGAGGTTGATCATGTGAGAGGGTTTATCCCCCTTCCTCACCATCAGTGCCAGACCCTCGACTGGACCGCACATGCTTTATGGCGGGCAATTCAGCCGCAGCTGCTCTCCAAGCCATCTCAGGAATGAGCGCTCTTAGAATCAAGTGCAATAAAGCAGACACCAGGAGAAGGAGGGGAGAGGAAGAGTGTAGGTGGAGGGGGAGGTTGGCAAAATACGTCTGGACAGCTACTTAAGAGCAAAAAGATCCCGGGGGTCAATGCCCTCTTGGACCCAAACAGCAAAGCTAACGATGGTACACATAGACAGGAATAAACAAATCCAAGAAAAACACAGACGCTGCTCAGCACAACCAGTCGCTCAGGCATCACACTTCAAATCTCTGGAAGTATCTAACATGAGCAAAGTCAAGATTTTCTCTCTGTTTTCTCCACTTTCTGCATTATTCTGTCCTCTTTCACACGCAACCTTTTCTCTTTTCTCTCTCTGGCTCGGGCTTTGTTGAGTCTGGTGTGCAGGGCCCCAGGAACTCGTCCAAAAAAAGAGAGACAGGGCTGTTATTTACATCCTTGCCCCCCTCTAGAATGCTTTATAGCCCAGAGCAGAGAGCAGTGTGACAAAGAGAGCGCTTGTTGAAGAAGAAAGTCTGAGAGACAAGAGTAGGCAGAGAATACCAAAATCGGAAAAAGAGAAAAAAGAAAGAAAGAAAACAGAAAGATACGGAAAAAAGTGGGGGGGGGGTCTTAATAACACACACACACACACACACAGTGCCATAAATCAGCTTGTGTGCAAGGACCCAGACCTTCAGTACCAACTACAGCAGGACAGATGGAATGTTTTATTCAATTAAACATTATTAAAGGCGCCCTGAACTCAAAAATGTCATATTAAGCACCTAGCTAATTCTGTATGACCATAAAATGCATTAACATTAGCTTTAAATTCGCATTGTTCATTTTAAAAACAATACTTTTATGTAAAAAAAAAAAAAAAAAGTCTGCTTCATGGAGCATAATGTATAGCACAAAACAGGCTCTGAACCTATCATGTTCAACATACAAATTATTAGGAAACTAACAGCTGCTGAACCTGCTAAGCTATCTCGCAAACTTAGCTAATGCTAGTCATTTAAGCAATATCACACAAGCAAGGTAGGTAACAGTTCTATAAACATGATTTTAATAAGTGACATTTCGAACACAATATGGCCAAATGTTCTGTTTATTTTTGCTCCGCTAATGGAAATAGAAATAGATCCCAAAGAAGCTACTTTCGCTGTATAGTACTTCGGCTAGCTGGCTAGCTAGCTCACAATGATTTGTGCTTCTCATGAAATTGGTATCCCTTCTTCCTTTTCATGTTCATCTGACAAGCTTTCATATTTGAAGTCAAAAATTATATTCCTGAAAAGTATCATTTGCCATGTCTGCTGGTAATGTCGCTAACACTACTGTAGTAACGGTTTCGAACTAGGAAGTGGAATTTTACATGGCGAACACAGACGAGCGGAGTGATACACACAGTGAAACGTCCCAGTGCGGTTATACTAAATACAGGCACTCTTGGAACACGGCTTGACCGATCAAATTAGTGAACCAGCACTAACTGATGTATAAAACCTAAATAGATTTCACTGTTATGGTACCATTTTTTCTCAGGTTTGATACTGATAAATAAATAAATAAATTAATAAAGATTCGGAAGTTTTAGAATCACACTCAGGTCTAAATACTAGCAGTTAACTAGCCAGTTACCAGGTTAGTGATATTAGTCTGTTTATTTCACTAAAAACATAAGTGTGCATTTCACTATGTTGTACCCTGAAGTAAACACACGACAGCATGTGACTGATGTATGGTCACATATAAAAAGTATTTTGGCCTAATTGTGGCAGATTTGTGATTTGTCATTTGTCAAAGCTTTCTACTGCATTCAGATCTGGTGACTGAGAAGGCCACTTGCACAGAGGACTTGTGCAGTATGCTCTGGTGACATGGTGGCATAGTGTGTAGCACAGCTGCCTCACAGCTGCTGGATCTGGGGTCTGATCCATGGATTCATGCTGTTGCCGCCAAATTCTGACTGTACCATTTGCATGTCACAGGAGAGCACGAGACTCATCAGACCAGGCAACATTTTTCCAATCTTCAATTGTTTCGGTAAACCTATGCCCACCATAGCCTCAGATTCCTGTTCTTGGCTGACTGCAGTGGAACCCGATGTGGTCTGCTGTAGCTCATCCACTGGACAGTTTGATGCATTCTGAGATGCTTTTCTGCTCACCACGGTTGTAAAGAGTGGTTATTTGAATTACTGCAGCCTTTCTGAACCAGTCTGGCCATTCTCCTCTGACCTCTCTGATCAAAAAGGCGTTTCCTCCCACAGAACTGCTGCTCATTGGACATTTTTTGTTTTGGTACTATTTTGTGTCAACTCTAGAGACTGTTGTTGGTGAAAATCCCAGGAGATCATCAGTTTCTGAAATACTCAAACCAGCCAGCCTGACACCTACAACCATGGCCAAAGTCTCTCACATGTTTTCCCCATTCTGATGATTGATGTGAAGCACATGACCGTATCTGCATGATTTTATGCATTACGCTGATTGGTTGATTGGATAATTTCAGAATGAGCATATGTACAGGAGTTCCTAATAAGTTTAGTGTATAAGGATGTTCCTATGACATTTAAAGAATTTTTTAGGAATTAAATAAACATACCAAACAATGAATTATTCTACATACACGTTAGTTTATAAGCCAAAGAGGCATATGAGGCATTGCAGTCCGGGATTGACCGCTTTAGCTTGCCATCCAACAAGCTCCATGAATCAATCATAGTGCAGAGACAGAGTAACTTGTATCGTAACATATCAGAGCACACGCCAAAAGGCTTTCTCCCTCCCAGCTCGACTTCCTGAGCACTCGGGGAAAGAATAGAGGGAGGCTCGTAAACGCCCACAGGTATAAAATCAACACTGTTCACAGCGCCGGTCCCCTCTGGACCAGGCAAAGTGCTCCAGCAGGGTTTACTGTTTCAATGACCCATTTACAATGTGTTCGGACATCCTATTCGCCGTCTCACATCCATTCATCACTCAAGCTGCTCTATTCAAAGGCTGCTCGGCAGGTGCTGCTCGGTCGAGGCCAGGGGAATGTTCTCCACATTCTTCAGCATCAGTAATACTTTTTTTTTATTTTATCATCAAGTATTCATGGAACATTCCTCATAATACTGCAGGCTGCACTGGATCAGTTTGCAGGACCGCAAGGCTGAATTACAACGTGTTATGATTTAGCCCAGCACGCTATAAAGCAGCAATAACATTTTAATGTGACAATAATGTGTATATTTAATACAGTAGTAAGAACGCTTTGCGAGGCATATATTTCAGGCAAATGACTACATTAAAATAACCAACGCACCAATGGTGACAATGTGAGCAGGTCAACTGCATGGGCTTGTCGATGCTGGTGGCCTTGTGTGCTTAGATTTTTTTCCACAGCCAATCGTAAACTTTCTTTGGAGAATAACATTCAGCCAAACACAGCCAATTCCATGTGTATACACACACACATCCACCATGCTCTGATTTACACCACCTCGCTCCAACACCTAAACACCTGACAGGGCTCTCATAAATAAGACCAGCTTGCGTCTCCTGCGTAATTTACACCTGCGCTATCTCTTAAACTAACATGTAACAGGTCTCTGCACTATATTTCATCACCACAGCCTGAGCCCGAGCTCTGGAAAGATGAACGAGCGGGACGGCTGTTGAGCATGCATGTCAGGCTGAGAAAGAGGGGACTCGAATGGACTTCAAAAGCTAGAAAGCAGGCGAGTTTCAGAGGGGAAAGGCCTGGCTGGCTCCAGACAGATCCACAGAAGGCTTATCTTACCTCAGTGTGGCAGAGCCCTCGGGCCTGAGCCATGGCCACAGCCCGCATCAGTGAAACATCAAGGCTTCACATCTCCGATCATAAATCCTCCAGGGCTCATTGCTTTTTCACTCTCATTCTCAAAAACACATTTTTGTCCCATAACCGTGATTTATTTAGGGGCCATCAAAAGGATCGGCTAATCCAATACTGAGAACAAGGATACTCGCTCCAGTTGAGAGTGCAAAGCCAAAATAGCACCAGGTGCTATCCAGATTTTAGGAGAAGGGACTGTCTGGGACTGACTGTACCATCCAGATTTAAGGAGAAGGGACTGTTTGGGCCTGAGCTTAACTGTGACTTTAACCAGAAGTATTTGGAACTTGAAGAACAGCAAAAACTTACTTAAATTACAGCTACTGCCATCAAAATACATCAAATCAAGCACAGGACCTGAGGAATCCATGGTGCGAGGAATAATCATTAGAGATCAAACTCCCTCTAGTGGCCAAAAGTAGTATAACAGATTCTTAGCAGAATACAGCACATAATGAAGAGCAATATTCTATCATCCACAGCAATGTACAAGGGGGGCAAAATACAATCCAAGCACAGGGCTTTGGGGTTTAGGGTTAAGGATCTTGCACCACTGGATATGTGGCAATCTCTAGGAAATGCACTCACAACCTAGAACCTTAAACACTGCGCACATAAACTCATTCAAATATCTCTTACACATCATACCTAGTACTACTGCAACTACATCAGGTCAAAAATGTGCTACTAATGAATTTAAGTAGCAAATGTCTGTTTTCTAGACAATCCATTAAACACATGCCCCTCTGATGTGATGATACATTCAGATGCCTCACACTAAGTTTATCAGAGCTTGACAGAACACCACACTAACACGCTTAATTTAGGACGGATCCTTGTAAGGTCTGAGATTTCCTAAACAGGGCATAACAAGTCTGTGTGTTTAAACTGGAGCTCCACTTCTATGGCAATATCTTGCCAAAATGAAATAAAGCTTAGACACACACACACATACATGCTTCATAAAATAATGTGCTGTAATAAAACATCTGGGATAATAATAATAATAATAATAATAATAATAATAATAATAATAATAATAAAATGTGTTCATTTTAAGGAGAATTGCAGTAAACGACAACTGCTGTTAAAAAAACTGAAATAAATATATTTAATTAGTGTCCTCACTGTCAACATGTCATTCATTACATTATGTAAATAATTATTTTGAATCATCACTGGTACAGTCACTTTGTTGGTTTGGGCATGATCAGCGGAAAGACTCTCTTGTAAAATCGACACAGATCTGTTTTCAGCAGACTTTACAGTGAGTCAATAATAATAATAATAATAATAATAATAATAATAATAATAATAATAATAATGAGAAGTTTTTAAAAATCCTCTAAAGCTACATTTACAAAAACTAGTCACTAAAACATTTTTTTAAGTTGATTCACTTGATTTTAGTTTGCATTTCTAACAAACCCTAAAACAAAGTGTTTTCTTATAAGAGGAGGTTCTAAGGAGAAGCTAAGACGACTTAA
>CM040990.1:20075320-20087935 GCA_022985145.1 Pangasius djambal
GCTATGGGTACAGTGAGACGGGTCTGATCCCAGGCAATGTATGCACACTGTGAGGTTCTGCTCCAAGCCTGGATTTAAATTGGAGAAACCATGCACAGCAGGTGCTGGAAATTTCAGAAGCCGAGGTTTGGCAGTGGGTAGTAAGTGGACCCGGGTGGTAGCACAATCATTTCCTACCTCTCCTTTATCCTCCTCATCCAAGTCTGGCCGCAGCTGTACCTTGATGCTGGTCCAAGACAAGCTCCCTCCTACTCACGTCTATTAACCTTTACAGGAGAAATTGACACTACAGGTCTGAGATCAGTGTAACAGGGCAGCTTTCAACGACACCACAGCAGGCGCCAGCTATAGGAACCAGATGAGCTCGAGGTCTTTACGCCATGGCCTCTGGCAACCTTGCCGTCACCACAGCAACACATCTGCCATACATTTTCACATAGTTTGCTGTGACTTTTAAAGGCAGCCATAGTGAGCTCCTGGATCACACAAAAAAAAGATGCTTTGCGAGTGCTCCCAAAGTGCAATTTTTGGTCTAAATCAGAGCAGACATTCTTACAATATGATGTAGTTCACCACACTAAGGGCTTCGTTATTAGGAGCTGCCCAAATGGTTGACTTGAGTCAACTGATGTGCAACCAAAAAGTTATGTCAGCCTGAAATAATTTGTTCATCCCAAACCACAAACCATGCATAAAAAAACATGTATCCACTTTTGGATGTATTATGGAACTTATGGAAATTTGGTTATTGGTCAAAAGATCAGAAGTGGAAGGGTGCATTTGTACTTTTTATATAGGGTTCCTTGTGCTGGTCTTGGACTATCAAGCAAAAAATGTAAGGATGGTTTAGGGAATTAGCTATACAGCTATTTAACTTCCATCACCGTGCTACATGTGGACAGATTTAAATGTCTGGAAAATGCTACGGAACACTTCGATCAGAGCCCAAATATTAGAGGAAGGAGTTTCAGGGGAAAATGGGAAGCAAGGGAAAGGGAGGATGAGAGCTCAAAAGTGGGAATGGAGACAAAATAGTGATCAGATTGAAAGAGAGGAGGAGAGAGCGATGAGAGAAGTGAGAAGAGGGGGGAAAAAAGGAAAGAAAGAGAACCGCAGACTCAAATGGGTATGTGTCTGCTGGAAACTGCCATCTGTTTCCTTTCCAAATTCTCTCACGTTTCAGGATTCCTGCAAGGCTGCCCTGCCTGTATTTCACCCCACTGAGTGCGTGACAGCTTTGATGAAGTCTGAGGATGATGAAGATGATCGTAACCATGAGGCATATCATGTGCTGTTACTGTGTGGCTCGCCCTCTGATCCTGTGGGCTTGGCACATATCAGCACCATACGATATCCTAATATATCCACACCATTTAACAATGTCCGTGGGTAAATCACATTATATTTATTACAAACCGGTTTAATGCCATGATATAGTTTTGCAAAGGCGTGCTTTGAAATGAAACATTTTTGAGATATAAAAAAAACTGGAAACTTTCCATGCATCTGAAATGGACCCTTTCTCACGTGTTGCATATGTGTGGTACTTTTTCAGCTAAAAGTTTTAGAGAACAGGAATTTCAATCACAGCTTATGCCTGCATCGATAAGCCAAGGGATTTCACGGACACTCGATAGAATAATCCCCCATTCATGGTGCATCTCTGCCTGAAAGTAATATTCGTCATTTTCTGACACTTTTACGAGACGCATGTGACGGGCCGCCGGGTTTTCCATTAGACAGATGTGCCATCGGCCCTGCCTGAAAATCAAAAGTATCAGAAACTTCTATTAGCTAAACACATTTTCACACATGAGAAATTTGCTTTGGCGGGTGCCCACGCAGACAGTTAGCATAAAAAAATAGTAGGCTAGCACCATGGAAAAAGGAGGCAGCTAGGATTTTTGTGAGAGAAAAAACACACAACTAACTATATTAGTCTCTGTAATGCCAATTATGAAGTTAGCAGCATCAGTGTGTAAACACAGATGTGTCAAATAAAGGAAGAACTATAGAAGTAAATAAGGTAGTGAAAAGGAAAAGGAATTTTTCAAGAGTAAACCAATACAAAATTCATTTTTTAAAGGAATGTTTGTTACAGCCTTTAGAAACTCAAGGATGTCCTAAACCGTGTCTCAAGACCCACGAGGCTCTGATCTGAGACCGGAAGTGTCTGCTATGAGCAGAATTAATGCACTTCTCAGCCACGAGTCAGGAAACTCGAGAAGATTTTTAACACAGGAATGGGCGCCGAAAAGTCGACATCATAAATTTAGGAACTTGTGCTGACCAAAACAGCCCAGGAATATGCAGCAGTTTTTTGCTTGAGGTTGAGAAATCAATATGTGGGCACTTGTGTATGTGTGTGTGTGTGTGTGTGTGTGTGTGTGTGTCATTAGCAAAAGGCACAAAGGAACTGGTCAAATCCATAACTTTCACCAGAAAAATGTGAATTTTTTTTCACTTCCGTGATTTCCTGCCTATATTTCTGGATTCTCAAAGACAAACAGTGGATGCCATCACATGCTGGTGATTATCTCAACTCAATCTCAGTCTATTTAGCCTTTATGCAATTTACTATAATGAGATATATCCTGGGTAGGCCAAATCATCACAAGGTCATCACATGCCTCTTTGATACTTTGGAATAAGCACGGAAATATGTGCATTACACATATTAATTCCAGTTGTCATACTCTATATAATTTTCATTTTCTCTTCACACACACACACTCCCATCTACAAATTAATTTAGCTTCTACAGCCCAGAGTTTGAATAAGCACAAATCATCATTAAGTGATGGTGCAGGATTGCTTGTTAATTAAAATATAGATCTGCATTGGCATTAGATATCTCAGCAAATTACAACAAGTGTTACAAAACAAAGTAGCCATTTTGTACTCACTTAGTCATGTTCAAAAGGCAGACAAAAACCAAGACGTGCCGTTTCCCCCCACTCTGAATTAATCAAACCAATTCAATGTTGGAAAATACAAATAAGACAGGACTAAATAAGAAATCATTAACGTACATTACTATAATTGAATGGATATATTTACAAATATAACCTTTGTGACATCCTATCATTTCCTGTAAACCTCACCTAAACCCTTAAGATGAACGTTTGCAATTTAGCACTCAACATTTTGATAATTACACTGACCTGGAGGCAAACACGATTAATATTTCTACATTGAAGCCCCTTGTGTGAAATGTTGTAAATAATACATAGAAAGCAGTGTAATGATTTGCCCTGAGCTCGTTTGAAACAGCCCATGAATCAGTGGGCAGGGCATTACACACTGACATTTATTCTTCCATCATTCCATTGTCCATAGAGGCAGCATGAGGTGTGGGCTCAGAACCAGGGGTGTGTAATACCAGTGAAGCAGTACACACTCACACACTGTGTTATTTAAGCTACGGAGCCTTCTTACACATTCAGTCCCAGCTCAGCCTACCAAACTGGTTTTGTGCTACCAGTGCTTGGCCCCCTCTATGGTGCCCTTTTCCAATACTTACACCCTGAACCATGGATATGTAATAACACTGAAACAGTGCTCACACACACACTATTATTTAAGCTACAGAGCCTTCCTACGCATTCCAGTTCATGCTTTGTGCTCCTTTTCGCAGCTTTAACATGATGAACCATGGACATGTAATATCACTAAAGTAGTGCACACACACACACACGCGCTGTGCTACTTAAGCCAGGGGTTTTCAATCTTATCCACAAAAGGCCAGTGTGGCTGCAGGTTTTCATTCTGACCAAGCAGGAGCCACACCTGATTCCACTAGTTTAATCAGTTTGGCTTGGTCTCCAATCAACTATGAAGTGTGCCACCAGTTTGGCTGGAATAAAATCCTGCAGCCACACTGGCCCTTTTCTGGAGAAGATTGAAGACTCCTGACTTAAGCAATAGTGCCTTCCTATGCATTCGGTTCCAGCTCAGCCTACCAAACAGTCTTTGTTCCCAGTGCTTGAGCCCCTCTACAACGACCCTCGCACAGCATTTACTCCCCAAATCATGGGTAGGTAATACCACTGAAGCAGAAACACACACACACACACACACACACAGAGTATTATTTAAAATACAGAGCCTTCCTATGCATTCGTTCATAGCTCAGGATGTGATTTATGCTACTAGTGCTTCAGACCCTTTACGATGTCCTTTTCCCAGCTTATACACACTGAACCATGGATATGTAATACCAGTAAAGTGGTGCTCACACACACACACACACACACACACACACACACACACACACACACACACACACAGTATTACTTAAGCTACAGTGCCTTCCTTTGCATTCGATCCCAGCTCAGCCTATCAAACAGGCTGTGTTACCAGTGCTTGGGCCCCTCTAAGATGTCCCTCTCGCAGCATTTGCACCCCGACCCGTATCGGCTCACGCACGGCAGGCATTAGCATTTGCATTTTATTGGAGCCGTGGAGATTTAGAGTGCTTGATACATCAGCTTCGAGCAGACAGAATTAGTTAACAATGCATTATCTGCCTTTTATGACCACCATAACTCTCCTGCTCCCTCGGCCGCAGGAGGAGAAGAAGGGCTGGCAGGGAGGGGCTTGTGTGAGCACGAGGGCTTTTGTCTCAATGCTTTGCTGCACTTTGAACACGGCTAGCACGCAAATTGCAGTAGTGCTGCACCATTGTGCACGGATCAGGGAGCGAGCGGGACAGAGGTGCAATGGTGTCCAGAAGCAGCATGGATGGACGACCTTGTACTAGCAAGAGACTGAGTACTGCATCATAGCACTCAGCAAAGAGTGCATATTCTGCTCATGGTAAAGTTGCGTTCAAGGTCAAAAAGCAGATATATTGCTTTCAAGGGATCTGGGAGGAAACACCTCTTTTTGTTTCTCACATCAGTAAACAGTGAGGTACTGGAACCCAAGCACTGTGTGGAGAGACGGTGTGTGTGTGTATGTAGAAATAGAGCTGCAGCATTAATGCAGCCCTTTCCCTGGACTCGAGCCCCCACCACAGCTGCTTGCCAGCCCCCTCGACACTCATCCATTTGGCTAATGTGCGGTGGCACTGTAGCCCAGCAAAGCCCAGTGGAGCTCATTTGGTCGAAAGGTTGCAGAGACAAACTGTTTCCTTGTGCATCCCCGCTTTGAGTTGTGCTGGCTCTTGCCGAAAACACTCATAAACACCTACTAATCCAGGCTCCCATTTTAGCCAGGCGGATTTGTGGAGGAGCTCAAACTAATTTGAGGATATACATGCCCAAACACTGTGTTGTTTTATGCTCTTGTGAGACTATTAAGACTGTAGTAAATAAGCACATAGACACTTGGGCAATCTCCTTTTTCATCTCACCATGCTAGTTTAATTCCAGCTGCCCAGTAGTTTTCTTAATTAAAAAAAGTAATCATATTCATAAAGTCTTTTCCATGGATTTGTACCATGTAGTATTACAGTGTAGACAAATGCTTCAATACCTACATCTAAGCCCAAACTTAATTTCTCTTAAGTAAAATTTGCATTTCCTTTATAATATATTCTTGGTTCTCAATCAAGTGGGAACATTTGGTCCCTATAAACAGACACACACAGTCTCGCCTTCTCCACTATGTCTGAATGGCTGTTTTTCTTTCCAAACTCCAAATCGGTTGGCTCTCCACCCTTATTTCTCTCTCTCTCTCTCTCTCTGTGCAGATCCAGCCCATCGGAGAGCTTCTCCTCCAGGTGGAGATGTCGGTGCGTCCGGAGAGGCCCAGCTCTCCATAAAGCATGCTGCCACGCACTCCCTCCGCTCCCCACGGCTGCAAATTTACTGGTGACCTTTGCATTCCATTTGGAGCGATCCAGCTTTTCTCTCTCTCCTTCCCCCCTTACTTTGGAAAATTCCACTGCCACTGAGGTAGGCAGGAAAGCAACCATCTATGCATAAGAGCTGGAGGGGAAAAATGGGGGGACTGAAAGATTGCTTGTCTTTAGTGCTCTGAGCTGTGCAGAGGTGAGAAGAGCAACAGGCCTCCCAAACACATGTTAGTCTGATAGAGTTGTTCCATATTAGGACAGCTCCAACTCCCATCTCATCTGAAAACTGCATTTCATAGTTACTTTTATTTAAAATAAAGTAAAATTTTTAGCTCTGCTTTAAAATTCAGAAACATTCTGGATTAGTCATCTAATCTTGGACTCCTATATCCATGTTCTTCAACCTTTTAGAAAAGCTTTAATTAAAAGAATAATAATAAATAAATAAATAAATAAATAAATAAACTAGATTCAAAACAAAAATAAATCTCAAAACATAAATAAAACTCAAACCATAAACACAAGACATAAAATGTAAAACACAAATTCAAAATACAAAACAAAAATTCAAAAATAAATAAAATGCTAAATAAAAAACAAATTAATGTTTAAAAAAAACCTAAAAACATTTTTTAATTAAAAAAAACATTTATAAAATGTAAAATATACAAAAAAAATTTTTAATAAATGTTTAAATTAAACAATAAATACATAGAAATAAATAATTAAATAAATAAATAACTGTTAACGATCACGGATGCTTTTGTTCTGCCCGAAATTAAGGATGAAAGCTCCGCCATTCTGAATCTCAAATCTGTGGTCACAGCAATCAGTCTTATTTATAATTTCTTTATTTTGATTTGACAGTTTTGACTGAATGTCTGCAGCAACATTCTACACTTACAAACACAGCTGTGAGAAAGATATTTCACATGTAAGCAGTGTGTGGGCTAATTTATAAAATGCTCTCCAAGAATATCAATAATAGCCACCATGAGGAATATATTAAGACCAAATGTCAACCGTTGTACTACTAGGTCATGGCGTATGGCTACTGCTTGTGCGTGTAAAGAAAGTGTGAAACAATTCAAAGAAAAGCGTCCAAGGAATTCTGAAAAAAAAAGAAAAAAAAATTCTCAAACTCCTTTTTGGTCCTTGCATGTACATACTCCAAAAGGTTTTTTTCTTTCTTTCTTTTTTTTTTTTTTTTTTTTTTGCTGCTCAATGATCTCAGTTTTTAATAGGAAAATTTACAGTTCTCTACACCAATACAAGTAATCAGTTCAACAAACAACATCCAACACCAGCACAGTTTGATATGATATTATGGGCTGCATTGAGATTTGGTCTGTACATAAAGAGTGTAGCCGAATAGCACCATCTGCTGGAAAAGTTAAACCTGTGTTCTTAAACTTATGAACCAAAATTCACCTGTATTGATGCAAACGTTTCGATTAAATTCTGTCTTTAACTATCAAAACGTCATTATTGTGGCTTTAAAATGAAAAACTATCAAATTCGTGTGGAAAACTATGTTTACTACAATTTGATACAAGACATTAAAAAATCTATAGGTAAAAGACATCAAAATCTTATTCTGAAAACACATGAATATGTGATGAAATGATCAGAAATGGGAGGGTACTTCCGTAACATGAGATAAAGAGAACAAAAAGTCAGGCCGTACATTTGAAAGTCAGATATATAGACAAATGCATTGACAGGTAGGCAATAGTCATTTCCCTCCAGAAATCTGAAAAGAAAAATAAAACAGACTTCTCTAATTGAGATTTAAAACTACAAACACACACATGGTCATTACAGTATCTAATCAGAGCAGTCCATAGCACATCTGATGAAGTCTGTTCACAACATTTCACCTTGTTGTCTAAACATGACTCATCTGTGAGTTTTAAAGGGGCTACCGCCTGCTTCGGAGATATAAAAGAAGAAAGGCTAAGAAAATGAAAATTGAAAAACAAGTGTCAGTTCTTTTCATCTGATTACATTCGCCATGATGTACGGTTCGACGTTGTTTTTTTAATCAGAATCAGTAGCTTGGTCATGTTAATGAAAGTCAGGAAGTTTATTGGGTTAAAATTATTTGTCCAGTGGCTCTACAAACACAGAATTACACACCTGAGCTCATAACCTCATTAAGGACAGGTTCAGCTTTGATTCACTTCCTGTTTAAAACTTGAGAATTGAACCTTGGTGGGGACAGAAGCGGCAAACAGTAGCATGGTCACAGCCTATGTTAGGGGTCTTTCAATTTTATCCACAAAAGCCCGGTGTGGCTACAGGATTTCGCTCCAAACACAGGCCACACCCAATTTCACTTGGTCCTTAAGTGACTATTAGGTGTGACTTCTATGTGGCTGGAATTAAAGCCACAACAGCCCTTTGAGGTTAAAACTGGTGGCCTCAAGAAAAGTAAATGCTCAGCAAATGGCCACAAGGTGGAGCACTTATGAACATCACAGATGCATGCCCTCACAAGCTCAAAGCAAAACACAAGCATTAACAAAAGTGATGATTGTCTGTCCCCATACATTGGTCTGAGCACAAGCAGCTGCGTGACGCACATTGTTTAAAACCTGGGCATGTTCAGATTTCTATGTTTGGGAAGAAATTTGCTTTGTAAAAAAAAAAAAAAAAAAAAAAAAAAAAAGGATAAATGCTTCATGTCTAGTAAACAGATTCCAGATTTGTGAAATTCATAATTAAGGTAGTCCTACATTCTCAGGACAGAGAGAGAATTATCATTGATGTGAGGAATACACCAGAAAGGTCATCTAATCTGCGGGGGGAAAAAAATAAAATTTACAAAAAAAAACAAACACTGGTATGACTAATCCAGCACTGCAGATACATAACAACAATCTCTGATAAAACACTTAAAAAAATATCAGCTGTCTCAATACATTTCACCAACTGCTGTATGAAATCTAAACTATCGAGTCAACACACACGGGGGGAGGGGGAAAAAAAACAAAAAAAAAAAAAACATTGGGACACAAATACTTGAAACATGTAAAAGAGGGTGAAGCTCTGCAAGAATAACAGGGTAAAAACACTATCCATGTGATTCCATCAGTCTAACATCTCCATTTCCCAAGCTCTTGGCATAGTTCTCAATTACTTGCTCATCCCTCAATACCTTGAGACATTGATAAAGAGTTGCCGTTTATATGGGAGATGAAAGGAGAGTAAAGAAGGTGGGAAGTGACCTCTAATGCCAGGAGGCCAGTGGTGGTTTTAAAATGGTCCATAACAAAGGACGGATTGTGAGTGCACTCGTGTCTGTCTCTAGGAGGGAATTGTACCCTTACACAGCTGCAGCACCCTTCTCCTTCTTCTCTCCATCCTCATGCCAAGTGAGACGCTCTTCGTAGAAAGCAATGACGATCTGGGGACACTTGTGATTGGCCTCTTTTGCAAGCACAAGGTCCGCCTCGTCCGAGTCTTTCCTGTGGAGACAGAGCGAGCTTATTTTAGACTCACTGTGCAAATCTAGCTCCTGTGTTCCATCTGCACACCTTACAGTCACCCACAGAAAGACGCTCCATGTTATTTGTTTGCCAGTACAAGCTATATCACACATATTTATTGTTTTATCGTAAAGAGAGAATAACTGTAGACAAGTAACAAAAATGACATACAAAAGTACATTTAAAAATGACCAAAACAATGTACAATATATGGCCAAAAGTCCATCACCCATATGTGCGTGCTGAACATCCCATTCCAGATTTAGTCCCACTTTGCTGTTATAATAACCTCCACTCTTCTGGGAAGGCTTTCCACTAGATGTTGGAGCGTGGCTGTGGGCATTTGTGCACATCCTCTCTTCTGGGAAGGCTTTCCACTAGATGTTGGAGCGTGGCTGTGGGCATTTGTGCTCATTCAGCCACACGAGCATTAGTGAGATCAAGCACTGCTGGTGGGTGAGGAGGTCTGGGGTGAAATCTGCGTTCCAGTTCATCCCAAAGGTGTTCAGTGGGGTTGAGGTACAGGCCACTTCGAGTTCTTCCACTCTAACCTTAGGCCCCTTATTTCCTTTGAAGGGAAATTTCAGTGCTAGAGCATATAAAGACATCCTATACAACTGTGTGCTTCGCAAATTTGTGGCAACAATATTTGGAGAACAACAACATATGGGTGTGATGGTCATGTGTCCACAAACATGTGGCCATGTAGTGTATTTAGCGGTCCTGTAGAACACAACCTGTGTGAGAGAGCTATACCAGTAGAATTAAAAGCTCACTGAAACTTTATAATTGACACATTTTAAATACACACTCCTTCTAAACCAGACATATGGAAAGGCAGCTTCTCACACACTAAGCTTATCTGACTATAGTACTAGTAATAATGCACATTTATTTAAAAGAATACATTTAATGCTCCAGTACAGACACAATACGTTTAGTGACATAGTGGGAATTGAAGCTCTACGCAACGGTGACTGAATAACTTCGTGGCTCTTATGAATTGAAGAACCTGAACTGTACTACAAATAAAGATTATGGCTTCATTTTTAGAAGGTGCTGATGTTAAATGTGCATGGAGCTTTACTCGACACTCAGTGGCAACTTCTAGGTTCTGCATACGAGGGGGAAAAAAAAAAAAGTTATAAAAACTATGCAAGCCAAAAAAAATACAAATACATCAGTAGCCTTTATAGGAGGAGATTTAAAAATCAAGTTTTGTCTAATATGAGAGATAAAAATAAGGATATGCTACTGTAATTACAGAGTGCAGGAAATGGCCATTAATCAGTTCTACACACCAGGGTGCTTGGGATTGCTAGGAATATGCCCATATTTTCAAATTTGACAATTAGAGTCTTAAATTTGAGAGTACTAAATAACACATGAGTATTAACAGTAATGACAATCAACCACAAGTACTGCACAACTAGCACAGAAATCTGCAAGGTGTGACTCTAAGTCAAAAAGACACAGAAACTTCGTCAACATATCACGGCAAACGTGTGTTCACACAATATTTTTAGCCCAATGTGAAATTCTTTCAGCTCAAAGAAACAAAGATTTTATCTTGAAGTTTATGCAAACAGAGATGCTTCTTGTCCCAGCTTATAGTGGTGTCTCAGTGAGCAAGGAAACAGCTTATCTGGGTTTGTTGCTCACTGCCTGTAGGCACAAACCCAGCTGTGTAGCAGTACAGTAGGAGACAGCAAGCTAGTTAAGCTCGCTGTCTTGTAAAATGGAATGTGGGGAAAAAAATAATAATAATGAAAATATTTAAACCTGGAATGTGCACGCCAGCTATAGAGTTTAAACTGCCCAGAATACTGCACATCACAGTGTGCACACTGCAGTGAATAGGTTTAAAGGTTTAATCTACAATAGAGAAAGGTAATTTTTCATGTAGGCAGGAGTTTGAATATTTAAACATTATTCAAATAATACCGTGACAACTCAGAATAGTAAACTGCGCCAAACACCTAGTTATTGTATAACTAATACACAGTTAGGTCCAGAAGTATTTGGAGAATGATAGAGTTTTTGTGATTTTGCCTTTATACTCCACCACAATGGATCTGAAATAAAACAGTCAAGATGTGATCAAAGTGTAGACTTTCAGCTTTATTTTAAGAGGTTCCACAAAAATATGGCATTTACCATTTAAGAATTATAGCCATTTTAAGCAAAGTACTTCCATTTTCAGGGGCTCAAAGGTATTTGGACAACTGACTGACAAGAAGTTAATTGACCAGGTGCGGTCCATTCCCTCATTACTTCAAGACAAATGAAGCAGATAAAAGGTCTGGAGTTGATATCAGGTATTGAGTTGGCATTTGGCAGCTGTTCAACTGGAGCTACCAATATGAAGTCCGAGGATATCTCAATGCAAGTGAAGGAGGCCATCATTAGGCTGAAAAAACAATATAAATCTATAAGAGAGATAGCAAAAACCTCAGTTGTGGCCGAATCAACGGTTGGGTACATTCTTGAAAAGAAAGAAAGCTCTGGTGAGCTCAACAACATCGAAAGGCCTGGAAGACCATGGAAGACAACTAAAGTGGATGATCGCAGAATCCTTTCCTTGGTGAAAAAAAACCCCTTCATAACATCAACAGAAGTCAAGAATACTCTGGAGAAGGTAGGCGCATCATTGTCAAAATCTACAATCAAGAGATGCCTTTATGAATGTAAATAACTAGGTGCAAACCACTGGTAACATTCAAGAACAGGAAAGCCAGATTAGACTTTGCCAGAAAACATTTAAAAAAGCCTCCCATGTTCTGGAATAAGATTCTTTGGACTGATGAAACCAGGATTAACTTGTACCAGAATGATGGGAACAGAAAAGTATGGTGAAAGAAAGGAACAGCTCATGATTCAAAGTATACCACATCATGTGTCATACATGGTGGAGGCAGTGTTATGGCATGGGCATGTATGGCTGCCAGTGGAACGGGCTCACTGGTGTTTATTGATGTGACTGCTGACAGAAGTAGCAGGATGAATTCTGAGATGTATAGGGCTATACTCTCTGCTCACATTCAGCCAAACGCTACAAAACTGATAGGACGCCGCTTCACAGTGCAGGTGGATAACGACCCTAAACATACTGTGAAAGCAACTCGAGACTTTTTGAAGGCAAAGAAATGGAATATTCTTCAATGGCCAAGTCAGTCGCCTGATCTCAACCCAATAGAGCTGCTTTTCACTTACTGAAGACAAGACTGAAGGCAGAAAGACCCACAAACAAGCAGCAACTGAAGGTGGCTGCAGTGACGCCTGGCAAAGCATCTCCAGGGAGGAAACTCAGAATTTGAGTTTTGA
>CM040990.1:20088035-20098886 GCA_022985145.1 Pangasius djambal
ATATATACACACACACTACAAATATCTAGCAAATAGCACGCACATGTTAAGACTATGTGCTTCATGGTAATTTGTCCATTTTGGGGAATCTAGGTCATGTCTTCTTTTTTATTATTATTAAAAAAAAAAAAAAAAAAAAAAAGCAGCATGTACCCAGTATGACCATCTATCTGGTGTTGCTTTTTAATATTGCGAAACTGTTGATTTATATAAACATCAAGCTCAGGGTGAAAGGTTGTGATGTTAAAGTACAAGTATTATGTACATATTTCGTGAGGTTAGAGCGCTGCATGTTTGGCGTAAACATGCCTTAAGACTTTTAGTCCACATTCTTATTTAACAGGCTACCCAATCAGCTAAATTATTTGTATCAAATGAGTCTGATATCGCCGTGTTATTACTTTTGGGGGAGGAAAAAAAGCCACATGAACACTGACCAATTGATCAACCAGTAGGTCACAAACAGCCTTATTTTTTTTACTGACCTATGTGTTAAACTCAGCCAATACTTGGTCAGTAGAATAGACCACTTCCTGGAGTGTCTTTAGAGTGAAAGAAAAAAAAAAGGTGCAAAAACCTCTTTTTCCGCACACAATACGAAATATTTACCATCCTGCCAATTTGGATGTGATGCATATTACATGAGGTTATTTCTACTAATCATTTTAAAGATAGTAAAACACGGTGCAATCTTTACAAACGTATGCACACGGAGATTTCTTTTTTTTTTTTTTAATTACTGACATAATGGATTTAGATGGGACCAAAATTCCATAAACACTCCAGTAATAATTATATTACCCCACCTTCACATGTAAGCTAAATAAATATGCATGTATATTTCAACGTGCTTCACACGTCACTTCACCTAGGAGTAATTCTCACCTATTGTGAAGGCTCGGTGGGTGAACAGTGAAAGTTTTAAAGAAACTGCACTAAAGGCAACACAATAAGAGGTATACTGGTGACCTATTTGCCTCAACAAAAGCCGATAATGCTCTGCCGCAGACCGGCTGAGGAAACATTGACCCTGTATTGTCATGCAATGGTTCTGTAGGTGTGAAATGCGTTCTTGATGAAACTGTCTGGCACTCACCACTTCATTAAGAACATAAGGTCCCCACAAGAGTCAGTTGCACCAATGATCTTCTCTGGCTCCAGGCCTCTCTCGAAGCCTCTAGCAACTAGGATCTCATCCTGGACACAGCAGAGAACATTAATTAGGACAAAACAAAAATTAAGAATTTTCTAAGACAAGATCATGATTTTCTTTTAGAGAAACAGGACTGCTGCATTTAGTTTCAGTACTGGACTTTTCCTTCTCTGACTGCTGTCCTTGACACACCATTCTGAAGATCTCCACAATCTGAACTGAAACAAATCAGCCAAGAGCACACCCCTTCCCCAAACAGCAGCATGAAGGCTAAACAAAAAACGAAATGCCCCGTCACCTCTTTTTTCCGCTTCTGCTTGCTGCCGCCCTCCTCTTCTTCGTCTGAGTTTCTCCTCTTGTTGCCGGAGTCTTTGGCGCGAGTGGGAGTTGCACTGGATGGTTTGGTCCCGCTGCTTGGAGTGCTCGTACCGCTGCCGCCCTTTTTGTACGTCTTCATGAACTCAGCGATGAGATCTGGACAGTCGAGATTTTTCTCTGGCTCCCAAGTGTTGTGTTTGCTAGGAGTGACAAATCAGCAAGCACAAATATTAGCTCATATGTCTGAAAATAAGTGATAAACAATGTAGACATGCCAGCACGGTAATATACGAATTAGAAATGAACTCAGACGACATACTCTGAAAAACCTTTCCATTTAAGATAGTACTCCACTCGGCCCTTTACAACCCTCCTGTCCAAGACCTTCTCCACCACGTATTCCTCTTCGTCTGAGGACGCGGACTCGTCATCTTCACGGTTCTGATTCTTCTTTCCCATGGCTGCTTCAAATGCCTTCTTTTCCACCCACAAGTAACAGAGAGACTGAGTGAGGAAGGGAAAGGATCCCTCTGCAAGAAAAAGGCATTTTTATTAAGAAACAAGCACAGAAATGCAAGCCACTTAAATACACTCTTTCGTAGTCTAAACATTCAGTGAACTGTATGGGGTTAAACAATGAGAGCCTTTACTGAATCTTTTACTGGTGCGAACTGAATTACCAGATTTGAACTGTATAGTCACATATCAGCTCTATTAAATCCGTATTAGCAAATGAATTATTTTCACATCCTAGAAATCACTGCCAGTGTGAAAATACTAAAACATCGTGATATAAAGCAATCTTCTTCATTCCATTGCCTTGTTTTTCATAACAATGTTCGCAGACAAGGCCGTTCCGTTCCTCATCAGAAAACGATCAGCGTGCAGTTCGGCTGAATTTAGTTACCAATCTTGCCCAAGTACCATGAGAAGTGATCAAATGATCAAACACACTCATCACAGAACTAACCTGATTAATGTCTCTGAGTGGAACAGCTTCTTTACCAGCACAGAACTCTTCAGTAGTACTAAAGTTTCCCACTCTTTTCAAGAAGTCTTTAAAAGCACAGCAATTTATAGAACTTACAATATGATGATATGGTGATATCAACATCATGATAAATTAATAAATGATTTAAATAATAAAGATGATGTCATGGCATCTTTTTATTAATTTTTTAAATATAATTACAAACTGACAGAAAGCAGATAATCTGAGTTTATTTAATATATATTAAAAACATACATATATAATATAATGTGTGTATATATATGAGAGAGAGAAAGTGCTACATACCAAATATCTTAGAAATGTCTTTAAAAATTGTGTTTCATTTTTGCACTGTTGCTTAGCCCTAATCTTTTCATATTTGCCCACGGCAGCATTTTCTTATCAGTATTTGACATAATGTGACATTTCTTCCCCATGTTCAAAGAAAAATCCAACACAGAGTTGGGGCAAATCTCAAATGGCTTCCTATTCACTTTGTTTGTGTGTTACACAGTATTTCCCCATACTGAACTAGAATACCCTTCCCAGTGCCCTCAGAATTGGTGTACAAATACGTTTGAGATTCAGCGAAAAAACTTAATGTCGTCTGACACAGTTTGTACTCAAACACCTCTGTATTTTTAGAGAGCTTAATCCTTTTTTATTTTCACTAAACACACTTGTGTTTGGGTGTGTGTGCTGCCATCAACAAACTCATGCTTGCTCTATAAGAGAGAAACATTTTAACATTATATTAGATACACCTTTTCTTGTTTCTAAATGAATTCAGAGTAGTATTTTGTGCCTATAAAGTCACCAGCATCCTCCAGGGGAAAGTTTCTCCCATGGGCAGATGTAGGTGATGGGAGAGCGAGACACTCGGCCGGGATACGGATAGCTGGCATTAGGGTTTCAGCTTTGCTGTTTAATGGAGAAGCGCATCATGATGCATCACATCCTTCAGTGCTTACCTATGCTCCTATTTCAAAGCAAGCCAACTGGGTCTGATGTTATTATTGCTGTTTAAAGCTGCAGCACAAACGTCACCCCTGAAAAGGAAAGGTTACAAGAGAATTTGGACATGTTAATGAGCTTGCTTTATGATTTATAGCTGAACATTGTTGTTTTACTTTGCGACCAATGATGCGTTTAACAGAGGCTCTGTTTCTGTGCGTGTTTACAGTTGTTCACCTGTTTTATGGAATTAAATTTGTGCCAAAAGTATTGAACATAACTTTTCAAAAAACGAACAAAAATATACAAAGAGAGAGAAGAAAAACCTCTCTGAAACTGAAAACAATGAACTCAATGGCAAAAATTTAACATGGTCTTCAAATAAACAGCACTCTCTAATAAGTTTTCTAAGCGTCCCTTTCGCTAATCATGGTTTATAAATGTGTTGCCAGAGTTTTCATTTACACTTTCAAAGTTTTCATTTGCGCTCCGCAAGTTTATGTTCGCCTCTTGTGTGGGCGGGCTTAACAGTGATTTACTCTCATTGGTTAGTGAGATTTGGATCGACTTCAGTGGCTCGAAGAGCATTCTGGATGCGGTTCTCTGTATAGCTATAGTGTTTGTGCTTTGTAGTGGAAATTAAGTAATTACTTACTTAGTATATTATATATCATAATTAATACTTAAGGTTTGGGTAGTCTCTACAACTATTTTTTTCAAGATGAGCTCTCAGGAGCTTCGCTACTCCCAGGTTCAGGGAGCTGTCAATCCAAATCTCACTAGCCAACGAGAGTAAATAGCTGTTAAGCCCCACCCACACAAGAGGTTTATGCCAGAATGGAGAATGTAAACGAAAACTTTGAAAGCGTAAATGAAAGCTCTGGCAAGCTTAGAAAACCATTAACAAAAATGCTGTTTATCTGAAGACCATGTTAAACTTTTGCCAATGAGTACATTGTTTTCACTCTCTGTGTTTTTTCTTCTCTCTCATTGTATATTTTTGTTCGTTTCTTAAAAACTTACGTTCAATACTTTTGGCACAAAAAAAATTCCATACTATTTTCCCTGCAAATCTCTCACACTAATTGTAGTTCACAGTATTTGTTTGAAACAGAAGTATTGCAGAACTTTTATCACCTTTGGCTCCTTTAACAGCTTTATGTCTATGAGGAAATCTGTCTCATGTATTATGGTAATCTGTAACCTAATGAACAGCTGGATTTCTAACTTTAACATCTGCACAAACATTATCCCAACAGCTAAATTAGTGCAATTTAGACCAAACTTGGTAACAAAATCCTGCTTCAAATAGTTGTTAATAAGAAACTTCAGCAGAAACACATAACATTCAATAACACAGAAAATTCAATGAGTTACACTGAAATGTGTTTACATATGTACACAAGCTCAGAGCTAATCAACTGTAACCTATTTGAAATGATAGTAGATATCCAATGTGTTTGAACAGGAAACAAATATAATTATTTATCATATTTTAATTATTCACTGAAAGAAAACACGACTTTCCAGTATAAAAGTCAACCGGGCCGCAAAGAGCTTGCTAACTTAGCTAGCTTTCATATTGTATTTGACGCTATACAATTGAGTGTCGTTTACTAAAATACTAATAAATATTTGTTGCAATTTTTTAGGTCTGTCTGGGTAGAACAAATTTAGAAAGCACTTGTAGTGTAAAACTGGTTAGTCAACTAACATAACTTGTAGCACAAGTATTAGCTCCTTGGCTAAGCATGGCCATGTTAGCGCAGGCTAATAGAAACCGCCATCACTTCAATAGCGTCGGAGCACTGCTAGCAAACTCAGCTAGTTAGCGTAATAGTTAAGAAATGCGTATATCTTTTAAGTAGTGTCGTACTTAGTTTTATTGCTTGCACTGCAGTAATGTGCTGTTTGTTATTACAAGCTAAATATATTATATAAGACACTCGTCTTAGAAACACGCAGTGAGATATGCTAGGTGCATTAGCTAGTCCTGCACTACCTAGAAGCTAGCAAGCAATATAAAGAACAGCCACCAACAAGTAAACAGGACTTCATTCAAGACTTCCGATAGGATCAATTAATATCTGCAGAGCAGAATTATTTAAGCTACTGAAATGGAGTAAGCACAGTGCATCTTAGGGGCGTTGTGATTTAGCTTGGTAGTTAGCCTGGTACTTAGTTCGCGTACTAGCAGACATTTGTCTGTGCTAAAAGCAGCCTCATTCATGCTACGACTTATTCGATTTGTTATTACAGACCTCAGAAATCTCACAACTAGTGTGTCATGCTGAATGCACTAATCAGGTCAGATCTCATTCCTAATACTCCTGATTATAGCCTTATATAAAATAGAGGCCTAAGCAGAGAACACTTTTAAGCAGCAGCTTGAAAATGCACGAATAAAATTACGACGCATGCATCGCCTAAAGCCAGCTCTACAGAAACACCAAGTCAGCTGCAGTCCCTGGAAGTTGCATTGCATGCAAAATGCTTAATTACTTGTTTTTAAAAGAAAATGAACTCACACAGAGGTCTTCTTCGATGCTCTCAAAGGCAACAACCCTCCACACGAGTCCCTCCACACACACACATGCATGCATGCATATACACGCACTCACACACACTCACACAGCACCGGCTACAGCGCGCCAAAAACACACAATGGCACGCAATGCACGCGGGCTGAATGCCAAATCCCACTCTGTTTACTACAGAAGTGCACTACGTAGGACTCAAAATAACGGCTTTTTACCATTTATGTAGTGCCCTAAATTTCCTAAAGGGAGCAGTTTGGGATGCAAACGACTTTGTTCGACTTGCATTCCTGTACCAAATCTTACACATTAACCGCATCTAATGAGACATTTAAAGACACACATGCACCATGTAACAAGATAACAGGATTCATTCATTCATTGTTATTCATCTCATAGGGGTTATGCTTTCATATTATAACAACCCTATTTAAACCATAACACGTGTTCATTTATTATTATTATTATTAGTATTATTATTATTATTATTATTTAGACACTTTTAGCGCGAGCATACAGTACTGACAAGTAGAACATTTCAGTTCTAAATTTTTATTCAATACTGAGCCTTTGCAGACTGACTTGCAGGTTTGAAAGAGTAAAGTTTGGTTGCATAGGCTGGCTATTTGGTAGCCCTAGCCCTTTTCTTTAAATGACGTTAATATAGACCAATCATATGCTAAATAAATTTGACGTAGCGTTTGAGCGCGAATCGTGAACCAATCGCAGGCTGCAGAGGGCGGAGTCCAAGCGCTTCATTTAACGTATAGTCGCTGTTCGTTTTTTCTTGCGATTTCATCGACTAGTGTGTTGTGCAGTGCGCCATGTCGAAAGAGGTGAGTTTAATCACGAATTGAAGCTTATGCTAGAGAGGAATATGTTAGACTTGTAGCTTTGTATAGGTTATTATTGCAGTGGTTTTAATTTTAAGTACACTTGTGATAAATTCATTTGTGCGCGGTGCTCTTTACAGGATTAGCCAGATGCTAGCGGGGCCGCCATCTTGGTTTTATTGTTAGGCCACATGGGTCCTAGCAGACTAGCCGGACGAAATAGATGTTATTATTATTATTATTATTATTGCAGATTGTTTGGTCTACTCGTGTACTCGTAAGCTGTACGAGAGAAGTGCACAGTTCGCGTTTGTAAATGTTTTAGTGTCCGGCTTGTTACTGTGTTTTATGTGTAATTAACTAGCATGTTGTTATGGGTGCCGGTGTTCAACATGGCGGATGTGTTGTTTCACCGCGTTGGTCATGCATGCTACGCTGAAAACTTGGCCTTGAATGAAGACCGTTGAATGATTTGTCAGTGTTTGCCATCGCTAAAAATAATTTAACGTGCTATTTTTTTCAGGGCCAGCCACGAGAACCGGAGCAGCTCCGGAAGTTGTTCATTGGGGGCCTCAGCTTCGAGACAACAGACGACAGCCTGCGCTCTTATTTTGAGCAATGGGGCACGTTAACCGACTGTGTGGTGAGTCTCCACACTTTTATTTTGAACTAATGTGCAAGTGCTTTTTTTATTATTATTATAACTTTGTTTTTTGTAGGTTACAGTTTGCAATTGTAATCACAACTTTTCTTTTATGCTTAAAGGAAGTTCAGTGTGAGTCTGTGTGCTCATTGTCTGTTTTTTTTTTTTGTTTGTTTGTTTTTCCTCAAGGTTATGAGAGACCCAAACTCCAAGCGCTCCAGAGGCTTCGGTTTTGTCACGTACTCCTGTGTGGAGGAAGTCGATGCCTCCATGAAGGCACGTCCTCACAAAGTCGATGGTCGTCTTGTAGAGCCCAAACGTGCTGTGTCTAGAGAGGCAAGTGCTCGTGTTCAGTAATTTCCTTACCCAAAACTTATTGGGATAGTGGCTTGATCCGTTTCTAAATGTGTCTGTTCGTGCATTCCAGGATTCCAACAAACCCTTCGCACACACCACAGTGAAAAAGATCTTTGTGGGTGGCATTAAAGAGGATACAGAAGAGAGCCACCTGCGAGACTACTTCCAGGAATTCGGAAAGATCGACGCGATCGAAATAATGATCGATCATAAGACTGGCAACAAAAGAGGCTTTGCGTTTGTTACGTTCGATGATCATGATGCTGTGGACCGTATCGTTAGTAAGGGTTTTTTTTTAAATAAACATTTTGGTTTGTTTAATGTGCTTTTTGGCTTAGTGTGTGTTTTCTCCTCGTAGTTCAAAAGTACCACACAATAAATGGCCATAATTCAGAAGTGAGAAAGGCAGTGTCTAAACAAGAGATGCAGAATTCATCAATGAACATGAGAGGTAAGAAGTCTCCTGTCACATCTTGTAAGTACATGAACTATGTTCTTTATTTACATTAAGCAAACTTTGTCTAGGACGTGGAGGTGGAAACTTTGGTGGACGATATGGCAACAATGACTTTGGAGGAGATCGAGATGGATTCAGAGACGGATTCCGAGGTAGCGAGCACAACTTTGTTTATGCTCAAGGTTAATGATGAAATGTGGGTGAGTTTATAGCTGCCTGGATGAAAACACGGGGTAATTTTAGTCATCACTCTGGGGCCAAATGTTATGCTTGGTGCTATGGTGTGGCAGTTTACGTGCAGAGAAACTGGTGTATAATGCGAGCTATTTATAATGCTGTTTGTGTGTAATCAGGTGGCAGAGGTGGTGGATATGGAGGTGGAGATGGCTACAACAATGGCTTTGGAGGCGATGGTAATTTTTATTTATTTTTTTTCCCCAATACTACTTTTATTTATAAATTTTTTTAAAATACTGGTGTTCACTTTTATGTTGTAAATTTGAGTTATATCAAAGGCCAACTTGTTGACAAGACCTGTTTAACTTATGACCTACTTGTGTTACACAGGTGGCTACGGTGGTGGTGGCGGCGGCTCTGGCTATGGGGCCAACCGTGGTGGAGGATATGGTGGAGGTGGACAAGGCTATGGAAACGGCGGTGGAGGATATGGTGGTGGAGGATACGGTGGCGGTGGCAATGGTTATGACAACTATAACAACGGCAATGGAAACTATGGTGGTGAGTTTACATTCCGAGTGTTGGTGGGGACTTGTGAACCGTTTGGACAGTTTGAGTCCCTGATTGTGAATTCTTGTCCTATGCACAGGTAACTTCGGAGGTGGAAGCGGCGGTGGTGGTAGCAGCAACTACAGTGACTTTGGAAGCTACAACAGCCAGCAGTCAAATTTTGGCCCCATGAAGGGAAACTTTGGAGGAGGTGGCAGAAATAGTGGCCCATATGGTGGTGAGCTTTGTCCTAAACTACATCTGTGAATTTCTTCAGCATATTCAAACATAACCTAACCATTTTCTCTCTCAGGTGGATATGGGGGTAGCTCAGGTGGAGGTGGAGGCTATGGCGGAAGTTCTGGTGGAGGATATGGCGGAAACTCTGGTGGCAGACGATATTAAGTCCTTTTTAAGGTTTGTATCTTGAGATCCCCCCCAGTTGTAGAATCCTAATTAGTTGGTCCTAAAGTGCACTAAACCCTGTTGTGTGTTGATTTTACAAAAATCTATGGAAACCTAAGAGGCAGTGTGTAGCTTAACGTTGTTGTTCATATTCAACAGGACTCAGTACTTAGGAGAGGAGACAGGAGAGCGAGAGGGCTGACAGGGAAGCGGCAGGTTTACTCCCTAGATCTGCTCAGCTGTTCAGAAGAGCTGTACAGTAGTGCCGTCACAAGCAGGACTTTTGTTTTCGTGTGTGGTTGTGATGTCGAGTTTTTTATATTTTTATTTTCTTTATGGGATGCATTCCATATGAGGTTTTGTAGAAGTACTTTATTCTGCTATTCTAATTATGTGTAACTCTCAAGAAATCAAGTTGAAATAAAGCGACTTCCAGTTTTTTAAAAAAAAGAAAAAACTGTTCCTTTTCAGTTACTGGGGCTTGTTGGGGTATCAGTGGGTATAATAGTTGCATTTTTGTCTAGCCCAGGCAGTGAAAAGAATTGCAGTAACTTTAAAGAGAACATTTCTCTGAAACCATCTGTAGAACAAGTGTTGGCCACCTGCTGGTTAGATTGGCTAAAATGAAGCAGGTTAGCTTGTATGACTGCCAAGACTAGCCATGGAAGCAAGATGAGAGAGGAGTAGGAAGACCGTCACCATGAGAAGAATCAGGGAGCGTTTGAGTACAGGTCGTCTCTGAAAGACTAGAAGAGAGCAACAGAATGGCTTTATTGCCACCAGTAGGTAAGAACAGACTTCTCCATTACCACTGGACACAACTTATTTTATATTCATTGTAGATGCAGTACAGTATTCTGAACTTACCAGTTATGTTTCTGTAATGGCAATGCAGTTTGTATGAACTGGTATAAACATTACTTTAAGTGTGATGTAGCCTGAGTCTTCACTTTAAAGAAGTGAGTATGTTTAAGGCTTTGCTTTTGCTGACTGGCTTTTTTTTTTTTTTTTGGTCTGTGCTTTTTGTTCTAGGAATATGCGGATTTATGATCCAGAGTGGGGATATTTGCCTGTTTTTTCTGCAGGCAGTGTAAAGGTAATAAACATTACTTTTGCTCCATTGATGCTTGAAATGCCAGTTTCTGAATGATCACCTGTCTTATCTGTTGTAGGACCAAAGACCAGGTGGTGGGGGGGGTGTAACTTTTTAAGAGATGTTTTTACTGCTTAAAATAAAGCTTTTATTGTTTTGTAAAGTGTCGTGAGTTTTTTTTTTTTTTTTTTTTTTTTTTTTTTTTTTTTTTTTTTTTTTTTTTTTTTTTTTTTTTTTTTTTTTTTTTTTTTTTTTTTATATATATATATATATATATATATATATATATATATATATATATATATATATATATATATATATATATATATATATATATATATATATATATATATATATATATATATATATATATATATATTTTAA
>CM040990.1:20098986-20175188 GCA_022985145.1 Pangasius djambal
TATATATATATATATATATATATATATATATATATATATATATATATATATATATATTTTAAATGCCTATTTCTGTAATTAACATTGTACTGTAGATTGCTTAAAAGCAAACTGAGCACTGACACTAAATCCTACACTCTAGGTGTGTTTGCTTAGAACAATATTTCATTTCTGAATGGCCTACACTGTAAGTGGGCCTAACATCTTGCTAGCTATTTGGCTAAACATGACTTCCCATTTTATTAAAGATAGCAGCACATAAAAGAAAATCCTTGAGCTCACTTGAGTGCCACTGGTTCCTTTTAGGCCAACATGTCAGTTTTGCAGATAACTTGCCTCATCCAGTCATCTCAATATAAGACTTGAATAATTTGGATGTGTCAAAGGTGTGCAATGTTACAAGATCAATCCAGTTTTTCAGCATGCTTTAATTTTTGTCTTATTGGGCTCTTTGAATGTTGGTGAGAAAATGGTTACAGTTGTCAGATGATACTGATTCTCCATTAGCCTTATATAAGCTTTTCTTTCCTACCCCATTAGATATTGCCACCATAATGCAACATATTTGGGGGCAAATTAACTGAAATTAATCAATTAATAAAAATGAATTTGAAATGAATTAAATAAAGCAGTTTTGTTTAGCAGATAAATCATGTGACTGCATTATTACGAATGAACGGGGGCTGCTATGTGATTGGATTACACTCGACACCCTAGTGAATCGCTTTGATTGACAGGGGTATAAACCAATCATCTATTACAGAAGGCACCCTTTGGCGCATGAGCGCAAATCGAGAACCAATCACAGACTACAGGAGGAGGTTCCTGCGTGTCTGATTTAAAGCACGGTCGCACACCGTAGTTTTTTTTTTTTTTTTTCCCGGCCGCTTTTAGGCTGCGCTGAGCAGTCAGAATAAAACCGCAGTATGCCAAAGGAGGTAAATATATAACAAGCTAATACTTATATTTAAGGGAAATGCGTTTAATATAACCGTACGTGGGTGTTATTTTAATCCGGATTGTTTTATGTAGTGCTGCTGACTATCTGTTTATCTTAGTAGCTTAGTGTTAACTATACGGCCATCTTGTGTTTGTTTATTAGGCCGCATAGACAGAGAAAAGGTAGCTAGCTGAGTAGTTGAAATTATTTTTATTTTATTTTTTTTTCAACATAAAACAAATTTCTGGCTGTGGAATATTTCCGGCTGTATTTGCGAATTTCTTGGTGTCCTGGTTGTTACCGCAGTGTGTTCTTTTGTTAGCCAGCGCTTGCGTCGGTCGCCATCATGGCCGCCATGTTGTTTCACCTCTCCGTGTACATTATTTCGACACTTAAAACTTGACCACCTCTTTCCGAGCAGCTATTTGCTAACGTTGTAGGTTTATTTAAAATGATTAATTGAACACAACTGTTTTTTTGTTTTTTTTGTTTTTTTCCCAGGAACAGCCACGAGAACCGGAGCAGCTCCGGAAGTTGTTCATTGGGGGCCTCAGCTTCGAGACAACAGACGACAGCCTGCGCTCTTATTTTGAGCAATGGGGCACGTTAACCGACTGTGTGGTGAGTCTCCACACTTTTATTTTGAACTAATGTGCAAGTGCTTTTTTTAAATTATTATTATAACTTTGTTTTTTGTAGGTTACAGTTTGCAATTGTAATTACAACTTCTATTTTATACTTAAAGGAAGTTCAGTGTGAGTCTGTGTGCTCATTGTCTGTTTTTTTTTTTTTTTTTTTTTTCCCCCTTCCTCAAGGTTATGAGAGACCCAAACTCCAAGCGCTCCAGAGGCTTCGGTTTTGTCACGTACTCCTGTGTGGAGGAAGTCGATGCCTCCATGAAGGCACGTCCTCACAAAGTCGATGGTCGTCTTGTAGAGCCCAAACGTGCTGTGTCTAGAGAGGCAAGTGCTCGTGTTCAGTAATTTCCTTACCCAAAACGTATTGGGATAGTGGCTTGATCCGTTTCTAAATGTGTCTGTTCGTGCGTTCCAGGATTCTAATAAACCCTTCGCACACACCACAGTAAAAAAGATCTTTGTGGGTGGCATTAAGGAGGATACAGAAGAGAGCCACCTGCGAGACTACTTCCAGGAATTCGGAAAGATCGAAGCAATTGAAATAATGATCGATCATAAGACTGGCAACAAAAGAGGCTTTGCGTTTGTTACGTTCGATGATCATGATGCTGTGGACCGTATCGTTAGTAAGTGTCTCATGTACAGGCTGGTTTGTTGCAAGTCTTGGCAGCTGAGACTTTGGCTTAAGGTGCTGTTTTTTTTTTTTTCTTCCTAGTTCAAAAGTACCACACAATAAATGGCCATAATTCAGAAGTGAGGAAGGCTCTCTCTAAACAAGAGATGCAGAATTCATCAATGAACATGAGGGGTAAGACGTGGTCTCCAGCTGCAAGTCTTGTAAGTACACAAACCATTTATATAAATTAAAGAAACCATTTCCTCTGCGGCTTTGTATAGGGCGTGGCGGTGGAAACTTCGGTGGTCGATATGGCGACAATGACTTTGGAGGAGGCAGAGATGGATTCAGAGATGGATTCAGAGGTACCTGTTACAACTACAGAACTACAATCTGAGCTTTTGGTTTATTTTTGTGTCTGATGGTAAAATGTGCTTGTGTTCTATTAATTCATGCACAGTGATTGCTGCATTTTAAAGTGAGGTGCATGACTTTACTGTAGCCTAAGCAAACCAAATGGTTAACTTCCTCAGCCCTACATGAGTAGGTTTGGGGCTACGGGGGAAGACCAATGATATCTGTCCATTAGTACTGTATTGGTAATAGGGTGTAACCCCAATTTAGACCAATCCTAATGCTTTTACTGTGTGATCAGGAGGCAGAGGAGGCAGTGGAGGATATGGAGGTGGAGATGGCTACAACAATGGATTTGGAGGAGATGGTATGTGACTTTGTCTATGCTGTTTCCTGGGAGCTGGCCGGGGTGTGTGTGTATGTTGCTTCAGTGTCATTTATGCGTAGTTTATTAGGGTGTTTTGTCCATTAAATATTTACTTTATAATAACTGAAGATATTATTTAAATGCTTGGTGGTTTGTCAGTGCATTGGTCGTTTTCAGCTCCAAAATCTAATTGTATATTCACTTGTATAAGACTTGTATAAGAATGGTCAAACCTCAAGCTTTCTAGAAATTGCATTGAAGTGATGGGCTATTAGCTGAATGATCTCTGAAAATGATAAAGGTTCATGCAGAACACTTCTCTAACTTATTAAAATAAATGTTGTAAATATTTTTATTGGTTATGTAGTAATTCTGCTGTTACTGATCATTAAAATGCATGGAAGATCTGGTATAGCTTACAGAATCTGGAATATTAACCAAACTGTGTTACACAGGTGGCTATGGTGGTGGCGGTCCTGGCTACGGAGGCAACCGTGGTGGAGGATATGGGGGCGGAGGACCAGGCTACGGTGGTGGCGGATATGGTGGTGGAGGATACGGTGGCGGTGGCAACAACTATGACAATTATAACAACGGCAATGGAAACTTTGGAGGTGGTGAGTTTTTATGCTTTCTGTATTCAGGGCTCTTTTTTTAAAATCTGATTGGAATGTCTGATTCTGTCCCGTTTCCCTGATTTGTGAATTCTTGTCGTATGCACAGGTAACTTCGGAGGTGGAGGCGGTGGTGGTGGTGGCAGCGGCAGTGGTGGTGGTGGCAACTACAGTGACTTTGGAAGCTACAACAGCCAGCAGTCAAATTTTGGCCCCATGAAGGGAAACTTTGGAGGAGGTGGCAGAAATAGCGGCCCATATGGTGGTGAGTTTTGTGCTAAACTACATGCAAGAAATTTCTTAAGAATTCTTGAGCTAACCTTATTCTATTCCTTAGGTGGATATGGGGGTAGCTCAGGAGGAGGTGGAGGGTATGGTGGTGGCTCTGGTGGTAGACGATATTAAGTTCTTTAAAGGTTTGTATCTTGCATGTTTTTATAATCGTAATTGTATATTGAGATGTCAACTAGGCAAAAGTGTCTTCTACTGGATGACAAATATTTGTACAAAAATCTATGGAAGCCTCAGAGGCAGTGTGTAGCTTAACGTTGTTGTTCATATTCAACAGGACTCAGTACTTAGGAGAGGAGACAGGAGAGCAAGTGGAATGACAGGGCAGCGGCAGGTTTACTCCCTAGATCTGCTCAGCCGTTGAGAAGAGCTGTACAGTAGCGCTGTCACGAGAGGGACTTTTTCTTTGTGTATGGTTGTGATGTCAGGCTTTTTATATTTTTCTTTATGGGATGCGTTCCATATGAAGCTTTGTGTAGAATTACTTTAAACCAGGGTCCTAATTATGTGTAACACCAACAAAATCAAGAAATAAAGCAAAATCCAGTTTTTATTAAGTGTACTGTTGTAGTCACTGGGGATTATTGGGGGCTTGAGTTGTATAGTCAGGCATAGCATTGTGGAGAAGACTTGCTGGCTATACATCTCAAGTGGTGGTTTTGCCATAATGCCAGAATTCTTTTGACACACAGTCCAGGCAGGGGAAACTTGCAGACTATTAAAAAAGGGAAATGTTTTGCAGCAGTGTTGAAATGCAAGATTTCTGCCAAGCTTTCTGTAGAACAAACGTTGGCCACCTGCTGGTTAGATTGGCAAAGACGAAGCAAGTTAGCTTGTATGACTACCATGACTAGCCATGGAAGCAAGATGAGAGAGGAGTAGGAAGACCTTCGCCGTCAGAAGAATCAGGGAGCGTTTGAGTACAGGTCGTCTCTGAAAGACTAGGAGAGAGCAACAGAATGGCTTTATTGCCACCAGTAGGTAAGAACAGACTTCTCCATTACCACTGGACACAACTTATTTTATATTCATTGTAGATGCAGTACAGTATTCTGAACTTTGCATTCAGTGTCCTAATGTTAAAAAAAAAACAACAGGAAAGTAACTACAGCGAGAAGAACGAACTGGTACAAACATACATTGCTTAACATTGTAACTTGATTCTGTCCCTTCAGATTAATGCATGCAGTGTTCTTGTCTGTGTATTGACTGGCAATTTTTTTTGGTCTGCCTTCTAGGAATTTGATGCAAAGCATTGGTCCTGAATGGATGATTTTTGCCTGTTTTCTTCAGGCACTGTGAAGGTAATTCTTTTCCTCCATTGTGATGCTTGAGATGTAAAAAATTACATGCTGATGTTTTATTGTCTTTTCTGTTTTAGGAACAAAGAGGTGACGTGGGAATAAACTTTTTACTATGTAATTAACTGGTTTTTACTATGTAAATAAAGCTTTTAAAGTGGCGAAACATGATTTCCTGTGAGTTAATGCTTAATCATATGTACATAGTATCATGAGAGTTGGGCCACTTTATTTTTTCTAAGGAAAGTAGCCAGGATGTTGTGTAGTCTTTGGCTGTGGCCCTGAGGATATTTTTGGGTTTGCTACATTAATGACCCATAAAAACATTTATAGCATATCTAATGTTTTTGGGGCATCCAACTTTTAACCATGCACTTAATTGTAGGACCCTCATTTATTCCCCATCCAGCGAGTTGTTTCGTTGCAGAAGGTAAAGGTTACCATCATTACTTTGTTGGAGCGAATAGTCCTCCAGAGAATACGGGTGTCCTTCCTCATCCCGTAACTGGGAGAATACTTTAGCGTAAAGCTCGGAGAGATGACACTTCAACATAGTGAGATTTTGTTGGAACTCTAGCCTCTCTCGTGTTAGATGTTCCCTGCGGGCCCTCAGCTGACCCAGCTCATGTTCCAGGTGTACGATGTTTTCCAGCTTCCTCTTCCGGCAGTTCTGCGCCGCCACCTTATTCTTGCCGCGGCGGCGGATGTCACGCACAAGTGTGAGCTGGGCATCGCTTAGTGCATGTCTGCTCAATAGCTCGTTGAAGTCATCTACGGGCAGATTGACTATCTTTTCAAGCGGAAAAGGGATTTGCAGTGCAACTGCTCTCCGCTCGTCCCTGGTGAGAGGGCCAGAGACACCAACCTCTTTTGTTTTGGGGTGTGGTGACTGGAAAGAGACTGCTCTTGCTATGCTTGTGTGGTTTGCATGTGGATCATGCACAGTAGCAGGAAAAAGCTGCTGTTTCATGGCTGTTGTGTGTTGTTGTGAATGAGGCACATGCTGCTGGCCATATTGTGGGTTTGGTGCAACTGGAAGGTAGGAATGTCCGGAGTAGGCGCCAAACGTGTGTGAATAATCCACAGGAGCATTTATGTTTGGTCTCATGTGACATGGGTTCCCAGTGCAGTCTGTGTCACCATTAGTATAGCCGTCTCGTGGTAAATATGTAAGTGCCCCATGGACTTCGTTCTCAGGTGAGGCAAGTGGTGGGCTTGAACCCAAAGAAAGACCAGAGTCTGACTCAAGATCATCTGGGTGTCCGTTGCAGTTTTTCCCCTGTCCCTGATTGGTGTTTGTCATGTTCATGGGATCCAAGAGGCTCATGAGTGGGGGTTGAAGAGGTGGTGCATTTGGTGGTAATCTGGTAGCCTGGCACCCACCGTGTCCATAGTGTATCTCCATGTTTGGGTTCAAGCGTTGGTACGGGGATATTGCATCAGCATACCCAGCTTCAAAAGCAGCAGCAGGGCTTGCCTGGCAGGTGGGTGGGTTAGGTTCTGCCAGGTTCATCCCACAACTCCCATAATGCACCATTGGCTCCATGGAGATGTATGGACCAGCCTCAAATGGATTCTCATTGGGGACCTCAAATTCCTACAACACAACAACAAAATGTTTAATTGCTCATGTCCTTACTCTGGCAGTTTCACGTACTTAGCATTAATCTCTTGATTGCATCTTATATCTATATTTGCATATCAAAGTCCTGGTTATTCAGCTTTCGTTGTGGACTACAAGGGGTTGGGGCTTAGACCGAAGGGGCCTTTTCAGAAGTCGCCTACAGGTTACAGATCACAACATCAGCCCACCTGCACGAATGTGCCACCCGTAGCTTATGCAGGGCTCGCTTAGGTCCGCTCAGGTTTCGGATAGAAACAGATGGCCATTGTGCTGCGCAGGGGGCTGCTGGCAACCTACTGCACTCACCCTCGTTCTATCTGTCTTTATCCTTGCGTCACTCAATTGGCCTATTGTTGCACATCTTAACGGAATCGCTGCATTTAGGAGGAATTCAGCTTTAGCTAAATGTTACAGGGCTTGATTTTTCATTAAGATAGGTCTTTTTTTTTAATGGGATTAAGAAGTGTTCTTCTATCAGGAAATGATACAAAATGGTCATTTTGATAGACGTGGACAGTCCCTGGTCTTTTTTTCTGACCTTTCTCACAAAACCAATAAAAACCCAAACAGAAACTTAATGCCTTAAACTGACCTGCAGTTCTGTGATTGCCATTAGTTCCTGCCAGGTCCAGTCCATCTCTGATTGTTGAGGAGAATAATTGGCCCAGACCCTGCCACTCGCACTGAATCTGTGAGTGCTAGACATCGACACTCCCCCATGAAGTCTGTTAGATTTTACTGGTCCCTAAGGACACAAACGTAAGAAGAAGAAAAAAGGCATTTATCATTTAAACATCAACACACGCATAAGATTCTTATTAGCAGGTTAATAAAAATGTTTTTCCTAACATATTCCACTGGGTCATGCCTGCATGATCTGTTGCATCCTTTACATTGAACAGTAAATGTGATGATTATCATGATAATCAGATTATGCCATTAAGGACTGATTTAATTAATATAATGACTCACCTCACAACTGAAACTAAAGGGAAGAGCGCTGTTTATGGTTGAACACATTCAGGAAAGGTCCCAGGTGCAGTGTCCAACTCTGGAATATATAACCAGCATCCAGCAGTTCAGTTGTGTGCAAAACAGTATTACCACAAAGATTTGAAAAATATTAATAAATTACTGTATAGTCATTTCTTGTACAAATATCTATACTAAATTAATTTGTTAAAGTATATTTGCCAAATACCTAAGATAATTTCAATATTTTTCTTGTTTTTTTTTTTGTATTTCGGGTTTGTTTGTTTTTTTTTTTAAATTGTGCAATATTATATGCACAATAATGTAATCCTGGGTCCATGCGCTCATTTGAAAGTCCTTTTTCCCTGAAGTGCATCACAAATATTATTTATCTATTGCTGCATAGTTGCTGCATTATATTCAGTCCAATCTTCACAAAGTGATATCTAAAGTATATGTTTCCCAGGCAGCTTTAGGAACCCAGGAAACTGAAGCTCATAAACACTTGCAAAAAAAAAAAAAAAAAAAAAACTTCAAATAGTTGATTGGATAGTTACTTTTTCAATACTAGGAAACTGGGTAGTCCAAATATAACATGCTACATGATATACAGTGCGATCACAAGGAAACGTAAATTACACTTCTCATACACTATTACAGCAAAAGAAATGTTCAGTGCTTCTTTGGATGGTTAAGAGTTCTGATGTGGAAAATATGGAAAAACTCAAATGAAGGGTTCTACAGCTTCCAGAGGAACAACTGAATATTGAACCATTTTCTAGCAAAATGGATAATATTTAATAGACATAATAAATTATGATGAACCATTTTGGTGAATTCGTTAAAATGGTTGTTGTAATTCACACAGGATGTTCTTAGTTTTAGGTTCAAGTTCTTTTTTTTGTCACATACAGAAATTTTATACAGTGTATAATTCTTGCAGTGAAGTTCTTAACTGCAAGTTCTTGAACTGTGAAAACAGTACAAAGAGCAAAGACACACAAGGCACGTTAGACGTAATGTGCAACACAGTGCAGGAAAAATAACAATAAATATCTTTGTACAGAATGCATGTTGCAATAATAATAAGAACCCTTGAGCATTTTAAGGGCTATTTGAATAATTAAGGTTTCTTCACTTCTTAAATAGTTCTACTTACATTTCCCCCTGAGGAATAACCAAAGAAAACTTTAGGGTTCTAGATTAACCTTTTTTTTCTCTAGAGGTCTGTGCAGATTATATGCTGTCATTAAGCCGTTTTATGACTATTTTGAACTCGAAACAATTCTTTGTGCTGTGAAACAGTAACAGGGATTTTCCCCATTTTCCAGCATTAGTTTAAAAAAAAAAATGATGATCTGTCTCCATGGAAAGCATCATGAAGTGTATATAAAATGTTTTGTTTTAAAACAATATACATTGATAATTCTTTATAAATTGTTTAAAAAATTAATATTGCAAACACTTACAGTAGGTATAGTTATTACTGTAACTTCTTTAACTATAAGCTTTAATTAACTCAGTATGGAAGGTCTGCACTATTAGTTTCCTTTTTAGTATTGTGTTTAATTGTAGCTTCATCATTTAGTTAGAATTTTTTTGCAAAGAGAATTCAGCTCTTGGACTTAGTAGTGAATTTAGTGAATTAGAGGTAATGTTTTTCCTCTATTTTCCCTGCATATTTTCTTATCATGTGCAGTAATTTGAAGAAGTATTTAAAAAGCGTTTGTCTGAGACATTTCTCCAGTAAAAAGATAGGGGGAAAATAGTCAATATGTTGTATACTGTACCTCAAAAGGGGACACAAGACAAATATAAAGACATTATATGCACACGTAGGAAATTTAAATTCAGTTCCAAAATTGGATATATCAGTGGCTCTTCCAACATTCTCTAAATGTCAAAGCGTGCAGAGTTCCGTTGGGTTTTATTTGGCCTATCAGCTAAGCTTTTGAGGAGTAATGTCAAAACCTGATAAGACAATCTTTTGGGAACCAGGCTGCTGTACTGAAACGCTACCATGGGGCCTAACCACAGAGTTACAGGAAAATTATTTAAAAGCATGTTGACAGGATAATTTAATATTATTATATCTGAGATTCCAGAAGATCTTTGCATTATTTTTTGGTCAAACATTGAGTCAGAATTTGTAACATTATAAAATGAGAAGCGGCTGCAAACAAGAGCACACTGTAATACTGTAAAGGTAAAACTGTTAAGGGTCATAACTGATGGTATAATAGCAAAATGCAACAAAGATCTTCTTTCCCTTATGTTGAATATAGTAAAACTGAAAGTGTTACATCCTGCATTTAGCACCTTGTCTGTAGCATTTCCTTTGCCCGCTTCGCCAAAGTTTGATCGTACATCTGTCACAGAGTAGCCCTGTTTCAACATCACTGAGATCCTGATCACAAACACATATACACTAGCTACAAACTGCTCGTAAATGTCTAAAAGTCTCAACAAGCACAGATGAGGAAGTTTAGTAATAACAGAAAGTGTACATTATAAGTCATGATCTCATTCAGTAGCACTTATAAATGCCTATTCTCCAGAAAAGAAATTATTTCATACACTATCAAATTCAAATTTTCTAGATTATACATATTTTGAATAAATTATATAGTCTATATGATGGACGTATCCATTCCAAATATTTTCCAGCAAAGTCTGAGGTACTAAATGTGTTCATATTGTGTTCAGATATCCCATAATTTCACTTTCTCAAAAAAGTCTTGAGTATTTTTTGCAAAACGTAGCATAAAACAAAGAATAGTTCCAGAACTATTGTCCCTCCATTAATCAACTAAAAAAAGCCACAGACAAAGTAAATATACAGCATGGCATAAGCACAGATGAAAAAGATGAACATGCCTATTTGCATGGTCATTTAAAACAGTAAGACATGACACACTGGTTAAAAACACACTGGTTGTGTGTAAGAGTTCATTAAAACATGTACATCACTACAGAATATGGCCTCTGTATGCATATCATTTAAACTAGAGTGAAGAGGTAACATACCTTAGTAGCATTTCTTTGGACCCATGAGTTCAGGTAAAATATCTCGAGCTATCATATTATCCTGCGAGCCAAAATGTTGAACCTGAAGTTCAGCCGAAGTTCAGAGCTTCACAAATCAGTTATTAATTGTTTGGTATTCCTTTTTTAACTGATAGCTCTGAAGTTGAGAAGTACATGTGAGCGACCTCTGTCTGTCTGTCTGCCTCTCTCTCTCTCTTTCTCTCTTTCTCTCTCTCTCTCTCTCTCTCTGTTTCACTCTCACTCTCTTTCTCTCTCTTCTGCTTTGGCTGTTACTTGCATAAATGGGATGGGTCTGTGAGTGATGTAAGCAGCTTTCCTGTAAAGCTCCCACACAGTTTTGCCCTCTTCATGTCCTTAGTGCAACTCTCACACTTTGACCTCCTAAATTTATGTTTCCCACAAAACAACCACAAACAGTTATGTCACGAATGCAAGAGTCCATCGCTAGCCACCCTGCAACCCCCCAACCCCCAACCCCTCCCATTTCCCTATCCAAAATAAAGACTCTGGGTCATCTAAACCCTCATGATGGTGATTAATTGGCATGTGATCACCAACTTTTTAGATATATTACATGTGCTTTGAGGTGAGGTGAGGGAAGAGGGAGGGGGATCAAAAATGAAGCTTACCTAAAGTAATGCTGTGAAGAAAAGCCACCAAGCCATCAAGAGGGGATGTGGTTAGGGAACGGAGAACACATGCTGAAGCACCTGGAACTAAATCTGGCGCTGCTGTGAGGACCTGTGTGAAGAAGGGCTAAGATGGAGTGAAGGGGAGGGGGGGCAGCTTTCTGACTTGGTTTAGTACGGATGGAATGTACACCTCTGACAGGTAAGAAAGGCCACATTGTTCCTATATCTGGCAGCCATGAAGGGAGAGAAAGTGGAGGTGGAGGGACCGAGAGCATGTCTTTACATAGCTAGTGACCGTCTGAGTCCTTGGCCTCTTCTCACAGTGCCAAGTACGCAAGCTTGAACTAATTGTTTCGCTAAAAAAAAAAAAAATCACAGCTTGGTAGATTAGGATGAGATTTGAGATTTGCGATTCATGATCGTTCATCTGAAAGGCTAAATTTCATTTGACCAGTGCCACTGAGCCGTTTGCCTTATCGTGTTACAGACCTCTCAATAACACTGTGGACAGAGACAGCTGTATTACACCACTTAAGAGCATTCAGGTGTGCTGCCATCCGCAATCATTAGCTACACACAAAGGTGTCTGTTTATGCCAAAGACTGCTCATGTAGCTGAAGTGGAACTTAAATAGGGTAAGGGAGGCAGCAGCCAATTGGTTTGTTACTTCATCTAACATTGCACTGCCATTAGAGACTGCTAAGCTCTGAACAGGCACTCTGTCCAAGTTCACAGCAGGCCCATGATATTAATATTAATATAATGAAGACCTTGAATACAATATAAAAGAATCCAGGAAGTAATGAAAGCGGATGTAGTAATAAGTCTTTTAAAGTGTGGCATCAAAAGTAAATCGACAGTCATGGATTTTAGTACAGCAACGTGGAAGTTTTGAGACTAAAATGATTGAAAAGTTAAAAGGAGGAACTATACGAGTTATAGGAGATCATTAATAATGTTAATAAACAGCAGTACGTGACCTCAAACTGAAACTGACAGCTTTAACTGTGCTTTACTCACTTTAATGTCATTGTTTCATTTTGAATCCTGAGTGCTGCAGAAGCAGTGTTTCTCTGTCTAATTACTCATAGGTGTTGGATAGGACATATCATGAAGTGGGGAATAAAACATGACAGGGTGTGCTGTTCCAGGAAAATGATCAATGACGGGGAGGTGTTATGCTGCTTCCACTCCTAAGTTGATTATTTTCCTATAACAGCACATCATGGTGTTAAGCGTTTTATTCCTCTTATACCACAGCAGTTTCCCTTTGATTACGATTTTGTATTTATTTAAAAAAAAAAGAGCACATCATTCTTTTTATTTGTTTATAGTTATATTTAACATTTTGGAACATCTGCAAAATAAATGAGTGATTAGAATTATATGAGTAGCTATATTTATGTTGGAAACACTGAAGTAACTACACGAGGAACTGCATTCCCTCCGAGCCAAGAAAGTCAGGTGGGTGTTATTGTCATTCCTCTATATATTTTGTATACATTGGAATGAAATGTCATTTCTTGGTGGAAAACTACTTGAGTACTTTACAAATGACGCTCTCTCTCTCTCTCTCTCTCTCTCTCTCTCTTTTTTTTTTTACATGTCTACAATTGACACAACTAATAAAAAGAAATGTTATTTTCTATGTTCAAACAATCCCACCCCCATTATCAATAATATATAAAGAAAGGTAACATTAGCTGGCTAGCTAATGTAGCCAAATGCTGTTGGGGTTTCATTACCTTGCTAGTTTTGTTAGCTAGCTAGCTCATGTTCATTTATACATGTCTCTAGCTACATTGATAGCTATCTATCAAAGATGCCCCTTACATATTATCTTGAGTGTTACCTGTAGGCTGTAGCAGTTGTTTAGCAATGAAATTGAAATCTTACATTTAATACGCAGCTTTCCTGCTGTAAAATATCAAAATATCTAGCTAGCTCATCTAGCTCACTCAGCTAGCTAATGGCTTATCTGTAAATGTTTCTGCAGGTTGGATGTTGAGCTGTGAAATGCTGATGTCTCCAAAGGTTTTAGCTCATATCATTTGCTAATCATTTTCATCCTGTTTCCTTTGAAGAATTTAAAACTGAAGACACCTGATCAATTGGACCAGGGCAGCTCATCTGGCTCCACTGTCTCAGACATTGCTGCAAAGCACTTGGCACCTGAAGTTTACACTTTCATCGGGAAACTGTATTATTTGTGATTGGGAAATTGAATTATTTAAAGTTTGTACATGCTGTCTTTTAATTGGCTTAAAGTCTTCTGGGGGGTTTGAATGCGTTATTATTTTTTAATCAAAATTAAATATAGCACTGTTGAACATTTTACAAATTTCAGTATGATTTAATTATACTAAAAAGAAGTACCATTACGCTGAACCGTGTAGTCAAGTACTGTAATGAGAGTGCATGTAGATTGTTGCTTTCCACCCCTGTTCATAGGGCAATATCAAGATACAAAAACTAGTCATTTGATGAAACAAATAAATACAAAAAAAAAAAAATTCAAGGGCAAATTGTGTGTTTCACTGTTTGCAAATAAATTCTCTACTATTTTGGAAAATGAGGTTTCTAAAATGTGTAAGCTTCGAGAATTGGTGGGGGTGTATAAATTTGATACCATAAATCTGAGACCGAAATAACTTTTACAAATCTCTTATTGTGGCCTTAACGCACCGCAGTGATGGATGTAGGTGGCTGACATCGTTCACAGGAGTGCGTGCCTGCCAGTAATCAGAGAGATGGGACTTCCCGAGGCCCGATTCCTAGCACCCACCCACCCTATTCACCCACCTACAAACACACACTTAAAGCCAGCTCGCTATTACAGCGACCACAGTGGTTTGGGATTCGGCTCATTCCAAGCTAAACACCCACTCTGGCTTACTTTAGGTCACGGGGTATCCTGCCTTGTTTTGTTTTTTTTTTGCCCTCATTTTACTCATCTACATTCATTATACTACATTATAACTATGTAGTGTACCATACATGTGTTTATATTCTCCTCCACAAATGACCATCTCCTGCTGCACCCCTGTGGCCTCATACTTCGCTTACTTCTCTTATCCTTTGCATTGTACGACCCAGCGCTGACCACGGGAATTCACACACCCTCGCAGTGACCCCGCAAAACTATTCCTCATCCCTCCATGCAAATCGTATTAACAATCCCACATTTTATGTATGTTGTGTAATGGTGTTGTGTGTACCTAAATATGTGCGGCCCGAGAGAGAATTTCACAAATGGATGTGATCGAACGTGCTGCTTTTTCGAATGCATGGAAAAAACCTTCTGAGCTAATTACAATGAGAGCATTTGTTTCCTTGGTTTGTGGTCATGTTGGGAAAGTTCATCCTAGCCTTCTGCTGGGAAAAATGGAAAATATGTGCATGTGTGTTCAAGTTTATTTCATTTATTTCCTAGGCAATAATAATTCAGAATGTAAGATAATACGTGTAATACGACAACGTTTCCACCACCATTCAATCTCCCATATTTCATGGCTTGCCTTTTTATCCATACTATACTTTATTTCTCATGGAAAAGCACGCCTGAGTTGTGTGTATGTGTTTACAGTGATTCCATTCCCATGTACAGTTTAGGTTTGAGCAGAGGTGCTAAAAATAGCAAAAGGGCAATTACTCAATCTAAATAGTAACTCTGGTAAAAGTCGAAGTATAGCTTCTCAAGTTAAAACTGAAAAGAATAAAATCCTAAATTTACTTTAGGTAAGTATGAAAGTAAAAGTACATGAAAGATACACAAATGAAAACATGCCTGAAAACACACTGATTTTAGTTACTGATGGTAAATTATTGCCCGTTTCAACAAGGAACCATGAATAACTCCAGCTCGTGGCCATAGATTTTGAGGGGCAGGACATCATTAATAATAACAACATAGCCCCAAAAAAAAAGTCAAGAACTTATCACACTTGACTTATGCTCTAGGCTACTATCCAGTGAATTTTTAGAGTAGCCCTGTAATAGGCAGTTGAGAGTTGACAGTACATCCACCGTACAGTCTAGCAGCTTGTTCTGAGCAATTTTAGATGTACCTTTGCTCAGGTGTGTTTGCCAGGTTTCAACAAAATTTTCAGCCCAACTACATCGCAAAAAAACACACAAAGGACCTGAAACCAGCTCAAAAAATTGGGCACTGGAAAAGCGACACACATTTTACTTCTCTTTCTCAGCCTTTTCTTGGGAAACTAGGTCACTGTGGTGCACACACATTTCAGATGTATGGACATTATCCATAGTCCCCATTCCCCTATTCCAAACTTTGCAATATAGTTTACAATAGAAATGGTTTTGTACATCAAGGATTCATTCTGTCTGCACTTACACTTTGCCTTTGCTTACAGAAATGTATTAGATTAAATTCTGATTAGATTTATTGCTGTAAAATGATATCTTGATAAGTATCTTTAATCTAGCCAAATCTGGCAACCCTGTCATTAACAGTCCTGTCCACTGTTCCTTCTCTACTGAAAATGTTCGTAAAGCGAGCATGGGGCAGCGTGATTCCTGCCCCAGTGGGCTTCTATTAGCACGATTATGCCCCACGATTGCTCTAGAACATCTAGAAAGGCAAGCAAATCAATGCAAGATCGACTTATATCTGAAAAAATAGCAATATTTTGTAAAATCGTTACTCACTACCTTCCTTTGTCTGATTAGCGAACTGACAACATGGCTAGGACTTTGTAAAGTCCAGTGCAGGTCAGCTTACATAAAATTCCTTGCTTAAAGGTCCGGATAAGAAACTAAAATAAACTGAATGTGAAAAATGACATTATAATGCTTAATCATTAATGATTTATTTATGGCTGTAAAATAAGACGATCTGAATTTGTTGTTCTTTGTTTCATAGTGGCACATCACATGATCACTTTTGACTAGCGCCATGGACTCTGAACAGATAAGACATATGAAACTCACTACTTTCTGACTGTTGAATGCCACTAGCTCTGCCACTAGTCTCTGGTCTGATGAGCTGCCTTCAGCTAAATAATTTTCATAAATGCACGTGATTGTATAAGACATATCAGAGGATCTGCTACAGAAACCTCGTTGGTTCGGACCGCTGTCCACCAGTCGAGGTCTCCTGATGTAGATAAGTAAAAGTCGAAAGTATTAGGTGCTAGAAAAACTAAAGTAAACGACAGATACTTTAAAATACAGACTTAAGTACAGTGACAGTAATTTTACTGTTTCTTTGAACTTTTGGGTTTGAGTACACCCTGTATGGTATTGTGCACATCACTGTGCAGCAGTGCATGCTGGGATGGACAGAGTGGCCGAGTGATAGTATGGGCAGCTCTTCTCTCCCCCTTCTCAAGCCAGAAACCACAGCAGTTAGCTCGAGCACCTAGTAAAGCTCTTATCAGCACTCAGCAGAGCTTCCGCCACCCAACATCCCCCTTTCCTCTGTCTTCTCTCCCTTTACTGCCACACACACACACACACCCAGACGCATACAGACACACAGACACACAAACAGGACAAGTTCCCTCACCTTCACAACTTTAGTTAGTCACCACGGTATGAAGAAGTCTCACTGGACACACACTGGTGTGCACGAAGAGATAAAGATGAGCCATTTCGAAAGGTCTTCGACTATCAGTTCATTTTATCTTGAGTCCTATTGAGACATCGCTACTGTACGCAATAAGTCTGTGGGTACAGGTTCCTCCTTTGGTTTAGTAGGTTCAACATTTTTACAGTGAGAAATATTCTTCTGAATATGTGTTCCACTTAACTGCAGGTTTCTTAGAAGCCCAACGGCATCCGCTGACATTTGTGTATTTGTGAACCAAGAGTTTCTTTAAAATAATAATAATTAAACAAAGAATTAAAGTTACAGTTTGTGACTTTACTATACAGTGTGATAGTTTGCTAAAAAGCTGAAAGAAGGTGGATGGTTTCAGTCACATAATACCACAGTTTAGTTTATAGCAATGAAAACAGTATATCACATACATCACATAAAATGAATAGATTTTTATCAATGAAACATTTACTTTGTTTAAACAGCAGAAACAAATCCAGAAGCACACCCATTTGTACTATTGTTTGCAATCAGAATAGCTATCAAATGCTATACAGGCCCAGAAATACAAAACCTAGACCCAAAGGATAAACACACTATATTAGATGCATTATTAAAATTACTTTATTTGAGTAATTGCATTATTATGATATTAGAATATCATAACATAAAACCTCCTTTAAAAGTGAGGCCATATGTAAAAATCTATCCATTTTTTTGTTCATATTAATATTTTAATATTACACAAATTAAGCATAAATGTCGTAGCCATGCTGTATTTTACTCACATCGTTCTCTGCATTTTAGTCATTTCACTTCACGTCATCAAGATTTTAGTCATCGTTCATTAAATGTCACCGCATCAAGACACTCACATACAATAACCTACAGCCAGTATCTTAACGAAGCTTTGGGCTCTAAATACTTTGTTTTATTCATTTCTACATTATAAAGCTGAACTTACAAAATGGTTAATTTTAGAAAGAAAATGTTAATAAGCTTAATTTTAGAAAGAAATGTTAATAAGTAACAAAACATGACTTTAAACTGAAACTGAGAGTGTGCACTTTAGCTCGCTGTCATTGTTTCATTCTGAATCTACTGTACTGCAGAAACAGAAGTGTGTCACTGTCTAATTACTCATGAACATCATATAGGTCATGCCACGAAGTGATAACGAACATTGTACCACAGCACTGTTGATTTCTTGAATCTGATTGGCCAAAAGGTGTTAATAGAAGTAGTTCCAGCTGCAAGGCAAACCACAGGTTTATATTAATGTGCTCAATTTAATTTGTTATCAGTTCTGTAGTAAAAACTCACAGGGACATTTACCAAACAACATTCACCCAGAGCAGCTTCTATTTATCTCCTTTATATAACTGAGAGTTAAGGGCCTTGCTCAAGGGCCCAGCAGCAGCAATTTAGCAGTGCTGGGGTTTGAACTCACAACCTTCCAAACACTGAGCCAACAGCTTAACCACTGAACTACCACTACCCTCGAGGATGAGTCACATAAACTGGCTATAAAAGGGTGATTGTCGATATGGTGCATTTTTCTATGAGGAGATGTTTACGTAGCATTTGTGGAAGGCGTCTCCAGTTTCAGGGCTTTGTAGCAGTCAGAGGTAATGCTGTATGGTATGGAAAAATCTTCAGGATGGAGGGATTTGTGGTTTCTCTGTAATTTATTAACTTCAAGAGAGGCTGATAGTGGAACAACAGTTTATAGCTGCCATAATGTAAGTGATAACAGGAACTAACTTTTTAATTTGTGGATGTTTGACAACATTAAATATAACTATAAACAGATAAAACAGGTCATTCGTTAATAATTTAAAAAATGTTAGTGTTGGCAAATTACTGTGGTATAAGATGAGTAAAGCACAGGCTGTTATAGGGGGAAAAAAATCACCTTTGGGATGGTAACAGTAAGTCCACTTTCCTTCGGGACACATCACACCACACCGCTGTTGACGATTTTCCTATAACAGCACTTCCCAAAGTGTTTTCTTTCTTATTTTTAATGTTTATTCATCTTTTAGCAAGGAACAATTAAGAATCTCTATTGCAAATGCAATTTATTCCAACCTGAGCCTCTGTTTATTCCATATGTAGAGAGTTGTTAGGTCACCATTTTGAATAAATGTGCATGGAGGCACAAAGCCACAACAACAAAACAGAAATCAACCATTTTTGCTTTTGACCCTCTGACCTTTAATGAAAAATAGTTTATCTTTTCACCAGACACATCATGGCATGTCATGTTATATTCTCTAAAACACAAAGTATTATTTCGAAATGCACTTTGTGGTAAACTTGTGAAAACCCAGTGCTATATTGCGAAACATTCTGGCGAGCCACTCTACTGCTGCCAGTAGACTTTGATGAAGAATATCTATACAAAGACCTGTTTAACACAACGTTAAACAGAGCAGTATAGCATAGGAAATGCAGCTCCTGCAACCGCTTTGCTGTATAATTCTCTTAAATGTGGAAACAGAGCATGAGACCAATTCAACAGGGATTGCTTGATATGACAAATAGCCTACCACAGGTCTGTAAACAGATCTTGAGTGTAGTGTTTGTAACCAAAAGGGCTGAGCATGGAGTGAAAGATCTCTGATGTCAGTGGAGCTGGAGTAGTAAATAGATGTGAAGTGCATGCAGGGAAAATCCCTTTGGAGATTGGTTTTCACAGTGGTGCTTCCCAGAAGAGGTGACCAGCCCGATTATGATGGCTGCCTGTAGGAGGATGTGTTAAATTAAAACAAGGCCCTTGTCATTGAGGCCTGTGACTCATTGTAAAAACCACAAATCACTTAATGATGACCCATATTTAGAAAAGTGTTTCATAGAGATACTCACGAGAGATGAGTTTAGCTGGTGAAAGAGCTTTTTAAAGAGTTTGGCCTATAATGTACATTCAGTTACAGTTACATTTATATTCATTTGTTGTAATTACATTATGCATATTGGTGTTATTATTAATATTAATATTAATATTAAAAGTAAGGAATATTAATATTACTATTAAACATAAGGAATAAAACACAGCAGGATGCCCAGTTATAGTAAATTAATCAACAATGAGGTGGTGTAATATAGAGTTACTGAAGACACATATATTGTGTATTTATATTCTCTGCTGCTGTGACAAAACAATTTATCTCAGGGATCAATAAAGTATTCTATCTATCTATCTATGAAAGATAGTTGCTGTCATCACACACTGTCATGTATCATAAAATATGATACATTATATGGCCAAAAGTATGTGGACACCTGACCATCACACTCATGTGTCTAGAATGCCTTTGCAAGCTGTAGCATTAAGATTTCCCTTCACTGGAACTAAGAGGCCCAAACCTGTTCCAGCATGACAGTGCCCCTGTGCACAAAATGATGTCTATAAAGGTTTGCCAAGGTTGGTGTGGAAGAACTCGAGTGGCCTGCACAGAACCCTGACCTCAACCCCACTGAACACCTTTGGGATGGATTAGAATGATCTCTTGCACTCTTATCGCTGAACTAGCACAAATCCCCACAGCCACGTTCCAAAATCTAGTGGAAAGCCTTCCCAGCAGAGTAGGAGCTGTTATAGCAGCAAAGGGAGAACAACTCAATATTAATGCCCATGGTTTTAGAAAGGGATGTTCAATGCTTACAATACAACTTACAACTTTACCTGATTGTCACAAAGCGCTGACACTGGAGACTCCTTCCAGAACTCCTCACAGAAAACTATCACTGTATTAACAATTATACTTATGTTTGTTTTATATGTTTTTTTTAACCTATTTATGTTGCGCATCTGGAATTCAAGTCCCTGTGTAAGTTGTTACTATAAACATGAGACAGAGCTACTGTCAAGTGCCCATACTGTTCGATATAGGGCTATGCTTGGCATGGATATTTGATAAATCCCAAAATATTTGGGTTTGGATGATGTCATTTTGGGAACATTTGATTATTTTTCTCAACACTTTATTACATTGCAGTGTAATAGTTTGGCAAAAGCTAATGTGCATGTTCAAATTCAGACAGCATTAAGGAATAATCATTTGTTCCTAAATGCAAGGTTATTTCTATATAGTTATTTGAAGGTTATAAGTTCTTTTAGCATTAATGTTCTTCAACCAGCACTGTAACTTTTTTTTAGCTCCATTTGCTACTTTGGCACCCACGTTAAACAAGAATATGTGATGATACAGGACATTAACAAACGCTAGACTACCACCTCTTCAGTTAAACTGGGGTTAAATTGAGATTTAAAAGTTTCTTTATGGAAGGCATAAATGGGAACATGACGGTTATTATGTGGACTTCTCATCATTTACTAACCAAATATGGGGGAACTCCATTTCCCTGACTACCCAGTGCCCCAAGTTTAACTTTTACAACTGTTAGATATGTAGAGTGACGACAAGAAGAGGCAGCATCCAAATTAAAAACTGGCAAGTTAAAAAAAACATTTTATCTACATTACCAACCTCGGTGCATGTGCCAATGTCTGTGCAAAAGCCTTCCAGTAAAAACTAAAGTGGTTTGGTCCTTTACTTAGGGCAGTAGGCTTATTTTTGTCATGGTCTGTTGGTTTTAAATTCAAAATGACACAATGGAAAATACAATAGGGGCAAGACAGCTTAGAATGAGCAAATAACTCTGGTTAAGTTGTCCACATGGTGGGACAGGAAGGGTTCAGGACATGAGTAGTCCACAAAGTGCAAGCAAACTGAACTAAATCTGTTATAGATTCATAGATCAGCATGACTGACACAGATATGTGTGCTTCTGAGAATGTTAGCCTTGAATTATATTGCATTTTAAACTAAGGATTTTTTTTTAAAGATATAGCCAGAAATGACCAGCTCCACTCCTGAGGCCCAGTGGGTGGCAGGAAAATTTTGAGCCTGTCCTGGACAGTTTTGATTCCCCAGAGCCTGGACTCAGTGTCTGTCTACTCAGGGTCCTTGGAATCATCTCCACCTTTCCATTTTTACTGTGACCCCTTTGAACCATGGTTGTGCAACGTCATATATCCTTGCACACACACAAAAAAAAAACTCTTGATTTAGCTCAAAGTATCAGATCCTCAGGTTAAACAGATGTGGAGCACAACGTAGCAAAAGAGACATTTTCAGTCTACAGTGATGTGGCTTGTTAAATATGCAAAACAAACTGACATAAAAATAATAATTTAAAAAAATAATAATAGTCAGTGCTGGGGTGGTGTGATGTGGCCTGGCATGAAGCGGAGTTACTGTAACCCTGAGCCTAATTATTTTCCAATAACAGCACATCCAGAAGTGTTTTCTATTATAACACAATTTGCCATTTTTAATTTATTAATGAACAACACTGTGGGTTTTTTATCCATTTATAGTTACTTTTAATGTTGTGGAACATCTGCGAGACAAGTTAGCTCATGTTATCACTTGTTATAGCAGCTATAAACCGTTTTCCCCCTCGCCAGTTTCTCATTTTTTTCTTTCTTGAAATTTACATGACAAAAAGTACAGCTTTTCATTTTACTGAGAAACTGCCCTGAAGTCTGAAAACTTACTTTTACAACGTGCTGACACTGGAGACTCCTTCTTCTTAAGAGAAAACTTCACCATATCAATTATTAGACATTTTTCTATATTAGATAGCAACATGTTTTTTTTTAAAATCTGTTTATTATTAGGTTTAGATTATGTGAAGCATTCACCATACAAGTCCCTATGAATTAGTGCATTAATATATATCTGTGATTTGCGTCACAGCCAGCACTAGTGGCAGAGCTGCTTTTGCAGAAAATTAATCTACATCTGATGACCAATCAGGATCCAGAATTCAAAATAAACAAAAAAGGTACCATTGGATTAATAAATTGCGTTTTATATATATGTATATATGTGTACACACACACACACACACATATATATATATATATATATATATATATATATATATATATATATATATATATATATATATATATATATATATATATATATATATATATATATATATATATATATATATATATATATATATATATATATATATATATATATATATGATTATATATTGAAAATTAATTGTGACTTTAATCCTAGTCTGTAAATGTTTTGACGTCATGAAGAATGTTCATAGACTACCTTCGGCGTACGGTTTGACCTTTCACCCCATGATGCAGGCGGAAGTAGAAACTACTCACTAACATCGGGAACACGGTTAGCTACCGCTGGAAGGATGGATACGCTAATTTTGGTAACGCACATTTCTTAATCTTACTGACAGCTATCTAATGGAACACGGTTGGAAAGTGACCGCCGTTCGACGTAATTATAGTTTGTAATGTTAGCTCTGAATGATGACTAGCTAGCTAGCTTTATGTTCCGGTTAGTGCTAGCAGCTGGCTGGCTAGTTCTCGTTGAATGAACCTCAAACGACTCTGTTCTCCCTGTGTAGGTGCACTAAGTAGCCCTGGGAATAATGGCTCTCATGCTGTATTTAGTGCACTACAGGTAGAACGAGGAGCCATTTTGAGATACAGCCTTCACTTGTAGACGCTTAATGATCAGTTGTAAAATGTGCTACTCTTTTTAGCCGTGTAGCTGTGTTCAGTTTAAAATGGTGAATTATTAGACTTAAAGAGCGCCGAAAACTAGCTAGACAATATAGTTAACCAACTACCTAGAGATTGTTAACTAGACTAACTGATATTCTACTGTTAACTAGGCTAACTAAAGTGACTACTACATTTTAATGCTGTGACACTCCTTTAGGAATTGGACCAGAACACACATATAAAAAAAAAAAATAGAGATTAAAAACTTGGAACCTCCCAAAAAACATTTAATTAAGAACAACAAATGGTATTTTTTCCTTAATAAGGATTATTCATTACGCCTTTGAGTAGAGGGGATTGTAAAAGTATTAATAAACCATAATATTTATATATCAATAAATTCTTCAGTGTAAAATGATCAGCCTTCAAATTTTCAAAAAGTTGCATATTACAGATTAAATAAAATTGATTTTGATTCAAGTTTTATAATCTTTTTGGGTAATTCCATGTTTCTGGGACTCTTAATGACTGAAAACAGTTGTACTCTACCCCCTGTGTATGAATCAGGATATAATATTTTGTCTGATATTAGTTCCAGTGACATTTTAATTTCTCATACCCGAGCTGTACAGTGTGAGAGTATCAGAGCCGGCACTGGATGTGTGCAACCTTTGGCTTTTGGTTTGCTTTCTCCTGTACGCGTAGCTCTAATCATGTACACACTCAGTGATTGTGTCCTGCTGCTGTCGTAGGAGCCCTCGCTGTACACCGTGAAAGCCGTCTTAATTATGGACAACGATGGAGAAAGACTCTATGCCAAGGTGAGAAATTCAGTAACATAACCTCCAGTAACACGTTACATACTATATACTGTACCCTAATGGTCTCTGGGAGGTTCAAAATAATAAACAGAACCACAACAGTCATGCAGCATGAAAATGACGTTTTTAATTACAAACACACCTCTGAGTACGACTTAGAGCTGTAATTCGACACGTTGCATTTCAGTGTGGAGTAACTGCAACAGTGATGAAAGTGAAATGCAGTGCAACAGGGAATTACATTCACTTCTGACATTAATTCTTTACTGCGCAATCCCCCTCCTGATTGTTTTTTCACTGAAGAGGTCAACGCAGTGAAGCGTTTGCTTTTCAGTATGGGACGTTTTTTTTTTTCCATTGCTTTTCGCTCTGGAATGGAATCCTCTCCATAGTTATAGCAGCCACATGTCAGGTCTTCGTACTCATTTTCATGTCACGATGGGATTTTTTTTTTTTCCCAATGACGCACTCTTCATCTGAAATTCTTCCAGGTGAAGTTTGTGTAGTGTGTAATCCTAGGCTGTGCTCGGTTGTGTATTGTGCATGACAACAACGCACAAGCAATACAGCTTCGAACACTTGCTATTCTCAGTACAGAGAAGTTCGTTAAAATGATTGCTCATTCGCAGTACAGACTTAGTGAACAGTGGTCTTTAAGGTGGTGGTTTCTTCTTTCTTGTAAATTTGTGAATTGGTGAAGATAATACTGGTGTGAAGAATCTGAATCTAGTCTCACCTACTAGTAACAAATTTGTGGGTATTTGTGCGTTGTCTGTTATTCTGACTTCTGTACCTCTTTCAGTATTATGATGACACGTACCCTACAGTTAAAGAGCAGAAAGCTTTCGAGAAGAACATCTTCAACAAGACACACAGAACAGACAGTAAGTGATTATTTTTTGTAAGTAAAGAATTGAACACTTTTTCTAACGCTTTCTCAGCTGTGGTTCAGTTCTTACTATAATCGCGGTCTTTAACAGGTGAAATCGCCTTGCTTGAAGGCCTTACTGTCGTTTACAAGAGCAACATAGATCTGTATTTCTATGTTATCGGCAGTTCGCATGAAAATGAGGTAAATGCCGGAAGCTGATTCTCTCATGCAGTTAACTGTCTTTCCACCGGTTTCATGCATTTATCTGTATTTATTTCGTTACAGTTAATGCTCATGTCTGTGCTGAACTGTCTGTTTGACTCTCTCAGTCAAATGCTGAGGTAAGAGAGAATGATCTAGAGCTGCTCTCAGCACATTCTGTAACATTAACCTCACCTAGCTGACTTTTAATGCTTTTTTTGTTTGTGTTTTTAGGAAAAACGTGGAGAAGAGAGCCTTACTTGAAAATATGGAGGGCCTTTTCTTAGCCGTCGATGAGATCGTAGACGGAGGGTACGTGTTTGCTCTTTGCACATTTCAAATTGACAACTAAGGAAAAGCCAAAAGTGTTAAAAAGAGAGAATAAACCTTCCAGAACTATTGAATTGAGTCAGGCCTGTGCCTGGTGATGGTTAACAGAGTTACTGCGGTCACAGCACCCAGACATTCCCACATGTGAACATTACTAAACCATTAAACATGTTGGGCGATGGGATATCTTAATTTAACACCACATTTATTGTACGTACCATAGATGAGATTGTGATAGAAATGCGGAGTCGTGTAGGTTATGTGATCATTAAAATATATATACATGTAAAATAAATAAATAAATAAAAACAACTGCACACAAACTGTACACCTTTGCCAGTTCTCAAAGCTCAAACTATGGCATTAAAACATTATCATTAACAGAGTACTTGTTTTTGCAAGTTATTTTTTTTGTTTTTTTGACCACCGTCTTTAATTTAAAAAATAATATAATATAAAATATATAATAGACAATATTATAATAAAATGTAATAAGTTGTTGTTGTTATTATTATTATTATTATTATTATTATTATTATTATTATTATTATTATTATGGTAGGTATGTGTGTAAAAAAAAAAAATTGTGGAAGTAAAAAAAAAAGTTAAAGCAAAAAAAAAAACAATATTGAAGTACTTTGTTAGCAAATATTTTTTTAACTCTTATGAAAGTGCTTTATTTTAGCAATTGTTTTATAAATAGTATTGCAGTACTATGTTAGGAAATATTTTATAAATAGTATGAAAGTATTTTTTGTTAGTAAATATTTTTAAGAAGTATGGAAGTGCTTTATTTTAACCTTTTTTTTTTTTAAAAAAGGAAAAGTATGGATGTGTTAATGTGCTAGGAAATATTTTATAAATAGGACTGAAATACTGTATCTTATCAGATATTTTCTATATAGTATGAATGTGCCTTATTTAAACATTTTTTAATAAAAAAAAAAAGTGTTGAAGTGCTTTATGTTAGTAAATATTTTCTAACTAGTATTAAAGTGCTTTATGTTAACAAGTATAAATAGCATAGATGATGTAATGGTGTTTCCTCCAGACATGTCATGTTATGGTTGCATGGATCATTGCTTTTCTGTGTGAGTGCTGTAACTCATCTGTTTCCCCACAGTGTTATCCTGGAGAGTGACCCCCAGCAGGTTGTACACCGAGTGGCCCTGAGGGTAACCTCCGTCTCTCAACACTGTCACACACCCTCACACTGTAGATTTGGTTCCTGTATACAGTCACTCACAATAACTGTTTATATCCAAATGTTCAGTAACTTAAATAAGGGTTTGTTTGTTTTTTTGTCTGTAAAACTCAACCAAAGTAAAAGACAGTCCATGTGCTTTCATCACGCAGGATCATATTATCAAAACGCAGCTAGTTACTAGCTACATGCAGAACAGCCATACTGCTTTCTACATACTACAGGATGTCAAAGTAGAACAAGACCATGTTATAACAGTTCCTAAGCCTGTTGTAATTCTGTCTGAAACATGCCTGTGTTAAATTCAGGTCATACACATATTTTGCCACTTTTACAAAGAAAGCTTTTTAGTAAACTAAACTGAAAATATGTGAGGTGGTCTGGGAAAACCCATTGGATGTTGCCTAAAAATGACAAAAAAAAAAAAAAGAATCTGGTTGTTCTTTTCTGCCTCATACTCTGACACTTGAATCTTAAATATATTTCCTCAACCTGACCTTGACATGTTCTTATTATGCTATCTTTCTGCAAAGATCATGCTGTGTAAGGAGCCAGTTTAATAACCACAGCCGTAAAAATTCAGTCTGCATAAAGATATCGAAAACCTCACCAACTACATGTGATTTCCCCACACGCTGAATGTCATGCTTTGGGCACAATCCTAATCAAATCAGTTTGTAATCTCATACCGACAAAACGTCTTTGATGCTCCTGCGTCACAGTCGGAATTAAATATTTAAATGCAGTTCTCTCCCTTTTCACTTTTGAGGTAATCGGGCTAGACCTTTATTTGTGATTGAGATCTATGCAAAAGAGAAACATATTTTCAGAACTGTGTATAGTCATCATACCTTCACTGTGTGAAGGGTTTCTCCAGGCCAACACAGCTCAATAAGCACATCAAATTTCAGTTCTTTTAGACTACAGATGTCTACAGATGGAAGCATAGCACAAATGATCATTTAAACATGAAAACGCTGTTTGTAATGCACAAATAGATTACTGGAGAAAAACAGTGTGGCGCAGCATGTGCAGCAGTCGATGCAGTTGGCTGGCTTAACATGTCTCGGAGGAAGCACGTATGAGCCTTCATGCTCCCTGGCTGGTAGCTGTCGTATGATAGGGGAGAGCTCGCTGGTGGGAGGGGAAATGGCAAGTGACCAAATTGGGGAGAAGAATGAGGAACAATCGGAAAAAAAAAAAAAAAAAAACCAACCCAGAAAACCCCACTTGTGGTGGTGTACAGTACTTATTAGCACACTGAGGTTCAGTAATCAGTATAATGGAAGTGAAGAATGAATAGATGATGTGTTGAAGGATGTTGAATGGCATCATTCATTTTTCCTCTCCCTTCCTCCAGGGTGATGACGTGCCACTGACGGAACAGACAGTCACTCAGGTAAAGAGACTTTTCAGCCTGGATGCGCTCTCTCTCTCTCTCTCTCTCTCTCTCTCTCTCGCTCTCGCTCTCGCTCTCTCACACACACACTCACCCCCCCTTCTCTCTCTCTCTCTGCTCTCCTGTTGTCTCATTGTAACCAAGACTAACTGTTATTTGCCATGGCTCTGAACCTCTCCACGCGTGTCTCATTTATAACATCAGTCTGCGGTGGTCCGTTTAGCCGCTCTGAGGTTTCAGAGCGTGCGAGCTCCCCCCGCGTGTGCCACATGTAAAGCATGATGGCTAATTATTGGCGGCTGTCTGGCAGCGGCGGCTTCCCGTGGCCTGATTGATAGTCTCATTTAAGAGGCCTGTGACAGACTGCCAGCATCCCTCACGCGCCCCTGATTAATGCCGCTCCTCATCCTTTTGCTTTATGGTTATGCTATGCCTCGCCTTTCCTCAAATTAAAATGATTAATTAATTCCTGGATATTTCCCTGTGCACGCATTACTCAGGCATCAGGTTTCGCTTAAATTCATTGTGGGCGTGTGTGAGACGGTGTCTGCTTTCTGGAGTATGTGTTGTACAAGCTTTGTGTTTAACGGGTGCTCTATACTTAGGTTTTGGTCAGAGGTGACATGAAAAGGTGTTAACAATGATGCTGTAAATAAAACCGAATGCTTTAATGGCACACTATTGAATCAGTAGTGTTAAGAATCCATTAGTAATTTAAGCATGGCACCATAGAGGAGATTCTGCTGTCTCTGTGTTTATTGATGAGGATGTAACACACGTATCACATAAAAGATGATTTACTGCTTCTGGTGATTAAAAATATTTGTTCCTCTGCACAAATATCATTAACTTTTTTGCAAGGCTGTTAGTTAGTGAGTTGTTGAGCCCATCATGTCTAATATGGAGACTCTTAGAGGATGACGTGGTACCTGGCAAACTTTAGCTACAGAGCGTGCATGCTACTTTAGCTAACTAACTAGTCTAATATTAATGACAAACATTTTATAGACCTAACAACTTCTGTAATTTAACATCAGATTACACTGCTACAAGTTATTCCTCAAAAATACACCAAAAGTGCAGCCCCCCCCCCACACCACACACACACACACACACACACACACACACACACACACACACAGTAAAAACAGCAGACGAGCCAATCAACATACTCTCCGATATTAATTGACACCCCAGAAAGCCCCGCCCCTTCCGATCATCTTCCATTAGTAGTGTTTTGCCCGATGCTCTAAAGATATAGATTTCTATTTGCTGCTCGGATTAATGCATTAAAAGCGTTTGTAATTCTTGATACGGTGAAGTTTTCTGAGAGTCTCCAGTGTCAGCACTTTGGAAGAGTCAGAGGTACACAGGCTGTAACTTTACGTTTTCCCACGTCTTCTGGACTATAGACCTGCTATAACATAAGTGATTACAGGAACTACCTGTTTTGTGGTCATTCACTTTTTTTTTTTTTTTTTTTTTTTTTTTTTTTTTTTTTTTTTTTTTTTTTTTTTTTTTTTTTTTTTTTTTTTTTTTTTTTTTTTTTTTTTTTTTTTTTTTTTATAAATGTTTTTTAAACTAAATATTTGTAGTTATGGTCAGATTTATGTGGTATAAAACATTTAAAACAACACTTAAACACAATTTTATATATATATAACACATAGTTTTGTCCTTCAAAAATCTGGAGTGTCCTAAAATACTTGGATGTGGATTTAAATTTTTTATTTTTTTTTATGATTTGACTTTTTTTAAATTTTTCTCCTCTAGGTGCTGCAGTCGGCCAAAGAGCAGATCAAATGGTCTCTTCTACGATAGATCTCAGCAGTCCTTCTCTTCCACCAAGACAATGGTGCATTCGTCATCACTCCTCTCATCACTGTTGCCTTTTCCAGTTTCTTTTTTTTTTTTTTTGTTCCTTATGTTTTTCGGTGCTGTGATATCGTAGGCTCTTTAAAGGAAAAGATACATTAAATACACTCATTGTACACCTTAAGAGAAGACTGAACAAAAAATGGAGTCCTAACATTTATGCAAACTCTGGTCCATTTATGATGACTTCTGTATCTGACTTCTGTATATGATTTCTGTATCACTTTATAGCATGAAGTCGTCGCTGTTATATAAACCGTTTCTTTTCAGTAATCCCGACAAAGAGCGAGTGAGTACCTGCATTTATGTCCTTAGCAGAGACTTTCTAATTATTCCACCCCGAGCGGTTTTCAGAGTGCGTGTGAGGAAATAATCACAAGGCTGTGTGAAGGACAAATGTGATTCAAGTACATTCCAGTGAGCCTTCCTGCTGTTTTCCATGGTCATGTTATGATTTAAATAAAAATGACTGTTTTGCCATCGGGACTGTGTTCCAGTTTGTGTTGATTTTTTTATCCCCCCCCCCAACATAATATAGTTCATGTTATTGTCCTTACCTCTTGCTTTATGTATTCAAAAAGAACTGCTCCTTTCACACACACACACAATTCACAAGCTGGATAAGAGCTCCATCTTCTGGTGCAAGCTCAGAGACACAACTTAAGGATTTATTTTCACCACACTGCAAAAAATATTTTAGCACGTGCAAATATATTGAATATGGGGAAAAATGATCTCTTGTATCTAGTTACGAGATTACTATAAATCAAATATCATATTTGTTATGTACATATTTCAAGCTTAAAATTAGCTTTTTCTATTTAACATAACATTTAAGACTATTTCAAGCTTGAAATTAGTAAAAAGAAAATATCTAGAAATAGATTTATTAATCATATATATGATTTGTTGTCATTTTATAATATTAAATATTAGATAAATTTGACTATTCAAGATTCTTTCATTTGCTAAGACAAGTCTCTTTTTTTTTGCAGTGCACCCTTGCACATACGCAACATTAAATGTAATACAACGAGAACGAAGACATGTTATATTTATAATTTTAAGGAATTATTATTAGTATTAGTGCTTTATTTTTATTTGTACTCGGGACTAGACCATGGTTAAATTACATGAAAACGATTTAAAAGTCTTATAACCTGCCATGACTGTACAGGTGCTTTAAACAATCGCATAGCCTGTTTTAATAATTACTATTATGTGGTGTAAAATGTATGTGAAAATATGAACATATTTGCATATAAAGTTCGGGGGGAAAAACACTGCGACAGTTTAATTTATTTCTTTTGTGTTGAAATCTCGTGGGTATCCGTTCTACATGTTAGTGTCACAGAACACCAGCTGTGAGGGTTGAAAATTTCACATCCCTCCCTTTTTCTATGCAAATGAGAGCTTGTCCCTGGAGTAATGCCAAAGACAAGCAGTATGTTATGGATATGCTGCGATGATGTATACCTGGGGATTGGAGGTGACATAAGACCACTCATGCTGATGTACTCGACCCCATTAATGGCCTGGTCTCATGCAAGTACCTAAAACAACATCCTGCGGACACTCTGTGGTATCTGTTCTCAGATCAGCTTTCACTGCTCTTGTTCATATAGACTGAAAGGTTCAGCCTGATCCTGAAACAACTCTTCAGCAGATCTTTTTTTTTAGATCTTTTTTTTTTGTTCTGAGAGAATCTTTAGGCTTGAGCGTGTTCAAGCTTGATGTCTCCATTCTGGCCCCACGTTCACTTTTTTTCACACTCATCCTTCTTCAGATCTGTCTTTAATAATTGCCTGGTATTCATATGAAAGAGGTGCAAAACACCTTTATCTTGGCTGGTGGTGAAGTCCTGAGGCATGCAGAGGATTTTGCAGAGGAAATGGAGCTTTATTTCAAATGGGATGGAGCCTTCAGCACTGAATTTCCTCCACCGATTAAGTGGAGTAGCTCCTTCATAGGGAGGTGATTTACTGCTGGATAGGAGTGAGCCGCTGCTGCAGATATGAGCAGGACGCTGAGGCCAAGTATGGAGTATTGTGTGGACATTGAACTTCACTGCTGACCATTGAATAGCTTTTGGATTTTATTGATTACTGTGACGCCAGATTTTTGTGTGTAAAAAGCAGATATGTAGAGTAAGTAAGGAATATAACACTTACAGGCATGGTGTTATAAGAGAACTAATCAATGATGGGGTGCTGTGAGGGAGCCTGATGCAAAGTGGATTTAATATTACCACCATGAAGCTGAACACATGCCAAATGTTTTAGTCCTCTTATACTACAGCGATTTGCTAATATTTACAACTTTTAATTGATTTAAGAATATTTCATCTGATTACAGGTACATTTACATCCACAAAACAAGATAGTTCCTGTTATCACTTAATTACAACAGTTATAAACACTTGTTCCCTCACTTGCTGACCACTTACTGACACTGGAGACTCCTTCCATAAATGTTAAATAAAATGTTAAATCTCCTTAGAGAAGACAACCCGTTTAGAGACGCATTAATATAAACCTGTGCTTTGAATTACAGCTGGAACTACTGTCATAGTTGCTTTTATAGAACTTTAATCATAATCTGTGGCATAATGATATACTAGTATTCCAGGATTATTATGGTTAGAGGGAGCAAAAGCACAATAACGAGTTGCACTACCTAATTGTGTATAGAACTAGGTTGAATTTTGCAGAATGTAATGATTTATTCCTTGGTGAAAACAGAGTGGTTATCTAATGAAATCACTGTACTGGTTTAACAGTTCTCTGCAGTTTCTAATATTTGAATGATTTGGTTATAAAAACATACCACTACAATGATTTGAATCACCACGCGGTGGATATGATTCATTATGTCTTTATGATTTGCATAGGCGTAAAAACCACTTGGTGATTTTACCTGAGGTTTATTCAAATAATAAGGGTAACCCCAGCCTCTTTTTTTTTTTTCAAATTCAAATTAACACCGTCCTGTCACTGACTAAGCACTGATTTTCCTCTTGTTTCCTTGCCACAAATCAATTCATGTCTGTCCAAATAAAAGCCCAGAGAAGAGCCTCAGCATTCTGGGAAGAGAGGTTAATTCTTGGCTGAGAAATAAAGAACTGGATTGGTTGTAGCACCTGATGGCACCTGCAGGCATTCGGCTACTCACTTTCATCTCCTAATTACAGTGGCACTGCCATAAAAAAGCCAAAAAGCCAATTTAGATTAATTATACAGTAACAGGCATAATAGAATAAAACATAGCAGCTTGACACATTATGCATAACACGCCATAAAGTTGTCAAGCACATGTAGGCCCGTGGCCTGGAATTGATAGATGCACAGAGCGTGTGTGTTTGTCTGTGCTGTGTTTCCAGTGGCTACATAAGTGAGTAATGGTCAATAGATTACAATTATGAGCATGCTTAAATGAGTGTTTAGGTGTATATGCCAATGAGCCTGAGCCTGATTCGCGTGCAGAGAACATCCAGAACCTCAGTAGTAGAGCTGTACGAGAGATCACAATGATTGCAATGGATCAGCCTAATCAAGGCCTCACACACGCACACCGTTCTGTGGGTGAAGCTGCGCAAACAGCATGGCTTCGATAAACGGCAGCAGATTACATCCTGCCTTTGCTATAAGCAAATATAGTGCAAGGAAATAGCTCAGAGGCCATAATGAGGAACGGCTTGGATTGAAAGGGAAGTCAGGCTGTGGACGTGCACAAGGCCTGAATGAGATAAGATGCCAGAGGCTGTTTCACTAGTCCCAATGCTGAGCTCCACACACACACACACACACACAAATGCCGGGCCTTGCACAACCTGACATGCTTTACGGCAGCACACACCCTCACTGGGCCCATTTACGGATTCCTATCGAATAAAAAAATCATTTCAGCTCGAAGGCTGAGGAGACCAAAAACAACAAGCAGTGCTGCTGCTTTTCTCTGCCTCACCTATAACTCACAAAGCCATTTTGCTCTCTACACAACAGCCTTCATTTTTCTTTCATTTTGATACCAATGGCAATTAAAATCAATAGAAGACTTTTTTGTGGATTAACACGTTCAAAACTGTATAAAATAATGCAACTGAAGGGCAGGAATTAAATTTTGACAATGTCTTTTTGCGATTTGACAAAAACAATTTATCACATATTACATTCCAGGATCTCAGTGCAAGTAGTGGCCAAAACATTTCATTTTCACTGAAATGTTTTGACAGTGAAATTGCTGATTCTTACTTCCACAATATTTCTATACAACACATTATGGTTTTGGGATCATTCTGAAAAAAAAAAAAAAGAACGTTATTCCTCTGGCTAGATTTCAGCATAAGAATGTACAGAATGGGCTTTCAGAGGGAAAAAAAAGCACATAAATCCAAAACAAAGGTATGCCACATCCATCAGCCTGGCTGGTGCACATGTCCAAAAGCGTGTTTGGATATTTCTATTTTTCGATTTGACTGCGCTATTAGTCACCAGCTTTGGCAGTGGGTCCCTATTGAAAACAGGCAGCGGTGCAAAGTCAGAGCTCCAAACTGCTAACCGCTGATGAAAGGAGCCTCCTATTTAAAAAAAAAAAGCCCTGTATGATTTAGGATGAAACAGAGATCTCTTTAGATCCTAGAGACTGTCCTGCTGTGCTACATAGACACGTTGCTGTCCTCAGATGTGTCTGCTTGTATGCGTGAGAACATCTGGTTGCCACTCTTGCACATTCGCTCTGAGCATGTGAGCATGCATTTCAGGCTGGAGATTGGTTTCAAGGGTTTACACACCAAACTGTTGGCCCAGGACCTTATAACCAATAAAGATGGGAATTATCGTATCATTCATACTCCTATCGTATTAATAGCTCTTGCAACAAGTAGCTTAGTGAGTTACTCTATATCCTAGCTCTGAACGCAGATCAAATTTAGTGATGAAAGTATAATGCGAAACGTTCCCATAATGGCATACACATGACACCAGATAGCAGTGGTAGCAATAAAGCTTTATGACTTTTTTTTTTCTTTTTACAGGGTGCTATTTATTCAGAATGCAGCCCTGAGGCGGACATGTGCTCCCTTTCCCATGTGCATGTTCTTCTTCAGTATTAACTCTTTTATTTTAATTTGATTGCCTTGATGCATGTTGGTAAAAAGGTAAAGAGAAGGGAAGAAGGATATTGCATTTTGGTGGCACACCTCACAGCCTCTTTCTGTCCTTCTACCTTCCTCCATCTTTCTCTCTCCCCATCCCCCATACCGCCTTCCTCTCTCTCTCTCTCTCTCTCTCTCTCTCTCTTTCATGGTCTCTCACTCCTGCTACCCCACCTCCTTGCGGATTCCCCCGTCTGCACCACGGTGCCCGTTAACAGACCCTGGCCTGACAGATTTACCGCCGTCGCTCTGCCATTGGCCGCCACCGTGACAGGGCTGATTTAATGCTGCCTCCTGATTGGCTGGCGAGTGACAGGTGAATTTACAGCTGTGCTGCGATTTGACGCCGGGTGCCTTTGATGTGAGTTACAGCACAGTTGCTTATGGGACACAGAAATGGTGTCAGGTTTCAATCGTTAAAAAGCCTTCTCCCTGAGGGAAGGTGCAGGGCGTGCACTACATTCCTGATCTCATGAGAGAAGCAATGAGAGAGGCAGGGGGGGGGAGAAAGAAAAGAGAGTGGCTGGATGATTTAAACCAGGAGTCATTCTTGCTTCTCTGCACTTTTGCACATTTACTTTTGGAAAAACATCCCTTTTCCAACACCCAAACTAAAAGAAAACATTATGCAGGACTCCCTGTCTGCTTGGAAAATAGCTGGGAAAGACCTCTGCATGTGTTCACTCTTCATGAAACATCTTTTAGACATTCAGTCAGGGTCAGAAAAATGCCACAGAGTAATGTTTCCAATCCAGGTCCTGGTCAGGGTATACTCCCTGTCCTGCATAACACATCTAAATACATACATACACATACGCATATATGATTTATATTGGGGATGCTGTGGACATGCTCACACTAGTTCACAAAATGTCTGACTTTAGGGGTTTACTGTCCACCAGAGTGGAAATTTGCCTTTGGCATACACAACATAACACTACAATACACCTAAATAATAATAATAATAATAATAATAATAATAATAATAGATATTTAGGCCTACACATTTACGCAACACAAAATGCAGGACAACACGATTAGCAAAAGCAACACGCAACAAAATAATAAAAAAAAAACCCTGCTAAATATTTATTGCCTACTTATCATCTTGATCATAAATGATCATTGTTTCTTAATGCACTAGTAGGCCTGCGATAATGAAAGTTAGGTGATGTATATAGAAAAAAAATGTTAATTGTTGTAGATTACTGCAATCATGGATCACAAATTAAATAAAAATCTCTTGCACAATGCACATGAGTTCGGTGCTGTAGTGCTTTAAAAAATCTTTTCTGCTGTATTATGACTGCTGCTTACTGAGACTATGTAAGACTACTTATACATGTACACTATGTACACTATACATGTAAACATGACAGTAAATAATAAAATCTATAAAATAAAAAAAGAAACAAAAATGTGATCATTATCCTATATAGTTAAGCAACACAAAATGCAGGACAATTAGATTGTTACAAGCAATAGAAGCAACAAAACATACCTACATAATAAAGTAGAAAGTTCTGTATAAAGTAAAATGAAGTTATGAAATACAGTTTAAAAAATTGAAAAAACAGTAAAAATGTATTTATTGTGCTTATTGCATACTTCTTGTCTTGCCATTGTATTTAATGCACTAGTAGGCCTGTGACATTAAAAGGCAGGCAATGCAGATAGAAAAAACACTAAATGTTAGTTGATGTTAACAAAAAGTCTCTTTGACATGAGTTCAGTGTAACTGTGCTTGTACATTTCTATGAGAGATACTATGATACTTTGATACAGGAATGCCATTTGTCACACATGCCGTCATCATCTTTTCCCCCACCACTTTTCAGTTCCGCCTATTTAGCCGATAAGGAAAAATAATAATTGGGATATTCCAACACTCAAACTACATACTACAGCTTTCAACATCAATATGTTCAACTATCCTTCATTTATAATACCTAAAGCACCTAAACTAGATTTGTAACCTTACGTAAACCCATGTTCTTACTGTAACTGTACTAAACGGTTGTATTTGGTATGTCTAGTTCTGTCTTGTGGTTTAATTTTTGAGCTGCTTGAGTGGAGATCAGGTGACGGTTCCTCAAGACAAATGGCAGCATGCAATTAGTTGACTGTCACATAAATCTTCACTATATCTCCCTGTCTGCGTGTGTGTGCATGAGAAGAGAGAGTGGAGTGTGTGTGTGTGTAAGTGCACCACAGTTTAACTTGAAATATGACCGTTTTCAACGGAATCTTTGAAAATTAAGCAAAACGCTGAGCTTCTCCAGTCCATTTCTTTCCCGTTTATTATCAGCTCTTAGATGTTCAGTAGGTATCCATGATGTGTGGGACAACCCCCCGAAGCCCTAAATTAAGTGATCTTAAACATATCTTCAAAATACATCAGGCCTGGAATTCATAAAGCATTTGTGAAGCTGTGCTGATCTAGGAACTATTTATGTGCCTCAGATCACAGATAAAACTGAGGAAGAACCTGATCCCTAGATTAGTGCCCCTACTGAGAGATTTTTTTTATGAACACGGATCCAGAAGCACTGTTTATCCCTCCTGCCCTTGCATTGCCCCTAACATATGCCTCATATCTCTTCAAAGCGATCCACACGGCCGCTTATAAATCAGCATATCGCCGAGCTGATCAGCAGAGGCAAACTGCCAAAGTCACTTTGGCCTAGGGTCCATGTGAGCCCTGATGGAGTCTACCTGCTCCGAGCTCTTATCTGTCCATCAGCACATGAGGCTGACAGCTCATCGCTCAAGAGCTCATCGGCAACCTGCGTGAACCCATGTCGCAGCTGTGACCCATCAAAATGACTCAGGCTAAACAGCAAGGCCGCTGCTCTTCATCAAGGCCCAAGGATTCACACGCCATGTTCAGCTTGCTCTACTCTTGGCCTGCTCATGTGGAAAATTGCTGTTCGCAAGAGACAGAGAGAAGGGGAGAAGTCATACCAAGCCCTTCCCCTTCGTCAAAATAATAACTGTACAGCGTCTAGAGAGACATCAGGATCCAGGTCACTGCATGAACCTCCCTGCCCTGCATCTCTCTCCGTCGGCGGTAGATTGCGTAGTTGCTCTCGCGCTGTGCCGCATTCTTCCAAACAAATCAGGCTTTGTGGAAACAATCTGCGAATAGAGGAGCACATTTGTTGCTCACCAGGTGCTTATAGAAGGTTGGGGAGGCCTAAATTGTTGTTGCTTTAATTAGTTTCATTAGCGTTAGGCTCTGTCCCAGGAAAAACAACGGTATAAGCAGCTCACAATTTGGGACCTGAAATCATTCTTGGGTTAATAATGTTGTTAAACCCATGACACACACCCAATTTTAGGCAAAACACCCAGTGTATAATTTGGATGGTGTTTAATTTAGAACAAAAGTAATTAGGCAAGCAAGTAATGTAATATTCATTACTTCATTACTAGTAAGACATACATGTTTTAAGGAAGACTGCATTGTTGTTTGTATCTGATTGTCAAAAGGTCTGTGAAAATCATTTGCATATAATATACTCTAAAACAGTGCTTTTCAAACGGGATCCAAATTTTGTTACAGTGGTGGAAATCACAACTTATCATTATCAAAGTTATTATATTTAATAATAATGACCTGTTTGACTGGTCACTTGAAGTGAATGGGTTAAATCCAAACCTCAATAACTCAAAAACAAGTCTGTAAATAATGTCAATAATGTATTTGAATAAAAATGTGTTCTTTAAGTGGAAAGTAAAAAAAAAAAAAAGCTCTATAGGTCTATAACACCAACAGTATTATTGTACACATTCTAAAAATGAACCTAATTTGTTGAATAGTTGAATTATGGATGTAAAATAAAAAGGGTCCCTGATCTGAAAGATCCTAAAGAGGTCTTTAGGAAAGGAAAGGTTACAGGTGATACAATGTGTTTTCAGTTTAACTTGTGACATTCTGCCTTTAAACTCCAACTTAAGGGTTTAGGTTGCATTGTTTTTGTGCTACATATGATGGTTCCTCTGTTACACGGTGGACCGTCTGACACAATGACAACAACACTGGATCAGTTCTCTTCTCCATCCCATTCACATGAGGCTCCATTTGAGTGTTGATGGATAAATCTCATAAATGTTTATGATGCCTCTCCATTTGAGACATTACACCCTCACATGACACCATGTCTTGACCTTTTTCGTAGTGTCCTTAGAGTGGTCCTCTGCAGGACCTGGGAAATTAAAGCCAAAGACCCCTTCAGCTAACATGAGAAGTCATGACCTGGTAGGAAGGAGTGGAGCATGATTTGGGACATAACCCATGGGAGAGACGTGTCTGCCTGGGTGCAGCGATCTGCGTGCGGCCCTGGGATTGCGTCGGGTCCCCAACGAGCTGCAGATTGATGGGGTGACACGGGACCGCCGCCTGTTAATGTATCTGTCGAGGCTAAATGCCTCTTTCGGAAAGTGATTTTTACGCTGTTGGCAGGGCGCCGGGGTGTTTGTCCTGTCACAGAGAATGTGGATGGCTCATGAGTGAGATAAATCTTTTTCGATGAGACGCTGGTCAGCTTGAGTCAGCCTGACGCTTCAGGTTTCCACCTCAAAGAGGCCAAAGCCAGCTCAAGACAAACATTCAGACGGACAAGATTTGAACAAGAAGATCTTACGGAAAAGTTTCTATGATACGATTTCTAGCATGATGTAAACAATCTGCCAAGCAAACAGAGTGTTAACTCAGCCATGTAAATTCTCAATGCTTACATAGATACGTTTCATTTCATGGCCTAAATGTGTTGTTACATTAACACAAAGAACCGTTTATATTCGCTGAATCAATCAAATTTCTTGCAAGGAGAACAGGAAATGTTTTAAATGACAGAATGAGGGTGTCATTCATCATTTCAGAGGTTTATTTTTTACACCATGTGAGGGCTCAGTCAGTGGAAAACTGTGCAGATGCAAACTGAAGCGTTTTAATTGTTTATTTTGCATGAATATGTATGAATTATTTGGATAAGGTTGCGTGTGGCTTGCAGGATCTGGTTCTAATTCCCCAGTGTCCCATGTAGTGTTGGTGACAGGACTCATCCAGGTCAGGAGAGAATTGGTGCCAGCTAATTAATCTTCCGCTGTATTTATTGTTAACTTGTTTCTGAGTGACATTTTTAAAAAAATCAAATCCCAAGCACCAAAATCAAGCCATTCTGATGCTCAGTTTTAGTTTAATGTATGCTTCCTGGAGCAGGCTTGAGAACTCAGGAAGAAATCAGAGGCCTCCCTGGGAGCAGGCTGCATGACTTTGATTAATTTATGTGTTAGTTAAGAAAGTTTTCATTCATGAAACATAGCAATATCTTTGCTTTTCTTGTGTAATTACTGCAGTGAGGATTTTTGGTAGACATACATTCACTGATAATTAGAATATGAATATGAAATGTCTCTAAAATTGAACTGGCTTACTTGTTACGCCGAGCCTGGAGCTCTCCTAAGGAAAAAAGCAGACGCTTTATTAATATTTCATTTTCATCATTTTGGAGCCTGACTGCGTTAGGACGTGGTGTGCAGCTGTGTCCTGAGACGCGTGAGGGCGGGAGTGAAATCTTAATGAGGATAGCTGGCGCGCGCAACACCTCCGATAATTAACACGAGCGCGCGCTGGCGGGAAAGTGACAGATGGTCGCGCGCAGTCTGTTGGCGCGGCTAGATTTGTACCCAGTGTTCTTGTTCATGATGAGAATATGAAAGTAGGAAGTACAACCTAAAGGAGTGTCTGTGGAAAGGAATCACAGGCTAGGTTGACATTAAAATACTGTTTTTGTTTTTGTTTCCATCCCTCATTGCGTAGTGTGGTAAAGGTTTTCACTTCCGGTTAGCTAGCTAGAGCACGCGCCATGAGCCAGCTTGTTAGCTATTACACATAACTGAATGACTAACGACGTTCAAGTTGTAACTAATATTTACAAAATGAAATATAGGTTAACAACAATTACAACAGTAAGGAACAAACTAGAAAACCACATGCTTGGTTTTCTCCCAAATACACATGTGTAAAACCAGTTTCTGATTTAAGAGAACAAAGAGAGCAAAATTTATAATTGTGAGGTAATTTTGTAAATCAATTTTTTTTTCAGAAAGACACAAAATTACTTTCAAATCACTGCCAAAACAACAGAAATTATTTATTCACAATCAACTGAGTTAAAGAGTTAAGAAGGAGTTAAAGTTTTAAGATTAGCTATTGCTAATATTACACCACTATGGTACAATAGCTAGCTGTTTGTCTTAGTTTTATTCCTCTTATTCCACAGCGATTTGCCAATGATTACATTATTTTATTAAAGAAAGAACAAAATATCATACTTTTTATATGCTAATAGTTATATTTAATGTTGTGGAATGTCCACGAAACAAATTAGTTCCTGTCATCGCTTATGTTATAGCAGCTATAAACATCTGTTTCTTAATCAACTGCTATTTTTTCCATTTCATGAAGTTTGAAAGACAGAAAAATGCAGGAACCTTACAGGAAGCTTACAGGAAACTGGAAAGCCTTACATCCTGAAAATTTTCCTGTGTTGTAAAACTTAAAGTTACAGCTTTACCTCTAATTGTTACAACTCGCTGACACTGGAGACTCCTTCCATAAATGTTAAATCTACATCTCCTCACAGAAAATGTCACCATATCAATGTTTGCACACATTTTTCAAATCTGTTTATGTGGAGTGTCTGCAATACAACTTTCTGTATTAGTTGTTGCTGTAAAAATTACAACATATTAGAAAGATCTCATAATATAAACCTTGTAGCTGGAACTACTGTCAGCTACTGCTGCTGTTAAAGAAAACAAAGCAACACCTTGTGACCAATCAGAATCGAGCATTCAACAGCGCTGTTTTATAACTGAAGAATATTTTTGTACTGGCAGAAATGCGGTTTAATAAATTTCAAACTTCCACAATATTTAAAATCCGTTCTTTAAAAAAGGTTAACAGTTCTGTTGTCTCTGTTTTGTTAACTGTTTTAAACCTTTTTAAGTTGATTTTATTGTTTGTCTTCTATTTTGTCCCTTGTCTACTGGCTGTTCTTGTTGAGCCATGCTGCAAGCCACATTTCCCTTGTGGACAATGAAGAACTGAACTGAGCTAAAGGTATTGCTCAGTAGAAGAATCAGACATCCCTGATATAGACTATTCAGTCCATCAAACCAGCTCTAAGAGGCTGTATACGTCTTATTAGTTAGGAGACTGCAATGTGATGGACACTTTAGAATGTAACAGGTTCGGATAAGGTTACATTAAACTGTACAGTGTTGAGGTACACATCAGACACTCCTGCATTAGATGATTGGTTGGGTTGTGTGTAGGAACCTTCCCAGCCCCCTGTACTTTCTGTCCCATCACTGTACTCATCATAAAGAAGACTCTGCAGTAATTGCTCCCCATCCACACACACTGTAAATCAGAGAGAGAAAGGATCCATAAAGCGCTCTACAATTCCAAAGCCAGACCACTCATTACAGTACATTCATTTATCCAGCTTTCCAGCCATCATGTCCGTACTGTACACCTCATTAACTACAATCTGTACGGAACGTCAACGTTGATGCTCCAACAGGACATTAAATTGAACCAACTGAGCCAAAGACTTAATTGCTTCAGTGATTAGTATCAAGAATCTTCCCTTATTAACGTCAGCATTGCCAGAGATGTAGACATGACTTCACTAAGTAGCAAATCGCCCTCCGCTGGAACAAGCAGCCTTGAAATGACCTCATGACCCTTTTGTGGACCTCTAAGATGCTTCTGGAAACCACTGCACCAGGTCACAGGGATATGTCATAAACCATAGTAATGGGCAGCAAATCATCACAGGCCCATGGCACCCTTTTTAGAGGTTAAAAAGTCACACATTTCCAGATAGTACTTTTGATAGAACTTGAATTAGGTGTGTGGTGCCATCTGCTGGCAAACAAAATAACAACACATCAACTAACAAAAATTGTCTACATGTCTATGGCCAATGTCTTTAAAAATAATACAGTAGAAATAAAGCACACATCTCTGGAAAAAGAAATTAATTTATTGTTTTCTGAGAACCTAAATTTCCACTCACTACGCAGTGCCTAGCTGGGTAAGAAAGATTTTAGTGTGCATGTTTTGCGCATGATAAAAATACAAAAAAAAAAAAAATTATTAATGGGTACAAAAAATACATTTTTTTCTTTCTTTAGCAAACACAATACAAGATGTTTGAGGAACGGAGGTTCATGCAAATCTACTAGTTATAAAAACGTGACTACTAGGTTAAACACCTGTAGCAGTCTACGAACTACAGAAAATGTTAAAAACAAAATAAAATAAGATTCAGCACATGAATCTGCATGTAGTCTTTGTTCAGTGTTTAAAGTCTGTAGTACCTGGCCTTCTAAAGAACTACTGGTTCATATATAAAAATGACTAAATGCTAAAAGCACACACACCGTTAGCCTTATTTGGGCCGACTGATCCAGTGTTTGAGTCCAGAAAATTTTACTCAATAAACAGCATCAGGAATTAAAAAATAATAATAATAAAAAAAAAAACTCACACACGTGTTCACACATTTCTAATCTGGACTCCAAAATAACAGTTCTATGCACATAAACGTTTCAGTGAGGACCTGAATCACAGTGGACCACTTTTTCTTAGTCACTCTGGATAAAAGCGTCTGCCAAATGTGAATGGGATTCCTAGACCTATAGGAGTTATTGCAATGATACATTTCATTTCTTCTTTGATATCATCATTACGAATGTGGATTAAAAAAAACTTCTTTAGAACTAACAAGTGATAGCAATTTTCAGTGACATAATGAAACTGCCATGGCTAAACGTAAACCTCTTACTTTCTACACCTTTAAGAGCCTAATATTCCCAAACTGTCTTGAAATAAAATGGATTTATTGGGAAAAATATTTCAGTTGTTGTGTTTTACCCTATGTTTACACTAGCAAGCGACAAAGCAACAGACCACTAATTATTCTCTACGTTCTATGTACCACGACTTGTCCCAGAGTCACGATCAACCCCTAGTTTGGGAAGCCCTGGTGTACGCCCACATGCAACAACCGTGGTGGTCAAACTACAAGCAACATGAGTGACTTGTCTCTTGCTAGTACGAACGCAGGGTCCTGCAGGTTAGCACCTCTTTCAATCATTCTTGGTTATACGCTATTGAAGAATGGTGGAGAAATCAAAAGGCCACATGTGACAACGGCTGAAAAGCTGCTCACAATTTTCTGTGAATTTGTAACACATTAAACCGTCTTATGTGCGTGTAAACCAATCTCCTTCCACAGTAACTATTAAACATAGGATTAACCCACTCCTTGGTCCTCTACATGACTCATTATTGCCTGTGCAGTACAAAAAAACTATGCCAACCCTCCCAGGGGCTGATAGCATCTATAGAAAATACTACAAAAATCAGTCAAATCAGCCGAAAAATAGCTGAATATGACCAAGTTGAAGTGAAGCAAGAGATGGAGTCTTTTCCCCAGAGTCTCCAGGATCAGTCTGATGCAGTAAAGTGTTCCCGAGTGGCTGTGCCGAGTCCACCCTGCTCTCACGGAGCTGAACAGAGGCTTCGGAAAGCCGTCACACTGCAAGCCGGCTGCTGCTGTTGGTGGCCTGTAGGGGGCTCCACGACTGCTGCGCAGGTTCCTGTGAATAAGATCGTCCCTCGCAGCACGATGTGTTCTCCTCCTTAGGGATGCCGACGACACACATGCGCCGGTGCCGCAAGAGCCGGTCTGTTCTGGAGAAGTTCTGCGAGAGACAGAGAGAGAGAGAGAGAGAGAGAGAGAGAGAAAGCAGAACTAGATGGTCAGGAATTATGTATGATCATGAACAAACATCTCAAACAGAATGCTTCACAGCTGACTGCTGTACAGTGCCATCTAAAAGTTGAAATAATATTTCTCAAACGTCACTAATAGATGCTTTAAAACACTAATTTTTAGTTACTGAGAGCAGTATAATGCATACGAAGTACACACAGAGGCCCATATGAATTCAGTCAACATCAGGTGCTGTAGAATGTCCGCAAGACAACGTAATTCTTATGATCACTTATGTTATAGCAGCTTACAGGCTGTTCCAAAGCACTGACGCTGAAGACTCCTTCCGTAATTGTGAAATAAGCGTCTTCTCAGAGAAAACTTTGCCAAATTAACGATTATATGTTCATCTTTGTTAAATAACATGTATTTTATTACATTTATCAACAGTCCTAGATTATGTGGAGCATCTGCCTTGCAAGTCTCTGTGAATTAGCTGTTACTATAGCAACAATAAACTATGATAGTGTGACATAAACATAAAAACAGCACTATAAGTCTGGACTAGGCTTCAGACTTTGGGCCTACTACACATCAAAGCATCTGCGTTTCTTGTGTGTGTGTGTGTGTGTGTGTGTGTCTGACCTGCTGACAGCGGTCACACTGATAAGGCTTCTCTCCACTGTGCACACGTTTGTGTCTCTCCAGGTGGTAGCGCTGAATAAACCGCATGTCGCACATGTCACACCCGAACGGCTTCTCACCTACACACACATGCAAGGGTTTTACTTCTGGTGTTACTTCTGATGGAAATAAATATTACACTCATAAATTATAAGAATCAGATATACATGTGAACTAGTGGTAGTCACATGACAACAATCTGAGAGGGTGAAGAGCAGCAGGCTCTTCTAAACTTGTGCGTTCTTTTAATATGAAATCATTTTGTAGAAATCAAATGGATTGAGTAAGCAGATTAGTCAATATGCAGCCTGCCTTTTCACTGCATGCTCTAGAAAAACAGGGGAAAATCTCATTGGAAAATCTGAGTGAGGGTTAAATACGAAACAAAAGCAAAAGTTATTGTGGCATTGTGAATAAGAGCATGTCCAAAATGCAAATGCAAATGTCAACGTTAATTCCCTTGTTTGCTAAGGGAAATCATTTACATGCCTATTTACACAGGTTTAGTCATTCAAAATTTGAATATCCATAGAATCTGGATTTGTTGTTGCTTCTGTACCTTTTTTATATTATTAAGTGAAATGGAAAAAAAAAAATCTAATTCTCAAACCATAAACCTCATATGCCTATCAAACACCGTAGTACTGCTGGAAGAGAATAACTTCTCAACTCAGAGGCTTTCATAAGACTCATATGAGTCTCAAGCACATTTAAATCTTTTTTTTTCTCAACAGTCACTATACTTTTATCCGTAATAATGTACCATTTGAATATTTATTTATTTTTCTCTGTTCTTTGTCATTCATTCCTCTAATATATTACTGCGCATAATGAGAACTCTGGAGAACATTTTACAAACGGCAAAACAAAAGTGCTGCATTAATGAAGAGGCATTTTTTTTAAATCGATCATCTATTCTTTGGCGATAGACAGTCGATAAATGCGTTAAAGTGGAAGCAGAAAATGTAAACAACTCTGTTCTGAGAAAATGGAAAGTAAAACTTTACCTTTGACTGTTACAAAGCACTGACACTAGAGACTCCTCCCAGAAAACACCTCCATATCAACACCTTCTGACCAATCAGAATCAAGAATTTAACATCAAATGTTTATGCTACAGCGCTATTATTTCGATATGTTTAAATGTGAAGTCTTTGCTTGCCCTTCTTTACTCAACAACGAACAATAATTCATTTCAGTTTCCAATCAGACATGTAAACACAGCTGTGGATGTCCCAGACTGAAGCAGAACAATCTGAATGGCTTTTACAGGATGTGCTACACTTGAGCAGGAAGTGACACGCTGGCGTTCAGAAGCTCACCTGTGTGAGTGAGGATATGTCGTTTGAGGTGGTAACTGCTGCGGAACGCTCCGTAACAGTGCTCGCAGATGAAGTTCTTCTGCACCTGGGAGTTGAGAGAACCGTCATCGCTTGGTTCAGGCATCTCCACCTGTGTTTGCGCGCACGCGCGCACACACACACACACACACACACACACACACACACACACACACAGAGGCAGGAAAGTATGGTCACTGCTATAGAAGAACATACATGGAAAAAATGATTTCTACAGCCCAGCGGCATGACTTTTATCAAAACTATTTTTCAGTCTTGACTCCTATCTACAAATTCCACGTTTTTGGATTCTGGATTCACACACTTCAGGATGTCATGGGAAAATAATCATCAGCGTTACTGTGGTACAGACAGATGACAGAGCAACACACAGACACACACAGATGGGCTACTTGCCTGCACTTTTTCTCTCACTTTGGTCGGTGTTCCTGACTTCCTGTTTTTCTTCTTTGACTGAGCGTTCTGGCTCGACTGCATGTCCTTCTCCTCCAGCAGTCGGGAAGAGTGGAACTCTCCATCCTTATTAATGAGCTATGAGAGACAAGAGAAGCTAATTAAATCCTGCTTCGTTGTTGTGTTCTTGGTTTTGTTGTTTTGTTTGGTTTGTCTTGTTTTTTATTGCATTCTCTGCTTTACTGTTGTGGTTTTTTTGTGCATTTTCTGATTTTCTGTTGTGTTTTTTGTTTGTTTGTTTTGCATTTTCTGATTTGCTGTTATGTTTTTGTGGCTGTTTTTTTGCATTTTCTGTTTGTTATGCTTTTGGCGTTTTTTTTTTGTTTTTTTTTGCATTTTCTGATTTGCTGTTACGTTTTTGGTTTTGCCATTACATTTTCTGGTTTGCTGTTGTGTTTTTAGGTGTGTTAATGTGGTTTAAACCGTAGTTTCCACGTCCTGGTTGTCTTACCATGGGTGAGCAGCTGACTCCAGATGGTAGCACCATGTGACTGTGGTGACTGTGAGCTTCCTGGTTGTGACTGTGGTTGTGGTTCTGGCTCATTGGAGACGCCATCTTTTTATGGCTGTGTGGAGAACTGGCCTGCATCAGAGCCATACTGGAGAGCACTGCCTCACAGCCCAGCAACCCAGCCTGCCACAAACACACAAATAAACACTCACCGGTTATGACAGTCTGGTGATATGACATTTCATCATTTTTTCTTCTTTTTATTGACCACTACAGAGCACTGGTTTTTGTCGGCTCAAGCTGAATTGATTTCCAGTTAGATATTAAGGCAGATTTTCTAAATGCTTGCAGAGGACACAAAATTATAAATAGGACCAGTTTTCTTTTAATGGAAAGAAAGTTATGACATTGCAGGATTGACAGGGGAAGCATGAGAAATGAAACGGAAAAGGATCAAAATGCAAATAACGTGGGAAGAAAAACACTGACCCATTTCATGTGGTCTCGGACTGGGTTGTTGGAAAGCTGTGACATCGCAGTGATGTGTGTGCGTGTGTTGGGGGGAGAGAGAACGTCGCACTGGGCAGAGAGAATGGATAGGTAACACACAGTCAGCAGGGCTGTGAGCCAAGAAAATATCTAAGACAAGTTTCTCGTAACTCCAGTCAGGAGTCTTCAAGCAGGACGATCACCAGAGGGTACTGGGTTCCAGCCCTCCAGGACTGGAACTGGGGAACCCGGATCTATATACACTCAGAAATAAAGGTCCCAGTATTGTCACTGGGGTAGTACCATCAAAGATACATGGAAACGTGATTATATTGTATCTTAAAAATTATTTAATGTACATAAGTGGACTTTAACGATTACTCGTGAACCTATGAAGATAAGAACCTATGAAAGGTACACTACATGCATCCTCAAAAGTAGAAGATATAGTAATGGTAAAAAAGATGTACCAGTGTTGGTACTACCCTAGCAACAAGGGAAAGTACAGCTTGGTACCTTTACTTCCATGTGTGCAAGGTTACAGAAAATCAGTTCTGGACAGAAGTTGGTTAAATACAAATCAAATATTTTACAGACTACAATGAACAACATGTCATTCTCACACTATTTCATAAATATCAAAATATTGAAAATGTATCAGAGATATACAGCAGATATACAGGGTGTCCCAAAAGTCTCAATATGTAGGGATAATTAACACTTTTTACAAAATGTCTTCCAAAATGTTGCATATTTAGTTTATATTATTTTTTTCAGATTTAAGAATCCATTTGACAAAAGAAGAACGTATTGAAATCCTTCTCATGGCTGGAACAGGAAGCTGTCGCAAGGTTGCGATGGACTTTAACAGGAAACATGGCAAGCACATCAAACACAACACTGTTGCCAAACTTAGTAACAAATTCAGAAAGACTGGAAGTGTTGCGGACCAGCCTGAGAAGTGGACGCCCACCAAGATCCACTGACAAAGACACAATTACATGAGGCTGGCATCCATAGTCACCTATGTATGGAGACTTTTGGGACATGCTGTATATCTTAGGTACATTTTGATACAAAGATACAGCACTGTGCAAAAGTGTTAGGCACATGCAAGGAAATGCTGTAGAGCAAAGATGCCTTCGAAAATAATGAAACTAAATGTTTCTACATTAAAAAAGATACTGTAAAGAGCAGTAAACAGTAATAAATGAAACAAAGTCAATATTTGGTGTGACGATCCTTCACCTTTAAAAAAAAATAGTAGTCTCAGGTACGGTGTGTGTAGTTTTATAAGGAAATGAGCTGTAAGTGTTACTCAGCATCTTGCAGAAGCAGCCGCAGTTCTTCCGGAGACTTTGACTGTCGACTCGCTTCTTATTTCTGCAGCGAAACCCAGCAGCCTTCATTATGTCTTTTGTCTGAAAAGTGTCTCTTATGTCATCTGCTGCTTTCTTTACTGACATACAAACATTTTTCTGTAACAGTATAATTTTGTGCCGGAAAACGAATGTTTGGAAATCTAAAATGTTTTTGTACTGAATCAATAATGTAGAAGTCATGAAATAAAAATCTATAACAAAGTTAGTACTTTAAAAAACTTTTGCACAGTACTGTATATAGTACAGATGACTTTTTTTTCCTTCTGTAACTAATGAACTGGATCACGTGATGAGAGGAAACTGCTTCCAGGTCATCAGTCAGTCTGAAATGCCTGATGCAGGTAGCAAGCTTACCATAAACAAACACAGTGCATGTGTACAAGGGTGATGCAGGCAATGAAAAAAGCCACTGTGACGCAACAGTACAGAACAGGCAGATGTATGGCATGAAATTAAATGTTATTATTATAATTTTTTTTAAATAGAAATTTGAATCAGGACTACATAAAATTAGGAATGCAATGAAATACGTGCAAGGCACATTTAGGAAGCACTAGAGAACCAGAAGTAGCCTAAAGAGCTAAAGATTTCACTGGGTACAGAACTGTTTTATTTACTGTATAACTACCTTGGGCTGTGTAGTGCCTATAAATCCAGTGGAGATGTATTTGGGATCTGGCCGTCCTGTTTGTTCAACCCCCCTCCAACACAACACAACACAACACAACACAACACAACACAACAACAGGGCGTGTGTTTATTAAGCGTCACTCACTTTAGCGTGTTCAGACTGTCTTTCAAAATAAAAACCCTCGCTGCTAAGCACTACAAGTAAAGCGCTATGGAGACAGGTTTATTTTAATTTACCTTCCGTTTCTGTGCGAGCAATATTTCTCGTCGGAGTTCCTATTTTTTCCCCCAGTTTACAAACACAGGAAACACCACCGGAAGTGCTCTCAGGGGAGAGCGTGGCACGTGACCAAGAGCCTGTATCGGTTCTTCCGGTACAACAGAGGGCGCTCGAAATCAGGGATGTCAAAAAATGTGCAAAGAAATATCATTTCTATAAGTTTTATAATGTATAAATGGGACATTTGTCTATGTTTATATTTTCATATGTTCATATTTTTCTGATTTCCAGGTTCAGCTGAGAGCTTTTACCTTTGTAAGGTGCTGCTGTTGTGTTCTGAGGCATAAACCCACCAAACACTGAGCAGCTGATTGAAGAAAGGAAAAAAACCAAGCTGTGTTTTTCCAATCTTCAGCTGTCCAGTGTGGGTGAACCTGTCCTCACTGTAGCCTCAGATCCCTGTTTTTGGATTGAACCCAGTGTGATCTTCTGCAATCATAGCCCATCCACGTTAAGATCTCACATGTTGTGAGTGAGTGAAGTGACTTGTGGCCAAGTACAGTGACCCATACTCGGAATTTGTGCTCTGCATTTAACCCATCCAAGTGCACGCACGCACGCACGCACACACACACACACACACACACACACCTGGAGCAGTGGGCAGCCTTTTTTGCTGCGGCACCCGGAGAGCAGTTGGGGGTTCGGTGCCTTGCTCAAGGGTCTCACCTCAGTCGTGGTATTGAGGGTGGAGGAGAGCGCTGGTCATTCATTCCCCCCACCTACAAGCCCTGCCAGACCTGAGACTCGAACCCACGACCTTCAGGTTCACCTTCGGGTTACAAGTCCAACTCTCTAACCACCGTCCAAAAATGGACAGACTGGGTCAAGCTGACAGAAAGGCTCTGGTAACTCAAATAATCACTCTTTACAGCTGTGGTGAGCAGAAATGCATATCAGATCATATCAGAGCATATCAGAACAGTCGTTCTGATATGCTCTGATATGCTGACAGTTTGTCTGACAAACTGCAGCTCACTGGATGTTTATTTGGTTTTTCGCATCATTCTGTATAAACACTAGAGACTGTTGTGTGAGAAAATCCCAGGAGATCAGCCATTTTTGAAAAACCCGCCTGTATGGCAGAAACAATCAGGCCATGATTATAGTTTTTGTATCTATGTGATATTATGCATTGTGCTGCTGCTACATGATTGGCTGATTGGATAATTGTCTAAAAAGTGGTCTATTACATAATATGTTACCCTCTGTACTGACATACAAAATGTTTCTATAACATTTAATTTCTGATGGGGAAAAAAAGCACAATGAAGGCTTCTGAGTTTTGCTGCAAAAAACAAGCAAGTGCAACAGTTCAAGTCTCCAGAAGAGCTGTGTCAGCCAATGACCTTATCAAACTGCACAAATTGTACCTGAGACTACTCATGTATTTTTTTTTTTTAAGCAAAGGTTGCTTTACTGCTGTTTATAGTATTTTTAATGTAGAAACATTTAATTTCATTATTTTTGAAGGCATCTTTGCTTTACAGAATTGTGCCTAAGACTTGTGTCTGTATATGTCTATGGATATAGTACAAAACAGGTTTCAACACAGCTGACATGTCATTTGCTTACAACCAAATTACATTAATTAACCATAATCAGTGCCTTTAAAACCATGCTTAAGGCTACAAATATCCAGTACACATATTTCCAGCAAAGAGGTCACACAGCTCTAGTTCACAAACCATTTTATTGTCAATCTGACATGTTGACACTTGTACTTTGTCCATGAAAAAAAATATCATTCATCGATAAATTAAGTTGGCCACAAACCAGTAGCTCTTGGGTTCTCATTAAGACAAGTCTACACAGTAGGACGTTAAAGTCTGACAGACAGTCTAAGGAAAATTCCACCCTGAAACTCATCATATATGTTTATATGAAAATTTTTTTTTCTGATGTTCTTAGTGACTCTGGTGCTAATTTGTTGGTTATTCCTGTGAGAAGTTGTGATTGTGTGCTGCATTATTGTCACAGGGGAACATCGCTAGCACAATTACAATCTCATTTAATAGGGAAAAAAACTTTTAGCAACGTTCAGTGTCATATTAATGAGATGTCTCATGTAGAATTAGTTGGGACAGCAAATGTTGGACTCCAGAATGCAATGGATGCAATCTAATAAGAAGTGGCACCTGGAGTTACAGCAAAGATTTTGCACGGCAATTTAGGAATCAACGGCGTTGACGGTGGTATTAGCATGAAAAATCTGTTTGAGCAGAGTGTACAGTTGAGGAGGTGAGAGAGCTGGACAGAATAAAGCACTGAAGCGCTGCTGCATCGCCCTTTCTCGGTAGAGGTGAATTCCGAATAGAATCGATTGTGGATAACGCAAGAAACCTTTAGCTCTAGTGAAAACAGACCAAACTGAAGTTAATCCAAAAAAAGTCATCTCAGAATTTATCATAAAATAAATATTTTGCACAAGGGAAGATCATATGTTAATTATAAATACTGATGTGTGAGTTGTTCAGGGTGGATTCTTTCCTTTAAGTAAAAGAAGAAGAAAATGCAGATGTATGCAAATACTCTTATGTATCAAAAGTTGATGCTTACAAAAAAACAACTATAACTAATTCATTACAATGGGTTTACATTCTGACTTATATGGCTACCAGACACCAGGCGCCAATTTATTCTAACCCAGCAATTTCTGCCTCATATATTGATTCATTGCATTAATATACATTCAGTTGTCAGTTTATTATAGCCAGTTTTACCAACATTCATCAGGTACAACTACCCTATAGATGAACAATTCCTGTCTGTAGCCCATCTGTTGCTATGAACCATTTTCAGCCCCCTCTTCTCTGTCCATCAGTGATATTATATCTATAAAGTGCACCAGTATGACAGCAGTACCTAATAAACCGTCCATTTAGCTGATCTAGCACACATAAGTTCTTGATATTACAACATTATTGTCAGTAGGCTATTGACTATAAGAAAAGCTAGAAAAGCTCTCCTTTTTCTTCATTAAAAAATAAAAGTAATAAAATTGACCTAATGCTACATTCAATTTTTATCATGTTGACAAGAGTGAAAAAGGTTGCAGTAAAACTGTAGGGATAGGTGGGTGATGTAAATTAAGATGCAAAAAGGAGTGGCTGTAAAAGTGTAGAAATGATTTATAAAATGATGCTTAAATATTGAAAAAGTAGCCAAGTCTACATGACTGAAGGACTGTGAGGAACTGGGAATATAAAAAGAAAGAAAGAAAGAAAAAGAAAGAACAAACACGAAAGCAGTCTAATCTAAACCTGCACAGGAAGAGGTCTGCTTCGAGTCAAAAGTTGGAAGAAGTCTGGAAGATAAACAAAGTCTACAGCCAGAAAAGAAGAATGAAAGAAGGTTGAACAGGAAGTGATGAATAAAAGAAGCCCCAGCAATGTTTCTAAGAAACTTCATTTAGCAGTTCTAAGTCAGTGGTCCCCAATCTTATCAGCAAAGCACCAGTGCTGTTCCAGCTAAATTACAAACTGATTTATGAATCTCACTGCTTGTCTAAGAAAATCAAAAGGTGATAGAGAGCAACCTTAAAGATTGCCTCTGGAAAGAACAATGATGGACAATGACTAAAGAACGAATGATGAACGGCACCCAGAGCTCATTTACAGGTCTTTCCCCAGCCTCTCAATCTCGTCGAGGAAGAAGTCCAAGTCGCTGTGTCGCAGCTGGGGAGAAAGGATGACCATGCGGAAAAAATTGACTCGACCATCCAGAGGCTGATAACCCACCATCATAGAGCCATGCTTCATCATGCGTTCCTTGATGAGCGGTGCCACCTGGTGGACAAGATTTATCATTACATGATATTTAATATCCTCTAATCAAAAAGCAGCACATATTCAGTAAACACATATTCTGGTCTTCTCCATAGACTAACCTTTGCTAATTTGTCCTGGTAATCTGTGTCATTCTCCTTTCCTCTCAGGCTGGGTGGCACAAACCAGAAGCACACGTTCACAAACTGCGGCTGTGGAGAAATATGAAGGAAACAACATTTACAAGAACTGTTACAGATTGACCTGCTTCAGCCTGTACGGTTGAATAATTTTTAGTTTGACTGAATACTAGCACTTGTGTTCAGTTGTGGACCTGTGTGTGTTTGTGCGAGTGTACACTGCAGACATGTGTGTTTAGTTCTTTATTTAGCTGCGTTTCTGTCTCACATTTGTTTCTAGTCAGTTGGTGGAACTGCAGTTTTAAAGGCACAATAGTCAATATTTTTCAGTTCTTACTAGTTCAAAATAATGTGGAAAATTATATAGAAATGATCAAAAATAATCATTTAAGCCATTGTCTCAGAAAAAGTGTATTACATTGCTGAAAAAAAAAAACAGATTAGAAACCTGCCTTCAGGTCCGGAAGGTTTGTTTGTAATTGGATTGGCCTCTTGTCAGTCATTTTATAGACACACCCCAATGCCCCTTCACATATTCATAAATCATTATTAGGAGAAGTTGCATGTTTACAGAGTTGTAACTCGGCTGTCAAGCAGCTGAATGTCCAAGTGCGCTTGAAAGTGATCTCATGACAGTCCTTGCTAATGGTAACTCTATTTGAACCACCGTTTTGGGGGTGGAGCTTTGTGTACATCGGTGGAAATTGGAGTGAGCTCACTGAATTAAAAAAATCATTCAAATCTTATTCAACTCCACCCATTTAACTATTAGAGACCTATTTTCACAACTCATACCTAATTCACCTTTAACTGTATTAGATTTTAATACAGCAATATTACCTCAGAGACCAGCTGAAACCCTGCTCTTTTCTTCATCTCCTCAACAAGATACCTAAAGCAAACAGCAAGTTAATAATCCATTACCACACTGACTCATGTATTAGAAGATATTAAATATATATGAACTATATTCTGTTTTCTTAAAATCAGAATTGAGGGTTTTTTTTTGTCTTGTTCACCTTCTATTGGCGAAAGCCTTGTCAACGCGGTCAGCGAGGCCCTGCGAGCCGATAGCTTTCCACATGAGCCACAGTTTCAAACAATCCACTTTGCGTCCACACTGGACGGACTTATCCCCGGTGTCCAGATGTGTGTCGTAGAACTTGTCTTGCTGAAACAAATAGGTGGCGTTGGCGCAGTGGCAGTGCATCAGCAGGTTCTGGTGAGAGAAATTGCATAAATAGGTTTTCCAAACTTGTGGCTGAGATCCATGCAAAAGAGAAAAACGAATACCTGTCATTTTCAGAACTAGAACAAAATGTCAAAGGTCATTTTATCATGTGAAGGGTTTTCCCAGGCCGCCACACAATTTTCAGTGCTTGCTTACTTACTTTAATTCTCTCTATGCTGTCTATTGTAACTATTATATTTTTTTTGACAGATTGTACCACAGGATTGTACCGTTGTGTCTCTCAGCAAAATAACGGAGCATTGAAGGCCAGTCATCAGCATTTTATGTGGATTCCAGGTTAGAGAGTTGGCCCTGAACACAACAGAAATAAAACATCAGGCAATAGGAACTGGAAAGAGGAATCTGCTCCCTACTTTTTTGTGGGTGTCACAATAAGCACAGGTTTACTGAACGTTCTCTGGAGGCTGCGGGTTGACATTATTTCCTACGCAACATTAGTGTTAACAAAAGAAGGAGCTTCAAGGTCTTCAATCTTGGTTTTACTTTTTACTCTGCACTTTTTTTGTTTGATGTGAAAAGACATCAATCAGCTGACAAAAGGGAAATTTCCAGGTTTTCCACTGTACCTGATGGGAATGTTATCAAAACATTACTGAAGATTTGCTGTTTCATATCCTTTTAGAGAAAAGGGGTTCTAGGTGAAAAGGGTAAACTGCACTATATGTAGTACAAATTGTATATGATGTACACTACAGCAGTATGCGATTTTGAATGCAGCCCATAAGAAAAAAATGATTTCTCCTCCATGTTCGTCAAAGTTTCCTCATTGTTCCTCCATGGTAGATGGTTAACAATTCTAGCATTCTAAAGCAGGTTTATTTGGAACCTTTTCTGAACTTTTATTTCTAAGTGTAGTGTTTCAAAACGTTATACTCTCCACTATTTCTGGCTTTACCCTTATGTCCCTGTTTAGTACTCTCGGTACCCTAGCACAAATGGCAACATAGCTACAGTACAGGTCACTTCAGTGGAAAAAGAATAAGCGATATGTATATACCTTTCAATTCCTGCTATTAGATGTTTGTGCTTCTTGGAAAACAGCACACTTCCTCCCCAAGCAGCCTATGGAACGGATAAAGGAGAAGGCAATCTATTACAACAAGGCTGCTTATCTGTACTTTCAGATGACTTTCTGTTCCTTGACCAGTTTAGACATTACTTACTATTTTCTCAGAGCTAATGAAATAACATTTTGTGCTTGCATAATAATCCAAAGGTGCTGTACATTCAGGGGAATTACTTTACACTAGTGTCTCATGTTATCATGTGTCATGCTCCATGTGGATTTATGCAATACGACTGCTGATAAAGAGGACGTGACTTACATCAACGTGCATCCACATTCCGTTCCTCTCAGTTATGTCAGCGATGCACTCCAGGGGGTCAAAGGCTCCTTGTACAGTGGAGCCGGCTGTAGCGTTGACAAAAAACGGGTAAGCACCCTGTAGTAAAGAGAACATGCTAATCAAATGCCAACCACCACATTTTCATTATCGCAGTCATACGGAGTCACCTCTAAACCCCATACATAGATCGGAGTATAAAAATGTGGCACATTAAAACCACAGCCAGATTGTAAGGTGTTTCTTTGTTCATGATTTGCATTTAATTTCATGATTAATACAATGTAATGGAAAAGTCAGTTGGAAGGATAATGCATATACTTGTGATTTGGCATGAACAATTTTAGCTTCAAGGTCTTCTGGGATCATTCTGCCACTGTGGGTACAAAGAGGTTGAAGAATGATGAAGTGGACTCCAGGCGACGTGGCGTATGCAGAAAAGACAAGCAAAGGCCTTGTATAAACTAATGTACCTTTCGTCCACTTTCACGTGGTAAACGTTCTCCGTCCCAATACCTAGGAATGCAGCTGATTTTTTCATCGAATAGTGGCTCTGCAAGGAACAAGGGTGGAGTTTGATTTATACTCTTACTCAAATAAATTTCAAAGAAAAAAAACCCCCATACTTTTTACTCCTTTATTTTCATTCTGACCTACAAAAACAAATCAAATCTCAAATGGAATGACATTGTTTTTTATTAGTAAGATGACGTCTTTTGCTGGAGTTGCCAATTCATGTCTCATTTGCCTCTGATGTAAACTGAAATACCTGCCTGGACCATCAAATCTAAAAAAGTATGTTAAGTTAACTTTAAAGTTTGTTAAATCATGTAGTAAAGTTTCGAAATTTAGCTAGTTAGTTAAATTTGCTAGCTAGTAATGGTGCATTGTAAATATAATGTACCTTAGCATTCAGTCCAAAAGGGCTGTTAAACATTAGCTAACCAGCAAGCTATATTCTATGTATGTCTGAGTTAGCAGAATATTTTCATAATGACTGATTGTTTAGCGAACTAGCTAGACAGGTAGGATTGGACATGACGAACTTGTGGTCAGCTTTTTTTTTATCTGTTAAAAATATTTATTTTTTACTGTTTAATACTTGAGTATGTTAAAATGTAGATACTTTTTGACATTCAGTTAAGTAGATTTTTGCCTCCATAATTCTTTTGATTGATTTTGATGTAGCACCCATACGTCTACTTGAGTACAGTTTCCCTGTACTTTTCCTAACCCTTGCAAGAAATATGACAAAGCATTTGCTGAACAATTTTAACGAAATCGGGTGATACACACAAAGCAGTTGTGATGATATTTATCCTTATCTTTACCTCCTGTGATGTGAACACAGCCAGATGTGGGACAGACCACAGGCCTTGCGTCTTCACCTGCGGAAACGCCCAATATCGAGCCACATTCATGGCATACATGTTAGAAATGGAGCCTCCTGGGCAGAATATGCCGTCCCCCTCGGACCAGCCCACTAGGGAACGCAGACTGCGGAGAACCACATCCTCCATCAGAACAAAGACCGGAGCCACCTCATAGGTGTACCTGAAAGATACACCATTTTAAACTTTTGCAGATTCTGAGCTAGACATCAGCTATGTATGGCATAAAACACTTGTGGGATGCTGTTATAGGAAAATAATCAACGATGGGATGGAGTGGTGAGGCAACAAATGAAGCGGAGTTACTCTTATCACCCAGAATTTGATTAAACTTAAAGTAACAGCTTTACCTCAGACTGTTACTGACACTGAAGACATAAAATTACACTGTTTCAGTATTTAAATGCACATTTATTATCTGAATTAGTCGTTATTAATGAAATGTATTAGAACGAGTGTATTAATATGTTTTGTCTTGCAGCTGAGCTACCGACAGAGTTCCTTTTATAGCAAATTAATCAACCCAATCTGACCAATCTGTTATGGTTAAACTGCTATGCTGTAGATAATAGCACCACAAAAATGAGAAAACTTATCAAAATATTTTAGCAGCTACCCTTTACTAAATAATATATACTTGTCATTAACGTACTCATCTAGTAAGCCGGTGCTATGGTGTACTGAAAACCCTGATATTGGGTTCTAGGGTTATAATGTTATGACATTTTCATATAGTTCCACTCCATATTCTATGTCTTGCATCTTTGTTTATACATTTTTATAATACAATGTTGCTTAAGTCTAAATGTTGATAAGGAGACATTTATATAAAGGAGTCTCCAGCTTCAGTGTTTTGTAACAGTCAGGAATTTTGCCACCACAGGACAGTCTTGATGACAGAGGGAGTGAAGAAAAGAGAGACTGGTGAGGGACTGATGGACGTTCCACAACAACAAATGCAATTATCAATAGTTAAAGTTCTACTTCACATCACACAAATCCATCAAGCATTATTTTTGGCCATGTGTTTTATTTGTCACATAATGCAATACACATGCTTGGTTATCGCTTTTTGACTCCGGCTTTACTGCTGCCTCCCAACACAGACGAGGCGCTCTGCTTTGATGCATTGGTAAATCCTGGACTATATGCCAGTGACCCTTGGAGTGGCATGACGACGCTGCACATGCATGCAATGAAAAATAAAAATGTATTTCTTGGATATTTTCAGAACTTCCTCCACTTTGATGATACATGACGGACATGCAGTGATCTGTTCCTAAAATTATCACAATGTTAAAACTTTCTTTGACGGTCCAAGATACACAGTCTATCTTACAGTGACCTTTGTGCTGCATTGCTCTGAGAAAAAGAAACAGGCTGTTTATTGTGTCTATAACATGAAGGCTATTGCGGTTATTCAGCAGGTGTATCATCTAGTAGAGACAGTAGTAATGCTCTTATCGTTGCTTCAAGGGCACACACTTGTGCCAACTAGGTCGCACTTACTGACTGGTGTTGAGTGTCTCTGTGAGGAGGCGTCCAGTCAGGGCATGGTAGTCCACTCCAGCGAACAGCTGATTGAAGAAGCGAGGGTGATCTGGAAAGAAAGAACAAGCAGCTGCAGATTTCCTTTAGGCCTCAGTTCATTCATAATGAACAAGCAGAGATGAAGGTGGCTTACTGGTTTTCACACTGTATTTGGCGACATCGTGTACTCTCTGCAGCAGCTTTTCATAAGATTCCCCATGGTCTCTCAGCTCCAAGTCCAAAAGATCCCTCAGTTGGTCAGGGTCCTTCCACTCACACACCTGTAAATGTATAGACATGGTTTGTTACATACAGACTGTTGCATCTTGTGCTACATTACGCTTAAAATGAATGTTTTACTTATGTGACCTTTTCCTTCACATCGGTAGCCTTATGAACCGCCTCCTCCAGGATCACTTTAAAAGCCTCGGAGAGGAACTGCTCACCAACTGAACGGTTCAGTTCAGCTTCATCCACATGAAGGTGGCCATTTGTGACTTCGCTCATAGTGTGCTCTAATGAATTGAACAAAATTATAGTAAAATGTAACTAAATAAAAAGATGAGGCTGATATGACATCAGATTTTTGTGGATTTCCTTGTAACAGTTGATCTAATTAACACAATTATCATAATTTGCTAAGATATGTTTGCTTCTTTAGCTTTGAACTGGAGCTACGAGGGTAATGTAGTAGTTCACAAACGATGCACTTCTATATCACCCAATTTTTTTTTCCAGTAAAGTTTTGACTCTAACTGTATCCAGCTATTTGATAATATAAGCACGAAGAAAACAAAAACACCAGTAATCTTCAACTCCAGATAGACTGGATGAGCGAGGAATTAATCTTGATCATAACTGTAATGACAAATGCTGATCCACTAAATGAGAAAGAAGTGAATCTTGGTTGTGAAATGATTCACTGACTCAAATGCTGATCTGCTAAGCATGATGGGAGTGAATCTCTCTCATGAAATGATACACTGACTCAAACATTGATCTGGTGAGAGAAGTGAATCTCAGTCATGATCAAAAGGGTTAAGTGATTCAAACACTGATCCTTTAAACAAGGAGAGACTCTCGGTTATAACTAAAATTACATTTACATTTATTCATTTAGAAGAGACTTATCCAAAGTGACTTACAAATGAGAAAGTGATGCTGACTCAACACTGACTCAAACACTGATCCACTATGCAAGAGAGAAGTGAATCTTGGTCATGAAATGATACATTTATTCAAACACTGATCCACATAAAAAAAGAGAGGATCCAGTCTCGGTTGTGAAATGATTCACTGATTCAGAGTTTGATTCAGTGAATCTTTTTATGACTTTGGTTCACTGTGAAATGATTCACTGACTCAAACGCTGATCTTAAAAATGGGAGAGAAGTGAATTTTGGTCATGGCCAAAATGATTCACTGACTCAAACAATGATCCCCTAAACAAGAGAGTGAATTCGCCATGACCATAATTCACTGCTCTCTTATTTAACAAATCAGTGTTTGAGTCAGTGAATCATTTCACAATGATCTTGGTCATAAAATGAGAAATCTAGATCATGGTCAATAAATGATTTACAAACAATGATCCACTGACAGAGAGAGGAGTGAATCTTGCACCTGAAATGATTCACTGACTCAAACACCGATCTGCTAACTGGAAGAGAAGTGGATTATGGTTATGGCCAAAATCATTCACTGACTGAAACTCTGATCCACTGAAAGAGAAGGCAGTGAATCACTGTCATGTGATGATAGGGAGTGAAATGGTGGTAATGGATACTGATTCATTCACTGATACTTACAAAAAGTGAAAAAACTGAATCCTTCTCAAACCAAATGTACAAATGGTAATATAGTTCCAGTTTGAAATTTAATTCAAAATTATGGATTCTCCCTGCACTTTTGCAATATCTATCTATCTATCTATCGATCTATATATATATATATATATATATATATATATATATATATATACACACATACATACACTCCTTTATTTATTGAAAATATTTTGGGTGAGAATGACTTACATTAGGAAAGTAGTTCAAGAAGGAAACATCAGACACATGTTTGTCTGTTGTCAGAAACATATTCTGCCTGCTAACTATATCTGAGGTAAGTGAAAAATTGTTTAATTATTGTGAAAAATTGTTTAGTTATTAAAAATAACCTTAATTATGCATTCAGTTCAATGCAGTTCAGGCTTCCTGGCATCATGCAAACAGCAGCTCTGTTTCATCTGCTCAATCACTTTGCATTTTTAAAGACAGTTTGTCCACATTGTGCAGTATTAGTCTCAAAACACATGCAATATTTTTTCTCTTAAAAATATTTAAAAATAGTTTATCATTTTCTCCTTGTGTTTAAAGTGCAAATGTGTCAATCTGTCAGCACAGGACACTTTTTCAGCAGGAATAAAGCTTTTTCTCACCTATAGTAACGGTTGAACTCATCTCTGCTGTCCTCAGTGTGCTCTGAAGTCGCACTTAAACCTATAAGTAATCCGATATTATGTCTAATTTAAGCAGGACGGCTGACCAATGAGAAGCGAGCAGTGAGGACGCATCGGCACGCCATTGGACCAGAGAGGCTGGACTTCTGCTGTCCGCAAAACTCCATGAAGCAGCAACTCGGAAAGGCAGTGAACCAAAAATAGCACAGAATTAACATTCTGTTATCAGCCATTTTTAACCTCGACTATTCTTTTCTAACCAATTGGGGGGAAAAGCATGGCTGTATGGTTATAACATGCACGAGCCTATTTATGAAGAAGTCTGAAAGATAGATATCATTTATAACATACTTTTTTATCCATATGCATGGATGTAAGATATAAGAGCCCATTTTAATGTCATAAAAAATTTGTCATAAAATTTTAACGACATAACAACACAACATAACAACAGATAACACATCATTATCATTAAGATTATCCTCTAACATACTGGGCTCATTTAAATCATTATGCCATTAAACAGAGAAAAAATATCCAAAGCAAATATAACATTCATTAAAAGAAAAAAGAAAAAAACTCAAACATAAATGGTTTCTTGGTATAATTAGAAAATGGCGTGTATTCAGATTATACTAGTTGTTGTTCACACACACCAATCATCGATCGCATCGTTTACATAAAATTCAAGATGAACCAATCAGCGACCAGCTTCCAAAACGCGTTAAAATCGTAGCTTTAAGCTCGTCAGTGGTCACGTGATCATACATTTGTTCACCTGTGATTAATGAGTAAGATGTGATCACATGGGGAAAACATGTGAAGGTGCACATGTGACCTCAAGTGAACTCATGTGAGAGCATGTGAATGATGTGATCACGTGGGGAAAAAGTATTATTTATGCGAATAATGAACGCACATACCATACATATATACAAAATATACATATATATCTGAATCAGGAGTGAAAGTCACATGTGAAAATAAAAACTACATGTGAAGTGTCCAAAAAAGTTTTTCATGGGACTTTTCTGTAATGGTGATTAATTTCCTATTGCATCAGCTTTGTGCATTGACACACACTTTCCAGTGACACCATTTACAGAAAACCTACAGTAAGCTACCCAGTGAGACGCACACCTCTCAAGAAAACACAATTTAAGTGCAAGCTCTAAAGCATTTACACCAAACAAGGTAGCAGGACGAATCACATTCAGATCAAACTCAGATAATTCAACATTTAACACCTAAATTCTGCATTTTAAGAAAAATGGAGCAGTCTACACTTTTGCACTTGCGCAGTCTACACATCTCAGATCAGCCCATAATAAGCCTACAATAAATACAAAATTATAAATCAGACAAAAATCTAAATTACGTTATAAAACCTGATAAAACTGTCACTCATTTACTTTGAATACTTTTCACCACTAAGTCAATAATTAACCCCAGAATTTTTTTCTATTTACCTAAAATGGACTCAAGGACACAAACATAAAAAAGATAAAAAAGACCATCAGGTGAATAAATAAGAAAGGGGGGAAATAAGAATAACTAAAACCACACTAATGTTGCATTAAGGGTAAATTTCCTCACATATCTTTTAAGCTGATGAAATGGAAAAAGTCACTTTTATAGCTGTGGGATAAAAATATGCCATGCAGTCTGGCTGTTGAGGCAATGGAATCGTACAAAGCTCCTCCTCCGATCTGATTACTTGGCACACAGTACAAGGGTGAACAAGGGTGAAAAACCCGGGTGAAAACCCATCAGGGTGAAACAACGTGATACTTGCCGAGAGAACAAAGTTCACCATGGAAGCAGCAGATAAATTGTTTAAGTTGGAACAAAAAAAAGCTTCCTTTGGACACTCCATGTGTGTGCTGGAATTCTCCATGAAAAAGCTCAGCTAATGCAGACTCCAAAATGAGATTTAAATAATAATAATAATAAAATACAGTTACTATAAATGCAGTTATGGAAACCAATCTGGTCAGTTTAAAACCTTCATTTAAAAAATTAATCACAAAACATATGAACTGAAAGAAATACATGAACTTACTGAAAGAGGACATAGTAGATGTCACAGTGGAGTAGTTTTCCAAGTAAAGGCCGAGCATAGACAAAGCTCAAATACATTTTAGTTTAGTGTATTTTTAATTTGGCTTTTCATTGAAAGTACTCCTTCTGTTTTGGTAGTTATGTGCACATTGAATTTTTATTTAACTGTTTTAAAATGTGTTGAATAATTTTATCCTTACTTTTTATTGTATGCATTTTATTCTATTTTATGCATATTTTCATTTTATTAAATTTTCACTTCATCTTTTATTTTATCTTTGTACAGCATGTAGAGCTACCACTCTATAAATAAATGTATTATTATTATTATTAGACACAAAATGACATGTCTCTGATCACTCTGATTATTTCAGTGTAATTCAAGGCTTAGCTGGTTTGCTATAAAGAGCAGTTTCTGCTTTTTCTGTCCTTATGTACAGCCTGATCCTAGACTAACTAAATCACAAATTTACTCTAAGGTGCTCAGTAAGCAGTTCACATAAGGACACAGTCGGTACTGTTTTGATAATGGGGATGAAATTCAGCATATAAGACTGTGCAATTTTTTTAAAAAGAAGAATTAACTCTGTAACTCAGTGAGATCAAGATTTTTTTTAAAAAAATATTTTTATGCAACCAGTACAAACGTACAAATATTACAAGAGATATAAAAAATACAAAGCACAGAACTTTGTATATATAAATCCATACTAACATAAAACATACTTTTTGCACATGCAAATTTATGGAAAAACTAAAACCTGTTTCTGAGAGAACCATGTGCACCATGAACCACATCGGAATGTATCAGTACATTTAACCATATTTTATATAATATTTTATAAAATTATATTTTAGTGCAGCACATATGAGAACATGCCAACTAGAAAGCTTGTGCATGTGACAAAATTCTTGAATTGTGGATTTATATACAACAAATAAAATAAAATAAAATAAAATCGAGGAAGTAAATCTGTCCATGTAACTACTCTGAGACCTCCCCTATGATCTAATATTTACAGGTGCTTAAAATCATCACACATCCACCTTAGTAATTATGTGTAATGAGAACAGAAAGCAGTAATTCTAGCTCTAGCTCTCCTCAAGCAGGAAGTCGATGCTCCCGGGCGTCACAGCGAATTCCGCCTGTGTGAGGAGTGAGTGCAGGCGAGTGGCTGAGGCGTTATCCTTCTCTCGCATGCTCCAGAGCCGCAGCATGCTGAACACCCGCTCTCTGTGGCTGTATGGGTTCTCCTCTACGATCTGCTCCAGCTTGACGCTGGAGATCTCCAGCGCCAACCTGCCCACCTCCTTCCAGTCTGTGCCAATGTGGCGAGCCACCATCATGAGCTGCTTCTCCGTCACCGTCCTGCTGCCTGGTTGGAAAGAGAACCATGTCACTGAGATGGCAAGAACATCCGAAATGTGTTAGCAGGAAGTCTAGACATGAGTTAATCTACAAAATAAAAACCTAATTTAGAGTCGGGATAAAGAACTCAAGAAACCTCAGTCTGGGAATCGTACTTTTTTTTACATTATGTGGCTGCTTTCTGGGAACTTCTTCTTCTGGTTGCTTTTCTTTGCTTTTCTTCCTCTTCTTCCCTACAAGGTAAGAATTATTTAACGTTAAGCTATTGTTATTACAATTTAAATTTCTGGTATTATTATTTATCCATCACGGTTGCTATGTTACCTGTAGCGATCGATTTGCTCAGAGGCAGCTCGCTGAGAAATCCCAGTTTAGGAAATGCCTCCTGTATCTCTTTTTCCTTTAAAAGACTCAGGAATATCTGAACACGTTTTCTGTCTTTCCTCATCATGTAATCCAGGATATCCCGAGCCTTATCCCACGGCACTGCAGAGGCTTTGACGTGGTCATATTCTTTCTGGGTCAGTAAGCGGGATGAATGGCAGTGCTGGAGCAGAAAGTCAGGATCTCCACACAGAGCATCTATCAGCTGTAGTTTAAACTTCTGTATGAGCCTAGCGCCACCTGCTGGCTCTACAGCCATTCTTTCCTAAATTATTCTCCAAGTTCCTCCTGAAACAAAGTAGAGACATAGTGTTGACTTACATAATTACAATACACATGTAAATATTTTACAGCACTATGAAGTTTGAGAGGACCAAATCAGTTAACTTGCCACAGTAACACTGAGTAATATACTGGAAAATACATTTTTGTGAAGAAAATCTAAAATGTACTGGTACATGTTTCCTTTACAAACAACAGAGGCCGCTGTTTCAATTATTCCGCTTCAGTAAATGCGTTATCTTGGATACAATTGTGCTTTAAGTGAGTACTTTGTTTATATTTTCATTAGTAAATATTGCAGGCAGGTACATGTGAGGAATAAAAGATGACATGTCATGCTGTTATAGGAAAATAATCCACGACTGGGTGGTGTGATGAGACCTGACATAAAGCAGAGTCACTGTTACCCCCCACAAGTTGATTACTTTCCAATAGCGGCACATCTTGAAATGTTTTATTTCTCTCATACCACAGCAATTTGCCAACGGTTACATTTTTAAATTTACTAAAAAATAACACATTGTCCTTTGTAACCATTTATTACGGATAATGCGGTGGAATGTCCACAAAAAACGATAACGTAGAATGAGCACATTAATATAAACCTCTGATTTGCCTTGCAGTCGGAACTACTGTCAGAGCTGCCGTTATAGAAAATTAGGCAACACCTTCTGACCAATCAGGTTCGAGATGACAACAGTGCTGTGCTATAAGCAAAAATAATAACTGTGGGTGCTGGCAGGAGTGGGATTTTTTTTTTTTTTAAATGGTCCTTTGCAGAAAAGATGATTGTGTTTAGGCATGCCATTACCAACAAGAATTAAAAATGAAAGACACAAAAGCACAACATATAATTTTGACCATTTTTGGTACTTGGGATAATTAATGAACTTAAAACATGTTGTTGGTTTCATCATTTTGAAGCGAGGGGTTTTGTGCTGTTTAAAAGGCTGGAACAAACCTGTTTTTGGTAAATGTTTTTGGTAAATTTTTCAGCAGCTGCTGAATGACTCTTTCCTGGTTGCTGTTCATTACCTTAAACATGATACAGACTACATCTTAACAATTCACCCTGTCTGGTTTGAATAGCTGGCCTTTGGCTAATTAATAGCCTTGTTTATCCTCGCTGACTTTATAATCGATGACTTGTAAAGTCCTGTAGATATCCTGCTTAACAGTGGAAAAACATGTAAGGACTGAATCTAGCTTGAGCTCTGATGCATTTCAACACTGCTTTTGTGTCTCGGATGATGTTTGGCTACAGACTACTTACTTTCAACATGCCTTTATTTAGGTAGTTTAAAATACTAAACTCTGAGAATGAGACTTTTAATAGTCTCACTGAGTCTCCATGTAAAGTCAAGCATGGTCTAATTAATTCTGTGCCACCTTTTCATAAAATTTCACATTCAATTCAGTTTATTTGTATAGCGCTTTACAAGCGCTAAGTCTTCTCTTAAAGTGTAATAAAAATATCAAATCTCAGAAACAGAACAGAAAAAATGTTTGAGTCACTGTTTTGTACATTTGCGACAACAGTATTATCTGTATCTTGTTGATGAGAGAGGTCAGAGCAGAACTGCCAGACTGAGCCGAGCTGACAGGAAGTCTACATTAACTCAAATAACCACTCTTTACAACCGTGGTGAGCAGAAAAGCATCTCAGAAAAGCACGACATGCCAAACCTTGAGGCAGATGAACTACAACAGCAAAAGACCACATCTGAGAACAGGACTGTGAGGCTACACTGGGCACAGGCTCATCCTAACTGTACAGCTGAGGACCAGGTGATGTTTTTCCAGTCCTGGTGAACCCCACCGTGGTCTTCTGCTGCTGGAGCACATCCACCTCAAGGTTCAAGCGTTATACTTTCTGAGATGCTTTTCTGCTCACCACAGTTGTTAAATCCTCTCCCTAATTAGAATATTACAGAGGAATTTCCCAAAGGAATTGTTGGATTTACTTCATATCTTATATTGAAATATGACACAAGAAATATTTTTTCCAACAGTTCTTTATAAGTCTTTCTCCTGAGAGTCTTCACAGTGAAATAAATATTTTAGTTCCAACAAGATCAAAAGACTAGTTTGTAAATTTATTTATATTGCACACTTAATTAGATGAAGCCTCATTTGCATTAGAAAAAATAAATAAAAGTGAGTTCTAATACAAAAAAAGTATCAATATCACTAATCAAATGGTAAAGACTGACTGTGCTAGCCACTGTTTTAAAAGACTGCTCTATTAACCTGAAGTGTGTTGTCTTAGATGACATTAACTTTATAATAAGTGTGTGTTGTTTATATAAATCTCAACACATTGTAGGAACAGCTCATTTACCTGCACAAAGCTGTTTGTAGAGTCTCCAAGAGTCTTTCAGCTCATCTTCCACTCACTGCTTCATGAACGTGTCCCGGATGTAATGTTTATACACAGCTGTGTCTGAATGTGTATATTATAGTTTCATACAGAGCTTGGGAAGTTTTCTAAACTGAATCTTCAGCTCTATCTGAGCACTTACTATGTTACTATTGTCACTGTGTTGTGTTTTTCCCGGTCTGTGTTTTTCCTCCTTCCTGTAGTGAGAGTGAACACTGATGTCTGTGCTGCCACCTGCAGGCAGGAGGGTTAAACTACACCCACCCACAACCTGTAAGCACTTTAATAACAACCTGCTACTACAACAACAACAGCTACAACAACAACAAAAACATCAGCAGCAGCAAGAACAACAATAAAAACAAAAACAACAGGAGCAGCAGCAGCAGCTACAACAACAACAGCAACAGTAACAACACAACAACAGCTACAACAACAACAGCAACAGTAACAACACAACAACAGCTACAACAACAACAGCAACAGTAACAACACAACAACAGCTACAACAACAGCAACAGTAACAACACAAAAAAAAAACAACAGCAGCAGCTACAATAACACAACAACAGCAGCAACAACAACAACAATAATAAATAGAAATAGAAATGTTCATGTATCAAAATGTTTTACAATGTGAAATAAAAAAAAGATTAAAATACCATAATAATAATAATAATAATAATAATAATAATAATAAAGAAACATTTATACATTTATAAAAATGTTTTACAGTGTGAAGTAAAAGCAGAAATAAATAAATTGTCATCAAAATAAAATACTAAAATAGCATAATAATAATAATAATAATAATAATAATAATAGTGACAGAAAGAATAATAATAATAATCTAAAATATATAAATATATAATAAGATGTGTGGAAAAATAAAATACAATAATTAAAATAATATAAAAGCAATGTACTCTAATTGTGCCAGTAAAAGTTTGGCAAATAATAAAAGCTAGTTAAATGTTAACAGAAAATTGATTTAGCTGAAATGAAATGGAAGAAGAAAAGGTTTTTAAGCTATTTAAAAAAAAAAACAACAACAACATCTGTGACAGATGGAGCCTGGAACATGTTTACGGTAATGTGTTCCAGATATCTGGTGCATAAAAACAAAATGGTGCTTCACCAAACCTTTTACATTTCAGACATTCTCTAATTTCCTTGCATAAAATATCCTTTATTTCTTTATTAATGTACTAGTTAATTATTAAGCTAATACATATTGTATCACAGTATTCAGTATTATGGCTATAGTAGTCTATAAATAAAGTAACTTGCAATTCCATAGTGAATTACCAGATGAGCCTACTCTAGTGACCACTAAACATATAAATAAATGACCCTTGGTTTGTTTCAGCCTGTGGAAGTGGAAAAAATACCTATATAATATAATATAATATATTATAATATAGGTTCTACAGTTTAAACATGAAGAACCTTAATGTCCTTCTTTTATATGTGTATGTGTGTATGTGTGTATTGTAGTGTTGTTGTTGCCAACATGGCGGCTTACCTATACTTACAGGTAATACCAAACTATATACTTTTTTGTTTGTTTGTTTTTTTCAATTATAAGCGATGAATCTAAATGCTATTGTATTCTAACTCGTTTTACCTTCACGTGCCATTAAAGACGTTTTAATATGAAACCAGGTGGTTCATGAATATGCTAATGAGCGGATGACGTCACCGGGTGACTTCGGCGGCCGTCTGGGAGTTTGCTGAGGTGCAGCGTGCAAGTGGACTGTGTGAGTGAGCGTCTTATCAGTGTTATATTAAAAATATATTCACTAATGGTACGAGCTAATGCTGAGTAGGCTAAGCATGTGACGTAATGCAAGAAGAAGTGCAATGCTCACCTTTAACGTGATTAAACTCTAATATATGAGTCGCTAGTTACAAGCATGATCCAGAGGAAGTGTTAGTTGCTGTTGTTCTTTTGCAACCTCTGAGGTGGCATGGTGGTTATTTTATTTTAATAAGGCGTGGCCATGAATTACCACACTGAGGTCACGAGATAATATTTCGAGCCTACAGTATCTCGTGCGTACGACTTTTTATTATATTCATTATATTGTGGCCATCAGTTGTGTAACTTAAACCCACAACGTCATATGTTGTTGAAGGTCATACTCATTTACATGGCCTCCAGTTAATTATCTGAATAATAAAAAGTCTATTCACAGGCTACTGGGTTATCCATGTAACAACTTTAGTATGTGCATCTTTACAAAACCGAAGTGTAATATTATCAGTCATGAGCCTGTTCAGGTTCCTGTGGCCACACTGGTCCAATTCAATTGATTTTTTCATCTCAGCCATTTTAAAATTTAGTAGCTGCCACGAAATAGATCTCATGAGGCTTAACTCATGCTTGACTTGTGGCCTTAATAGGCCATTTATTTATTAGTGGATACAACTTCTTAAAAATAACCGCCATGTCACCTCAGAGGCTCTGTACTATTCTTCAGGAAAGGAGGCAAAACATAGATCTTTTTTTTGTTTAACATTCAGGATCAAGAGAAAGTAAGCAATTCACTGCACAAACAGCCAGCAATGATTTTATTTACCCACCACTGTTAAAGCAAGACACTTGTGGTTATGGTGAGAAGGAAGTTGTTTGAAGAAAAAAAAAAGTCTACAAAGATGTGACTCAGAATACTCTGGAAAGACACCCCGGAGGGCAGCGCTGTTAAAACAGGTGCTTTCCAACCTGTGTAAGGTTCCCAGGATCAGTCATGTTATTTTCATCAGTAGTCACTGAGATTTATTCCTCTGATTGTTAGAAAATTATAAGTGACTCAAATAAGCGTCTCATTAAGGCTTACGTTACGGCTGGAACTCTGGTTGAAATCATGACTGTGAATATGAAATATATGAATATGAACTAAAAAAGGAATTTAATAAACTAAACCTTAAAAAGTTGATGGCATGCTGGAGGAAGGCACTAGAGCTGGGAGCAGCGTTCAGTTCAAGCAGGAGATATGCATCAACTTGACCAAACATCCTCTCATTTTTCACTTTTGCTTCCATTTCCGTATCAGAGAACATGCTTTCCTGAGCTGATTTCACACCTCACTGCCTGCTTTGAATGCTTCAGCAGAGATTGCGTAGTGCGACAATGGGAATTCATTTTTCAGGTTGAGGATAGACTGAATGGCGTCGTTGTGGGTTAAGTAACCTACAGTAAAGCCAGTGTCGTACACATCGCACATATGGAGCATGAAGAGTAAATGTTTTACAAGTAGTGCTGCAAACGCAGTCCCATGTGGTTTATAGAGCTCTGTTGCTTGGACCAAAACTCCGTGGGACTTCTAAAGCCATGAAAAGCACGCTCAGCTATTTACCGTCCCAAGAGAATGAGTTAAACTTACAGCCTTGTAAATATTTGCCTCTTTGTATGCTGAGGTGAACGAGTGCCTCAGGACGTTCTGCAGACGTTTACACTCCGTTTCTCTTACCAGTACACTGTGGAACAATTCGAGGAAGGCATGGCTTCATGAGAGAACTGAAGAGATGTTAAGATGTATTCCTGTGAGTCACTCATCCTAAGTGGGCATGAAATGTCTGTGCTGGTTAACATATCTTAAAGGTGCAGTAGCCAATTTTTTTTTTGTTTCTTACTTGTACAAATAACCTGGAAGATATGTAGAACATCATAAAAAAAAAACCCCACAATTGATTAAGTCGTGGCCTCAGCAAAAGTGTGTAAAGTTGCTGAGAAAATGGATTTTGAATTTTATGAATTTTATAGATACTGTACTCTACAGGCCACTGTTGATCCTGGGGGCGGATCTTCATGAGCATGGGCGGGAATCATTCAAATGTCGAACCCACCCAACCTTGAGAAGAAAAACCTTTTCCCAATGCACCTTTAAAGCCAGGGTTCTCAAAGTGGGGTCTGTGAAGTATTCCCTGCAAAATAAATTGAGAATCCGTACCTTAAAGAGCTCTAAAACTTTTTTTTTTCCCCGATTCTGAGTTTGTTGGCTTAAAGCTTGGGTGGCTAAGCCTGCTCTCACACATGGCATTCATGTGATTAGGATTATGGTGATGAGACCTTTATGTTGACAGCAGGGCTTCCACCATAGAGTGTAATGCTGCTTCATTAAAATATACATTATTGACCAGTTTTGAAAGTATTCTGCTTAAACTCAGCTGATAAGTCACAAAGCGTAGTAGAAGATTTTTTTTTTCAGTAAAAATATTGGCTTAAACCTTTTTCTGAATTTGACTTCATTGCTCATACAAGAAAGCGTCATACCTGACCAGTATTTATTGTTTCCACACTCTTGTATTATACAACAGGTGAGGAATAAAAAACTTCAGGACAAGGGTTTGTAGATAAATAGTCAATGACAGCGTGGTGTGATGCGGCTGATGTGAAGCAGAGTAACTGTTACCACGCCAAGTTGATTACTTTCCAATAACATCGTATCCTGGAGTGTTTTCTTGCTCTTATGCCACAGCAATTTGCTCACAATTACAGCCAATACAACACATTGTGCTTTTTATCCGTTTATAGTTACATTTTATGTTGTGGAACGTCCGTGATACAAGTTACACTTCAGCTATAAACAGTCGTTTCCTCAGCAGCCCCTCTCTGTTTCCTTCTCTTGAAGCTGTTATATAAAATGAATCAACACCTTCTGATAAGAATCAAGATTTCAGCAGCGCTGTGATATAACTGATCATTTCCAGTCAATTTCTTCAGAACTGTAGCATCAGATTGGGTTCAGATATATGACCTCATTTGGAAATGGGTGGAGACTTCCTGGAATTGTCTGGGAATATTCCCAAACCAAATGAGTCATAGCAAGAGGGCCAATGATGCGCGCTCTGAATGGCTGGGACTTACCTGCTAGGTGGAACAAGGAGCTGTGTGCTCATTGGCTGGGAGGAGACAAAGTGCTCACACACACATACACACACACACACACACAGTGTAAAACTTAAGAGTCTGAGAGTTCAGAGAGAGAGCAAGCACACTCACAGGAGGACAGAAACAGCTGAAACAATCTGAAAGCTACAGACTCTTTTAACTTTTGACTTTAAGACGAGGATTAACTCACCACACAGTCCACTTACTCACGGTAGGTAATTTCTTAGTTTCTTTGGAGAAAACTTTGTTTTGCAGTAAAGGATAGGTAGCTGGAGGTTCATTTGTCTAGTACTAATAAATTAGGTTATTTCTGCAGTCACCTTCAAGGTAAAATTGCTTACAATGTGTGAAGTTTTGATCTTGTCACTGCTCTTTGACTAAGCTGTTAGCTTTTCAGAATTTATGTTCATGATGAACTTTCGTTTCTTGTGACGTTAAACCTTTTATATCTTTTATATTACAACCCCAGATCTCATATTATCTTTTTAAGCTTCTTCAGCTTAGCACTGTTGTATAAAAAAAAGATAAAGCCAGCTGAAAGTTGTGTATATAAACAGTGAATCAGAGTGAACCCACATGTGTTTTTTTTCCCCTTTAAATGACAAATCCTGCTCAGATGCATGTTGAAAAATAAAAAGCAGTACTGATGAAATGCTAAAAAGGTAATAGTAAAAATTACAGGACAAACCCCCCCACCCCCCAACACAACGGTTTTGCTGTAAGCGTTTGTCATGTTGAACATGTCCACTGCAGCTGTCTGGCTTTAGAATTTGGAAAAGACACGTCGTCCTCAGGGAGATCAGGAGCGGCCTGTCTTAGCATGCTGGAGTGCTGAGGTAAGGCTGATGTCAACGAGACTAAACTTGTTGGATAACTTTGGAAATGTTTCATCACTCATACAACCGGGTTCATCAGTGAAAGTTTTGCTCTTAAGTTCATTCTGTTTCATTTCCTTAGTTTCTTAGGTCTGGAAAGATGTAGCAAGATGAGTGATGAGACAAAGCGTCTGTTTAAGCGTAGGACTGGAAAACCCCCGGGTTTAATTTAATGTTTTAAGACGCTGACCTCTGACCTGTCAGTGGTTTGTGGGGAAGGTTTGGAATGGTGAAAGGGCTGAATCATATCCTGTGAGCCAACTTTTCTCCACAGATTATACCCCCTCCTCAGAGAGAAAAAAAAAAAATCCAGGATATTGTGAATGAAACATCTTTATTACTGAGGTTTCAGAAATCTTCACAACCAATGCTGCAGGCATTTCTGTCTTAAATCTTACCCAAAAGCCAAATATGTGATCATGGGAACATGAACTTTTAGTTTCACAGGTAAATCTAAACCAAGTGAATCTTCAAACGCACAATTTTTTGTACTTTCCATGTGACCATCATGTGATAGGATCTTTTTTTTTATAGAGCTAGTCTGACTTCTGACCTCTTCTCTGGCATTTATTTGAACCAATCTCGAATTTATAAGTCACTTAAACGTTAAAATCTGTAATTATCCTTACTGTACTGTCTGTAATCATACTGAAACTATTACATTCACTTGGCTTGGACTATCGTTAAAGTCCTCGTTCGTGTTCGTCTGCTTTTTCTAAGGAAGAATACAATTTTGTGTCTCCTGCTTAGGAGCTCAGATGGAATTTCTGCTCTTTAACTCCGTTTCTTAAAGTGCTTACGGCAAAAGCCGGGGCGGGGAGATTTGGGGCGGGGGGGATACGGGGGGTTGAGAGATCCTGGGAGAAAGAGCTTACAAAAACATTGTGGGACTTTGACTCACCGTGTCTCTGAATGATGGATGTTGGATGTGGTGATGAGGTTGGAGTCGTTGATGTGAGTCAGATGTTGTGTCAGGGCTTGCTATTTATCTGTCAGAGGTACACACCTGATACAAAACACACCGCTATCCACGGTCAGTTAACTTACATTATTAGGGTATTAGGGACATCAAGGTGGGCCAAGATTTTGTTTGAATGATTGAATACCATTTGAACTCGGATCTGACTGGAAAAACAAGACTCGCAAGTGCTAAAGTTGTTGAGTTGTGGTCAAATGT
>CM040990.1:20175288-20202125 GCA_022985145.1 Pangasius djambal
TTTTTTTTTTTTTTTTTTTTTTTTTTTTTTTTTTTTTTTTTTTTTTTTTTTTTTTTTTTTTTTTTTTTTTTTTTTTTTTTTTTTTTTTTTTTTTTTTTTTTTTTTTTTTTTTTTTTTTTTTTTTTTAAATATAAGTATATATTTTTTGCACCTCTTTTTTTTTTCCCCCTGGTGAATAATTTCTTTTCATAAACTGTAAATGAAAATATATCTGGAACCATAGTTTTTTTTTGGCACTTTTGTTGGAAAGCTTAAATGGTATGCAATAAATGTGTGGTGCCCTGGGAAAACCCTTCGCATACTGAAATATAGTTGTTTTTTTTTTTCTTTTGTCATGTATAGTTCTGGAAACTACAGACTTTCCTGAACTGAAATATGAAAGACTTGACATGTAGCTGTTCAACATCGTGATCAGTGTGACCTTTACTGTGTGAGGAAATCACGCTTAGCTAGTGAGGTTTTAGACATCTTTCTGCAGACTGACATCATGCACTGTTGTATTTGTTAAACTAGCTCTTTAAACAACATGATATTTGCAGGAGGTTAGCCTAGGGAAGAACAGAAGGCAAATAAAAACATCGTCATGGTTTAGGTTAAATAGTATACTTACGGTTCCTTAAAGTTGAGGTGTCTGATTTCCGTCTTTACAGACTGCCTCATATAGTGTATTTCATCATAAAATCTTTCACACGTGGGTGATTTACAAAGATCTCACCTGTGAGCGTGTTTCACGTCTGTGCAAGTTTACTCCTGACTCCAATCAGTCTGTTTCAGTGGATTGCGCAATGACAAAGTGCTGTGAGGTGTGTGACATAGCACTGACTCCATCCTTGTCTTATTGGTAGCCCAGAACCTGTGTGAGTGTGTGTACTGAAAGCTCAGATGAGTGGCAGGTGGATCTGCTATGACTCAGAATGATGACCCGCATCCTGTCTAAGAGAGAGCAAGAAAAGTGTTCCTTTGTGTCTTTATCCAGACATGACCTCAAGTGCCTTAGGGTCATATAATGCTTATTGAAAAAGTTTCTGAAACGTGTAACTATATGGGTTTTTGTGTTTCAGTCCAGCCTGAGGAGCAGAGATGGCAGTCAGCTCATTCAACAGAAGGCAGTGGGCCTCCCAGTCCCTCCGCGTCACAGCGAAAGAGCTCTCGATTGTTGGAACACGGGGGAAAAATACCGCCATAGCGGAACGATTCTCAAAGTACGTACTTGTCTGCCTATCTGATCCTGCGTGCTCACGCCTGCACTAGCTCTCTTTAACTGTTTTCTTTTCATCCTCCTGAGCAAACATGCTCTAATTTTCCCTTTCACTTACATCATTGCTGTTTGTTCTCTTATTCATCCAGCCACTATGTACAGATCTTTTCGTCTCTACAAAAGATGGCGTTCCAGACTTCAGAATTTACAAAGTCTTACGTTAAGTCGTACATTATTGTTTCTATAGTAACAGCTCATTCAAAAGGCTGTGTATGGTGGAAGCTCTAAGACTAATCTAAGACTTAGAATAAATAGATTTTAACATTTTCTATAAGGAGATGCTTATTTAATCTTTATGAAAGGAGTCTCTAACAGTAACTTGTCAGGACAGAGGACTGCAGTTTTGTTTCTCGGATGTTCCGCAACATTAAACATAACTATAAATGGATACAAAGTATGATGTGTGGTCCATTATTAAATCAAATATTGTATTTGCTGGTAAACTGCTGTGGTATTAGAGGAATAAATCACTTCAGAACATGCTATTACTTTGGAGCAGCTTTGTGTCAACCCGCATCACACCACCACGCTGTTGATTATTTTTCTAAAACAGCACACCCCCAAGTGTCTTGTACACTGACATAGGATCAGTTCTCCATGCCCACATCCTGTCACACTGATGTCAGGAGCATTAAAGCATCTGTTAATGAGGTGTTTCCTGCTTCATCTGTCTTCCTCTTCCTCTCCCAGCTTCTGATGAGCGCTTTTCATTCATCGCTCCTCACAAGACCCAAAATCAGAGACGTGTAGTAACAACAGTAGGAAATCTCCGCAGATTTCTTACAAGTGTCCGTTTATAACCATGTACTGTTCATTTTCTGTTGTCTTTAGACCTGCACATAGTGTTGGACTATATTAACTATTTTAAAAACTGGTCTTGGTGTAGGAACAAACCAAATCTGTGTTAGAGCTCTGGCCGCTCGAGTCATGTTACTGGGTGTGTGCTAATGTAAGCAAACCTGTTTGTGCTCTGTAAGCACTCTGACTGAGACTCAGATATTCCAGAGTGTGTTTTTAAACAAATCTAACATTGAAATGATTAAAAAAAAAGCCTTAATTTTGCTGCAGTTAACTTTTGTGAGACATCACCACTTCGTGTGTTTGTGAAAGAACCGTTTTCCTTTCTTCTTTTCCGCACTACCATCTTTCACCACCTGAAGTCGCTGATGTCTTATAATGGAGCTCTTGTGGCTTTTAATGATCAGGTCTATAAATCTGTTGAAATGGATTAATTTATTAAAATAATTATGTAGATATTATGGAATGAACCTTTGAAGAGCTTGTATGTTTTTGTTTTGGTGTCTTGGTTTAAGGCTTTATTCTAACCATAAACTATCTGATGACCTCTGTGCAGGTACCAGAAAGCAGCAGAGGAGATCAACTCGGACAAGAAAAAAGTGAGTGATATGTTATAATAATAATAATAATAATAATAATAATAATAATAATAATAATAATAATAATAATTATTATTATTATTATTATTATTTTTAAATAAAAAAAATAAAATAATAATAATAATAATAATTATTATTATTGTTATTGTTTATTTATTCATTTATTTATTTATTTTTAATAACTTGGACATTCTGTGGTTAAATGTCATAGTGAAGACAGACAGACAGAGTTAGAGACAGACAGACACAGACATGCAGAGAGAGAGACAGACAGACACAGACATGCAGAGAGAGAGACAGACAGACACAGACATGCAGAGAGAGAGACAGACAGACACAGACATGCAGAGAGAGAGACAGACAGACACAGACATGCAGAGAGAGACACAGACATGCAGAGAGAGAGACAGACAGACACAGACATGCAGAGAGAGAGACAGACAGACACAGACATACAGAGATATACAGATAGACAGATGAAGGCAGACAGAGATAGAAGGACAGAAATGCATGTTTTTTTCATTGTTTTAAAATAATTGTTCTCTATTGTTATTAAAAGCAAATCATTTTGGAAAATCAAACAGCCATTCTAATTAAAATTCTGCTTATAGGACCTCATTTTGCCTTGCAGAAACACTGCGAGCCTATCCCAGTTTTATAATACATTTCAATAGCATGTCTGATCTTTGTGGAATGTAACAAACCTAAAAAGCGAAGTCAATCTGCTAAAATACTGTTACATAGCTATTGTTGTCAACTGTAGCCTAATAACAGTTTGTCAGTTTAGGAGAGACATCAGTGTTTTAAAACTGTAAGCTTGCTTACTCAGTCACATTGGACCGAAAAGTTATGTTCTGTAAATTGCTAAATAATTTGTGAATGGAAATGTCTTCTGTTTCCAGCAGCCCTGTTTTTTTTTAGTGTTTTATAGTGTTTCCAGAGAACAGCTGTAAAAAAAAAAAAAAAAAAAAGCAAAGCAAAACAACAATTTCCTGTACAGACAACACCCATTTCCAGTTTAAATACGAAAGCAGATACTAATACTGTGAGCACTAAACAGATACAGATACAGATACAGATAATGGCATTGCATTACATCCCTAATACATACATCCATACGGACAGAGGCAGACTCACAAAGACCTCCCACTGATTTCCTCTTCACTGCAGTTAGTGGCCAGTCGCATTAATCCGTGTTTACACTCGTTAATCTGTAGGTTCACTCAGTGTCCTGTGTGTTATCAGCTCCAGTCATTATGAGCGCTGGCGTTCAGCCTGTCAGGCCAGTAAACAGTAAACACAGCTAGTCGTCCTGCAGAGAGGAAACGGAGTTAAAGACGTTAACGACCTGCTGCCTGCTTAAAGAAGTGAGAGAGTAGTAGCTGACAAGAAGGTAATAGGAGTACTGTGATATTTGTAAAATTACTGGAAGAGGATTTCCAGATGGTGACTTTTTATTCAGCCATTCATTGTTGCGTTTGATTTTTTTTTCACCTGAATACTTTATGTAATGAAATGAGCCTAGATAGAAGCAGAATTGCTGGACCACCGTTAACGTCATTGCGCACACGGCAGCGGTATGGGATGATGATGTGAGGCAAGAATTCAACTGCGAGCACAACACAGTTGAATTCTCGAGTCTGATTGGTCAGAAAGTGTTGATTAGTTTTCTATATCAGCAGCTCTGACAGTAGTTCAGAGTACAAAGCAAATCACAGGTTTATGTTAATGTGCTCCTTCTAATACATTATTCACAGGGACTTGTACAGGGACACTACACACAGTCTAATTCTAATAGGAGACAGATTTAAACAATATGTTATTTAACAAAGTAGCTGTTGATATGGTGAAGTTGCCTGTGAGGAGACGTTTATTTGACATTTGTGGAGAGAGTCTCCAGTGTCAGCGCTTTGTGACAGTAAGTTTTTCTCTACGGGAAAGTCTCCAGGACAGAGGAGTTTTGCCTTTTTGGTTTCTCTGCAACATGACAAGCTGCGCCTTTGTCCTATTAACGTATAAATGTATAATCATAGCTATAGCGAATGTTTATTTAATGTTTATGGAAGGAGTCTCCAGTGCCACTAACAGTCTGATGAATAAAGCACTTCAGGACATGCTGCTATGGTAAATGAATCAACTTTGTGTAGTAACAGGAACTCTGTTATGTGTCAGGACCCAACACACCACCACATCACTGATTGTTTTCCTATAATAGCATGTCCCGAAGTGTTTCATTCCTCCATGATCGACGGATAGGTTATTTCTCTGGCAGAACGCAGAAGTGTTTCTAGCAGTTAGTTCAGGGGAATGAAGGAGGGACCTGAACAGCAGGAGGATTGTGTAGACTTTCAATCTCCTTAAAGGTACATAGGAAAAAATAACATGAGTATGTTATTTTTAATGTACTTCAATTCTCTTCTCTTCAGTGGCTTCAATTCTGAAATGTCTACTGGAGTGTGGATTGTTTTTCAACATATTTATAAGCTTTTTTTAAACAGTAATAGATTTGTATACTATTACAATGTTTGGATGATGGAATTTTAAGATTGTAAGGTCCTGAAGGAGATGCATACTTGGCAATCTTCAATCATGTGCTTGTTTCTGAGGAAAACTTTGAAAACTTTTTCTATTTCCTGGTTCTTCCTCTGCTTTTCAACGCCCCCTTTTTTCCCCTCGTCTTTCTTTACGCTTCTTTCTTTCGCCTCCTCGACATTTTTCTCTGGTTCTCCCCTGTCGTCATTAGGGGGGGTGGAATCACTCCTTCATGCTGGGATTTCCCAACACTTCCCATCTGGAACAGCTTCTTTTATTTCCACCTACAAGGTCTGAGGGAGCTGCTTCTAAAACTTGCCAGGTTTACAGCTTTTACTGACATTCTTTTCTAACAAACTAACAAAAGATCCAACTGTCATCGGGATACTGACTCACTTTGTGTACATTAAACGCTTTTCTGCACTATTGACTGCGGATAGTTCCTGAGCACCATCTGCTTTCTGTCAGGTTTCTGTCAGGCTTTTTGTTTGACTTTGTGGCATTACATTTAGAGAAAAGAAATTCCTCTTGTTGATGCTTTTGCATGATTTTTTAAGATTTCGTGTTTACAGATTCGCATTGAGCTAACATAATTATGGTGTAATTATGTGAAAGAATTTTTTTTCCATGTTTGATTTTTTTTTATTTATCAGATAATCTGATAAATCTCAACTCACACATGTGATTTTCTTCCAGGCCATGGAAGGCGTCACTCTGCACCCCGGCACCCTGAGCGCACTGAAAAAGCGCTGGGAGGCTGAACAACCCCTCTCCTCTGACCAAAGTCCACACACTCCACCAAGATCTGCAAGCTCTGCTGACACAAACTTCCCTTCGAGGGTCACAGAGATGGAGACGACGCCACAGAGGGACATAGAGGACACGGACAAGCCCAACGTGCCTCTCAGCAGCCTCAAAATGATGTTTGAGAGCAAGGTGAGTGCTTGTGCCATCTCTGCATGCTTATTATGGACAGGAGGTTTTGTTCAATGGTGAATAAATGTATTAGGACTTCCTATCAGAACATAATCAAACCTGCCATAAAACTTGGTATTTAAACAAGCCAAAAGTCCCATATTCTTAAATGATTGGTACAATAATTGGTGAGAGAAATACCAGCAGTAGACAACTTTATGCAAGTGAAAATGTGTAAAAGCGTGTGTGTTTCAACAATCAGTAAAGCATGGACTCTGTATACAGGTGTAATGCCTGTATCTGTATCAGTTTCAGTTTAGTGCTCTAAGTAGCCCTATATGTATTTGGATTTAAACCGGAAGAGATTTTTTCAGTAGAAACCAATTGGATTTTTTTGCAAAGATCATGTTGTCTAAAAACAGTCAGTCTGTCTAAAGATGTCTAAAACCTCACTAGCTACACGCCAAAGTGAAACAAAAATAAGCCTAATTAATTCAGTTTGGTTGTTATGAGATACAGAATGTCCTCAGTGCTCCTGCTCAGTAACACCACCATCATCAAAACAGAGAAGAGCACTTTAGTTGGTTCTGTTTCACAGAATATAAACAACTTGGATGCCAAATCTACACCACTGTGACCCTGACCAGATGGTTACTAAGGATGAATTAATGAATGAACATTGTATGTTTGTTAATGAATGTGGTTTTTATATTTATTTATCTTTCAAGCTTCATATCTGACCACTCACTCGCACACCTACCGCTTATATGTATTTTTTTCTTGGGTACCGTAGGATCCCAGTCCTGATACACACCTCTAGTCTGAAACGGATGCCCCGGCAAACTTTCTTAAAAAAGTATATAAATAAACAATGTGCCTCATATTCGTATCTGTTTAGGAAACGTTGTCTGTTCATAACGAATAATTCTTTTGTATTCAGTTACCTCCCTAACTCTTAACATTCTGTCAGAAATCTTGCTTGAGACATTTTCCTCAACAAAATACTTTTCAGTTTGCTGTACCTTTGCTGATGAATACAAAACGCACTAAACCATCAGGCCTGTGAGGCTTCAGTACAGTTTATACCGCTGACTTAAATCAGAACCGGAGCGAAGAATATAAAACAGACTGCCAGTGGGAAAGAGGAAATAAACTTGCATGTGTAGTCTTCCCTTCATCTGGACTGTAAAGTTTACGTGAATGATCTGAGTCATAACCGGAGACAATGGAGCTTTGTGTCTTTTATGAAAGGATTTGTGGCCTGTGAGAACATGAGGAATGAAGAAAAGATAAAAAATGTAACTTTGGAATCAAATAAAAGGAAACTATATAAGTATTACCTATAAGCATTTAACTCTTCATTCACTTTGTACACTAAGACCACTATATTTCCTTTTAGGTTCATCATTTATCCATAGCCTTGAGATTATTGCTCGTTAAAGGGATGTGTAGATATAAATTTCCTTATCAGCATATGTTCCTTTGTTCCCCTTCTCCTTATATTTGCATATGTTTCTGTGAGGTCAGGAGTCTTGATCCTCCCCATATGGATACACCGAGAGAACACACTCTGCTTTTACAGAGTGATGATGCAGCCTGGAGGTCACATGACCAGAGGTCACAGAGCTGATGATCTGGGTGCAGTGTTGCTCCCAGGGGTGCTGTCATGGGATCAGGCTTCATATGAGCCCAGCACACGCTCACAAGCGTCTTATCAAAGCCTGGCGTTTTCTGCGCTAGCTGGAGGGAAGATCATGAGGGAGGCACAGAGATTAGAGAAGCACTTAATTGCTCAGCTGGATTATATCCTGTGTCAACTGATAAAAAGGGGTCTGGCAAATATAAATTTCCTGCCCATATCTGATTTTATCATTTAGCCAAAAGAACAGTGTTTTAATAAGATTAAGAAATGAAATAAATATTTTTAGCTATTTGAGAAATCCTGATTTAAAATTGAAATAGCTGTAAATATCATGTTTGCTTCATGATTCAGTATGTTAGCAGTGTGTGAATTTTTGACGCTTGGCAGTCTGGGAAAATCCATCGGATGCCGTTATTGCTAAATTCTGCAAAAGAGCTAAATAATGTCGAAAAACAGGGTTTGAAAGTGAATTCAGTATAGAGTTTTCTGTTAAAACTGTTCATATACTTTGACTAATATACTTTCACATCGCTGCTTTAAGAAAACATAAATGTATTTCATCAAAACAATGTGGAAATGTTTTTTTATTTAGGCTACTTTCTAACATTGCGTGCAAAGATCATGTTGCCTAAGTAGTCAGTTTTAGAAAAACAGTGATTAAAAACAGTCAGTCTGTCTAAAGATGTCTAAACCCTCGCTAGCTACATGCCAGAGTGAATCAAAAATCAGCCCAATTCATTCAGCTTGTATGAGATACAAAATATCCGCCATGCTCCTGCGCAGTCACGTCATCATCAAAACAGAGAAGAGTGCTTACATAAAAAGACAGGTTTTAAAAATGTTTAAATGACCAAATAATAGGAAATATTGCTAAAGGTGATGAGAAACACACTGATGTGCATGATGCTGATAATCAAAATGAGAAAAAAAAATTCCTATTGTAAACTTATAATTCTTTAAAATTTTTCAGTAAAGTGTTTCTATCAGAATGTTACTTGTGGTTGAGATGGATGCAAAAAAGAAATATATTGCAGTTCAGGAACATCTGTAGAACTATATATAGTAGAAAATGTCAAAATTAGACCATGTAAAGGTTTTTTTTTTCCGGCTCTTTGTCCGTTCGATTCAATGCTCCGGTTCTTTTATACTGCTTTTACTCATGTTTTATCTTTATTAGCCAAGAATAATCATTTTTCTTTAAGGAAATATGGGTTCACAAAATTGTTTGTTTTGCTAAAAGTAGTGAGTTAGTAGTGGTAATGGATCCTCCGAACATATCTGAGATTTTATAATGTATTAAATGTATTATGAATTATGTGTGGCTGAAGATGGAGGGCATTCAAAAGGGGTTTTGCGGCTGATTAAATTTCAGCCATATGTTGCTGCTTGACTCTTGGGTGTGGCAAATGGGTTGGGGGGGGGGGGGGGGGGGGGGGGGGGGGGGGGGGGGGGCTGAGGGGTGGAATGGGTGTGTCATGCTTTATTTCTGCACAACACTGAACATTTAGATCATTGAAATTGTACATGATGACAAAACAGCAGCTCAGAATTTGCATGAATGTTTTGCATATCAGGAAACTGGATTTATTTCATCTTTCATTTAAGTGTTATGAGTCATGTTCTTCCAGACAGGTGGTGGACATCATGATGTTAGAATTTAACTTTATTGTTAAAATGACATGTTAAACACAATTCCTATTTCTTATAGTGATGTTAAAATGCAGAAGGCAGAGGTGTTTTTTTTTTTTTTTTGAACACAGCCTCGTCGGGCCTGTCGCAGATCCTCAGGCTCTTTTGTATGTTGGATTAGTGTAAGAGCTCTTTGTCTTCTCTGATCCCCCCACTTGGTTTGTGCTCTTTGTGCTCCGCTTGCCTCCTGCTCTCCCGGTGTCACGAGCTCAGTCTGGAGTCTTCCACCTCACGCCTCTCTGCTGAGGAACAGCACCGATTTGAACCCCCTCTCTGAAAGCTTCACCAGCTGCTCAGTCCCCCCCCCCCCCCCCCCCCCCCCCCCCCCCCCCCCCCCCCCCCCCCCCCCCCCCCCCCCCCCCCCCCCCCCCCCCCCCCCCCCCCCCCCCCCCCCCCCCCCCCCCCTCCTCCTCCTCTCTCGCTCCTGCCAACAAAACCAAGGCGAGCTCCCCGTCTCTAATCTGGGGCTCGGAGTACAAGTCAGAGACACACACAGCTCTGTCGCAGAGTCAGGAATCAGACTGAGGCCTCTTTTAGTAGGTAAGATAGATACAAGACACAAGACTCCAGGACTGCTAGGAGTGGCTGTGCTTAGAACAGGCTCTTGTAGATGTTATCAGAAGTCCGTGTAGAAACTGCTTTGCTTCTTTTTCTCGTCTGGTGAGTTAATAATGGTACAGTCTACTTTAAGTCTCTGCTTTTATGCATTTTATATTGAATGAATGAATGTTGCCTCTGCAATGGTCTAAGATGAAAACAGCCAATGTAACTTAATTCCTCTTTTAATTTTCCTTGTAAATGTGTTGTTGCTTGAGTTGTAGTTTAGTTTTATATAAAATGGCAGCTGACCGTAAAATCGTACATTTGGCGTAGGATTATTTTATAATTTAACTCTCTAAAGCAGAAAAGGGTCCGTTCCTGTTTTTTGTCGAACACAAGGGCGAAACTTGGACAAGTTGAAACCTTTCACCGTTTACACTGAAGTAGTATAAAATATATAAAAACTTACGAACAAAGACATACTTGAAACTAAAAAAAAGCCTAATGCAGTTTTAAATAAATATCTAAATATAAATAAAAAAAAATTCTTACAAAAAATATTGTAATATAAATAAATATTATATAAATATATAATCTATGTCCCTGAAGCAAAAAAACCTTTAGATTAGTTTTAGGTTTGATTTAAAAAAAAAAATGATTTCTTTTGTTTGATTAAACCTCTTTTTATATTTTTTTTAAATAAACTTTTTAAATTAATTATTATTATAAAGTTTACTATTTTTTTTAATCATTTATTTTATTACTGTTGATGCAGTGTTCTGAAATTATTCACCACATGCACTAAAGAGCAACATGCAAGTCTGCTATACAGCTGTAGAAAAGTGCGATTGACTGATTGACTGTCTCTCTTAGCAAAACAGAAGAAGGAAGCCCTGATGATCCACCACAGCCAGTCATGTTTTCTTAAAACCTTCTACCCACAAATCTCTCATGGCTTTAACATGAACTAGCAGTTGAGCTTTGTTCATCTGAAGAACCTGCTGTTGTACTTGGACAGTAGACGTTATCCTGCTGTTCATTATTTATCTACATTCACATGACCTTTCTTCTCCGCTTAGCACAGAGCAGACTAATCCCGTGGTTTGTGCAGATGTGCGATGTCTGGTGTTCTTCCAACAGGTCCAGGTGGAGAGGCGGGCTGGGTTTTGGGGGAGATGAGTGTGTGTGTGTGTGTGTGTGTGTGTGTGTGTGTGTGTGTGTGTGTGTGTGTGTGTGTGTGTGTACAGTGTGTATAGAGTGGCTAGACAGTGGTGTCTGCCAGCACGTCCGTTATCCTGAGCTCATTAGTGGATTATTAAAGGCTGGCAGGACAGCACAGGACTCGACTCAACTGTTTTTGTTTTTTGTTTTTTAAATGACAGTGCTGCAGTTTTCATCTAATCACATTTATGACATTGAGACATTATGAGGAAGTACAAGTGGAAATTATATTCTGTTCATAATGTAAGGAATAAAACACTTGGCTGTGTGCTGTTCTAGAAAAATAATCAGTGATGAGCTGTTGTGATGAGGCCCGATGTGAAGAGTTAGTGTTTCCACCCTGAAGTTGATTTATTTTCTTAGAACAGCACGTCTTGACGTTCCTCTAATACTACAGCAATTTGCCAGTGCTAACAATTTTTAATTGATTAATGAACATCACGTCATACTTTTTATCTATTTAGTTACTTTGAATGTTGTGGAATGCCCATGAAACAAGTTAATTCCTGTTATCACCCGCTATAAGCAGTCGTTGCTTCACCAGCCTCTCTCTCTTTCTCTTTCTGAAGACTCTTCTGTGTCAGAAAACTTTAAAGTTACAGCTGTGCCTCCGACTCATAAATGTCAAACATCTCCTCACAGAAAACTTCACCATATCAATAATCAAGTAACGTGGAGCATCTGCCATACGAGCGGTTACTATAGAAGTGGTAACATATTAGAATAATCATATTAATATAACCCACGAAGCCAGATCTATTGTCAGAGCTGCTGTTATAGAAAATTAATTAAAACCTGTTACATATTTAACCGATGTGTATGTGCTGTATGTGAGTATATTCCCTCACTTATATAAGCTCCTAGAAGCCTCCGGTCTTTTATCGAGTTAAATACAGTGCAAGTGTTCTTTACTGTGTCCTCTTCCTGATTAAACCATCGCTAATCTAGTGTTTTGTCTGTGCAGGTTTCTGGAGAGTCGGTACAAACCTCAGGAAGTGGCCCTGACAAAATGGAATTTGGAGACAAAGGTATGGAAAAAAAGTGTGCCGAAGTTGTGATTGTTTTCTTTCGGCAAGTGCTGTTCGTGAGTCAGGATCAAGAGAGCAAGAGGAAAAGGCTGACAGCTGACATTAAGTGATCTAGTGCTTGCTGTGGAAATGCCTGTTTCCTATTCCTAACCTGACCTTGTGTCCTGCACACTATCTGACTGTCTCTCTCTCTCAGGAGTGTTTGAGACAATGGTGGAGACCACGCCCCTCAGGGAAAGAATGGCCCTCTATCAGGCCGCAGTGTCTAAACTAGAGGTGTCCTCGTCCTCTTGTGTGAGTGTCCTGCTTTATCAACTCTCTATAATCATTTAGTCTGATTAGTTCAGGCCACTTCCTGTGCTGAAGTGAGGTGTCGTGAAGTTGCTCTGCTCCATTCTGTCTCGTTGTCTTGGTTAAGCAGCTTTGTGACCTGTTTTATTTCCCCCTCAGGGCCAGAGTGAAGGGGACATGGAGGCACGTGCTTATAGCGTGAAGCAGAAGGAAAACGTCCCTCCGCTCCTGCTGGATGTGGTATGTGCTGCTGCTGCTGATGGATTGTGTTTTGCCTGTAGAGGGCATCATTTCTGTTTCTTCACTCATTGTGTGTCTGTGTTGCGCAGACCTCCACTCCTGAGTCTGACAGCAGGAAAGCTTCAACCACGGATACCAACGGTGAGCCACTTTACGTTAATAAAGTTTGATACACTGTACTTTTTATCCATTTATAGTTACATCTAATATCGTGAAACCTAGTTAGTTCCTCCAAATTGTTCCCTTGCCTGCCTCTGCTTTTCTCTCTCTTGAAGTTAATAAGAGAAGAAAACACAGCTTGTCATGTTATCGGGAAATCCTGAAGACTCTCCCATGTCTGAAAACCTACTTACACTGGAGACTCCTTCCAAAAATGTTACACGTCTCCTTACAGAAAGCTTCACTAGATCAGTGGTTATATATTTTTCTTTATTAAAAGTGGTAAGATTTAGTCAGTTTTTTCAAGATGAATGAATGCGAGGTCCATTCAAACACAAACAACCTGAAGTCGGTTTTCCAAATGGGTTTTCTCAGCCACATAATACTTTTGTCCTATGATCATGGCTTAAACCATTATTTTTGATCAAGTTCTACATATTTTGCAGGTTATTTGTACAAGTAATAAAAAAAAATCAACTACTGCACATTTAAATAGCAACATCCCTTTTAGTCCTTGGGAATTGGCTGTATAAAAACGATAACGTATTAGAACAAGCGCATTAATATACACCCGAGAACTGCATTACAACTGGAACTACTGTCAGAAGCGCTGTTAGCCAACAAATAACCCGACACTTTCTGACCAATTGGAATCGAGAATTCAGCAGTGCTGTGGTATAAGGTACTAATATGACTCCCTTGTGAATAAGGAGCAGGATTCGGGTTACACAACAAGGGCGTGTTAAACACATTATTGGATCATGAGGTGGGAAGTCTCTTGTAACCTGAATCCTGGAACACAATAACAACAGCACTGCGGTATAAGGTGCTAATATTATTGTGTGGGGAAAGTTCTCTATTGTGTAGCAGGATTCAGGTTACCCGAGACATGCAACCCTGTGATCAAACAATGTGTTTAACACACCTTGTTGACTTCACCTCACAGTTCTGCGAAATCTATAACATCTATAACAGCAGCTCTGAAAGTAGCTTTTTAGCTCAAAAATCCTTTTTTTGTTTCATTAATGTATTTTACAAATTAATATTAGAATTTTACAAATTAATATTTGTATGCTAATATTTTGAAATGTTACTGTGAGCATCATTTAAATTTCAATGTGTTATTTTAGTCTTTTTACTATCATTTCCTTCTCCACTAATCAAACTAGCGATGTGTCTCGGACCGCATACTTATGTACTGTTCTAGACCATTAGTGAGCACTAATACTAACTGGTTTTCCTGTGGTTAGTGTTTGAATTTTAAAACCTTTCATGCAGCCTTCAAACCTACCGAAAGCTCTGTTTTGCTGTTTTCTAGTTTAGTAAATACTTTTGTAATGTAAGGTCAGAGTTTTTGATTTAAGACAATCATGCCTAACAATCATGATGACGGTGGAAGGTTTTAAGAGAAACAGGGCTCGCCACTGTGTTTAGCATTTCTGTGCATGAAATCGCTAAAAGTTGACATTTCGACTTCGCATAGTGATGGACAGGGATATTTTGGCTGTGATGTGCCGTTGGCTCTGTGAGTGCAAAGACGCTTCCTTTGGTTTTCAGTCGCTTACGTTACACACACATATGTTACTGACATAATAAAATGATCATGTTACAGTAGTCATATATTATAAATCTGGAATTTGAAAATTGTAAGGTGGTCAAGGCTTGGGGTCGCAGAAAATTCCTAATATCCATTTGAGGTTGTTTGCTAGACATAAGCTAAATTTAATAATAAATAGACATGGTTGTATAAATAAAATGAAAACATGCTGTTATTTAATAAGGAAAGGTGTAACTGTTGATTTGGTGAAACGTTCTGCAAGGACATGTTTATTTAACATTCATGGAAGGAGTCTCCAGTGTCAGTGCTCTGTAACTGTCCGTATGTTTTCCACCATGGGACAGAGGAGTTTGCACTTTGCAGTTTCTCAGTAATAGATCTTTGCTTTTTAGCCTTTAGCAAGTGTAAATACTTAGCTGACAAGGCGACATTACTTGAAAGAGACTATAGCTTTGGCTACATTCATTCCTGCTGCTTCTGTCATGTAGCTTGCGCTTTACAGAAAAGAAGATAAAAGAAATACCGTAGTAGTGTAACAGAATAAAACGCAAACCTGTCTGATGACATGGACTGCATTTTAAATTCACTAGCTCCTTCTAGTGTTTTCGGTTTGATGTTACTTCATAAAGATTTTCCTCTTTCAGCAGGCTCCACTGTGGTTACTCCTGTTTCTGACCATGGCCAAACTAAAATGCTTAAGGTGATCCTTCAGCTTTCTTACCATTGTGCACATTTTAAAGTAAGAGTCTTTGGGTACAATGCTTAAAGGAATACTCCATCTGTAGCATCTGTAGCTTATGTAGACTTACCACAAGCAGTGTATCCAAAATATATGCAACTTTCAAACACAGTAAAGGTAATCCCAGTTATCCCAGTATAAACATTCCCAAACAATTTGCAGCAGTAATGCACAATCAGACTGCATTACATATTTAACGTTAACACCACCTGCCCTTAGACTTCCTTTGTATGTCTGTTTTGAGAATCTTTTTCCACTTTCCATGAAAACTTTCTTTTCTTAGTAATGTGTTGAAATGATCATCAGTGCTAATCACATATACACTTCAAATAGAGATTAGCTTGAAAAATCAGTGGTTTATTCCTTTAATACTATTTGATAAACAGTTTAGACAATGCTCGTTTGTAATAGTTAAAGCTTATTGTGTGAATCTGTGTGTGTTTAGAAGTTCAGTTTGCCGACGCGTGAGAGCTGCGTGACGTGCACCAAGACCGTGTACCCCCTGGAGCGATTGGTCGCCAACCAGCAAATTTATCACAACTCTTGCTTCCGCTGTGCTCACTGCAACACGAAGCTGAGGTGAAACCATCTCAGAAAAATTGTTCTAATTTAATCCTTAATGTTAGCATCACCATTCCACTGAATTTTCTCATCTTTCCTTCTTTCCTGTGCTGTTTAGCCTCGCAAACTACGCCTCTCTACATAACAACGTCTACTGCAAGCCGCACTTCTGCCAGCTCTTCAAGGCTAAAGGGAACTATGACGAAGGTTTTGGACACCGACCCCACAAGGAGCTGTGGGACTCCCGAGGAGAGGGCGCAGAGGACCAGGGGGCCAAGGAGGATCCTTTGGAAAACACCAGCAGTCCCACAGTGGAGGAGTCTCCTCTAGTTAAAGTGAACATCCTCACTGCTTCACTGGAGACACGGGCTCAGGATGCATCATCAGAGAGAATGGAGAAACCAGTGGAAACCAGACGGCTGAAGATCTCCTGGCCTCCAAAAACAGACAGCGAGGAAGCTTCAGCTCAAACCAATGTGCTGGCTGAAGAGGCCGCTGTGTGTCCCAGCCGCCCAAAATGGCCACCAGAGGGCGACTCGAGCCCACTCTGTACTGAAAAAGCAGCGCTCTCTGACATCTGCAGGAGCTCCTCGCTTAAAGAGCGCAGCCTCCCCTTTTCAGTCAGCAGCCCTGCCTCAGCTGTCAATCAACCCAGTCTGATATGCCCAAATCAGCCCCAGCCACTGGAAAAGCAGGAAATAAGCGAAGAGGCTGGACAGGAGGAAGTGGCAGTGGAAGTGGAAGACAGGCGTGATGAAGGAGTCACCGAAGAGAAAGATCAGCCGGAAGAGGAGGAGCCACCGTCTTTCACATGCCAGAGTACATCACTGGAGGACACACCTCCTTCCTCCCCCCTCAGCGAGGGTGAATCAAGCTCCGGGTTGGAGCAGAAACACTCTCAGGATGTGGGATTCTGGGATGGCGAGGAAGAGCAGGATGAGTCCATTGAAGACGTGATCAGGAAGAACCGTCATTACGAAGACAACGACGACGATGACTGATCAGTGTTACCAATAAACGAGTGAAATGAAAGTCTGTTTAATTCCACTGACTTTCAAGGGATCACCTTCACTGGTCTTCCGTTTATCTATGGCAGTAGCCTCTGTCCCTGTTCAGTGAGTGAATTCAGATTTCCACATGGGGCTACATCATGTGCAGCACATGAGAAAGATGCACAAGGTTATATTTTTATTGGTACTTTTTATGTATGTACAGTGTGTATTTTCTATGTCTTTTTTGTAGCGTATGGGTTGCCATTTAATGTTGCTTTCAAATTTTATAGAATCTTTTTTCATGTTATCTGTTAGATAGAAGAGGTGCCAACATTTACAGTTTAGCCGTGGCATTTGCGGTTTCTGACTCTGTGCCACAAAAATATGGAGGACACCTGAAAACAACTCTTTTCTACTATTTTAGCTAAAGCAAAATGCGAATTAAATTCTCCCAGTGGACAAGTCAATTCACTGAAGGGGAAAGGACGCAGTACATAATACACATTTGCTTCTGGTAGTGATTATGCTGACTTTACCTTACACCTTAGACTGTGAATTCGTAAACCACTGTTCTGTGAACCACTAGAAAACAAGAACTGGTCTGTAGTTGCTAAAAACACAGGGTAGAAATGGCTGTTCATCATTTATGCCACCAATAATTGCTAGGGTTTTTTTGTGGTAAAATTCAGTATTTCTCTCTCTTTGCTAGGATTTTCTTGCACTTCCGTAGTTCTGTTTTAGATGCTCTTATATAATCCACCATAAAACAAGTCGAACAAGGACAAAAAACAGTCAACTAGTTCAAGTCATTCATTATTTTTATTTTATTATTATTTTTTTTTTCCAGATGCAAAATAATTTGTTTTTGATTGAGCATTAAGACTTGGCAGTCATCCAGCTGTGTGAGCTAGAGGCTGTGACTTTGGAAATTTGTTTTAGTCATGGAAATATTTCTCAGCACATGTGATCTTTTAGAAGTGAAATAGGTTGTGTGCTATGTATGGACAGCTGTATGGATGTATCAGTGGATGCCTTTTAGCACGTTCTTGCACACTTGCATTTTAAATGTTACTTTGTTTTTTAACCGGGGGACCAAATTTCCTTCAATAAATAAGTATTTAATACATAATTGTTGTTTTTTTTTTTCCTTCAACAAATGGGCCTCCAAAAATGGGTGCGTTTACACATTTTAGACAAGAAATAAATGACAAATGAAGTGAATCAGCATTTCTTAAGCTAACACACTTCACTATGTGTAAACTCTCTCTCAAGTGACTGTCACACGCCAGTATAGCTCATGTTCCAACTGCTAGCTTTATAAAAGATTGCTCTAACGCTTAGATTCAAAATTTCTATGGAAATCATAACCATATGTTGGAAATGGTTTCGGGCTGCAATTAGGGTACGATTGTAAACATTTCTAGCAGCATGAGATCTCGCATAACAGCAGTGTGTATGTGTGTGTGTGACAAAAGCAGTCATCTATTATACAACTCAACAATATAAAGGAGCAGGCAGAAAGCGACGGTCTTTTTCATGTGGTCACGAGTACTACACATTGATGTAAACCTTCTCCAGAAAGTAAAGCGCTCATTCTAATGTTATCATTTCTGTAGTAACTGCTCATTGACAAGGACTTGTATGGTGGACGGAATTTAAAAAAAAAAAAAAAAAAAAGGGTAATTGTAGACATGGTGAAGTTTCTGTCAGGAGATGTTACTTAGTATTTTGGGAAGGAGTCTCTAGTGTCAGTGCTCAGAGGTAAAGCTCAGTAAAAATAAAAATTTTGGTTTTTAAGTAACATGAGAAGCTGCAATTTTTTTGTTATGTACTTTAAAAAAGAGAAAAAATAAGGCTGGCGAGGGAACGACTGTTTATAGCTGTTTCTGTTCTTGTGATATCAGGTGCTATAAATGGATAAAGATGACAGTGTATCATTCCAAAATAAATACAAATTGTAAGCACTGACAAAGTAACAGTACCTCTGCTTTGCCACATCAGGACACATCCAGTTGTTTTATTGCTTTAAAAAAAAAAAAAAATCCTCTTGCCCTTTTCTGCGGAAAAAAGGAAAATCAGATCAGACTTCTACCAGAGTTTTTTTTTTAATCTTTCCAGACTTTCTTGCTAGTTTTCAAGGTTATGAACGTGGCATGAAACGATCAAATGTGCAGCAGAGAGGCTGCTTTATACAAGAGAATAATACAAGAGATTTAAATCCTTGAGCGTCTTGAGTCTATATATTTTCTTAACGACAGAAAGTCCATACTTTTTTTTTTTTTTTTCAAAATGGAAATGAACTCTGGAAATGAGTGCCTTAAAAATTCCAGAGTTTTTCAGACTTTCCAGACATGTGCAAAAACTCTACTGTCTACTTAACACAAGACGATGAAATCTCATGATTTATGGAGAGGAAAAAGAGCTGAAACACTTTAAAGTGAAGCAAATGTGGTTTAATGTCATCATTCAACAGATATGTAAAATAATTAATCGTCTTCCCTTTTAGTGGGAGAGTTTGAAGCGTCTATAGTGACATTTTTTGGCATTAACCAACGTGAAAAAATACATCGCATTTCTGTGAATTTTGGGACATGAAGACAAGACAAAAACAATTACTGTCTGAAGTTTGCAGATCGGTGGGCTCAGTCCAGAATGGCTGGAGCAGAAAATGCATATGTGATTATAAATATGTCACGGTGATCCCTGCTCCAACATCCTTCATCACACACACACACACACACACACACACACACACACACACACACACACACACAGACACACACAGACACACACAGACACACACAGACACAGACACAGACACAGCTGTAAAACCAGATCTCCACCACACTGTTACCCACACAATCAATCTGCTGTAAAGTGCTCAGGGCGTTAGTGAATTGGAGTAACTCGTTAAATACACACACTGCCAAAGAACAGCATCTGCTTTTTTTTTTTTTTTTTTTTTAAAAGTATGAATGTGGTGGCATCCAATCAAGGGAACATGAAGGGAAAAAACAAAAAGACAGATTGCTGTCAAGAGACTGAGAAAATGAAAAGAGCTACAAACATGTCCAACCTGAGACACGGTCTTAAGACTTCCACTTAAAACCTCATTAAGTGCCGTATTCAGAGTTCCGTCAATATTAAGGCAGTTAAATTTGCATGCATTAAGACTTTGGGTGCTTAAATCAATTTTCTGGGCTTCCCATTCAGATTATGCACTTGCCTTAAAAAAAAAACAACAGATAGAAAATGCACACTGAAGAAGGAAATATACACCGATCAGCCATAACTTTACATAATCACCATAACATAACCACCTGCCTAATACTGTGTAGGTGCCCCTTGTGCTGCCAGAACAGCTCTGACCCGTCGAGGCATGGACTCCACAAGACCTCTGAAGGTGTGCTGCGGTATCTGGCACCAAGACATTAGCAGCAGATCCTTTAAGTCCTGTAAGTTGCAAGGTGGGGCCTCCATGGATCGGACTTGTCTGTAGAATACATTCCACAGATGCTCAATCAGATTGAGATCCGGGGAATTTGGAGGCCAAGTCAACACCTTGAACTCTTGTGTCATGTTCCTCAAACCATTCCTGAACAGTTTTTGCATTGTTTCAGGGAGCATTATCCAGCTGAAAGAGGTCACTGCCATTAGCGAATACCGTTGCTATGAAGGGGTGTACTTGGTCTGCAACAATGTTTAGGTAGGTGATTCGTGTCAAACTAACATCCACATGAATGCCAGGACCCAAGGTTGAATGCCTTTTCCCCCACAGTGCATCCTGGTGCCATCTCTTCCCCAGGTAAATGACGCCTTCGCTCCCCACACGCATCAATGAGCCTTGGGCGCCCATGACCCTGTCGCCGGTTCACCGGTTGTCCTTTCTTGGGCCACTTTTGGTAAGTTCTAACCACTGCATACAGAGAACACCCCAGAAGACCTGCCGTTTTGAAGATGCTCTGACCCAATCATCTAGCCATCACAATTGGGCCGTTGTCAAAGTTGTTCAGATCCTTACGCTTGCCCATTTTTCCTGCTTCCAACACATCAACTTCAAGAACTGACTTCACTTGCTGCCTAATATATCCCACCCCTTGACAGGTGCCACTGTAATGAGATAATCAATGTTATTCACTTCACCTGTCAGTGATTTTAATGTTATGGCTGATCTGTGTGTGTGTGTGTGTGTGTGTGTGTGTGTGTGTATACAGTTAGGTCCGGAAGTATTTGGACAATGATGGAGTTATTGTGATTTTGCCTTGGATGAAAATCCTTTGCAGTCAATGACTGCCTGAAGTCTGGGGCCCATGTTCTCAAAACTCAAATTCTGAGTTTCCTCCCTTGAGATGCTTTGCCAGGCCTTCACTTCGTTTAAAATAAAGCTGAAAGTCTACACTTTGATCACATCCTGATTGTTTTATTTCAAATCCTTTGTGGTGGAGTATAAAGGCAAAATCACAAAAACTGTGTCATTGTCCAAATACTTCTGTACCTGATTGTATATATATATATATATATATATATATATATATATATATATATATATATATATATATATATATATATATATATATATATAATGTGTGTGTGTGTGTGTGTGTAGTCATCACATTACTCACTTTAAGAAAACAGCTTCCACCTTCATTATTCAGCAGCTTATAAAATAGCACTTGATCCATCCCATCCTATTATTATTTTCTATTGCACACAAACTGATACACCATGTGCACAACGTAACAAAGTCACGAGTTTATAAATCTAGGCCATGAAATCGTAAAGTGTGCACTGGATTTAAGCTATTTTATCACGCTATTCTTTTTCCGACTCCATCAAGAATAATGCATCCAAGTTCAGAATTGCATACAAGTTCAGACATGCCTCAGTTTTACTCAAACATCACCTCACGTAACTCTCACGCAACTTCTGAAAGTACGGAGTTGCATCTAAGGGTCTGAATACTCACAGCGTGAACAAAACTCCTCTCTGAATACGGCCCTGCTGATTGGCATACATATAATACAAACACACCAGTATAAAGAAATAAACCTCTTTTATTTCTAGATTTTTTTTTTTTTTTTCAGATTGCATTTAGCATCTCAGAAAAGCATACGTCACTGCAAACTGACTGACTTCTGCTGTGGACGCAATTACCTCGTGACATTTCTCTGCTCCTGCCCAAGGCCTCATTTCCACGAAGCAGCGATAACAAAGTGGCACTTTCTTTCTGAATGTCAGTTGATCAGAAAAAAAAACCTAAAACATGACAAAGTAGAAATGTCACCAGCTTTAGGATTGTGAGGGAAAGGGGAAGGTGCAGGACTGTGACGATGATGCTCAGGGACACGACTGGCCCTCGAGTGCATGCTGTTTATAAACCGAAATGCCATTCTCTGTCCATTCACTCCTTTCATTCATTCATTTATTCATTCATTCATTCAGCTATTTCCTGAAGTGATTCTGCTGTGGCATCAGTACAGCCAGTGAGATATATATATATATATATACAGTGTGTGTGTGTGTGTGTGTGTGTGTGTGTGTGTGTGTGTGTGTGTGTGTGTGTGTGTGTATATATATATCTCACTGGCTGTACTGATGCCACAGCAGAATCACTATAACGTATATAATGTACATTATATACAAGCTTTTTAAAAAATATATATAGCTACATATGATCTATGCATCAGAAAATCAGCTTCAGACAACTCTCGTTAGTCAACTGAAATCTTTTAAGTTTCGCTGTATTCAGAGTTGGTGACTTAAGCGGGCCACTTAAGCTCATAAAACAAAAATATATGTATGAAAAATAGTTATCCATATTTAGATAATGATCTCGATTATTTAAATGATTAAAATGACCTGCGTTGGCAGAATTTTCAGGTGATAAGAAATAAACAGATTACAGATTTTAATAAGTGAAATTTGCTGTCAATTCAATGTAAATATATATATTTTTTTCAAATAAAAGTTAGAAGGTTAGACTGATATGATATAAAAATAAGAAATATATAATCTAATAGAAGCTGAATATATTGTTGATTGTCTTGATAGTCGCATTCACAAGCTCTCCTTCTCCGCCTGCTTAATGGGAAACTTTCTGTACGCTATGCCGCTGAGACACTCTGAGAATTTCCCCCAGACACCTTCTGAAACAATCAGACGCTCAGCTGTCAATCTGTTGTTTCAGGTCATCAGTCAGCATCACGGATCGATATCCTCTAAAACATTGCTCATCTGTAAGTGACCACTCCTCCAGTGTGGGTCTAAAAAACACTTCTCCTTCTGCTTCATGCCTCTGTTCATGAAGGTAAAGATGATGATGAATGGCTTGGAGGTATATGACTGATTCCTTATTGTGTCATTTAGATACTGTTGAGATTGGGCTAATTCAGGAAGAAACATCCACATTTTCTGGAGGAAAATGCGCTGGGACATACATTTATCTAGATCTTTACTAATATTGTAAAAAAATGAAATAAAAATGACCATCAAGGGTGGACTAATCAGTAGTTTGGGCACAAAGGACAATGTCTAGGCTATTAGATTTTTACTGGACAAGTAGGCTCTGTAGACCAACTGTTTTCTTCTAAATCCTACTTGCTATTGATTTTACAAAAAAATTTGTATTTAGATAAAACATGCTTCACAACGCACCTTGATGTTGTAACTATAGCACGAGTTACACGTGGTGAATCCCACCACCCTGCTGCACTATGGCTTTTACTAGGCGAATTAATTATTGTGCACAGAAAACCTACGATCGTTTGAGAATCAGATACATGCAGGTATGTGGACACTGACAAAACCGAGTCAAGTGCAACATACCCTTGCATTCACACTAGAAAGCAACAAAGTTACCGGCGATCATTTGTTTTCTATGAATGTACATGACATAGAGCCACAATTTCAGCGACAACAGCAATGGTGATGGCGACAAAGTGATGGCATAACAGTTCACAACTGAACTGAGATTTTCTTAATTCTATGCAAATTAGATCCAAATGACTGGCTCAAATGATTCCTCGGACCAATCCTACGATGCACTCGGTTCTTCAGTTCCAGCCTCACAAGTGCACGCTGGAGAGTGCAGGCCCACAAGAGACAAACTACGAGCGATATAAATGACTTGTCTCTTGCTAGTGTGAACGAAGGGTTTTTATGTGCGATGTGAAGAGAACATCACGGCTAATAGCCACGAACCATTAGCCAAAAACTTCCTGACTTTTTGTCGAGAGCGCCAATGCGAACTCATTCCCTATGCAGGGAATTTTGTACTCCTTTTGTCTCTGTATTAATCCACTTAACTAGCTAAGTAGCTTGCTACTTTTTAGCGTTGACAGTTTATAATTTGTCCACCCCTGATTCGAGTTTGTAAGTATTTTACTGAATATTTGTAATTTGGGAATAAATCTGTATTTATATGATTCTTTTATTTTTCGAGGCCACATTTAAACATCTAATATTGGCCACAAGTTACATTCTGTGGTTGTCTGTTTTTCTAATATTACTAGATATAATATATAATATTGCCAATATCATATAATTGACAAAAATGTGTCATACAGTGTAGCTGGACTTACAGCTAAGAGAAAAGCCCTTTAGTACAAAAAGTGTGAATAGCTGCTATTTAATACATAATAATGTAACTGTCTATATAGCCCTTAAGTCCACATAATTATATGAGTGTATGCAGTTTCCGTATTAATTTCTTACCACACACACTCTGCTCAACTCTGAATACAGCTGCTCAAAATGGTTACACATGGAACCATCGCCAAAACCGTATAAAGAGAATATAGCTCGGCCCCTGAAGGACGAAAAGCCCTAAAGACAGTAAGATATGCATCGTTATTCCCGCGTGAGTGAAAATCATGCACTGCTGTTTTTGGTTCCATGGCAATTAATATGAAAAAACTTCCACCTACTTCCACAGTGTGCACCCATGAATAAGAAAAAAAAAATACATTAGATCAGTTTGCAGACTTAATGTTCCCTGATTCCCTTTTAAACCGTTCATGTTGCTACAGGCTCACAGTTGAACTGCCGACATGGGATTAGTTGTAGTCTCTGGCCATCAGCCGCTGAGAGGGTGGAGATCCACCTTCACCTTCTCTCCACTGCTCAGCATGCCGACGGTGGGGTAGAATCCTCCAGCCGGCACCACCACCTCCCTCCTCCCAATGATCTTCCCATTGCGGGTGAAGAACACCTAGGGGCGACAGCGAGTCACATTTCTGCAGCCACGTACGTGAGACACAGGCTCATACACCAGCTGCTTCTCATAGCACACAAAGCTTAGTTATAAATGCCATGTACTTTTGAGGAATTGGAAGTACGCAATATTTGGCTCAGATAGCTGTCAGGCTTTTTCGTTTTTATTTACAAAAGGCTTGAAGGCAACAAAAGTACAAGATTTACACAGGCACATTGCAAACTAACAGTTCTGAGTCCTAAACTAACATTACTTACTAAATATGTACAGTTGTAAAAATTTTCAGCGTGGAGTAACGACGCACAGCAGTGGACACATAAATATTGTTGCAAAAGTGTGGCAAAGAGCACATTAACCCTCCAAGATTTTTGGAGGCAAAGCCAAAATTCTTTGTGGTTACATCAGTACTGAAATCCCCCATGATTAATGCTGCTCAACTTTCACACCCAGGCAAACCCGAGCACAAAAAGATCTGGCCTTTTCTATAAGACAACATTGCTGACTTAAAACGTGCAGCGTCTAATAAAAATGATTAATGCAGTGTTTCAATTTTGTAACTGTCGAAGTTGTTCCAAGACAAATGACCATCTATCAGTCCACAACTGTTGTGGAAAAGAACTATGGCTGATTATGCTTTTAACACCACCACTGCACTTTATGATGAAAAAGTCATGGGTCACACTTGGGCATTGAGAGCAAAGAAATACAAGCCCAAACACTACAGTGACAAATGTAACACACGTGTTCATCTGTGCGGTTGGGCGGAGGCATGTTTTTATATCCCGTGGGGTCCCCACAAGGATAGGAAAATCTGGCAGCTTTGACTGGATGGTCCCACTTCAAAAACCTTTTCTTTTTTCACAAAAACTGCAACTTTTTATTTAAAAAAAAAAAAAAAAAAAAAAAAAGGTTTGCTTTTGGTTACTGAGGTTAAGGTTAGGTTTAGATTTAGGTGCAACTATAGCACTAATTAATTGCACTAATGAATGGTCCTCACAAGGATAGTAAAACAAACGTGTGTGTCTGTCTGACAGAATAATCAAATTAGATCTGGCAATAAAAACAGTCTGAGACGAGCGTGAAGCTCTAACACAAATCTGATGTTATGTATTTGTTAGACAGGGTTATATCAGATTACAGAATCTGATCCCTTATGTCAAACATTATTATGATAATTACATCGATCATCATTCATCTTCTTTCATTCATCTTCAGTAACTGGTTTATCATGATCAGGGTTGCTGTGGACTTGGAGTCTATGCTACCTGCCCCCATTGTGCTTTCCTCCTTGTATATTCTAATTTAGAATAATGTAAAACATGATTATTAGACTATTAAACTTTTACACTGGAAATAAGGTGGAAATGTCAGGACAGCTCACCATAACCTTCCTGCCTTCCTGCTCTTGCTCTGCGTCGTCTCCCTCATCCTCCTCATCCTCATCGTTTAGGTACAGTACGTTCTGAACGCGGTTTTGCTTGGGATTCTCGGCCATGTCCTCTCCATCCTCAGCCTCATCTAATGGAAAAACATATAAATTTAACAGACACACAGAAAAAGAATACTTTCATACTAGTGACAAGAAGTCTGTGATTTCAAACTGCTATAAGTAAAATCACTCAGGGGCCTGCTTACCAAGTCGAAGATTATTTTCCAATAATAGAAGTGCTTTTTTTCTCTTATACCACAGCAATTTGCCAACAATTACCTTGTTTGTTTTTTTTTTAACTTAAAGAACATGTCGTCCGTTTTTTCCATTTATAGTCACATTTAACATTGTGAAACGTCTGTGAAACAAGTTAGTTCCGTTTATCATTTATGTTAGCAGCTACAAACAGGTGTTCCCTCACCAGCTTCTCATCT
>CM040990.1:20202225-20230902 GCA_022985145.1 Pangasius djambal
AAAAAAAAAAAAAAAAAAAAAAAAAAAAAAAAAAAAGCACTGACACTGGAGATTCCTTCCACACAATGCTAACTAAATAAATCTCCTTACTTCACCATATCAACAGTTACAAATACAATACAAATGTGTATTCTGCTATAGAAATAATAATGTATTAGAATGAGCACATTAACATAAATCTACTATAGAAAGTTAATCAAATCCAAGAAAGTCAAGGAAATAGACAGAGCTTGGTACATGTACAGATGGTACAGATATTCTGTGATGTTCTGCATTTATTTTGTACATGTTCATTCTAACATGTACTAACATGACATAAAATGCTAACATGACTATCAGTGAATGAAAGAGGCCCATTTAGCTTGATCTCTTTATCGTACAAAGTGGACAAATCAGTAGCCCGAGCATTCAGGACAAGAGGATTACATGACCAAGCAAAATAAAATGCAGCGTAAAGCTATCACGTAACTTGCTAGCACCCCACACATTCACCTTAAGGTTAAACATGGAAAAATTTTTTTTATTTGTTTGTGTTTCCAAAAACGCACATAACTACCTTGCCATGCTTTACTATATTATGTTATCTACCATTTTTTAGCCTTTTTTTTAAGCTGACTGGAGGGTTAACTTGTCTGGTGGGTTAGGTAATGAATTTATGATTTATCTACCCCTGTCCTAGTTTATCCTATCAGCTATGGCTGGCACAATGTCTTTCTGAACCACAAGCTCACACCTTCATAGTCACGAGGGAACATGATCCCACAGCCCATGATGTCCCCTTCAAAGCAACGTGGACCAAATGGATCTCCAACTCCACTGCCATGGAAGATCTTCCCATCATCTGTAGGAAACAACCCACACAAATAGTTCTAAGAATTAGCAACAACAGCAACAGTAAATTTTGTAAGAGACACAGTTTTCAGCATAACACAAAAACAATTTTACACTTGTGAAAAGATGCTGATGCTACAAGTCTTTGAAACTCAACAGGATTTGTCATCCACCATTTGTCTTTTGAAGTCTAAACCTCTCTGGAAAAAAGGCAAGCATGAATAATTTCTTTGCACAGCTAATACTGGCATGGACTCGATCTGGGCCTAGAAGTATAATTTAGTGGTAATGACAAAGACAGATTACACTGACAGTCAGAGGGCTTTAAATTTCACTTTATGCACCAGTACCAGCAGGGGTCTACAACTAGCCTATTTATTATGAAGGAGACAGAACTTTACTGACTGCACAGACATGGCAGTCTCAAGTGGCCTCAAGGCTACAGGCTTCTCGAGCATATACGTTTATGGCATTTGGCACACACACCTCTGAAGAGCAACTTACAGAACTGCAAATTGGCCCAACTCTTAAGATACCAACAAGCTGTGGCACTTCCAGCAACTGCGCTCAAATCAGTTTAATAAATTTTCATTCAACTGGTAAAGGTTCACTCCACCACCTGGTCGCCAGTCCTGATGCTTGCTCTTCTAATATTGTGATGGGTGTGGGGTCAAGGTACAGTCTGGGATTTGACCACTACCATTGGGTAGGGGGGTGACTGGTGCATTCTTGGCTTTGTTGGCAAGTATCAGGACTTTAGCCTGTAAGCAGTGGAGGGGACATAGTATTGGACTGACATGAGTGAACTTAGGAAGACTGAAGACAAGTCAGGATGCTGATTCAGGATCAGTTGCAAGGGTCTAAAATGGCATGTGCAGGAAGACCAACCAGCAGCTAGTCTTAGCCAGCAACTGTCAAGTCTCCTTGGAAAGAAGTGGTCTAATATTCCTGATGCTGTACAAGAAACACATGCATAACCCAGACCAATATGTGAACAAATGTTACACCTAGGATCTTTGCATTTTTGGAAGAAGTGATCAGAGAACTGCTAAAGATAAAGGTGTCAACATGCATTTTCAGGAGTATACAGCAGCTCTGTGTTGCGATTAAGCGCAAGGCGATGTCATGTCATGTGTAACTGTCATGTTAAAGACATGTATTTCCATGCTTTGAGGCTTGCAATGCTTATAAAAGTGTCATAACACAACTCTAGAATAAGCTGTGAAACCTGGAATGAGAAAGGCTTTATAGTGAAAATGCACTGCTCTAACCCTAAAGACCTAATCTACAATGAAACATCCTTGTATTGCTAGAACATTCCACTCATGCTCTGGTCTTAATGATCCCAGAATGTCTTATGCTCTTGATGCAACAACAGGCCAAAACAGAGAATAGCTTTCTTTTCTCTTTATCTAAATGTCTTCTTCACTTCTCTGTTTGTTTAATCTTTCTGATAGAGAGCAAAACAAATGATGGCAAGACAGAGACAACAGCATGAAAATATGAAGAGAAAAAAAAACAGTGAAAAGGTAGAATGCAGACAAAAAGCCCACCGCACCGTGTAGCTGGTAAATATTTGTGAAGTTGTCATGGGACCCGTTCCTGGCTCAGAATCCTGCTTAAACAATCTCTATCTGAATATGGGAGGGTGATGGAGACAGTGTATCATTAAGACTCCAATGCGGGCCCCTGTCACAACACTACACCACAAGCACAGAAAACACTGCAACCAGTGTGGAAGAAGAAGATGGCTAAAAATAGATAGTGGACGTAGGTGCGCTGTCTCGGCCTGCTGGAACACTTTCAGGACTTTTGGCACCTGAGCTGACAGGAAACAACACACCAGCAAGCACAGATGCTTTTCCCTGTACTTCAGACCTTTTCTCAGAGGCCTGTCTGGAAAAGATGAGAGAAGATATCTCCACCGGGATGCTGCCGCTTCCGCAAAACAACCTGAGGTGGAGGACCAGATATAAAGAGTTGCTTGTGCCATCAGTAGATTCCTCAAATCAAGTCCAGTTATATCCAGCCAAAAACATTATTGTATTTGTCTCAGCACAACAGTTTAAGGGTACGACATCCTGCCAACAGTCTGGCAAACGACCCATTTGACAAAATCAGGCAAAGTATTAAACCAGATACAGAAATCTTACCCTTCGCATAAAGTTTAAGCTACCACTCCTCCTATGACATTTGGGTTGCTCCTTCTCAAAGGAAAACCGCAAATGTCCAACCCAAGTAGCCTGTGCAATGGGCAGAAGACATATTCCTGATCCGTTTTTTTCCTGAACAGACAGAAAAACAGCTGGGATAAAACCCAGTTAGGTTCCTGTGTATAGGACCACACCTGGTACTAGCATCAGGTGTAAACACTCAAAGGCCGATGATTCACAGATGGAGGCTTCATATAGATTGCGGCGTCTTAATGGCCCATGACCCCCTCACCTGGCCTGCAGCTGAGGTCTTGGCAAAGCTTATTCAGGAGACGCACACCATAAACATGGCACTCCTTTAGGTCTTGCTAAAAAAAAACAGCAGTATCCTGATGGATGCGATAAGCAAAGAGAGCTTTTCTTCATAGCGTGGGGAAGAATAATAGTGGAGGTGCAGGGATGGTGTGATAAGCCAAGTGCAGGCATGATGGGAAAATATACATTACAGCATGACTGGAATTTTGTTAGTTAAGTCAATAAAAATAGTGCTGCCAGAAAGTCTACAATCGAGCACCACAAAAAAATCTCACCAACATGGTTCTGCATGTGCACTGGGCTTTTGGAGTGGCGAGGTACTGCGAGTGTGGTGCTATGAAAGGAATGCATGCATGTAACCGCATCAATCACACCTCTTGTTTTAAAAAAGAAGTTATTAAGACCTGTGCGCCCTGGTGAGTGACAGAGTCTTCCAACTACTGCTAGCACAGCCTACAAAAACTCCTCAACCCATCAACCCAGCTTTGTAACAGAAGGTCAGAAGCTCATCAGGCTAATCGACTCAGTGAAAAGCTGTGGTGGCATGACAGAGGTACTGAAGTTGGGGGCAAAGCTCCTTATTTCCATCTGATATGCTGCAGTTGCCTCTCTCAAATGGAAGTCTGCAGAGTCAGATAGATTTCCACATCTTAAGAAGCTCCATTTCATCAATAATCACACTCCATCTCATATCCTCATATCCTGAAGCCCATTATCAGAGCTCAGGCCCTCATTGAGCCACAGACACAAAGTGCACAGATCCTGAGATACACAGAAGCGTCCCTGCTGCTGCTCCTGGCCACATTCAGAAAGCCCTCGAGAAAAATTCCATGTACTCCACGGACAAGCAGAGGCAAAGAGAAATGGGCAAATAATAGTATGACGTATTTACAGCTTTAGATGAAGATACGTCGAAATATAGGATGATGTTGGCTCTGGCAACTTGATCTTCTGACCTTCATCTTCATTGATCGAGTGTTCACACAAGATCAATGCAGTAGTGAAGTCAGTGATCCGTCTGCAGACGTCAGACAGACATAAAAGCAGAGACAAAGACGCACAGACACACACAGGCATACACATACAGATACATACCAACACGCAAACACACGCAAACTGACAGACATGCACAGACACACAGAGACAAAGCAATCACATACACGCGGACAGAAAAAAGACACACAGACATATACAAATAAAGACGGACACAGACAGAGAGAGAGACAGACACACAAACACACAAAGACGCAGACAAAGACATGCAAAGACAGACATATAGACACACATACATAAACAGAAAAACAGACAGACATACACAAAAATAACACGCATCAACATAAAAACAAACAGACACATACACATAGACACACAGAGACACATACACCCGCAGACAAAGACAAACACCTACAGACAAAAACACAGATACAAGCACACATACACACAGACACTTACACACAGAGACAAAGACATGCACTTTTATTTCTTAGAAAATTCTGAACAGGCCTGGACAGAGTTGCTACACAGGAGCAAACACAGACATAAATCAGAAAATGTGTAAAGCAAATAGCGGTTATAAAGAAATGATCTCTCAGAATGCAGCGTCTCGCTCACGGCCCAATGACTCTCACAGTTACTGGATCTGAACTCACAATGTTCCGGTCACTAGCACCGACCTTAATTACAGACAGATTAAGTGATATGTGGGTGCAGTGCATTAACACATCACCCTACCCCCCCCCCCCCCCCCCCCCCCCCCCCCCCCCCCCCCCCCCCCCCCCCCCCCCCCCCCCACACACACACACACACACACACACACACACACACACACACACACACACACACACACACACACCGCACGGCCAAACTGGCTGAAGCAGTGAGAATGTGTGTGTAAGAAAAGTCAGCCTGCATTTATAATTTTTGTCTATCAGGATTATATCTGAATGAGGAATATGGACAAAAATATTAATAAGCCTAATACAGTAGCCATCTTCCCAGTAGGAACACAGGAAGTTGTTTATCGCACCTAATAAATTGATTTGCATATCATGGATGATTCGGCATCTGGTGTTTAATCCAGGTAACTGGAGGAACATTTGATTACATGTAGACAGGTGTGAACGGTGTGTGATTGACCAGACTACTTTACAAACTTCTGTATTATGTAGTAGAAGGTCAACTTTTTTTTTTTTTCCTTTTCATTTTTAAAACAATGTAGTGTGGGACTCACCTGCGTGATATGCTACTGAGCCTCGGCTCCAGCCTGGATGTCTGTTCTTAGGGTAGTCCTGGAGAAAAACGCACACACACATACACACACAGATGACAATGATGAAGACATTAAATGACCGTTGCAACTATACCTCCAGTGCATACATCAACTTCAAATTTACACACACAATGTCTCTTGACAAAAACAAAAATAAAATAAATTGTATATACATATATAAATATATATGTACATAAAAGAAACACACACAGTTACACAGAGAACAGTAAGCAGTGAACTGCACCACAATCATCTGACCCCATGCAAAACTCTTCTGCTGAAAAGAGGGGAAAAAAGGCACGGAGGTGTGCATCTAATATTTGCACAATTTGCATTTAGACAAATCAGAACACTTTTGGAACAAAAGACGAAAATGTTTGGTGATAATTCAGCTCGTCATGTTTGGAGAAAGTAGGCTTGGGTTTTAGCGCTTTAGGTTTTTAGTTTTAGACTTCTATTCATATATAACATGGGACTGAGCTTCCATTTGCCCGGTGTGCTAGGCAATGGATTTATGATTTATCAACCCCTGATTGCTTTCACATAGCAGCACAGGATGCGTCTCTAGTATATAACAGTCCCATACCAGCAGGAAACACTCAGAGCAGCCAAATGATTTTTTTTTTTTTTTGATAAGATCAGAGAATGAGTCAGAGTTAACGATCGGAAATGTGTTTTCGCATTTTTGCGTCTCTACAACCAAAGCACCTGCACAAGGACTCCACAACTGTTATTCATTCCTGAAATGTTTTGCCTCTTCCTAATGGCTCGATGCACAAATGAGGCGTTCATTGCTTAATGTTGATGCTCTTATCTGGTTCAAGAGATAAAAATAACACATTACCTCTTTTACCCTCGAGTGTGTAAAATAATTCAATGCTGAACACATACATTTCTCAGCCAGTTCAAAAGAAACCATGCCTTTGCATTTCAAGATATTCAACATTATTTTCAAACATAAGGGATAATAGTCTGGTTTTGCTGTTAGCTCCTAAAAACATATGATGCGAGAGCTTCTTTTCTCATTCGCCATTTTTTCAGCAAAGTTGAACATAATATTAATGAGAAATGGAACGTAGAATTAGTGTAGATGTTGGTGCAAATGCTGGACTCAAAGTCCCAGAATGCAATGCAGCCAAGTTACACCAGAGACTCGGCTAGTCAGCAGTCTGAGATGACGAGCGTGATGGCGCTGATGGTGCTATTAGCATGAAAGTTGAAGCTTTGGAAGATGATCTCTTTGAGCAAAGTGTACAGATGAGGAGGTGAGCGAGCCGGACCGAGTGAAGGACTAAAGTGCCGTTGCATCACTCTCTTTAGGTAGAGATGAAGCAGGGGCTAAATCTCATCAGATCAACAAGTCAACGAAAGATGTTTAAGCAAAAAAAAAAAAGTGGACCAAAAAAAAACCAATTTAATTACAAAATAAATCTTTTGATGCAATCCAAGATTACATGTCAATTATAAAGATTTATATGCAAGTCTTAAATTTCCTTCAAGTTAAGGAAACCACTTCTCAGAAGGCAGTAACAATGCTTGACAGGGGTAGAAGAAAGGAAGGAAAGGAAGGAGAAGAGACAGTGGAATGTGTTTTACATGTTCCTCTTCAGCCAAATCCTCATTTTCTGCTCTGTAACCACAAGACCTGCTTTTTTGTAAACTCGTCTCCAAGATTACGTGGAAACTGTTTTGGTTCAGGCTCAGTAAAGTATGTGGCCAACGGCAGTGTTGCGCTGAGAGCTGGATGTCGTTTGATCTGTTTATCTAATTAGGAAAATAGAGGGGATGAGAAAGCAACGGAGCAAAAGCTGATGGATTTACTGTCTCGGTAAAAAAGCCACAGAACCAGTCTTAGCAAGATGGATGATATGCTTAAGCATCCATCCCCTTATTTTCATCCCACGGTTCCCGTTAAGAACTCTCTCAATGTAAGCATTCCATGAGGCATTAGGATTAGGGCATGACACTGAACAAAAGCACATTTGCAAAGAGAGAGGACTGAGATGATGACACATCAGATGAACGCGCTACAATAGAAAGCCATCTTGGAAGATTGTACATGTCAAAATAAACCATTATAGTATGTAACTTCATTTTGTAGAAGCTTTACTCCAGGGTGAACATCCGCACATTCCGTACACTGGTATGATTTGCATCAGTGTTTCATATCCACACAGGCACATAACAATAATACGACCAAAAAAGGAACATTATCATGTCAATCTTGGAGGTAGCATAGGAAAACACAATTACAGGACTTGTAGAAATGCTCTTGATAAACCCTTTCTGACAAACTACAGAGGGTTGTCTTCTCAAAAGTAGTGGTTAAAAGGGATTAAAGTGAGGCATCGGGCTTCCAAAGAACACAAACAGTCGTGCTAGTGTCACTGACTCAAACCTATCTGATCCATGGGGGGGGGGGGTTAATCTGTGTTATTTGAACCACCTGCATTTTCACACTGTGGCAAAATCAACAAGTCGCTGAGAGGCTGTTGATAGAGGTTGATGCCCATCTCCTAACAAATTCAGCACGGAGATAAGTGAGGGAGGGAGGCAGGTATAGCATGTGCTCCACGGCCACCATAACGAGGGTACGATATGAGTGTTGAGAGATTCCTTTGTGCCAACCACTCATCACTGTTGAATTAGAAATATGAAATTGTTTGCTGGGAGAAAATTTCCTGGTCTGTGCTGGCCTTGTGAACGGATTAAGTACTGTGTTTTTGAAGGGTCTTGAAGTCCAGCTCAACGGAAGGAAAGGAAATGGACGTCTCAGGTCAGGAAGGCCAAAGGGTAATAAGAGATGGAGACTGGCGCACCAGTACACACCTCCGCCCCTCATTACCTCCACTCAGACCTTTGTCCTGCATCCTAGCAACCGGATGCAAACGGAAGTGCTCCAGAGTTACAAACAAGCTGCTGGCATCGTGCCGGGTGGGGGGTGGGGGGGTCAGGGCTAGTTAAAGTTCAGAACCAAATCAACGCTCTATTGCTACAACAGAAAGGGATTCGTTGGAGTGAGGCTCAGAGAAATGAACCACAATACAGTCAGATTGTAACCCACAGTTGAAAATCATTAAAAGTATGTGTCTTAGGTTACCTGGTTCTGAAGGAACTGTTGATTTCTAGTGCTCTATGGCTAGAGGGCGGGTCAGGAGTAGGACAAGCAGGGATATTTTCTTTTTTATTCATAGTTGCCTGGAGGTTCAACAATTAGAGATGTCTCACGTAGGTCGAGGAGTGATCGGGATGATGGTAGAATGATTTTTACTAAATGGATTAATTAGCATGCACGGATGACAGACAATCTTTTCAGAACCAGGAGCATGCAGGGACATGGAAACACTGATGAAACCAACAGGCAGTCACCTTGGTTTCCATGCAACCAAAACATGGAACTAGGCAGTCACATGGTGAGATAGCTAATTAATTAATCATTTGTCCATGCCTGTAACTGCTGTTGAACTGACAAGAAGTAGAACACTGAAAGTAAAGCAATGATAAGGTAGCATACAGGGTGGGATCACACTGATCTCAAATCAAGTGCTATCTATCTTTAACTTCACTATCCCTTCAGCTTTTAATAGATTAAGAGACTGGCACTGAAACTGGAAACTCAGAAACTCTAAAGAATGTTATCTGTCAAATCTTTCAGACTTTCAGATATTAGGAGCTGCATAATGTTTATTGAATTGCAAGCTGGAATGGACTAGGTCAGCGGCCACCAACTGGTGAACCATGGTACTGGGAAAATAGTGGATGAAGTTTAGTGACCACTCACTCTTTAAGGGTAGAAGCAGTTGCTTGTGGAAGCAGGTGATGCTGAAGAGGGCTGCTCTTACATGGCTGCCAAACGAGGAATCAGATTCCTCTTCAGTCCACCAATCCAGGTGGTCAAAGGACAAATGAAAATGGCAGCTTTGCCTGTCTCTAAGCCATATGAACATCAAAGCTATCCTCATCAAAGTTTGTCTTACCAGACCTGCCAGCTCTGAAGAGGAATAATGCATAGTCCTGCCGAGGAGGGTTGTGGGGGGATGCAGTACATATTTGATACAGTACTTTTACAAATCACTTGTCAAAAGTGGAAACCTTTTTTTTTTTAGTTAACCAATGTTAACTACATACTTGGCTAATGTTAGCGAAGTCAAACATACAGGCAAGTCCATAAGTATTTGGACAGTGACACAATTTTCATAATTCTGCCTCTGTACAACACACCACAATGGATTTGAAATGAAGCAATCAAGATGTGATTTAAGGGTAGACTTTCAGCTTTAATTCATATATAGCTTTAATTTAAAGGGGTTTAACAAAAATACTGCATTAACTGCATTAAGAATTACAGCAATTCTTTTTTACAGAGTCCCTCCGTTTTCACAGGCTCAAAAGTGACTGGACAAACTAAAATAATCTTAAATAGTAGGATTATTTCTAATGCAAATCCTATGCAGTGAATGCCTGAAGTCTGGAACCCATGGACATCACCTAATGCTAAGCTTCCTCCCGTGAGATGCTTTGCCAGGCATTTACTGCAACCTCCTTCAGTTGCTGCTCGTTTATGGATCTTTCTGCCTTTACGTTTGTCTTCAGTAAGTGAAAAGTGAAATTCTTCAGTTGGGTTGAGGTCTACACTTCAAGCACATCATGCTTGTTTTATTTCAAATTCATTGTGGCGTACAGAGGCAAAATTACGGAAATCGTGTCACTGTCCAAATACTTATGGACCTGACTCTATATTGATTATTTTTATTTTACATCATTAAACTGATTCATCATTAACATTAACATACATCATTAAACATTACCAGTTTACCTTTTTAGAAAGCGAGGACGCATCATTCAAGCGGGAAAACCAAGATGAGAGCAAAAGCAGATGTGATATGAGGTAAGGGGGTGGGGCTTCCAAGGGGTGACAGTTATGTTGCTTTCGACTAAAGCTTGTAACTTGGAATTTTCAACCTCTGACAAGGAAAAAAAAAAAAAACAAAAAGAAAGAAAAAAAGAAAGAAACTCTGCTCTTTCAATTTCTATTCAATTTCTACTCAGAAAGTCTGGAAGGTCTCCTCAAGTCCCACGTTCAACATCACATCACTACGTTAAACAACTTTATAGTAGTATTTACTTCAGATTCACCAACACAGACACATCAGTTGGTTAAATCTATACAGTGACCATACAGTTCACTCTTTTGAGACTGTAAATACACCATACACTCATGATCACTAATGTTAGCTAGCTAGCTTGTTGGTAACAAAACATACGCTTACATAGAGGCGTCCGTGTTTTTTCCCACTTTTTTCCCACTTTGCAGCCAAGCTCGACATTCTGAGTTCAGAATTCCCACTTCCAAGTTAAGTCGAAGGCAGCATTAATATAGTAGAGTTCAAAACACCTGCGCAACTGTCAGTACTTTTGAGCGATGGCTTGTAGCAGCGTACTCCGATGTTAAAATGAGGAGCTCCTACGCAAAATGCGTGAAGGTTGGCAAGTCTGACTTATTAGCAGCTCGTGAGCATCTTGCGTCTCTCAGACACAGGATGCTGTGCGAAGCTTGACGTCCAATGCAAGTAAACAGTAATTAAGCAGCCCTGCAATTACCTGCTTTACCACCTTTGTTGCCCTTTGCTGCATAATAAAGTACAGATGCGTAAAGGCTGCAATGTTCCAGGGGAAGTTATGGCACCTTTGATAAACCTTCCCGCCACTACCCCCGCCCGACTTCTCCATTTTTCCCCCCCTCAGAGGACAGCGAAGTCAGTGGCCTTGCTCAACCCTGCAGTTGACAAGCATGTTTACTGTCTGCGGTTGCAGACCTGAGAGTAATTAGCCCAGCACCATCCATGGCCACCCTGAGACGACAGGCAGGAAGGCACGATGGCCATCAAAATTATCAAGGTTAACTAAGAGGAAAGCATGAAGCAGAACTGTTTATATGAAAAGACAACAGTAAGAGGAATCAGTGATTTTTACTAGGAAAGTGATTTATTCATTTGTTGCCATGTCATTTAGACGAGCCTTTTGATTACGTTTGGGCTCCAACTTCATGGAAAAAATTCTCTGCTCCAAGCACAGACTTCAAGTGTTGCACAGACAGTGCTGAGTGTTCTTTTCCTCTGCACGTCTCATGTGGTGGAAAGAGCAAGAGGTGATTTGTCACGAGGCTGCTCCACATTTACGTGCTCCGCCTCAGGGCAGGTGAAAATGGATGTTGCACCATGTGTGGTTCCATTGTACAGTGTTCACATAGGCAGGGAGGCACGGAGTATTTCAAATGGCCTCACCATAGATTAAACTGTGTAAAATTTCCACATTAAAGAAAAAAGTGACTATATTTATTAATTATAAAGCTGTAAATTAGGTCATTTTCCAAGACTAAGCAGTACAAACCCTTGGTGAAAATGATTTAGTCACAAATCACCAAATAAAAGTACCTCGAAAATGGAACAGAAATGGTGGCCTGGAGAAAAAACTTCACATGGTGACATTTTGACATTTTCTAGTAGGGGAAGTTCTGAAAACTACTTAAATATGTTTCACTTTTGCATGAATCAAACCCACAAGTAAAGTTCTAGCATTTTAAAATCTGCTTACCCCAAAACGTGTCGACCCTTATATCAGTGCTGAAATAATAGCTGATAGCTGATTGAGTTTTGTTGTGTTGTGAGAGCAGTTGTCCTGACTCTCGTTCATTCTTTACCTGCTCACAGCAAAAGTAACTGTGTTAACTGTTAAGTCATTAGACATCTTAATGAGGCACGTGTAAATAAATCAACTACAGCACATCAAACTTTTGAGCTTAAAATAACTTTGACTATATTTAGGCTGTATGTTGTAAGGGACTGTCAATTGCAAAACACTATAAAAGTAACATAAAAATTAGTTTTGCTGATAAAGTGTAAAATATTTACATATTTTTAAAAAAAAAACCAAACTTATCTTGTTAATGTTAATAATGTACAAAGGTTCAGAAGTGACTGTAGGACAGAAGAAAGAAAAGAAGGAAGGAAGAAGGAAGGAGGGAGAAGAAAAAAAAGAACAAAAGCGAAATAAAAGGAGTGAGAGGAAGGACATAAGGAAAGAAGGAAGAAAGAGAAAGAAAGGAAGAAAGAAGCAGAGAAAGAGGGAGAAAGGAAGAAAGGAGAGTGAGAGGGAGAAAGGAAGGAAGAAAGGAAGGAATGAGAGAGAGAGAGAGGAAGGAGAGAAGAAAGGTGGGAAGGAAGGAAAAAAGAAAGGAAAAGGGGAATGATGTAGGTAGGAAGGAAGGAGTGTGTGAAGGAGAAAGAAAGTAAGGAAGGAGGAATGGAGAGTTGAAGGTAGGAGGGAGGGAGGAGAGTGAAAAGTAAAGAAGAGAGCAAAGGAGGGAGGGAGGATGGATGGAGAGCGAGAGGAAGAAAAGGAAGTAAGGAAGGAGGGAAAGAAGGAAGGAAGGAAGGAGGGATGGAGAAAGGAAGGAAGGAATGAAGGAAGGAAGGAGGGATGGAGAAAGCAGGGAGGAAGAAAGAACTTTCAAGTTTAGGCCACGCCCACTTCTGTGCTGAACTCCAGCAAAGTGTATTATAGACAGAAAACCCCAGTTCCGGCTAAAACCCCATTTTTCAGCAGTAGAATTCAGCCTCAGTTCTATAACACCATTAATATAACACCATTAATATAACACCATTAATATAACACCAAATATAAACAACGCTGTGTACGTTACTCACTCTTCGAGCGAGGCCCAATGCAATGTAGCACTTCTCTCCAGGGTCCACGATCTCCACCTCGAAGTAGTGGCTCCGTGTGCAGAGCGGCTGGCGAGCCTGAGCGAGTCCCACGTCCATGATGCTCTTTCCCTTTCCTACGTACTCCAGCAGCTGTGAAGGCACACACCAGCACGGTTACTCACCACCAAATCCACGTTCAACACAAATGTGCTGAATAACGCACTTGCTGATATCTGCTGCACAGCAACTGAGAGACTACTGAGGCCAGGAGAAGCTAGCTTTAAAATTTTACTTGCATATAAATAAAGACTTTTTACAAATCTCTTGCTGTTTGGGTTTGTAAAAATCTCATGGGTAGGTTTTTTTTTATTTTTTCCCCAGTTTTCTCCCGATCTTTGGTTACGTCATTGTGTCTTAAGTTTGTGTAAGCTCGTCACGTCATTGTGTCTTAAGTTTGTGTAAGCTCGTCACGTCATTGTGTCTTAAGTTTGTGTAAGCTCGTCACGTCATTGTGTCTTAAGTTTGTGTAAGCTCGTCACGTCATTGTGTCTTAAGTTTGTGTAAGCTCGTCACGTCATTGTGTCTTAAAATGTAAAACCTTGTATAGATTTTTTCCTCCACTTTCCATCTGTTCCACTGCGTTTTTTTTAAACACATTAATTAAAAAGTATTACTAACACTTCTGTTTTGCTGGCAGTTTGTAATAATCAGCAAACTGATTATTAACTTGCTCACAGTAAAACGCTAGAGACTGTCACCCTGTTTGAACTTCAATAAATCTTAAAAGAATTGTGTTAAATGTTTTAAGTCATTAGACGCCTTAATGCAAATAAAGTAATGTTCAAACATTTGAGCTTAAAATAACTCTGACTCGGGTGCCGTAATATTTAGGCTGTATGTCGTAAGGGGCTCTCAGTGGGAAAACACCATTAATAAAGCATTCGTAGAAACTAAACACAACTGAATCACAAGTTTGGTTCATTTTAATGATGTGTAAAGGTTTAGAAGTAAATAGCAGAGATTATGGCAGAGATCAGGGCCATAACATTTGAGGTTTTTCCCATTAAATTAACAATAAATTAATACAATTTTAGGCTCATAGTTCAATTTACAGAAGTAAATTGCCGTTACACCTCTCTAAAGCATGAACGGCATCAAATTTAGGAGAAAAAAAAAAGTAAGTTTGGCTAATTTACTAAGATTAACTGGCAATAATTAAGCAAGTTCGCCTGTTTCCTTCGATAATGCCAGGCATACATTCCAGCTAATGGTAAATATTTTACATTTTATTTCTGATTAATTGATTAGCAAACTATCTAGTGCTAGTCACGCATATGACAAGCGATCGTACAGAGAGTGGATGATGTTTTCTGACAAAATGGTAGATTAAGTAATAAAAGTTCATTTTCACATGAATACATTACTTAGTTTCACCAGTTTACTTTTTAATACATTTAAAAATCTGAGTCAATTTTCTGGATTTCACTTTTAAAATTTTGACACATTATCTTTCTCCAAGTATAATTTCTCAGTATTTTCCACCCTGAATATTTTAGACTCAAGTCATCAGCTAATTCCCTCATAAACTCAGAATGCAAATAGTAATGCAAGAGAACCTAAAATGTGGCATGCAGGAGAACTAAAGAACTGCTCAGGACACCCGGCCCATCTTTTATTCTTTCCTCAGTAGAACAAAGGCGCTGAATCCAACCCACAACACAGCAGTGTAATGACTTTCAGATTTTAAACACTCTTCATTAATTGCCCCAAAGTTTCCATTCACAATGTCAAAATCACCATATGCCCAAGCAATGGAAACAATCCTCCAACACCATTTACAACTCTCGGTATCCTTGTTTACCCCTGAGAGTGACTGCTGCTCAGACGATCGGACAGACGTGCAAAGCAAGAAATCGGTGAGGGAGCAGGAAAAAAAACACGCTAGTACAAAATCCTGAAATTGCCTTAAAGTAATTGGTGGTTGTTTTATTTTTATTCATTGTCTTATTTATGCTCTTAGGTTTGACTTTGTCCTTTTCACAACGGTCTTTCTTTGCATTCGACTAAAGTTGGTGAAGGTCCAGCTCCATAAAATTCCTTGCTTACAATGGTGATAACCTTTACCCTTTAATGTTTAACCATTAATAATTCGTTGATGAAGAAGAATTTGATGTGGTTATGTTTTGTGTCATAGTGCTGCTTTTAATTACAACCACTTTTGACTAGCACCATGGACTCTACACAGATGAGACACAAGATGGAGGGGAGAAGAAACTCATAGCTCTTAGTCCATTCTTATTTAAACATTTGGTTTTCGGTTCAAAACCGAAACCGTTTTGTGAAAACTCATTCCTTTCTGAACTAATGCCTCTAGTCTCTGGTCTGATGAGATGCATTTAGCTAAAGTAATAATATTTTAGAATAATTAATCATTTGCATTTTTGGATAAGCAGAAAATGTACTATCTGTTACAGAAGCTGTGCAGGGTCATGTTTAGAAAACTAAAGTCTCTGAACTATGATGAGTTGTTTTTTTTTTTCATGTTTATTGATTCTGCTACAGTATTTTTTTTCCCAAGCACTCTGCATTGTATGCAAGTTGACGAGCCATGACCTAGACCATTCTAGCGCTTGCGTATTCCAGCATTGGTCTTGTCTTTCAGGCTGCGAATCCTTGAACATGGATAATCAATCCCCCAGCCTGCAGTATGGAGCCTTAGGACGAGTGCCCCTGGCCCTGCCTCACTATAATGTTTCAAAATGCTGAAGTAAGAAAAGACTCATGTAGAGCGAGGCTTCTCCTTTACCGCCTTAGAAGGCATGAACTAATTTGAAAAAGCATGTTGAGGTTTTTGCTAACATTAACAGGCTACATTTCACATCATGTAAGTAGATACTAGTAGAAACTAATATTAGTCTTACACTTGTCTTACAGGTGTCTTGCAGACTGACTAGATGTTTTGTATCACTGAATTTTCAGCTGTTTGGTGAAGAGCGTCTGCGAAATGACTAAATGTACATCTAAATGAAAAGTACTCTCTCACCACACACATCAGAGGAGTCTGCTGACTGTTTTCGATCTAAATGGCTCGTTTTACAATTTCTTCATCCGCATAACTTCCACAGAAGCATGCCAATGTGTTTGTTTATGCAAAACATTTCACTGGTATAACTGTTCAAATCTGACTCCACCTTCTGCTTCTATTCTCGTCCGCAGAGGTTTGTCAGGATTCGTCATATATCAACTTTTTCTTATTCTCTGCTCTCGCTGATGTTTCTTCTTCTCGCTAGCGTACTAGTCGTGCCAAGACCAGTCGCGTGCTCCTTTATCCCCGAGTTAAAATTCCTTGAGTCACACCTTCCTGCCTACTCAGTGCTGAGTAACGGGAAGGCTGGCCACTCCCAGCGGCACCCGACAGCTCCCGGCACGCACCGGTGACAGCACTGACAGATCCGAACGGCTCACAGTCGCTCTCGTCTGCAGCCCTTCTGCTTGTTTTGTTGAGCTGCTGCCTGGGCAACAGGTGCACTGCTCCGAAACCTGTTTTCTGGAGCATCTCGGAGGAGGAGAATACTTGCTGGCGTGCGCCCATCTCCAAGAGCGCTCCTGACATTTGTACACTTGGTCTGCAGAACACGTTTTTACTTGCTTATCACCCGGTGATTTATTATGACGAAACTGATGAAGACATCTCATGCCATTAAAACAAGAGTCAAATGGAGCCTTTTCAAGTGTCTTTACAGTAACCTTGCATGCACTCTACAAGGAGAGGCACTTCAATCTAATACAAGCTTCCATTAAAAGGCTTGATGGTGCACTTGCACGCTCTCTCTTATGTGCCACTCAAGGTTTCCAAGGAGTTCCAAAATATTTCTGAAGCTCTTAAGCAAATGCACCTCAACACCCACTAAAGGAAACCTGAAAAAGTGCTAATCCTTAAAACCCAGGCATTAGCATGACTGCAAGGCTTAAAGATCCTCATAAAACACACCTGTTTTTAAAACTTCATTGTGAAGATCAGTGTAAAATGTAATAGTACAGGCGATCACAGCCAAATCAAAACAAGTCATATCTTTTTATTATACCACAGCTCTGTTGAATTCTCAACTGGAAGGTGTTGATTCATTTTCTATAACAGCAGCTCTGACAATAGTGCCAGAGGGCTGCAAGTTTTAATAAATACTGTACAGAAACATTGTCATCATTGTTAGTCATTGTCTAGTGCTGCCACATAAGAGGAATAAAGCAATTTATTAGGAAAATAAACCAACTTTAGGGTGAAAACAAAACTCCGCTTAGCACCGAGTTGCATCACTCCACCCCATCGTTGATTAGTTTCCTCTAACTTAATTATTAATAATAATCTTAATTATTGGTGTAGAAAGAACCCTGGCCAACTGTACATATACATACAGACATACATAAGCACTGGACTAATACTTTTATACTGCTCAGAAAATGAGACATGGATGCATATGCACACACACACTCTCTCTCACACACACACACACACACACACACACACACACACAGTACTGCACAAAAGTCTTAGGCACATGCAAAGAAATGCTATAGAGAAAAGATGCCTTCGAGAATAATTAAATTAAATGTTTCTACATTTAAAAAAAATACTATAAAGAGCAGACAGTAATAAATGAAACAAAGTCAATATTTGGTGTGATGTCCCTTCACTTTAAATAAGAAATTAGAGTCTCGGGTACAATGTGTGCAGTTTTATAAGGAAATGAGCTGTAAGTGTTACTGAGCATCTTGCAGAAGCAGCCGCAGCTCTTCTGGAGACTTTGCCTGTTGCACTTGTGTCTTATTTTTGCAGCAAAACCCAGCAGCCTTCATTACATTTTTTTTTTTGTCTGGATAGTGGTCTCTTACGTAATCTGCTGCTTTCTTTACTGGCATACAAACATTTTTCTGTAACATTTAATTTTGTGCTGGAAAACTAATGTTTGGAAATCTAAAATGTTTTGGTACTGACTTCATCATGTTGAAGTCATAAAATAAAAATCTATAACAAAGTTTGTACTAAAAAAAAAAAAAAATAGGGTGCCTAAGACTTTTGCACATTACTGTATATATACATACACACCAGCATCTCTTCAAACTGCTGCTCAAGCTGCATCCAAGAATCAAGCTGCGTTCGAAAGAAAGCGCTATCTACCCTCTTCTACATACCTGAGCTCAGAAATGCCTATGATTGGCTAGTGTCGCTGCGACTGACAGGGAAGACAGAGAGTATGCCATCCCTCCCATTCAGAGAGCATGACCAATTTTGCTCCCTAGGCCACTCGGGAGCCATTTCTGTACTTTTGAAGGTGCAATTTAGCTCATGATGACGTTCAATAAAAATGGAACAAACTGCAAACGTGCGCTGCGTAAGCACAGAACAAAGGGTGTGGATTAATAAGTCTCTATTGTTACGTTCTCAGAGGGATTAAAGATTTGGATTAAAGTATTTTTTTCCTTTATACGAAGCTTCAAAGAGAAGAATAAATTCTGGAAGTGAAATCCTCAGCCATCTTCTCTCTCTGAGCTTCCTATCCAGCCTAGCGGTGCCCTATATAAATTCATTCCTCACATGATTTAAGGACCATAATTGCTGGCAGCCTCGTCCAACCCCAACTGCTAATCACTAGGTACTTCTGTGTAAAGGCAGCGGCTAATCGTTTTATGATATTGAGCAACAGATGAACTCCAGCATGTCTCCATGGTCCGCAAGTCCTTTTGATGCTTTCAGCAGAAATGTGGCGCATGTAGTAAAGTCTTAACTCTTCTCCCGAGGCTCTCCGAGTTGCCTCTCCAAGTGGCTTTCTGTTGATAAAACCTCCAAAACAATAATCATTTAGAAGAGGAGAAAAACGTCTGGCCTTGGACTGTGTAGAGAACTTTAAGGGGTTTATAGTTGTTAAGTTGAGCTCCCAGAGGCAGAACATGGCTGGAAGGCATACAGGCAGCAATCTGCTTCCAATTTGCATAAAAAGAATAAAAACAGTAAAAGCCGGAAATAGACAGTTTTCCTGAACAAGCCCCAAAGACTATACCTACTCTATTAAAAAAAAAGACATAAATTTGACATCACAATTTCTTTTTATTTTTTTTAGACAAGAAGCTAAATGTTATATAAACTCTCTAATCACATGTACTAATACTGACTCAATCATGCATCTGATTTTCTTCAACAACACACGGCCCAAATAAGAGAAATGACTCATTTTTCTCCAGAGTCATCTTACTTTCCATCTTTAACAAGACAGAGAGTCACACCCACAGTGGAAATCGCTCTTGTTAAAGCACGTTAGCAGACCTCACACTGTCGGCAATGAAAGTCTGCGTTTCCTTTTCACTCCCGCGCTCTTGTTTTGAGAGAAGAGTGAAACTAAAAGTCACACACTGGTAGAGTTTACTGGAAAAAGACAAACTCTTTTTTACTCAAGAACCCGGGTCATTATCTGTACTTGGAAGAAGCCAGTGGACTCAACAATAACGAGAAGAGTCTCTGAAAAGTTTCTGGATGGAAAAGAAATGAAACGGTCCAGACATAAAACAAAGTAGAGAGAGACGAAAAAAACAAAACAAAAACAAAAACAGATTTTACCACAAAACCCGGAGTGTACTTCAGTGGCTCCATGCTAACTCGTAATTTTCTTGTTTTTTTTTTTTTATTGGTTCACAAAACTGCGATTTGCAAATCCTTTCCCCTTCAGTGAATCGGTTTTTCTGCCGGGTGAGCTTTATTCACGTTCGGTCTGATCACTGCTTCACCTGAAAAAGCTGAAATTGTTTCCTGCAACACTGTAGCGAGGGCTGAAAATTGTAAATACTATGGCTAAATTGTAGTGCTTAAAAATGGCTCCGTAAGCATACAGCAACAACAGTTCAACTGTAGAAAATCAGCGAGCCACAGCAGCAGGAGACAAATCTGCAGCTTCTAGATTCTCCGTCACACGCCAGATAACTATACCTCCACGCATGAAAGGACTCAGAGCTTTAACAATCAGAAGTAAATATGTTCCTAGGTTTTCTACCAGGATGGACAAGTGTGCACGTTGCAGTTTCTCAGTAGCGTGACAAGAGAGAAATGAAGAGAGGCACGACCATTTATAGCTGCTATAATGTAAGCGATAACACGAACTAATGTTTCACACACGTTCCACAACGTTGAAAGTAGGTGTCATTGTATAATGATTTAAAAAATTTGTAATCATATAAGAGGAATAGAACATTTCAGGACATGCAGTTATTAGGAAAATGGGTGGTAACAGTAACACTGATTCATGTCAGGCCACATCACGCCACCCTACTGTTGATTATTTTCCTATAACAGCATGCCTCTAAGTGCTTCATTCCTTAAAAAATATGATATGGCGTTTTGATATGACCGGACAATCGATTTCTGCATTAGAATCACTTTTACATATTGTAGATGTTCACATTTTGACTTTCCAGAGTGTCAGGGTGGTGTAGCTCATTTGGCGGAATCTCGATTGCTCAAATAAAATGCCTTAAATAAATGCTGTACTGATTTCTCATTTTTGCTCAAATGTATACTTTTGAGGAAAAACAATATTTCCTGCTTATTACACTTGTATTGCGATTGTGAAGACGACATGCTGTGATCAGTTCCATGCCTAATATGAGTATGAGTGAGTGTGTGAGTGTGTGTGTGTGTGTGTGTGTGTGTGTTGGCTGGCGGGAAGCAGAAGGACAAAAGGGAGGGAGAGAGAAAGATATATAAAAGTCTAAGTCTCCAGCAGGGATTAAAAGGTCAGGCAGAGCCGCCAGTGTGGCAACGTGCGCAGTGATCTCTGCCATGTGCTCGCGTGGAGTGGCACGTACACACCGGCGCCACCCAATCACTTCCTCATACAAACAGTACAAACAGTACGGCAGCATGAGGAGGAAAAAAAAAACAAAAAAAAACAAGAGAAAGAAGTGACCCGAGTCTGCTGCTTCGGTTTCACCCTGCACAGTAGCTGCAGGTATAGCAGTCATTTTTCATCAGTAATGACATCATTACACACAGCAGCACCACTTATTACATTTTGGCAGAGGGAGAAAGTGCAGTGAGAACACTTTCCAACTCTCTGACCGTTCTGCATGACTAACTGCTCCCCTTGTGTTAAAATTAAACACTAAATTCTGTATCAAAACCACGAAGACACAACGAAGTGATCTTTCATTAATGCTCTACAAAGCATATTGCTGAAAAATTACAATTCAGTGACCTTTTTTGCTCAACTTTCCTCTCCAAGATAGCAGTCACCCATGTTAATGCTCATGTTGGGAATAAAACACATGGGAGAGTGCTGTTACAGGAAAATAATCAATGACAACATGAAGCAGAATTACTGTTGCCACTCCGAACTTGATTACTCGTTATGTTACAGCTCTAAACAGTCGTCCCCTCACTTTCTCTTAATGAGACGGGGAAAAATTGCAGTGTCACGTTACAGAGAGACCACAAAGCGCAAAGTCATCGGTCCTGAAGACTTTCCCATGGTGGAAAAACCTAAAGGCTTTATCTTTGTTACAAAGAGAAACTGTAGGCTCCTTCCAAGAATGTTAAATGCTAAACGAATGACTCTCTACAGAAAGTAATTTGTTTATTAATAGGCTTAGATTATGTGCTGCTGTCCGCAATGATTTGCTGTTACTTATAAGAACATGTACATTAATATAAACCTGTGATTTGCATCAACAGCCTTAGCTAGTCCAGGAGTAAGATATAATCTTGATTACAACTCCTTCTGGTGCTGACGTCAAGCAGAGAGAGTTCACAGTAGAGAAATTCAATACAAAAATACCCCCCCAACTGTTATCTGAATATAGCCAGTGGTACATATGAAGCACACAGGAACAAACAAAAACAACAAAATAAAACAGGGGAGTGTTTAAGTTTGATGTAGACAGCCATGACGACAGTTAACGGCGAACTACAACACAATACCCGCTTATCTAAACAGGAGTTGCCATTCCACCGGCAATTAATGTAAACAGAGCAAATAAAGGCCTCAGTTCCAGAGACGGCAACAACTCGAGGCTCTGTGCATTCTGTGGCTAAACCCTCCTCCTATCCACCTCATAAAATACATACCAGTCAGCAGAGCTGAACACACAGAAACCAAGGCATATATACGCTCGAAGCGCAGCACAAGGGCTCATCAAGAGTATTTACACAGTGTAATATAGGCTACTTCTTGGACAATATATTGCATTTCATAGACACAAAGGCCTTCTGAGGCAACAATCCTTAACTTTAAGCGTGGAACTCCTGCTTCTAATAAACCGAGATCAAATGTCACTTCAGACAAATACCACTCCATACACCACTTGCTTTTGTTCTGGTTTCCTCCAGAGCATAGAAATCCCTCTGCATCAAAAAAAGATATCAGTAAAACACAAGGATCCCTACTGAAGGACAAAATGGAAAGCACCAGCAGTGTTCTGAAAAAAAAAACAGTCCGACAAAAACCACAAAATGTTTTTTCCCCTTATAATACTCCTCCTGACCTGCTTTTTCTCTGAATGTGAGGTCTCAGTATAAGACCGCACCTACCAGTCAGAGTCATCTGTATTAGTGAAATGAAAATTCCTGGCTGAAAACAAAATTCAGGACACGCTGGGCCCAAAACCAAAACCTGAAAAAAATAAGTTCCTTCCCCCCCCCCTAGTTTTCAGATGTGAGCAGTAACTACATTGTACATTTATCTGAAAAGTCTCTGACAAATAGTGCCTGGGCTCAACAGAAAAGTGCTCATCCTGTTGTTCGGAGCTTCCGAGTTCGTATACCAATGAACGTGCGAGGCCATGCACCCCCCCCCCCCCCCCTTTTTTTTCTATTGGTTCACAAAACCACGGTTGGCAAATTCATAGGTCAAAAGTCTTCTAGATAAAGTCGGCGAAAGTAACCACTACGAGAAGTGCGACCTGTGTCCTTTCCCCTTCAGTGATTTGGCTTTTCCAACAGGTGAGCTGTATCGGCGTTTGCTCAGATTGCTGCTTTATCTTACGCTGTAGTTTTTTTTTTTAAGTGTCTTCCATGTTGTTGTAGCAAGGAATTAAAAATTGTAAAATGCTATGGCTAAACAGCTCAAATTGGCACCTCTGGAACACAGCACATATACTGTTACAGTGTCACGGTTAAAAAAGCGACCAAGGCGCAATGTTTTTGGATCACTCCATTGCAACAATCCATCAGCATACCCACAGATAACTTACTTGGAGATTATCTTAAAATTGTTCAGAATGCTGACGAATTGAGTGCTGATGGGTAAATTGCAGGCTTCTGTGAGATAAGTATTCCACGCGCCAGCTATCAGACTTGTTAATAACAATAACAATAACAACACTGCCTGACAACAAAGATAGTCAGCCAACAATTCAAACAAATTACTCATGTTCCAAGCACCTGAACAACCAGATTGGTTTCCTCAACAGTATCTAATGTGGAAAATGAAGTGCGGCGCTGTCAGCTGTTAGTTTCACAGCTCAAACTGTCAACTGCCTGTCAAAACATGCCATTATCAGCTCGGTGTGGCAGCAGAGGCATGCATGTGAAGACCTCCTTCTGCTTCTCCTTCCCAAAGGTAGGTTTTCACTAACCAGGCCGATTCTGCAAAGTCTGTTTCACTAAGCACCACGGCTTAGAAAATCTCCAGCAGCATTTCTAAAAGACAAGGGGCCCATAGAGCCATATTTCTCTCCTGGTTATATGCCAGAGCATCCTCACCAGTTATGTGCCTGCTCTGATCATCAGCAGCCACTGAAAATAGGGGGCCAGTGAACTCAGGTGATCTCAGTGAGCTTCAGGTGAGGAGACCAGGACGACAGGATATACGGTTCCAGAATAAATCCACGGTTTTTCACCTCACCAAACTCTGTTCGTGCTCTAATTAGATAAGCAGGGCTGAACGACCCATCTAAACTCTAACGCAGCTTCAGCACACACACACGTGCGTGCGTGCACACACACACACTTGGCATGGAGTGTCAATTCTCCGTAATACTAGCCCTTAAGGTGCTTTGCGCAAGAGTTGAGATGCTGTAAACTCCAGGCGCACAAAAAGCCAAGATGAGAGTGGCGTGCAGCTCAGGCCCAGACCTTTCACAACTCACTCTGGACTGTTAAAATACTAATTTACACTCAAGAAGCGTGCAATAAATATTTTACCTATTAATAACCTATTATACCTGTTATATTTGATTGTGATTGCTTAATATTCCGGCTGTAAGGTTTATATTAATTATTCGTTATCATGTCTACAGTAACAACATTCACAGGGACCTGTAAACTAGACGCTCCACATAAAACAGAAAACAACTTGGGTAATATTTGGGGATGTTTTCTGTGACGAGATGTTTACTGTTTTTGTAAGGAGTCTCCAGTGTCAGAGCTTCATAACATTCAGAGGTAAAGCTGTAACATTAAGCGTTCCAACACAGGAAAGTCTTCATAATGGAGGGCTTTGTGGTTTCTTGGAAACATGACATGCTGCATTTTTGTCGTATTAACCTTCAAGAGGAAGAAATAAGCGCGTCTGGTGAGGGGGTGACTCTTTAGCTCTGGTTATCACTTATGTCACAGCAGCTGTAACCTATTTCACAGATGTTCCATAATATTAAACGGATGGAAAATGTGAAGTGTCGTCATTTAATTAATTTAAAAAAAAAAGTGCACTGGCAAAATGCTGTGGTGTAAGAGGAATTAAACACTTCAGGACATGAAAACTGACCACTGAACATTGATTATTTTCCTAAAGCAGCACGGCCAGGGGTGTTTTATTCGTTACTTAATACATTCTAAGTAAATATATATTAAAATCCACCACAAAAATGATTTATGATTTAATGCTTACAGCAAAAATAATGTCTCGGCTTACCGTTCCGCTGACTCTGACGTCATACAGGCGTCCCCATTCGTCCTCGTGGCTGTCCACCATCATGATGCTGTCCTCCTCCTCCGTGCCCCACTCGGCTTGCAGGTTCAGACGCACCTCCTCCCCCAGAGAGTGCATGCCGATGGCAGGGAAAAGGCCACCCGGAGCCACAGGCACCACCACTGAGCCCACCTGCTCCATTAAAGGGATTTTACTCATCACAAATTGTGCACTAAAAGAACAAACTATGGAAAAAGGAATAAACACATCCTGATCGCCTGGGCTTTCTTTATCTGTATTGTACTGTAATTGCTTGCAGGCCATTAGTATTAAATGATAGTCATAACGGGGCGATCGTTTATGAGGCATGTGTCTCTTGTGCAAGAGCAAAGGGAAGCTTGTGCTGTGGAATGAAGTCGAGTCCTGTCGGCCCTGAACTCGGCTGGTGGAAAACACAGCCTTACTAACTGCTGCTTTGGTCTTGGAGGCTCACCACGGGATGAGTAAGCATAACAATATGTAAATATTTGCTAGGGCGTTAGTGAAGAGGCCATGAACATTATCAGTGTAAACAGTGCATAGTGATATAGCAGTTTGTTACATCACCGCAAAAGTATTAATACATGTGCCACGGGCCACGTGCCAATCAAAGCACGCCGCCATCTAATTCATTTCAAGCTGCACTTCATTCAAAGAAGGGTACAAACACAGGAACAGCATAAATAAAGCCAGGAAGTCCTGATCCAAAACAGCAGGTCATTTAAGAACAGCATGGGCAGTTAAACAAACCTCTGGGGACGTTTATGCAAAACACTTTCAGGAACGGAGGAGGTCTGTGACGCGTTTCAACTCACCTCTTTGCCATTCTTGGTGAAAAACACAGTGGTGAGTCCGGCGTCGAAAGTGTCTGCGTAGATCCCGCAGCCTATCCGATCGCCACGGTTGCACTTGGGGCCGAACTGCTGGCCGACAGGGTTGCCATTATACAGTCTGTGGAGGAGAGGAGAGATACGAGTCAGCAGACTTTCAGCCGCAACCTCTGATTAGCTGCTCATCTGGAACTCAGAGGCTGGGGAAAGAGGTTGAGAAAATCCCAACACATAAAACACACGAGGAAATTGACTAGAAAAAAAAACACCAATCATTTATATAATTACACAAGTTATTATTATGTCTAGGGCTGCTATCGTGTCATGATGAGTCACGGTTCATGATCGCACTGCTGCCTCGCTGTTGACTTTTTCAAAATATTGATTAAAATGTGTTTTCATTTATTACCATCTACCCATTCATTTTTTTTTTTACTCGCTCAAGTTCCTTACTCCAGCGATTCTTGTTCATTTTGTGTTTGGCAGCGACACAAAGACCCTCCCTCTGGACTTGCCCTAAATTATACTACAGCAACCTCCATTTCTCCACTGGAGTGTGTGTAGGTGGGTGGGCACATAAGTGGACATATATATATGTACTTTATTGATCCTCGAGGGGAAATTTAGGAATTATATACAGGGTTTTACAGTAACCACCAGGCACTCTGGGGGGAAAAAAGCCTGCAAACTGCACTGCTGCGTAATCCCTTACTGTTTTAAACATGTTACATTGCTACCTTTGCTGTCACAATGACTATGTTCCTAACTTTATCATACACAAAGACTATCAAATGCACGGAAGAACATGGCGCTGCTGACCAGAACTAAACGGAACGATTATCTTATTTTGGCTAAACAATGCTGTACACTGACTCGCTCGGTAAGATTTTTGTTTTGTTTTGTTTTGGCTCTGCTCAGATCACCACCTGTTTATAACAACATGATAAATACTGACAATAGATTTTATGAGAAATTCAGATTAAAAAAAAAAAAAAAAACAATTAGGGGATTTGATGTTTCATGTTTGAGGTTTCATTTAGATTTTTCTTAAAAAAAATATTTCATTTTTTCTTGTGTGGGTTTAAATGGTTGATTGATACTATGAAACCGTGATTCAGGCCTAATGATGTCCGGGTAAGCTACCATCAGAAACCTTAAGACACTCAATCAAAGAACAACAAAAATCACATGATTAAACACTTACTTCCCATCATCAGCATGGTAAGCGATTGAGTGAGGCAGCCAACCGGGCTGATGATCAAGCTTGTAGAACTGAGGAACCAGACCCACAGCAATCGTCCCTCTGACACCCGTGTCCATTATAGTCACCTGAAATATCACAACACAACACCTCAGAGTAATCCTGCAACACCCATAACAGCATGGAGCACAAAGAATCATACTAACCAGCTTTGTGTTCTAAAATCTGATCAAAATCTTTTTTTACCTCATTTTTTATTCACACACACACACACACACACACACACACACACACACACACACACACACACACACACACATACATACAGATTGGGGGGGGGGAGCTGCAGGAAGAGCAGCTGTGTATGCGGGGAGGGGACAAAAAAAGAAGCTGAAGGATGTCAGAGAATGTCAAGTAACCTGCTATGAAGTATGTGACCTCGCAGCTACTGCTTAAATCCCTGAGTGCATTTTTTTCGGTTCTCTCACAGCATGACTTGCTTCGTCGAACTTGATTCTGATTTCTTGGAAAACCCTGGAACTAAGTCCAATCACTTCCACTACTTAGACTCCTTGACTAATTTGATCACGTCCTCCCATGCAATTCTTTAAAAAAAAAAAAAAAAAAAAAAAAAAAAAAAAAAAAAAAAAAAAAAAAAAAAAAAAAAAAAAAAAAAAAAAAAAAAAAAAAAAAAAAAAAAAAAAGACCTCCATAAAGGTCAGATCAACATTAGATTCACTATTCTTGAGAAAACTTGGCCTCAGCAGAAACAAAGCTCGATCCTAGTCCGCAAGGATTAATGGTTTATAGCTCTCTCCAGGAAAATGGCTGCCATGCAGCTGTTGGCTATTCGCGTCTTCCCGCTCTAAAACCTAAAACTTACTGCCAGCATTTAAAGCATATTCATAAGCGGAGAAAGAAATATGGCTTTCCGTTTGCCTCTTTCTAGGATTTGCTCCCCAAGCTTTAAAATGGTATGATAAATCTAGAAGCGTTTCCTAAATATCGATGTCCGATGTACTCGCTCTACAAGCACCCAGCTGTGAATTTAATGCGCCGAAGATGCGCCGCTCCACAAGAAGAGAACCCTGCTGTGAACTTGGGAGCTGCAGAATTTCAGCCCAGGCTTCCAGACAAAATATTCAATTAGGCTAATAGAGAAAATTTCCACTTGACTAAGGACAAAATTGATTTACACACACACTCACTGAAAAAACAGGCAGCCTAAGATCACAGTGAGCCTATTTTTTTTTTCTTTTGGAGTGAAGTTGTTGAAACAAGGAAAAGAGGTTCAGCAGAGTGTGTGCCAGAGCCGAGGCTGATGGGCGAGCGGGTAAGCACGCTGACTTGTGGAGGTCAAAAGAGGTGAACTGAAACGTCTGTGAAAATGTAACGAGGAAATATGATCACACCACTGACGCATATTCCACCAGACACACAAC
>CM040990.1:20231002-20314888 GCA_022985145.1 Pangasius djambal
CATTACCCAGTATAGCAGGAGCTTTATCAATCGCAATCAGCTCAAATGTCAAAAGCTATACGGCTTGATTAAAGACACAGAAGCTGGATAGCAACATGTTTTACAACACTGCAGACACAGTACGTCCATAATCCAGCAAATAGCATCACTTGATGCAGCATGTCATGTATAATCTTCATTCAGTTTGCGTTTTGATTGTTACAGCGATGATGAGGTCATTAGGGAGGCAGTGCTGAGCTAAAACACACAAATGTGCACAATAACTGAAATATGAGGAGTGCTTGTGAGGTCAAATGCTGGGGGGAAAAAAAAAACCCTATACAACTAGAATGCAAAGTTTTCTGTGAGGAGACGTTTACTTCGTGTTTACAGAAGGAGTCTCCAGTGTCAGCGCTTTGTCACAGTCAGAGGTAAAGCTGTAAGTTTTCCCCCCACAGGATGGAGGAGTTTGTGCCTTCTCTGTAACGTGACAAGCTGCAGGTTAAAAAAAACAGAGGCTAACTGTTTATAGCTGCTATAACTTAACAGGAACTTGTTTCGTGGATGTTCTGAGACTTTAAACGTATCTATAAACACATCAAAAGTAGGAAGTGCCATTGTTTCGTTAAAAAAAACTGTGATTGTTGACAAACTGCTGTGGTATAAGAGGAATAAAACACTTCACTGCTGTAACAGTAACTCTTTGCACCCAGCCACACGACCTTGTCATTGATTACTTTCCTATAACAGCACACCCCCCAAGTATTTTGTGCCTTATAATTACCTTGTGAAATAAATTTTATTTCTAAGAGTAGTTTTAAAGGAGTATATACTTTTGCCCTGTTACATTTAACTCCGTTTTTTTCTGTGACTGAATAGAAATGGAGTGCACTACACAGAGGGTGTACAATGCCCTTAGAGTAAGCCCTAGATAGTGCACATAAGTTTTGAATTTGGGATTCATTTCAACTGCATGTTGGTGGGGTTTAAATAAAAAGTCCAGGTTATGAAAAAATGTGTTTGTGCTTAATTAGCTTAAACTTGCAGTTAAGAAATATTTTCGTTTTTTTTTTTAACCCATTTTTACTAAGGGTGCCAATAATTCTGGACTTGACTGCATTCCTTCAAGAAGACAATTGATGATGGTGTCACAATGCTGAAGTTTTCATTTTGCGCAATAATAATTTTGTTATTTGCACTTCTGAGCGGCCCAAATAAAAAAAGTTCGCACTATTGTCCGGAAATCTCAGATTTGAATCACGATGATGCCACAGAAGCCCACTGGAGTAAAACGGGCCTCTGGGATGGAGGGATGGTATACTCTCCCTCCCCTGTCAATCACACTGACACTAACCAATCGTGGTCTTCTGTGAGCTCCTGTATGTAGAAGAGGGCGGATAGCGCTTTCCTTTACGTGTGTCATGCTGCCCTGTGATCAAGCTGGCTTCACGAGTCTTGGAGGAAACACGTGTTAACCTTCACGTTGATTGGGCCATAGTCGTTATATGATGTGTGAGCTGGCTGGTGGGCAAACTGAGGAGAAAAACCAATCCGAAACCTGGAATTCAACAAATCATTACATTTTGTTGAACAGACAGTAAACAAAAAAACAGTAAAACCTTTCATGTTCTTTTCCAATGTCTTCTTAAAGGAATGCCGTTAAGTCCAGAATTATTGGCACCCTCAGTAAAAACAAGTTCAGAAAACTTGGCTTAATTGTGAGATAGTTCGTTTAAACCTAAAAGGGCCACAAATGAGTGTTTTGCTTTTTTTTTTTTTTTTTGCATGCAAAACAGAGCTCCACACACAGCACTGCAGCATGAACAGGGTGCTACTTTCCAGCTCCAATGCCCATGTGGAAGTGGGAGTTTATCAAACCACGACAAGCTGCCAGCGGCCTCAAACCAGCATCGTAAATCACTCACGGCACGCCTTCACCCAAAGCCCAATGTACAGCCACAATCTCGCAGGCTTTTCCATATTAAATCACCTGCATGCTCCTTTCTCAAGCGCTATTTTACGCTCAAGAAGTGCAGCATGTCCTGGAGAAGTCACAAAAAATGTTTTTAATTGTTCCTTGAGGCTGCGTGTGGCACAGAATGAACTCGTAAAGAGTATTCTTCACGAGAAGGACAATCTCTTGGTGTTCTATTGGCACAACAACTCAGAACTGTGACTCAGGCTTCATGCGATCCACTCGAGCGTGTCATTTACTATAAATGGCATGAATAACAAATTTTTTTTATATGTTATTAATAGAAAATGGAACAGAATGAATATGGATGAAAATCCCAAGTTGTGTGGCTTGACTTTCTACTTACCACATGATCCTCTAATAATCTGCATATGGGATGTAATAGATTCAAGCCTACTTTTCTTTTCTTTCTTTCTTTTTTTTTTTAAACAGAGGTACTGAGTAGGTCTCTGTTTCAAACGGAAAAAAACGGTAAATTTAGCACAAGTGTTGAGAAATATCTCAGCAACTCAGTTTTACTGAACCTTACAACATGAAGAAAAAAAAAACCCCAGAGTGGAAAAAAGGGCGTGCTCTTTGTTATGTAATCTCCACGCTTTAAGTTTGTATTCAATTTGCATCTGAATTTTGTTTCTGTCTACACATGAATGGAAATGTATAATGTGCTGACATTGCTGTGTTCGGTATTGCTTTAAAAAAAACAAAAAAAAAACTTGGGTTAAATCTTAAAAAAACGTGTTTAACTTGAACAGTAGCAAGAAGAAAGAGATGATGAAGTAGAAGAAGGTCAAGTTCAGCACCTGTTGTCATTTAAAGTCTCAAGAAAGGCAGCAGAATGATGAAAGGAGAAGAGGGTCATTAAAAAAAACCAAACAATTATCAATCTGTCTAACGTTATGCAAATGAGACGTGATCTAATTAAACATGTATACATCTGCATACTTAATATACGCAAAAATCTAGTGTTTTGCTGTTGTTAGAATTAAAATATTTATTTCACTATTTCACTCTAAAGAGAAAGACTTTCACAGAACAGTTTACTGTAGATGTTAATTAAGGAAATTGCTTGCACTGTTATAAAAAAAAAATATTATTTTATGCCATTTTCCAGTATCGAATCGAACACAAACTCCAACAATAATCAAAAGTTTTGGGACATTCCTGTATAACCAGCATTAATAATATTTTTTTTGTGTTAAGTTTGACACTTTTTATAGAACTATTCTATCCTTTTTTCCCCTCACAAGTGTCTTTTTTGACAAATTTCGGGGCGTTCCTAATAAACAAAATTAATTGATATTAACTACATATTTGTCTAATGTTATCTTTCAAAGCCACCTTTCGAGTGGGAAAGTCGAGTCGAGAACTGCCCAATAGATTGCTGGGGCGGGGCTTCCAGCGGGCGTCAGTTCATATGGGCGAGTTCAGACCAGCTACGCAACTGTCAATCATTCCAGATTTATATGTCGACTGGCTCATCTGCTGTTTTTATTGGGGAAAATAAAAGAAGACTCCTTGCTGATTTTGGAGTGATGAGTCGTAGCAGCGTACTCTGATGCTAAAATGCGGAGCAGCTATTTAAACTGCGTGAAGGTTAGCAACATGTATATTTCGGGAAAGGAATAAATGTTGAAAAATTCTTGAATGTAGGTCATCTATAAACTGATAATTTTTGGTTCTGAATATGGAAACAAATAGACGGTGTGAAAAACGAAACTTTGTTTAACGTGTTTCCACTCGAGTTAGTACGGTATATAAGGTTTCTAAAGAAAATGGACATGTATACACGTGAACTGTCAAAGTTTCAGATAATGTGGTGGTCACAAACAAACAAAAACAGTGAAAGTTCTAATTTTCTGCTGAGTATGTGTAGTAAAACAGTTTAAGAGAAGATGGGTTATAGACAGACTTTATCCAGGAAATCTAGGGGAAAAACAATTACTGACATTATCATTTATCATCAGTCATCATTTCTACCTATTGTCTGGCCTTAAATCCTGTACTGCTGCCATTGCTTACCTCAAAGTAACAGTTTCCTTTTGATAAAGGCCGTGGAGCCACATAGCAGCCAACTTCATCAGAGTTCCCTTGGTAACTACAGCAGGGAAAATTACAGCACTTTAGAAACACTTCATAAAGAGCACTGTTGCTATAGGTACGTCCGTCCTTCCACCATGATTACTTCTCAATTTTCCCTGAGTAATCGGGTTATTTTTAAAATATACTGAATACCAAAAAGTATTTATTTAAAAAAAAAACGAATACTGCTAACTAGGATTAATTAAAATAACAGGTCACAGCATGAGAATATTAGCAAGTGCTTATGATGACCGCTTTTTCAAATCCGACATAAACTCTCGTTGTTTAATAAAATTTCTATTGCTTCTCAACAGGTTTTTTGGAAATGTGTGTCAGTGTGAACAATGGACTGATGGCCCTGATCACTCACTCATCAGGTGAAACATTTCCTGTGTGTAGAATCGCCTCCAAATGGTTGAAGTTGACTCTCAGTTTAAGGAATCGACTCTTTGGATGCGACAGTTAACGCTCATGCATGTTCAAATGCACCTGCAAACTAAAGCCGGCTCGCACATGAATGCGACAGTGGAGTTATTACGAAGCTGTCTAAACGCAGCCTGACCTCCATGTTTGCAATTTTGTCTCCAATTGAATGTGACAGTGACATGGAAAATATGGCATTTTATGTTTTGTGGAATTCGGACACCATATTGTGCAAAGGCTGTTTGTTTTTCCGATACGTCAGACGTGCCTTTCATCTTTTGCTGAGCAAAAAAACAAGCAGCCCATAACATTTGCTGAGATTATAATTATTTCAATCAGTGAGGTTTTGCGAGAGACAGGCCTTGTTTGCGTTTTTGGGAAGAGCTGATGGCTCTCCTGCACGCACGCATGCACACACGCCACTTTTCAGTCGCGGGTTCTACCGTGCTGACGGAGAAACACATGTAAGCGTGGGTGTGGGGATGAGTTCTGACTGTGACATTTCAAAAGAAAGCATGTGAGCAACAGTCGACACTAATGCTGAGTGTGCAGGTGGTCGGAAATGGACAGAACGGCCTGAACTGGGGAATACTTGGTAGCACGGAAGATAAATGAACGCTGTTCGTTTCTGAGATGCTATTTATGGCAATAAATAAGAAGGAAAGCCATGCACTTGTCTTCCATTAGTCTGATTTAATTAACTTGGAAAGTGATTTAATAAGGCCAAAGCATTGGGAATTAAATTATGTATGCGGCTCTAAAGTGCAGAATGTTTTGCCTATTTATGGTCAATTCTAGTTAGACTTCTTTAACTTGTACTGGTTGTCTTGTGACGTTGGGATTAGTGCTTTCACTACTGAATACAAGTAAAGGCTCTTTATGTTCCTTCTACAACTAGTTTGCATTAGTAGATGCGCTGACTAGTCGACTAATACATTAGTCTAGAGAGGTGGGAAAAACAGCAGGAAGATGCTAAAGAAAGCAGCTAAATGTAGTCCAAATATATTTCCATGAAGCCAGTTCTACTCGAAATGTAGAGGTGTGCGTGGGCCTGTTTGTTTTGGGGTTTTTTTTTTTTTAAATCACACTCACACCCACTCTCAAAGGAATTCTGACCAACCCCACCTGCTTAGACACAGCACTGAGCTGTAGGCATCTGTTGATGGGCACGAGCTTCCGTGCTGCGCGCTCTCAGTTCCAGGTCATTCACATGAGTGCGTTTTAAACGTGTGCTTTACTGTATAGAGCTTTAACTACACAAACGCTTTAACACTGCTACAAAGAGAGTAACATGAAACACAGACTGATTATTTTGCAGGTTAACTGCACTGATTTCTCTCTTTTCATTGGTAACAGTATAGGCTATAAAAGCACTGAAGCTGGAAGTGTAAGTTGTAGCTTGTTCACGGCAGCACTGTTCGCTGTTGTTCATCACCGTGTAACTGCACTAATAAAAACAGCAATGTCCTGAACCAGTTTTTGCTTAAACGATGGAAAAGATGACTAGCTGATTTTTTTTTTTTTTTAATTGCTGGTCGTACTTTGAATTCCAAGCATTGTAATCTGCTTTATATAAAAAAAAAGCGTGTCTGGCACATACATAAATACCTCATGACTCATTCCAGGAAACGTATAGGCTTATAACCCCAGACAGTCAGCAGACGCACCTCAAAGTGTCTCCATCCTTCAGCATGCGTTTGTAGCGCTCCTGATAGCGTACAGCTCGCACTTCCCTTATTTCTCTGATCCTGCGCCTCCAGTTGAGGATCCTGTAGTGTAAATTGATGTCATCCATCTTGGTCAGGGGGGGAAAAAACAGTGGAAAAAAAAAAAAAAAAAAAAGAACACCGACAATGTTTAGAATTCTTGTGTTGGGGACAGATGTTTAGAGAATGCAGTCAAGCTGCAATCTATTGTCTAAACTAATTACTGCATAAGAGAGGCCACAATAGCCTTTCCTTGATTGCAATCCAGATGCATGAAACATCTTTGATGGAGAGAACATTTGGAGTGATGTGACAGCTGCCCGTCATAACGGAAAATCCTTTTTTAACATTTATGTCTGACTGTCTGTTCCGCTCATAGCCTCGTTTGTCATGATTTAAAAAGAAAATATTAAAAGCACGCACACACACACACACACACACACACACACACACACACACACACACACAAAGAGGACCTGATAATCATAATCATAAATACTAATCAAATATTAGACACATTTAACAAATTTTAACAAATATTACGTACTTTAATATTAATTCATGAATGTTTCTACAAAAACCAGTTACTTTGTTCTAAAACTAAAAAAATAACCTGAACCTTTGTGTCACCTGCATTTACGTTTCCTTACAACTGCAATTAGACTCAAGTTGACGTCGGCCCTATTTGGAGGGGATTAAATTTACATGGGGTCCTCGGGTCATTTCCTGTTTTACACTTTGCTCTGCTGTGAGTAGGCCGAAATTCCTACTGATTTTCGCCAAACTCTGCGGTCAACTGATAATTTTAGTCCCATTCAGATACACGTTCGCGATTCTCTATGCAGATGTTGCATAGTAAACACTTCCTGAATCGCAAACTGAAAAATGAATGCTTTAGAAGAGGCACAGGGCGTTAAGATCTCGACTACACACGCTTACCATTTTCAGAAGGAGAAAGAAAATAAAAGTTTCTTTTAGATAGATATAAAGAAAAGCAAGAAGTCATTATAATTATTATTCGCATTATATTATTACTATTGTATACGCATACGCACAATAATCATTGACTTTAAGTTTTCTATAATTAATGATTAGTTGCATCACTGCCAAATCCTTAAATATCTAATGACGCAAACATGGAGGGTTCACAGAAAATACAACTCGCTAGAAACTTGCTCCTCCTGTGGTCATTTTACTGCACGCCCATTGCGAGCGTTTTAGCACTGAGGAGATGTAAAAAATTCATTACAGACATCCCTCTGATAAACTAATCCAACCCAAATAAGGGTATTATATTTCTAGGTTTAAATTAAAATTTAAGCGACCAATTAAGTCTGCAGCTTTAATAAGTTAGTCATAAATATAACAACTTTGATAATGATTGATAATGAGTATTACGTATGTATGTATTTCAAAATAAAAATAACGTTTCATGTATTTAAAAAAAAAGCTTCATCGAGCCCACTTTCAGAACAACAGTCCTAGATTTTCATCTTTTGTTCTCAAAGTTTTTGCACTCACAGACCTGTTTAACTGTAAAACAAATTCCACAGAACGCCCCCTCCCATAACTCGTTCAAAATTCAAAATTATCTATTTATTAGATCCATAGAGTTTTTAGTCCTGAACTTTGCATCACCCAAACCCAGTAGGTGGTCCATAAGTTAACATTATTAATATGCCTACTTGTTTTTGAGTTATTGACATTTGGATTAATTAATTTCAATTCATTTCAGGTTGCCACTTGAAGCACTGATTCAGTTGTGAGGTGGGGCCTCCATGGATCGGACTTGTTTGTCCAGCACATCCCACAGATGCTCGATCGGATTGAGATCCGGGGAATTTGGAGGCCAAGTCAAGAACTTGAACTCTTGGTCATGTTCCTCAAACCATTCCTGAACAGTTTTGCATTATCCAGCTGAAAGAGGCCACTGCCATTAGGGAATACCGTTGCCATGAACGGGTGTACTTGGTCTGCAACAATGTTTAAGTAGGTGGTACGTGTCAAAGTATCACACTGCCTCGGCCAGTTTGCCTTCTTCCCATAGTGCATCCAGGTGCCATTTCTTCCCCAGGTAAATGACGCACACGCACCCAGCCTCCACATGATGTAAAAGAAAATGTGATTCATCAGACCAGGCCACCTTCTTCCATTGCTCCATGGTCCAGTTCTGATGCTCACGTGCCCATTGTAGGTGCTTTCGGTAGTGGAGAGGAGTGTGCTGTTCGAGCCTGTCTGAGCCCTTGGTGCCCATGACCATGACCCTGTCACTGGTTGTCCTTCCTTGGACCACTTTTGGTAGGTACTAACCACTGCATAATGGGAACACCCCCAAGGCCTGCCGTTTTGGAGATGCTATCACAATGTAGCCCTTATAAAGGTATTCCTGCTTCCAACACATCAATTTTGAGAACTGACTATTCACTTGCTGCCTAATATATCCCACCCCTTTACATGTGCCATTGTAGTGAGATGATCAATGTTATTTACTTCACCCGTCAGTGGTTTTAACGTTATGGCTGACCGGTGTGTGTGTGTGTGTGTGTGTGTGTATAATATATATATATATATATATATATATATATATATATATATATACACACATATATACATAGAGAGAGAGAGAGAGAGAGAGAAATATAGATAGATAATCACACCTCATTTTGTCAAAATATTAAATGAAAAGAAGGACTGGGATTGCTTACAAAACATGCTACGCTTTGTGAATTCAATTAATGTGAATTAAGGTGTGAATTAAGGTGTAATGACGTTCAGTGAGGAGATAAGAAAATGAGCAGCTTGGACTGTAATGTAATAACAATGTAACCATTCAGTTATTACATAAATTACCGAAGAGAGACTTGTATATTAAAGGTGCATTCGGTAAGATTAGCCTGTTTTTGTTTCAAGATAATTTCCCTAATGGGTAGGAGGGTTTCACATTTGGATGATTCTCGCCCATTTTCACGAAGCTCCGCCTCCAGTGTCCACGGTGACCACAGAGTATAACCTCTATAAAATGACTGACAGGAGGTACATCCAAACACAAACAAGCTTTCAGGGCCGGAAGTCAGTTTTGCAAACAGGTATTCTCAGAGATTTAATACACTTTTGCCTATTTTTTTTGGTCTTTTTTTTTTTTTTTTTGGACATTTTCTACACATCTTTCATGGTTTATTTGAACAAATATGGAAGTTAACACAAACAGCTATCGCACCTTTAAAAACAAACCCAAACCTATGGACACCTTGCTACATTCACTGTGTGTGTGTGTGTGTGTGTGTGTGTGTGTGTGTGTACAACCTTTAACTACTAAACTGTCAGTCAGGTTCAACTCACTATATATACACACTATATACTATATATATATATATATATAAAAAGTTAAACAGATGACAAATACACTTGCTAGTTAGTTAGCTAAATACGTGACCAAATATCGAAAACCTTTTTTTTTAATTAAGAAAGAATCCAGTTAGACACTAACATTAACTTTTGTCTTCTACTAAACTTTGCCATCTAGCAAGTTGACTATCCAGTTACTCTCAGCTAACGTTAGCATTAGCATCGAATGAGACGCTCGAAGGAAGATGACACTGAAGCGCCATTTTGGTTCTTTTCATTAAAACAGTCTTACCTTACTCACGTTTGGAGGTAATATTATGGGATGTTAAGGCCCCTTGTGTTTAATTCTAGCCATAAACTCCATTAGCTAGCACGCTAGTCACCTGAAAAACTCAACAGAAATTTGTCTAAGACTCTTCCTGTTTACATCAGAGGCCACTGAGAGGGGCAAGAATCCCACTGACGCGGTTATGACCAATAGGAAAGCGAGTCGCAATCCAGCGCATGCGTACTAACGCGCCACAGTGAAACGTCAGTGGAACGGCGTACTAGCATACTAAATAGTATTGTAGCGCACTAATTTGATATACTGTTTTGAAATACTAATTAGTGCGTTAGTATGCGGTTATCCATATACGTGGTCAAGGTCTCAATACAAAGCCTTAGTTCAGTTTCTCTGAAAGAAAGGCCTTCAAACAGAAACATTCTTTACTAAAAGACTTATTATACATCTCTAGAAAAGTCTGGAAATGTAAAATTACACACACACAAACACACACACACAATATATATATATATATATATATATATATATATATATATATATATTTATATTTATATATTTATTTATATTTATATAATATGTATATATGTCGGTTAATATACATAAGTACCCAATAATTCACTATTATAATTATTATTGTAGTAGCTATATCTAGCACCCTATATTGTTGTTTGGTTTGTCATTATAGGACGAGGTAACACCCAAAGAACCAGAACAAGAGAACAAATAACAAGGAAAACATCCCCACTTTACACCTGCTTTTCTCCCCAATTTAGTCTTTTCAATTCCTAGCTACCAGCCAGCTCCCCACTATCATATGATAGCTACCAACCGGGGAGGGTGAAGGCTAACACGTGCTTCCTCCAGACATGTGAAGCCAGCCATCCTTATCTTTTCAATCTGCTGCTCATTTCTGCATCACAGGGCAGAGTAACACACTCAGAGGAAAGTGCTATCCGCCCTCTTCCATATACTTAGATTCACAGATGTCCACGATTGGCTAGTGCCACTTTAATTGACAGGGGATTGAGAGTATAACATCCCTCCAACCCAATTTATCAGGCAATTTTGCTCTCTTGGACTCCTGGCCATGGATGACTGTGGCATCATTGGTATTCGAATTCATAATCTCCAGGCGATAAGGCAAATGCTTTTCTGTTTTTCCACTCGAGAGCAACCAAAGAACCATTTAATACATCCAAAAATGTGTTCCAAATGTAGCAAAAAATGCCTCAATGCTCTCATGTCACAGCATCTCAGTTGTTCCATCTGCACCACATGCATGGGTCATCTCAGACAGCCATTAAAAAAAAAAATAATAATAATCCGTGGGTGCCAGAGCTGATTTCCAGTTGAGGAGAATAATCTTCTTAGCTGCAGCCATACTAGTCATCAAGACATGGTGCTGAGTGGAATCAGAATATCCATAAATTGTATGTATTTTAAGACTGTACTGTAACAAGACTTGGTTTCCTCTGGGCTCTCCAGTTTCCTCCAACGTCACAAAAACATACCAGTAGGTGGCCTGTCTACCATAAATTGTCCCTAGGTATAAATTTGTGCGCATAGTGTCCTGTGATGGACTGGTGTCTCATCATCTGTGTATTCCCATCTCGTTCCCAGTATTCCTGGGATAGGCTCTGGATCCACCACAACCCTGAGCAAGATGATGAAAATCACATGGAATCTACATTTAAAGCCTTGTCATGGAAATAGCAAGAGTTAAACGCTTCTGAAGGAGGCACCTGTCAAGATGAACAGACGCATGAATCCGTGTGGAAAACATTTCCAGAATGCTGTGCGATTAAAGCGGCAGTGTGTGAAGGGTTTACATGTGGATGGATGGCTGGTGATGGGTGATGTACACATTTGAGAAACGGATTTGGGAGAGTGGCTGTCTCAATGGGTGGAACATACATAGAGGCACCCATTGGTTTGCAATCCATTTGGAACATTTCCCTGCTGGAACATGTGGAAAATAAAGCATTGGTTCTGCACTTAGCCTTATATGGAAACAGAATACTGCAGGTAACCTTACTCCCTTTGCCAAAATTGATCACCTCTGCCGATATTACATTAACAACACCAGCTGGCTAACATCTGAGCAGAGCAGAGGAAAGAGAGATCTCCAATCTGGTTGCATTCCCAGTGTTCAGGGAACAGGCATTCTTCTGAAACCGAGAGTTCAGTTGACTCATATGTGATACTTCTAACAAGACCAGAGCCGAACAGGTCTGTGTTTAAGAGCATTGCTAGAATGACTCTTAAATCTTGTTTCTGTCTTTCCAGGAAAGTTTCTCCATAGTCACATGAAGAAAGAAAACCCTTCTATTTGGCTGAGAACTGTCATAAAGGAAAAAAATCCCAGTTTACAGCTTAGTTGTAATGGTATTTAGGTGAAAGGACACAGGCTTGGACATGAAATCTCTTGTGGAGATCATAATGGGCGAATAAACTGATCGTCAAGTTAAGTCAAGTCACCTTTATTTATACAGAATGTTTCAAAGGCAACAATTGTCTGAAAAGTACTGCACAATTAAACCCAGGTAATGTCAAGTTATCGTAATCATATTATTTGCCACTGGAACAGACTGCCTTGCGCTCTTTAAAGCACTGTCCACAATTAACTAGGTAATGCCTTCTCAGGCGAAAGCCTCTCTCGACACAATCATATGTTATGATGTTCACACAAAAATGCAAGCATTTCCTTATCAAAATTCTGTTCAGCTATATTTTCCCAGATATGTCGTGCATCCCTAGATAAGTCATAGATAAATCCAGCTATTACATGCTACATGAGTGGAGATTTTGACAATCAATCATGGTTAGGTAACTGGACATTGAGAAAAGTTTGTCAGAACTAATACATACGCAAGAGCCAGAGAGTTGAACGGCTCAGATAATGATTCAGCACCATAGAAATGATTGCATTATCATCATATTCTGATGATACTGACTTTTGCGTTTGCAGCAGCACTTAAACCCAGAGCATATAGCCTCTTCGATATTTTCTATGAAGTATGAAATATTATTGGAGTAGAAACTCTGAAAGAAGTGCAGTTGTGCAGATATGAGAGGATCTGAATCCTTTGCCCTCTGTGTGTTACCATGGCAAACATGTCCAGAACGGTGTGACATTTTCATGTACGGTGCATTGCACTGCTTTTGACATGTGCCACATTTGTATTTCAGGCAAAGGAGTGCTTCCAGATGCGAGAACAGAGGAAGAAAAGCTGGAATGGAGCTTGATCATTTCTGAAAGGAAAAATAATCTCTTTCTCTTCCCCCTCTCTCTTTCTCCCTCCCTCCTTTCCTTGCTCTCTCTCTCTCTCTCTCTCTCTCAGTCCCAGCCCCTGAAGGTGTCATAACCATGCTCTCTCTCCCTCTCTCTCTATCACCGCCTTTCAGATCTTTAAAAGCTGCTGCTCTGTGCGTTTCTCAGGATCGTGTCCTCTGGCACTCTGGCTGAACGGAGCACTGTGCAAGGAGAAAAGAGAAGCAGATCTCCAGAAATAGCATCGGCCAAGGAGCACGTACGAACGGTGAAGGAGCATGGAGTCCCACAGCGCAAAGATGCCTTTGCTCTTGAACTTGATGGCCGTTTTCCTGTTGCTCATCGCTCACTGTGGATCCTGGACTCTGGCCAGTCGCTTGGGTCCACATAAGATATGCCCGTCCTGCAAAGACTCCCGAGCTTCTCGGGACCCTGTCGGGGCAGCCAACACTGTGCTGGCTTTAGGGGAGCCATGCGGCGTTTACACGCTGAGCTGTGCCAAGGGCCTGCGCTGCATGCCTCCACCACGCGACCACAGCCCACTCCAGGCTCTGCTGCAGGGCCGAGGCGTATGCACCAAGCAGATCAGGACGAGTCCCACCGAAAAACCCCACCCTACAGGTAAGAGCTCGTTGCCTTTTGCAGGCGTACGGTCCTGAAGCATGACAATCTCTGACTCATGCTGTATCATTGCATGCAGCATCAGAATGAACGCCGTAATCCACTTTAAGCACACCGGCATGTAGCAGCAGCATGTGTTTCAGGCTCCACAGATGGCTTATCAGACACTCACCTTGGTCACTATGCTGCAGTGTCAGTGTCACAGGGATGACGGAAATGCTAGCGGAAGAAGGGCATGCATAGACTATAAAATGCTGGGAATAGCTGTCAGTTTGCGTGCAATGACAATAAATTCCTCTGCCGTGCAAAAGCAATTCAGTGACTTCAGTGACTATCAGATCACTTACTGTCAGTGTGCATGTGTGTGTGTGTGTGTGTGTGTGTGTGTGTGTATGAGTGCACGCATGTGTGTGTACAATCCTATGTGTGTCAAATTGGGCATGTGTGACTGAAATTAAATGGGTCAAACAGGAAAAAAAGGGAACGAGAATTAGGGAAGGACTGTGTGCATGTGTGTGTGTGCATCTCAGTGTCACCCACATTCTCATGGTGCTGATTCATACACCAGACGTCTCCATCTACTGTTCATTAACAGCTATTGCGTTAAATACAGCCTGTGTAAAGGCAAAACGGAAATTTTGTTCATTTTATCTGCACAATTGTACAAATGATCATTTATTTCCGAATTCATCATGCATTTCAGCTCTATCTTCTTGTATTCGCAGGTCCGCATCCTTCCCACAGTGGTGAAATTGAAAAGGTTGGTGTCTTCTTGTCTTATTTCATTTCTTACTTGGTATTCATCCAGGATATGAATCCTAAAGCCTGTTCCTGAGAAACCCCTCACAAAGCCTTTACCTTTTCCTCGAATCATCACGGCTTGACATCCGAATGTTTCAAGTTCACGCTTTTTGATCCCGAAAGCTTCACAATAACGCATAAAAGACGTCAGATCCACTGTGCGCCGTGATACAGATCTAATCACCAAACCTCAAAAGAACACGTACTGTTGCGCTCCTTATCCACATTCAGATCAGAGAGGCATGCGTCAGCTGGAGCGTTCAATTCATTTTTCCCAATCTCCCATCTTTTTCCTCTGTACTTTCATTTCCTCCCCAGGCTCCGTGCCGGAAGCTGCTCAACGCCGTGCTGCGTGGCCTCGAGCTCACTGTTTTCCAGTCCGATCGTGACATCTACATCCCCAACTGCGACACTCGTGGCTACTACAGGAAAAAGCAGGTATACGATGCGTATGTAATCATCTCACATGCACGACTGGCAATCTAAATAGACACAGGGGGGGAAAAACGAAGGTATAAAAAGAATAACAGGAGCATATCTTATCCATGTCTCAAGTATGACAGTAAAACCATGACCATATGAGCGGAGAAGTGTAGCTGAGCTCCAGTGCTATAATTTAATGGAAGTATAAAATGCAGCATGCCCTAATGGTGATAATGCACTGCTTAATAGAGACAAACTGTAATAAAATAGATTTTTTTTTTTTTTATTATTATTATTATTATGATAATACAAGTTAATGAATCATTTCTCAGCAGTAAACATCTCTGAATATATTTTTGACAATTAAAGCAAAATGTGTTCATTGATGTGTCCACTTATATACATTACTATTATAATGTATTATATATCATATTTATCTCTATTATATATCATATTTAATGGCTTTGCTATATTCTGTATTAATCCTAGAACATATTTGGATATCATTTAAAAGCCAAAACTGAAAAAAAAAAAAGCTCTGTAGACAACTTAAGGAATGCATTAGAGGTCTTAACACAGAAACGTATGTACTGTTGAAAGACGCAGAGAAACGCCCAAAAACTAATATCCTACCTTAAGGACATAATGTTACATAATTTTACAGCAGCCTGTGTAATGCTATTTGTTTTATAATACACACATTAAAAATGATATCATATTTAAATATTATGAGTAGAAACTATATTTAGGGAGATAGATGCACAAAATTGCTTCAGATAGCCTGTGTGTGCGTGAGTGTGTGTATGTAAATAAGTCAGATAGCCTGTGTGTGCGTGTGTGTGTTTATGTAAATAAGTAATGGAGGTCATGGGACTGACTTTCATTACACTTTGTAACTCTCAGAATGCTCTAAATATGATTTTCTTGCATGTGAAATTATTCACATTCAAGTTTTATGTTGAAAAGCAAATCAGTAGGCTATTGTTCCAGTATTCCTTTTAATTAAAGAAGGATGTGTCGTATTTTTATCTGTTTATGGTTACATTTAGAACACTGTGCCTCAATGGAGAGTTTTAGTTCAAGTGTGTACCTGTTGTTCCTCAGTGTCGGTCCTCTAAAGGCATGCAACGCGGCCACTGCTGGTGCGTGGACGAATTAGGCGTCACCCTACCGTCCCCCGCTGGCGACGACGGCACTTTACCTTGCGATGGAGAGTGAGGCGGGGCACGCGGTGCCACAGTTCTGAGCCAGGAGGAAGAAGAGGAAGAGGAGGGGAGGGGCGTAAGGGAGACGGGAGGACAAGCCGCTCGTGCTAGACACTGCCTGGCCAGGAGACACCAGGGGAAAACCACTCAACACGGGAAACACACGCTCTTCGCTCAAACACTCCATCCACTGCAACAACTGAAGGTTCACGTCACTGCCATACGCCTCTGCAGGTCCTGCAGTGTGTAAGCACAGAGCCAATGAGACACTCCATCATTCCACCCGTGGTAGATCACTTTGAAACGAGACTCTACACCCTGGCCACTTAGTAGCGTCCATTTTTCTGTGATAGCCATCACTGCCTGTGTCTTGTGTATCTCTGAGTAGGCCGTAAATACTGTTAAAGCGGGCGTGGGCGCCATTTTTCTCTCCGCCTCCCCTGCCATTCCCTCTCCCTCTCTCCAAAGATACACTGACTAAATTAACATGTACGAAAGCAAATTATGCCTTTACATTTAATTTATTCCGGAGTATTATTGTATTTCCTTGGAGATGTTCATGTATTTCATGTAACCAAGACATCAACTCTCCCGTGTGTGCATGTGATTTGGGAAAACATTCAGTCCTTTCTGTTGTGACATTCTGAGCATTAATACACACATCGTTTGTACATAAATCCTTTTTTTTTTTTTTTGTGGTTGCCATTGGGTGATAGGTTCTTGAAAGCTGATGGCTATTACTCTATCTGAAAAGGCATATTTTTATATACTTCAATATAATATTTTATATATAGATTGATGCTTTATTTAAAGAACTACAATACCATGTATTTTTATATTGTCAACATTGTTTTTTTTTTTCATTGTCGAGTTTAATTTCATGCTGAAAGTGAACACCGGGCTTTGATGGCACATTTTAGGAATTAAAAAATAAATAAATAACACACCCTTCAGATATATTGTACTACTATACATGTTTTAGCAACTATTCTTTCATTTCCTGATCTGTAATATTTCTGTTGCTCATTCAGAATTGGTATATATTACGATTGTCATTCCAAAAAATATGGATATCTATTTTCTCACTCCAAAATGCACAGAGATTAAAAAAAAAAAGAAAAAAAAAAAAGAAAATGAAAGTGCACAAACATTCATACTTCTCTTGTTGTATCGGTGTGTGTGCCAGTGATCGCAGGAGGCTCTGCAAAGCCGCAAAGTACAAGACCTTTAAAAAAAAAATAAAGAACAAATAGCTATATTACTATTATAAGTGACAATGTACTGTGTCTTATTTAAAAAGCTCCATTAAAATGAAACTAAATGTAAGGTGCATATATAATGTTTGCCTCAGACTTCTGATTAATATTGGACAGATTATACATTATTTTATGGCAAATGCATGGGGGGTGTGCTAGTACAGGGAAATAATCGATGAATCAGTTATTGTTACACCCAGAAGTGGTTTATTTTCCTATAACAGCACATCCTGAAGTGTTTTATTCCTCTTATACCACAGCACTTTCCCAAAACTAACAATTGCTTGTTAATTCATTAAGGTATGATGTTATTCAACAAATAAAAAAATTTATAGTGTGGGCAAATTGCTGCGGTCTAAGAGGAATAAATCTGTTCATAGTTACATATAATGCTGTGGAATGTCCGCAAAACAATTAGTTCCTTTAATGACCTACATTATAATGGCTATATAACACCCCATCACCAGCTTTTCTCGCATGTTACCAAGAAACTGCAGAACACAAAGTCTTCTGACCTAAAGACTTTCCCGTGTAGGGGGGAAAAAAAGTTACAGCTTTACCTCTGACTGTTACAAAGCTCTGAAACTGGAGGCTCATTCCATAAATGCTAAATAAATGTCTCCTCACAGAAAACTTCAGCATATCAACATTTACACACATTTTTAAATCAGCTTATGTGGAGCGTCTGCCATGTCACTAGGCTTGTAACACAGTGCCACTATCTGTATCTGTTTAGTGCTCCAAATATCTGTATCTATATCTATATTTGAATTTAAACCCAAAATGGGTGTGTCTTAACCAGTTTTTTTTTAAATGAATGCTACCACTATGTACGAAAAACACTGTAAAAAAAAAATCTAGGTGTTTAAGTTCCTTAACCTCAGCTAGAAATGTGCCCAGAACTGTTTATTAATGATACTTTCTAATTTAGTTAAACTGTGTGTGTGTGTGTGTGTGTGTGTGTGTGTGTGTGTGTGTGTGTGCATGTGCATGTGCCATATGGTGTATATACCTCCTGTTCGCATGGCTTTTTTTTGTTGCGTCCTGTGGGATCACTGTCCTGGTGCACACCTCTGGACTCAACCAGATGGTCTGTGATCCTTTATGAAAAGCTTTATAACAAATAACGAATAGCGTGCCTCCTAATCAGTGACACTTGTACCAGCACCACACAGACACACACACTCAAATCCACTATCCACTACCATATAACCTTAACTGATCTACCGAGAATGAGAAAATACTCCTCCACCCAAATAATCCCTTAGTCAGTAATTATATAGCTGCCAAATATGTTCCTCACATATGTAAAATGGTCAGTGAATAACACACACACACACACACACATTATATATATATATATATATATATATATATACACATACATACAGCCATAACATTATAACCACTGAGAGGTGAAGTGAATAACATTGATTATCTCATTACAGTGGCACCTGTCAAGGGGTGGGATATATTAGGCTGCAAGTGAACAGTCAGTGCATGAAGTTGATGTGGTGGAAGCAGGAAAAATGGGCAAGCGTAAGGATCTGAGTGACTTTGACAAGGGCTAAATTGTGATGGCTAGACGACTGGGTCACAGCATCTCCAAAACAACATGTCTTCTGGGGTGTAGCTGCTATGCAGTGGTTAGAACCTACCAAAAGTGGTCCAAGGAACAACAACCAGCGACAAGGTCATGGGCGCCCAAGGCTCATTGATGCGCATGGGGAGCGAAGGCTAGCCTGTCTGGTCTGATCCCACAGAGGAGCTACTGTAGCACAAATTGCTGCAAAAGTTAATGCTGGCTATGAAAGAAAGGTGTCAGAACACACAGTGCACCACAGCTTGCTGTGTATGGGGCTGTGTAGCTACAGACTGGTCAGAGTGCCCATGCTGACCCCTGTCCACCACTGAAAGCTCCTACAATTCTTTTACATCATCTGGACAGCCGGGTGCATTTACCTGGGGAAGAGATGGCACCAGGATGCACTATGGGAAAAAGGCAAGCCAGCGGAGGCAGTGTGATGCTCTGAGCAATGTTCTGCTGGGAAACCTTGGGTCCTGGCATTCATGTGGATGTTATTTTGACACGAATCACATACCTAAACATTGTTGCAGACCAAGTACCCCCCCTTCATGGCAACGGTATTCCCTAATGGCAGTGGCCTCTTTCAGCTGGATAATGCTCCCTGAAACACTGCGAAACTTGTTCAGGAATGGTTTGAGGAACATGACAAAGAGTTCAAGGTGTTGACTTGGCCTCCAAATTCCCCAGATCTCAATCCGATCGAGCATCTGTGGGATGTGCTGGACAAACAAGTCCGATCCATGGAGGCCCCACCTCACAACATACAGGACTTAAAGGATCTGCTGCTAATGTCTTGGTGCCAGATACCACAGCACACCTTCAGAGGTCTTGTGGAGTCCAGTCAGAGCTGATTTGGCAGCACAAGGGGCACCTACACAATATTAGACAGGTGGTTTTAATGTTATAGCTGATCGCTGTGTGTGTGTATATATATATATATATATATATATACACATACACACACACATATATATACATACATACACACAGTACTTATTATGTACATGGCATACGGGCTATAGGTGCTGTGCCAACATATTTCCGGCTTAAACAGATCACGTGGTCTGATTAGGGCGCCACCTATTGGCTCCCGGAGCTGTCCATCTAGAAGCGGGGCGATGACGCCCCCAGGTGAGCCGCCGCAGAAGTTCCCCAGTTGTGGTCGATTTTCTCACTCGGCTGTCAGGCATCTTTTTTTTTTCCTGGAATGGGGCAGGGCTATTTCAGTGATTTGTCTGCTAAAGCAGTGGGATTGAGTACAAAAGAAAACCCGTAAAATTAAAATAAAACAGTCTGGATTTGTGTGTGTGTGTGTTCGCTCGGGACTTTGAGTGACAGCAGGAGCAGGAGGAGCGGAGAGGAGCAGGAGGAGAGGCGACGCGGCGTGATGGCGGCTCTCGGTAACCCCGGCAGCGCCTCCGGCCCCATGCTCATGCTGGCCGCCAAAACCAAGACCAAAAAGAAAAACTTCGTCCAGCAGAAGGTGAAGGTGTTCCGAGCCAGCGATCCGGTGCTCAGCGTCTTTATGTGGGGAGTAAATCATTCGGTAGGTCCTTCAGCTTCTTTTGAACTTCCCGAGGCGCCTCCCTTTTCAGTTAGCTAGCATGGCTATAAACAGACTCTCTTTTTCTCCTACCTGTATTCCGACATGTCCGGCTTCCTGCGCTAGGATTGGTTACTTCGCCATGCACGCTGTCCAATCAGAGTGCGCGTTCGTGATTCTTGACCTGTCCTGGTTCAGGAGGCGGGATTTGTCGAAATACGGATGGGGGAAGATAACCGTAACAAATTTCCCCGTAGAATGCGGAAACAGAATTTACATGTGGTATTTAGCAGCTACGTGTAAGCAAAGTAGATTGTGATTTATATTTACAGTTTATGAGCAGAATCAGAGTATAAACAGTATACCTGTGCGGATTGGCGGATGTGCATTAGACAGTCATGACATTAGACGCTTATAACAGCTAATAAACAAGATGCAGAAGAATTCCCCATGATGTAAAGACAACAATATGATCACCATGACTCATGTTTAAAGATATATCTGTTAAGCGTATAGGGTCTGAAGGTCATAGTACATTTTTTTTCCAAATAGCCTTTATACCATGTGAATCCATCTCTGTGCATATGACAGATTTGTAGGTGGTTATTTGAAATATACTCTTCCACAATATGCATATGGTCATGTTACTGTTTTCCATAAAATGTCCTTACCACTACTTTGCATTGCATGGTTTCTTTCTCCTTTTTATTCTTCAGATAAATGATCTAAACCAGGTTCCCGTCCCAGTTATGCTTCTCCCTGATGACTTTAAAGCCAACACCAAAATCAAAGTCCAGAACCATCTTTTCAACAAGTAACTTCACCACACAGCACACCTATAGCACACCTATAGCACATCTATAGCACATCTATAGCACTACAGCAATGTGTATCAGTAATTCTGTTCTTTTTTTAAGATTTACAGATCAACACTAGGGAAATGATTGAAAAAAAACAAACAAAACAAAAACATCTCATATCTTTTCATTTTGCTGGTTGACGTTAGACTTAAAGTGTCCATGAAATCCTTTGCTGGTTCATTCCATATGTTGACCTATTTCCTATATGTCGACCTATTTGAAACAGGAAGTGCTTGACTGCAGCCAATAACATTGAAGAAATGCCACAACCCAAATCTCCAAATCTAAACATACAAGGTAATAGCTTAGTGAGCTAGCTAGATATGGAGAACAGCGAAGAGCCTTTTCAGTGAAACACCCCTGATAAGTGTCTGGCACTTGTACAAATTTCTCTCTCTGCAAAATATACCTTTTTTTTTTTTACCCTCAATCAAGCGATGGAAACATGCAGCCAAAAACGCACCGACAAACCAAAAACGTTCGCGATCTTCTACTGTAGAGCAAGACCCGCCTCCAGGGGCAGGACATATTTGGTTCTAGAAAGCATTTAATTGGACGATCAAAAAGTTGTGAGTAGTCATGAACCGTCACTCTGACGTCATATGGAGCCTGTTTGAAATTAAATGGTGGTATTGTTGCTTACCTTAAAGTAATTTTGCAAGTCTGAGCACAGTTTTTGTGCTGCAGTTGTACTTGGAACTTAGGAAAAACCTGACCTCTGACAGGGAAAAGTACATTGAAACGGTCGTTAACACACTTGACGTCAGAACAATATGGCGGCACAGATTTGTACCGTAATTCTGTTAGTCTCGGCCCAATTTTATTAACACGATTAGACCATTGTGACGGACGAATATGACCTTGCTTTGGGCGTCCCACGTTTTTCTGAGCAGAAGCACTGGAAAGCATTTAGATCAGACCTCAGGAAGATAGACTTGAATTGGAACCAGAGTTCCATGTACAATGGATTGCAGCAAATGGTAAATCCATTTGGTTTACTGTTTACTGTTTGAACGTGACCTATGAACTCAGGCTTGTGATGTCACAAAAATAACCAATCACGTCTGATATGCAGATTTTTAGAGAATGATGTTGCCTACATCTAAGCTAGCTAGCTGTTGGAGGAACAAAAAATTTCATTTGTTGTCATGGTGACAAAAATCTTTGATAATGTTCCTGAAAGTGAGGAACTATAAAATTTAAACGATGAAACTTTTTCTCTCTAAAACTATTTTTTTTTGTATTTTCAGATAAACTGTCGCATTGGTGTCCATGCCACTAAGGGACAGGTACAAAAAGCTCTGAAACGCCAATTTTGATTTCAGGGTCACTTTAAGTTATGTGCCATGACCAGCCATATAAATTCACAAATAAATATTCACCAGTAAAGCGACTCGAGTGTGTACGTGTTATTTTAACAGTCAGTGACATCAAGTCTACTGTGCTTTCAATTAACAGACTAATACATTGTCTTAATGTATATAAGAAAATGAAACGATGTAGCTTTTATCAGCACTATGTCTTCATTAATAAAATAGTTTAACTGCTTAAGCTTTTAATTTAAAAATGGTGACACTCGCAACTTGAAAACGTAATAAAACTGTAGTGATGCTATTAAAAGAAATCAGATTATTGATTCGCTCATGTAGACCCGTTTTCTTGCTATCTGTTCCAAGTGGCTGTAATTTTGACGATTTTCTGCCTAACAAATAAAAGAATTTTCATTAGAACAGTATTTTCTCTCAAAAATATGTGCCGAAATTTTTTGACACATCCAAGGAATATTTAAAATATCCATCATTCTTGAAAAATGTATATAATTTTTAAAATTTACTCTCAATCTCCTGGAACTCTTTGGTTGCATTTAACCATGTACCATTTCCCTGGGGTATAAATATGATGTTGCACACTTGTAAAAGAGCTCAAAATAGATGTATAATTGAGCAAAACAAATCAAGTAATAGGCTAAATATGAACGGAAGAGTGAACCATGATCACTCCACAAGTGTCAAAGTGTCTCCAACCTTGTTAGATGGCACAGGAAGTGACTCCGTGCTGTGATTCTCTCCAGGCCAGGTGTCAAAGAAAAATAAGTTTAAAAATAAGGGCGCCGATCATTTTGAAACCGGTGTTTTGTAGGAAGAAACTGGACTACTTAGACATTTTTGTGTTTAAAATGTCCCTGTATATCTGAGCTCTTTTGCGTGAAGGGTGCCAATAATTTTGGAGGGCACTGTATGTCATTGGTGGTGTTCTTTAAACCTTTTTAAATACACAGTCAGGAGTGAAGCATAAATCTGCTGATGTCTCTTGTGACCAGAGTTTTTTTTTTTTTTTTTTTTTTTTTTTTTTTTTTAAACAGAGAGAACCTCCCGGGACATTTTAAATTTAAAGAGTACTGTCCCCAGGTGTTCAGGAACCTTCGAGAGCGATTTGGAATCGAGGATCTGGACTACCAGGTATGAAATTTTTCACCACATGAGTGTATTAGCATTTATCTTTTTCCACTGTGTACATAGGCTCAGGCAGCAGGTGAACTGTATTAGCTTTCAGAGTTAGACGCTTGTGAAAGCTAAACGATAATTTGCTTGTTTAGGATGCAGTAGAGCGCTCTCATAAAGTAAACAACACTAATCTGTGTGCACAGTCACCCTCACGTCATATGGAACCTGTTTGAAATTAAACAATGGTATTGTTGCTTACCTTGCGCTGCAATCCTTTGTACTCGGAGAAACCTGACCTCTGACAGGGAAAAATACAACGGAACGGTCGTTCAACTCAGAATTCCGAGTTCTCCAACATAATTTGGGTCAAATTTGTTGACACCGATTGTTTCCGTTACACCAAAATTGCGCTGCAATGTTTGAACGCTACCTGTGAGCTCAGTTTTGTGATGTCACGAAAATAACCAATCACGTCTGATATGCAGATTTTTTTTTTTAGAGAATGGATGTTGCCTACCTTTAAGCTAGGTAGCTGTTTGAGGAACAAAAATAATCATTAGTTTTCATGGTGACAGGTTTGGCTACTGTTAAATAAACTAGTTTAGCAATGTTTAATTCAGAGGTAGCAACATTTATGAATTTTGATTGCCTCGGCGATACAGGAGACACCTGTCAACTACACTTTTCAGCTAAAGCAGCAGTCAGAGCAAATGCGGGAACGGTAATTCACTGAAGGGGAAAGGACGCGGGACGTGAAAGGCTCATTTGCTCTGGGTAGCTGTTACTTTCCTTTTGTGCCCGCTTTATCTGGGTGAATTTTGACCTATGAACTCACAAGCTGCAAAGAAAGTGAGCGGGGCTATGTGCTATATTTCTCATCAGTAAAAAAGGGAGGAGCTGGTGATTATTCAGTAGCCTTGCTATTATTTTGTATTATCTTATAAAAATACTTCGTTCACCAACATACGCTAGGGTTGTTTTGGTAAAATTAATTTTCTCTCAGCCTCCTAGGATCTTTTCACTGACCTCTGTGGAACTGAACTGGTGTTTGTTTGTGTGTGACCCCTCAGGCCTCTCTGACCCGCAGTCCCCCGGTGAAGGGCGAGGGGCAAGGCGAGGGTCTCCTCTTCATCTCATACGACCGCACTCTGGTGGTGAAGCAGATCTCGAGCGAGGACGTGGCCGACATGCACAGCATCCTGTCCGAATATCACCAGGTACTCTCACGTCTCTTACTGCGTGACCTGGACTTACCCATAAAGCGAGTTTAAATTTCTCATATGGTTATGAACATGAAAGCAGAAGTGAAACTGGCTGCCTTTTGTCTGAGGTATTGTTTTAATAGATTTCTGAGGAAGTTAAAAAGTTTTATGCTGCATAGTAGCGATGTTCACCTGCGTAAACAATGGACCACAAAATTAGCAGCACCGCAGCTGACGTTAATCCGAGGGTCAACTTTAAAAGGTGTTCTTGCACAACTTCCTGGGAAAACATTTCTTACTGAAAGTTTACCACATGACTGCAAGCTGCCATCAATTATTAAGATTAAGATTTGACAAATACTAAGTGTGTAAGAACAGTGTCCTTACATGCCCATAATGTTGAGCGTGAAATGGCTCACAGACATTATTCAACTATGCATTTTTACATACTGATCTCGTTCTAAATTTGTGCTCATGTCCTGAAAAATCATTCGTCTGAATTCACTCTTTGTCTATATTTATCCCCTTTCTGGCCTCCAGTCAGGGAAAATAGGGCAACGGTGTATGGTGCATGTTACCTTCATAAGCTTTCGGTCTTGTATATTTCCATATCGCTTCCTGGGTATAGGCAAATACTTTAGTTTCATACTCCTGACTCTTGTCTCTCTTGTCAACTCTTTTGTGATGCTGCAGAAATGAAGCAGTTTCATTTTGTGAAACTACGTCACATTATTTCTGATTATACTACAGCACTGTTGAATTCTCGAATCCGACTGATTAGAAGGTGTTGATTCATTTTCCTTATACCACAGAATCTGTATCTGGTCAGAAGGTGTGCATTATTTCCATATAACAGCACGGCTCGGACAGTAGCTCCAGCTGTAACATGAATGACTTAATCCGCTCGTTCTAATACATTACTGTTTATATAACAGCAGCTCATATCCTGGGACTTATACGGTGGACAATCCGCATAATCTAAGACTTAATAATAAATGGATTAACAAAAGTGTTCCTTAACAAAGTAAAACATAATTGTTGATGTGGTGACTTTTTTTTTTTTTGGTAGGAGACATTTAGGAGACGGAGGTGAGGGAATGACTGAATAGTGGCACCCCGCTGCGTGTCATACCCCATCACACCACCCCCAGCGTGTATTATTTTTGTATAACAGCACAGCCTGTTGTGTGTTGTTCCTTACATAACTGCAGCTACTAACAGTTCTAGCTGCATAGCAAATCAGGGGTTTACGTTCTAATTTATTTTATCATTTCTAAAGTAACAGCTCACACAGGAACTTGCTGACACGCGACATAAGCTAAACCTGATAATAAACAGATTAAACACTTGTTATTTAACAAAGAAAAACATGTGATCATTGATAGGGTGAAGTTTTATGTAAGGAGAAGTTTATTTAACTTTTTATGGAAGGAGTCACCAGTGTCAGATCCGTATAAGAGTCAGTAAGTTTTCTAATCATTGATGTGGCGAAGTTTTCTGAACGAAAGCTGTGTAGATCAGTGTAACAGTCAGTAAGTTTTTCCACCATGGCAAAGTCTTCTGGACACTTTCTGATTCGTTTTTTTTTTTTTTTGTATCGGCAAATTTCTGTGATACAAGGGGAGTAAAACACCTTGGGATGTGCTGTCATAGGAAATCAATCAACGTCAGAGCAGTAACAGTAACTCCACTTGACGTCAAGGCCCATCAGACTACCCCATCGTTGATTAGTTTCCTCTAACAGCAAGGCAGGCGATGAAGATCCTGGCATGTTACACATAATTTATGCGTAACTGCTCTGTTTTTCTGTCACATATTTCTATAGTTATTCCTCAACAAATGGAAAAAAGTTTGGTCTCATTTTGACTCATGCCTCAACATTCCAAACCACTAAATGTAATCCTGTCTATTATACGTTAATAGGAACATTGTCACCCCACTGCAGTAGATAGTCAGTTGTTTATAAAAGTATGTGAGTGGCTTTTGTCTGTTCCCACTGCAGAAGAATGTTCATAGCGATCCGAGCTGCCACTTTGCTCCAGTATTTGGAGGTTTTCCAGCTTCTGCACACATCCCGAGGGCTCGATTTCAGGAGTTCGGAATGTTTGCTGCGTCATAAACCGATGTTCAAGCTTGCAAGTGGCCTTGAAATGTTTCTTTTTGCTCTCTGTGTCAACATCTCTGCTTTGAACGTAATGTGCACTCAGTGGGACTCCATACACACATGAAGCCTTTATAATAGGTCACATGGTGCAGTTAAAGAATAACCAGTTGTTGTTACACTGTGAACAGCTCGAAACAGACGAAACTCAGAACAATGTAGTGTATCAATCCCACAAGGGCAAGAACTGTGTGGCAATTGGTGGCAGCTGAGGTTATTTCAGTTTATACCACAGCGCTGTCGAGTTCTCAAATCCGATTGGACAGAAGGTGTTGTACACAGGGACTTGTATGGCAGACATTTTATTTAGCATTTTTGGAAGGAGTCTCCAGTTTCAGTGCTTTGTAACAGTCAGATAAGGCTGTATGTTTTTCCACCATGGGAAAGTCTTCAGGACAGGAGTTTACACTGATAAATCACTTTTTTTTTTCTTATTAACTTTAAGAGAGAAAATTAGAGAGAGGCTGGGGAGAGAATGAATGTTTATAGCTGTGATAACAGGAGCTAACTTTCATTGTAGAAAGTAAAATAAATGGATAAAAAGTACATGTTCTTTAATGAATAAAAAAAATTGACAAATACCTGTTGTATACAGAATGAAACACTTCAGGACATGTTGTTGTGGTAACATCGCATCACCCCATCGTTGGTTATTTTCCTATAACAGCACACGCGCAAGTGCTGTATTCCTTATATTTTACATGTAAAACATTATTTTATTACACCGCTCATCTATGTCCTTAATTTAGCCTTTAACGTCAAACATTAGACACAAGGCTATACAGCGTCCGTTTCATCGTCTCTGCTATAGATCTGTTTATCTGAGATTGTTTACTCTATAATTCCAGATCGATATAAGACACTGTCGCTTCTCTGCTTTCCTGCAGCACATAGTGAAGTGTCATGGCAGCACACTTCTCCCTCAGTTCCTCAGCATGTACCGCGTGAGCGTGGAGAGCGAGGACACCTACCTCATCGTCATGAGGAACATGTTCAGCCACCGGCTCATCGTACACAGGAAATACGATCTGAAGGTGAGAGGGTCAAGACCTTGACTCACAGCACAGCATGTTCTTTGCATTATTCTGGTCTTTTGTGCACTTTTCTGTCACTTGATGTAAAACTTTCAGAAGATGTATAAATCGTACGTGCATATTTAATCTTATTTTTACATTTGTATCTTTAGATTGTCGACATTTGCATCTTTTGATACGTTTTTCCTCAATTCCCTTGTGTTTTGCAGCTGTGCTAATAATAATATGCCACAAGGGGGTGCTCTCTACAACCAAGCAAATGTGTTAGAGTTTTATTATTATTTTATGATGAGTCATCACTTTGCCATGTGTGATGAACGTGTTCTGTTTAAAAAATGCATAATCCTGATCAAACTGCTCATTTAATGCAGGGTTCCTTGGTGTCTCGAGAAGCCAGTGATAAAGAGAAGGTATGACAGGAAAATTTCGACACCCCCCCCAAACCACACAGAAACACACACACACTCTTTTTTTCCATAAGAAATTTATAAAAGCACATCAGAGTGACACCATGTTTGTGTTTTTGTCTCCGTGGTAACGGCAGGTCAAAGAGTTACCAACCTTCAAGGACGTGGATTTCAGGAACAACATGCAAAAGGTGTACGTGACAGAGGAGCAGAAAGAGAAGATCCTGGAGAAGCTCAACAGAGATGTCGAGGTACGAGAATTCAAACTGGAGTCAATCGTATGATGTCGTATTAGTGATGTCAAGTCCTCCAATCCATAAAAATGAGGATTTTGATTGCACGACAGTGTGGCGTGATTGAAATGATTTTGCTTTAGGTAGCAGCACCAACGTAATAAAATAAATGTAACATTTTCTTTTTAGGCTAAAACCTAAAACCTGGAAGCTGACAGAATGAATGAAATAACCAAGCAAGCTTAAGCTACTTCATGCTTTGTTATAATAATATAAACATACAGTTTACCTCCACAGACATTATCAATAGTGCATATTAAACCATGGAAAATCGAGTCATCATTTTGAAAAGAAATGATTAAAATAGATAAACGTAAAAGTACAAAATGGGATCTTAAATAGATGGATAGATGTTGTGATTTATTGTTTATTCATACCCAGCGGTGACATTTGGGGCAACGGTTGATTTTGAATATTTTTGCTCTTCAAATACATAAATATTATGAAACTCTAAATGGTGACATTTGTTCTGGAAACACTAGTGGGTGTGCTCTTGTGAGAACCAACCTTTTCCCTTGTGCCAGCAAGAAAGAATAAAATATTGGCACTCTCAGCTTTGTTTTAGTTGCTCTCTCAGCTATTGTTGCAGGGAAACATGTCTCTGGCCATGTCTCATGCTCAATCGGAGCTCTATGAAGTGGATGATAGCTTTGTGACTTTTTTTTTTTGTGGGTCAGGCCACTGTGTGATTAGTTGACAGTAGACTTTGTGCCATCAAATATTACACCAGATATATAACCATGATACTGCATGTTCTTAGTCAACCGTGATATTTGATACATTCTAAGAAATATCAACAAATCCTTTAAAGGTGTGCAGTCGGAATACTTTTTTGTGTCTTCAGAATGCTCGTCTTCTTCACCTAGTGTGCTACAGCTGTAGTCAAGACCGCCATTGTCAAGTCCAAGATCAAGTCAAGACCAGGTCTTAACGGGGTCTTAAGGCAAGATCGAGTTCAAATGAAAGTGAGGCCAAGTTAAGATCGTGATTACCAAAAAAAAAAAAAGGGGGGGGGGGAGGCTAAACTAGGTGGCTTCATTCATGCATTGCACCACTAGTGAGGCTGCTTTCTAGAAGAAGGAATTGCTTCTTATCAAACTTTGTTTGTTAGGAAAAGACAACACAAACGTTATTTTTACAAACTCTGGGTTGAGACCAAGAAAATATTTAGCGAGACCAATGCCCAATACCAAGTACAAATGCCAATAAGTCGGAGACAAGTCCAAGTCAATGCAGAAAACGTTTTAGGAGTCCTACAGGCCTGTGCTCACCCTAGGCAGTGCTGTACTTGTGTTTTGAGGGCGAGGCTTTAGAGGCTTTAGCTTTCTCCCTAAATCATAGATTATCCATTTAGGTTTAGATTATCTGTTTCTAGTTTGCTGTGTTTATTTATGCTCATATCTGTATTTCGTAGTTCCTGGTGAAGCTGAAGATAATGGACTACAGCCTGCTGCTGGGGATCCATGACGTGGCGCGGGCCGAGCGTGAGGAAGAGGAAGCAGAGGAGCCGAGCTGCGAGGATGAAGGGGAGGCGGAGAACGGTGTCAACCCCACACCGCACGTCGGCTCCTACGGCACGTCACCCGAAGGGATCGCTGGCTACATGAACTCTTTTAAACCCATGGGGCCTGGCGAGTTTGACCCCTACTTGGACGTTTACGCTGTCAAAAGCGCCGCAGGTTAGTTTCTTGGAAAGGTGAGAGGAAGCAGTAGCTATTTTCTTGGAAAGGTTGGGAAGAGTTGACGCATCATTTAGGAAGTGTGTTTTCCCCTCACTCGTTTGGCAAGAACACTAGGTCAAGTGGATAACAGAGGAAGTGCTGATTATATGTTGACCTTTATGGCTCTGACTGGTGGAGGGAGTTGTACGGTAAGCATGTCACTGTGTCGGTTTCCAGGCGCGCCGCAGAGGGAGGTGTACTTCATGGGTCTTATAGACGTGTTGACGCAGTACGATACCAAGAAGAAAGCTGCGCATGCAGCTAAGACAGTTAAGCACGGGGTGAGAAATAATACACAAATCATACATTTATGTATTTGTACTTACATTATTATTATTATTAAATTCGAACTATTGAAATGAATACAATTCTTTTTTCTTTTCTTTTTTTTTCCAGGCTGGTGCAGAAATATCCACAGTTCATCCAGAGCAATACGCCAAACGTTTCCGCGACTTCATCTCCACTATTTTTGCATAGTGCATCTTCACAGTCTTAATCTCAGTTGTCTTTCCATGTTGTTCAGTTTGGGTATTTCTGATTGTTTTGTATATATTTTACAAAAACTACCATGATCACATAAGCACATGTATGCTATGTAAGCAAGAATGAACTCAAACCTTCTGATTAATGTCAACGAAATCATGTGCATATTTATTTGTGAATAATCCGAGACGAGCCTGAAACCCGTTCTCTAATACCACATATATTTCACCTACACTAATGGAGTATACTTTGCTCTGATAAATGTGAACCTGTAGCAGTACCGTACACCAAAATGTCCTCCCATGTGAGCGAGCGCTTCTTCTCTTTGTATCTCTCTCTTCCTCTCTTTCAGAATGGAGGAAAGAGAGCTGCCTTGTTGTTCTCGGCGTAACGCGACCTGCTGTTCTCTGTAGCACACCGCCTTTAGCAGCTTTGCTCTCTTTAAGCTGCACTAGAGAGTGATTGCTAATAAATGTAATTTGTTAGCATTTGTACCTAATGGCTAGAGAAAAGCAATATTTTGAATGTTGAATATTTGTATAAATGCCTAGAGTATATAGTTCCAAATGTTTTCTAGATATTTTATGCAGTTTAGATGATTTTTTTTTTTTTTTTGCAGCTTAGAGAACAGAACTAGGATCGCATGCCTTGTTGTTTCATTTTATTTATATTGCAATTCAGTGTTTGGACCAAATATATTTTTTCCGACGATTTTCAGAAACACAGCTTGAGTTTGTTTTTATTAAGAACGAACTTTAATATTTCGCACATCGGTTCTAATGTGTTTTGCTTCATTCAATTATTGGTCAAATAAGACCTAAGCATTTAAGTTTAATACATACGAGAAAAATGGCAATCATGCAATTAAAACACATAAAAACAAGAAATGAACAGTTTTCTTTAACTTAATCAGTTTTGCTGTCACTTGATAACGAATGTTGAATTTATTAGCTTCAGATAAGTGCACCTCTGTAAATAGTGGGGGGTCAGGGACAGGATCCTCCTGGCCTCTTCCAGAAGATTCAAATTGTGCTGACAGACCATTTCCTGTTGCTCGAACCAAAAAAAAAAATAATAAAATAACACGACATGGCTGTCCTTAACAATGGATGGAAAAATGCAGGAAGAGGCAAGGAGTAAAAGTGAGGACCCCACTGCATCGCTTAAAATGCTGACGAGCCGCTGCTCGAGGCTGGAACAGAGCAAGGCAGGCGATTAAATCTGGAAATGGTGGGAAGCAGAGCCAAAACAAACCTCTACACAAAGTAACAAGATGTAAGGAGCCATTAAATCTTCGATCATGCTGAAAGACGGCATGCAGAAGCATTTTTGTGTGATATTTTCTCCTCTGATGACGAGGCAGTGACTTGAAATTAAATTCAAGTCGAGGGCATTCTTGTTAAGTAAGGATTAAAACACTTGGGGGTGTGCCGTTACAAGAAAATAATCAACGACAGTGGCGTGATGTGGCCTGACAGGAAGCAGAGTTACTGTTACCACCCCAAAGTTGATTATTTTCCCATAGCACCATGCTCCAAAGTGTTTATTTCCTCTTACACCACAGCAATTTGCCAACGATTACAATTTGTATTTAATATTGAAGGACACATCGTACTTTTGTACACTCTGTTTTATGTTGTGGAATGTCCAAGAGACAAGTTAATTCCTGTTATTATTTACATTATAACTGCTATCAGCAGTCGTTCTCTCACCACTGTCAAAAAAGACAAAAAAAAATGCGGCTTGTCATGTTACTGGGAAACCACGAAGCGCTCCATCCTGAAGATTTTCTCATGACAAAAAAAACACTGGAGACTCCTGCCATAATTGTACATCTCCTTACAGAATACTTCACCATATTACCAATAATATGTTGTTAAATAAAAAGTTTGTTATTAGCCTGAGATTAGTGGAGCTTCTGCCATACAAGTCCTTGTGTAAGTTGTTACTATAGAAACAATAAATTAAACTAGTGCATTAATATAAAGCTGTGATTTGCCCTGCAGCCAGAACTACTCTTGGAGCTGCTGTTATAGAAAATTAATCAATGCCTTCTGACTAATCAGATTCGAAAATTCAACACTTGTGCACCGGGGTGTTATTTGGTTAAAGGACCTTCCTCATCTTCAAGTTATTAAGCAGTTAGCTTATGAAAACATTTATCGTCAGTGCGCTCCTACCCCAGGTACAGAGGAGTAAGCGTCTGTGTTTTAAGCATGTGCTTAAAAAAAAAACAAAAAAAACACACACCTTCCGCACAGGGTAATCATGGACACTGTACACATTCCCCTTCCACACTGGCATTTCCCTCTATTGTCTGACTATATGGTTTTCCTTAGTTGTTAGATTCAGGAAATCTGAACTGAAAAAAAAAAGACTACAACATCCAGGTTGCCAAAAAATATTTGTCTTGCTACAGGCAGTCTCCAAATCCCATAGCACAATGCTGATCTGTGTGTAGAAATCTTTTGCTTTTAACATTAAATGTCATTTGACATTCGTGAATACACACGGCCTGGCCAAAAAAAAAAAAAGTCGCTGTTTAGATTTTAATAGGCAAATACATAAGAGTCTATGAATGGATCATTATTAGAGTGATTATAATGTTTCTAGCATGTTATATGTTTGGCAACAGTTCTTTTAATCTTAAAAGATGAAGTGTGCAGCTTTTTAGTTCTTTAATAGCCATGTAGAAGGACGTCTCATGGCCATATTCCAGGATGACACTACCAAGATTCATCAGGGTTAAAATTGTGAAAGAATGGTTCAGAGAGCATGAAGAATCATTGTGCTGGAGGGGACTTTAAACAGTGCTCACCTCTTGCATTGTCAGTACAAGATCTTGACCAAAAACTGATGCACCTCTTGATGGAAATAAATGTTGTGATGTTATTGTGTCATCCTGGAATATGGCCATGATCTGTCGAGCTACTTCTGAGATGCCAGTGATCCTGACCCCTTCTGCTCCTCCTCGCTGTCTGACCCATCTTGAGGCCCTACTTCTGGTTGGAGTTCTCATCGGTTGAGTTCGCTCGCTGCTGCTGGGGGTGGCCCCATATGGACGGCCTGAAGAACCGTTTGGTTTGCTGGGGATGGTGCCACCTGGGGGCTGGGGAGATGGCTTGGGGATCACATATGGGTAGTTGTACTGTAATGGCTTTGGGCTGCAGTTGCCACGAGCAGCTTCGTACTCAGGACTCCATCAGTGGACAGTGGATAGATTTTAACTAACCGGACTTCTTGCGAAAACTGTGATGATTTTACTGGTTGCACAATTGCACTATTTGTCCATATAGTACACAATAATAGAAGGGATTTATTTATAATTGCACTATCCGTTGCACCCAGATGAAAATGGGTTCAGTTTTGAGCCTGGTTCCTATCAAGGTTTCTTCCTCATATTGTCTCAGGGAGTTTCTCCTTGCCACCGTCGCCTCTGGCTTGCTCATTAGGGATAAATTCACATATTTACAATATATATATATTTTTAATCCATTTATTTCCATAAAGCTGCTTTGTGACCATTGTTAAAAGCACTATACAAATAAAATTGAATTGAATGGAATTGAACTGAGAAAAAATCTCAGTGACTTTGACCGTAGCCTGGTTGTGCCAGACAGTCTGGTTTAAGTATTTCGGAAACTGCGAAAAACAAAAAACTTCCAGTGAGCGGCAGTTCTGTAGGCAGAAATGCCTTGTTGATCAGAAGAGAATGGCCAGACTGGTTTGAGCTGACAGGAAGGCTATGGTAACTCAAATAGAGTGAGGGGAAATAAGTACTATTACACTTTTGTTTTTGTTATTATATATTTCCCGTGCATATATCCAATACAAATTCACACACATAATGTCTTTGCCTTGTACTTGTAAATATGAACCAAAAAGCTTGTGTTCATAAGCATATAAAATGATATGGAAATGATAAGGAAGGTAAGAGAGAAGCCAACAAAACTAGAACTCTCTCGCAGTACTTCAGTTCAACATGTTTGGAGAAACAAGGGTTGAATGTATGATCCCAAGAACACCATACACACAGTGAAATATGGAGGTGGGAGCATCATGATGTGGGGCTGCTTCTCTGCAAACATTACTGGGGCATTACACATCATCAGAGGAAACATGAATGGTGTGATGTACTGTATTGGGACAAATTAGAGGAAAATTTATTCTCATTAGCCTACCTGAATCTGGGGAGAAGATGGACATTTCAACAAGACAAGCACCCCAAACATACAGTAAATTTGAAGTGGATATATACACTGGATGTATATTAAATAACAAAAACAAAGTGTCTGAATACTCATTTCCCCTCACTGTAACCACACTCTACAAATGTGGTGAGCAGAAAAACATCTCAAAATACACACCCCTGAGGCAGATGGACTACAACAGCAAAAGACAACATCATACATTTTGATTTTCATTATAATGTTCATTATAAAGGGGCCAGTAAGCGTATATTAATTATAGAGCTAACTGAATTAAAATATAATAGAGTACCAACGGCTGATTCCCATCTCACTTTGAGTCTCTACTGGTCTATAAAAAGCCATCTATGGCACATCTTTAGTCATCTTGTGCAAAATGGATCCAGTAGTAAAGAAATGAATGGACAAGAGAAGGGATAATAGATGGACAGTGAAGAGGGAGAGGAAAATGTCAACTGTGATGGAAACTTTCTCAGGAATCTTTCCTGCTGAGAATGTCCTATCAGCAGTGCTTTTTCAGTGAGAGAAAGAGAGAGGAGGGGGGAGGGGTTGGGAGAGAGAGAGCGAGAGAGAGGAGGGCTTAATGCCCCAAAACAGGCAGAAGAATGACTAAAGCAGCACCATTCTTCAGCCAGATCAACCTTCATTCCTCCAGGACACTGCTTTATCAAAGGGGTTTTACCTTCACAACAGCTCCTTAAGGTCGAGGTAGGCCTTGTCAGTTTTTACTAAGTCTTTCTCAAGGCCACTTAAAAAGCCAAATGTGTAAAGGATGTATCACTTGAAATAAAAAATGATTAAATAAAGCAAATAGAATAGTAAAACCTATTAAAATAAAGTAAACACATTTCAACAAATACTATACACATTTCTATATATGGCTCAGAGGCTCTAAGTAATCTACCAAACCAGCAAATTATTGCAAACCAGGATTATATAGTGCAACAGTCAGCAAAATTTCCTACGTCATATGACAGCAAACATCATTCAAGGACCTTTTGGGAAAACAAACTGTTAAATGAGCTTGAATTTCCCAAAAGCAGAGATTATTGTGATGGGGTTGAAAGAGTATAACTGTATCTATCTATTACACTGCTAAATATATGAATGGTATATATATATATATATATATATGTTTGTATGTATGAATATATATATATATATATATATATATTAATATACACTGCTATATACATAAATGAAAAGGGCGTGGTATCCCGGGGACCAAGAACCCAGAATTCAAGTTTGCTTTAACAGCACCATAATCCCTTATTTATTACTGCATTTTTAAGACTCATTAAATTGCCTCGAAATAACATATCCTTTCTTAGCTTTTTGTAAATATGTAGTATCTCAAAAATATTTTGCTTGTGAAGCAGAATCTCGGTTTGCACGTTAGCAGCTCTCAACTCAACTGCAACTTGTGAAATGGATCAGCATAATCCTATTGAATAACATCCAAGTACACACACACACTAACCCTTTCCTCTTTCTCCACAGAAAATGGAACCCGATCACAATACATCAGACCACAACGAAACACTGTGGTTCTATGAATGTACCCTCAACCTGGACCAGGAATCTCGTCGCATTGCACTATTCCTGCTCTACCTGTTCCTGTTCATGGTTGGTTTGTTGGAGAACTGTCTGGTGGTTTGGGTAAACTGGCGTCGGAGACACTCAGCCAGTGGTGTGCTCTTCTGTGTTATCAACATCAGTCTGTCAGACCTGATGGTGGTTTTCACTATGCCATTCTTCATGCTGGAGATCGCCATGGATGAGGTCTGGGTTTGGGGCCGATTCCTGTGCAAGGTTACGCACCTCATCTATGTCATCAATTTCTACAGCAACTCCTTCTTCCTGGCCTTCATGACTCTGGAACGGTACCTGACCTTAACACGGCCAACCACACCCGCATGCTTTCCACTGCAGCCCAGGCACCGGCGATGGCTGATGTGTGCTGGAGTGTGGCTTCTGTGCTTGGTGTTGGCACTGCTAGAAAATGTACATGTGGACCTGCTTGAGTGGAATGAACCAGGGTGCTACATGATACCTGAGTATAACTTCAGTGAGTGGTTTCTCTCTCTTGCCTTCTTCTCCCTTATCTTTCAGTTTTTGGGCCCTGCATCGGTCATCATCACCTGTAACTTCCTGATTGCACGGGTCATGCGTGCCTCTCCGGACATCCAAAATCACAGAGATCTATGGCTTTTGCACGTGTACTCACTTGTCTTCGTGGCCTGCTGGCTACCCTACCATGTTGTGATGTTCCTGCTGGTGGTGGATATCCTGGATCCATACCTGATGTCCTGCAATACTATCGACAGCCTGTTTTTCTCTATGGGCGTTGTTCAGTGCATCTCGCTCTTCCATTGCATTGCCAACCCCATTCTCTATAGCTTCCTGAGCAAGAGCTTTCGTGCCAGCCTCATCAGCAATATTCGTTCCCGTATTTCCACACAACCATTTAGCAGCGTAGCCAATGCAGCTGATGGTATGGGGAGGTCAGAGCAGAAGGAACGAAAGCTCAGCAATGCCAGCACCAGTCACTCAGAGATAGGATCCTAATAAGGGAAGTTCCCATTAGGTCATAATGCGGTCTCCTGAAAGAGATGGGGAAGCAGTGGATATTGTAGCTTCACCTATTCTGTGCTGATGTGAAGCATCAAAATGTCACCCAAATAAGTTTCATTTGTGTTTTGACACCTCCACATAGCTAAGGAGTCTATTTCAGAATTATTCACTTTTTTTTCTTATCATAAAAGAAGGTTTGGTATCATGGTCCCTTCTAAAGTACTGCCAATTTCTCAGTGCAAGGACTGATAGCTATTCAGAAAGAACATTTTAAGACACTAAATTGTTTGTTTTTATTGAGCTGGAAGGTCCAGTGGTGTCAAATGTCCATGTAAAGATGTCCATGAAAAAGGTTAGTGGTTCCTGTTAGTAGTTATAAAACAGGAAAGCTGCATCCTGCATCCCACTCCACAGGAAGCGATGGCATTACTACTGAGGAACATGCCACATGCCACAGATTAAAGGAAATGTAGCAATCAAACATTTCCAGATGATGATCCATACACTGGACAAAATAAATAACTTGGCATCACTAAGAAGAGATGAGAACTTATTGCAAGTTTACATTTTTTTATACAGCACCCTATATTAAACAGCCTTTTATACAAAATAAAATAATTTAAAAAGGACTTCATATATATATATATATATGTATATATATATATATATATATATATATATATATATATATATATATTCCCAGCATAAATGCTCATTTCACACAGTATAAGACTTATTTGCTCTGAATCTGTATTGTTCACTTGCAGTTGGGAAATTTATGGGTACATGCAAAGGCTGAAAACACCTCACTGTAACACCTGAATATGAAAAAGCTGGGGACAAAGTAAAGTGCTTCTGTTTAGAATGAAAAAATAAAAGCCTTACAAAATATAATACTGTACATCAACATAAAAAGCTATAAATAAATAGCTGTAGAGCGTATGATAAAATACAAGGCTTTCTCTTTAGAAAAATATTACACATTGTGGAATTAGCCATTTGGGCCCTTTTCACACTTACGTGTTTTAGAACTTGGAAGTAAAACAAAAAACAGATTTAAGTTTCCATGATTTTATGAGCGATGACCATATATGGAAGAGATGGATTATAGCAATTTGGAGAGGGGAAGGTGCCAAATGTACCAAGTGTTCTGGTAGTACTTTTGTGTGTAGACAGCAGAGGAGCTACACTATAGGTTTGTAGACACTTGCCCATCACACCCATATGTGCTTTTTGAACATCCCATTCCAGATTTAGTCCCCTCTTTGAGGTTATATCAACCTCTTCCTATCGGTGCATAGCCTGAGTGTGATCCACATTGTATATAAAAGGCAAAAACCCCTATCATCAAACAAGTTACAAAAAATTCATAGCTACCATAAAATCAAGCAACAACAAAAAGTTCAATCTATATCTTACATATAGTACATATATAATACATATAGCTATTACCATTTTTCTCAATTGCATGCACATGTTTTCTGAAAGCATGGCTCATTTTCTCCAATCTCTAAACACAAATCAAAAATTCACACACGAAACTCCACAAAGCACTTACAAATGCAAACACTGCATACAAAACAATATTATGTCTTCTCAAAATGAAATATTGTCTTCAAATGACACACACACACACCATCAAATGATGAATAGACATTTCTAAGAACCAGTGGAACATGGATGTACTCAGTAGAAAACACTATGATGACTGGAAAACACAGCTATGACAGTCTTATCAGGAGGATTTTTGCATTATCAGTGTTATGCTACATACTATACATACAGTAGCCTGTTGTAAACCATTATGTTTTCGTATTCCAATAAAAAAAACTTAAATGGATGAATTTTTTTTCTGAAATACTATATACATCTCAGCACACACTGTTGGATTTGTAACGTGTTCTACATGCAGGAAAAACAATAGAACAAAGAAAGCCTTATATACAGAATGTTCTGTAAAGAAAAAAAAATTAGCCTGCATCCTGCCCTTCACTTTGGTCTGGCCACAGGACCTCATCAACAACTCCCTAGCCAAGCAGCAGGGAAAGTATCACCTGGCAAGACAAATCCAGCCCTGATATGCTTCAGCAGATATATCGCCACATGCTTACTCCATTGCTTGTAGAAGCCTTCCAACACCAAGCTGAAAAAAAATCCTCACTAGTGTTGAGAAATGGAGAATATGATGGCAGATAAGGAACAGAAAAACATGGTGGTCAGTGAACCAGTTGCGGACCAGTGGAAGCTTACGTTGTCCCAGATGACAACCTACCTGGGCTGCTCTGGGCCATCTATCTGCTCAGCTGAAATGAGGATGTTGTGTAGTGTGTCCAGGAAAGTGAGAAGATGGGCAGCATTGTAGGGGCCAAGAGTTGCATGGTGATGGAGGATGCGGTGGTGTTTTTTCGTTCCCCCTTCGCTGGTCAGGAACAATGGCATGCTGACCAATGACTTCCTTCCTCATTGTCACAATTTGAAACCCATTTCATCAATAAACATGAATAAGCATCTATTTCAAGAATTCTCTGCAACAGACAACACAGCAATATGAAACTGTAGTTGACAGCATATATAAAATAACATATTATGAATGCCCTTGATAAAAATAAACACAAATAAAAGACTCAGTAGATTCATCATGTCTTTTGGGTAACCCAATTATTAGTAAAATATGATTTAAAAAAAAAAGTGAACACTGGTGATGCTTATAAAAAGAAGACATAGAACTATACTGACAGCCTAGGATTTATTGCACAGAGGAAGGTATTAGCACAGTCTAGTGCTGATGTTTTAATGCAATAACTTTATATTTTCAGACTTTTAGTAGCTTTAGTAGAGCATTTTTGAGATGCAATGAACTTTTCGTTCCAAGCTGGTATTTGTGCTGAATGATGTAATAAGAGTTTAGAATAAGATAACTCTGTACCAAAAACCCTTTAAAAAAAAAAAACACTTTACTTTATTGGAAAACTTCACAGGATTTGGCAGTTACCCAAGATACGTCAGATCACAAAATGTCACCTGTGCTCAAGACTTTCTCAGGAATCTTTCCTGCTGAGCATGCCCTCCTTCCTGCCCTTTGAGAATGTCCTATCAGCAGTGCTGCTTGAGAGAGAGAGGGTGGGAGAGAGAGAGGAGGGCTTAATGCCCCAAAGCAGCTAAGGAAAGGACTAAAGCGGCACAATTGTTCTGCCAGATCAGCCTTCATCTCTCCAGGACACTGCACCATCAGAGGGGTCTTACCCTCACAAGCGCTCCACACTCCACAGTCAAGGTAGGCCTTGTCGTTGTTGTTTTTTGTTTTTTTTTACTTACTATTTTTCAAAACTTAATAAAATGAAGCTAAGCTATTTCAACAAATCCTATACACATTTCTATATATATATATATTTGTATATATGCATATGTGTAAATAGGCGTCTATAGCAAACTAGCACTTCCCTAAAAGCATCAATGTGCTACAGTCAGCAAAAGTTCCTACATCTTATGACAGCAATATGTTGTGATTCCAGAACTATTTTGAGAACCAAAATGAGTGAACTACCCAAAGCACAGATTGTTGTTTTCTAGAGAGTATAACTGCCTCTATAGTTTAGAGGACACATAAGGATGATCATAAGGTTAACTTATTGAAAATGGCATGAGTATTTCAGGGGTTCAAGAACCCAAAATCCAGGTTTGCTTTAACAACACCATGGCCCCTTATATACTACTGATTTTTTTGGACAAATGGCCTTGATAGAATAGATTATTACTAGTGCCTTAAAATCACTGTACTTTGAAACAATGCTTAGAATCTCAGATTTTTGTTTGCAAGTTAGCAGCTCTCAGCTCAACAACTGCAAAAAATGGATCAGCATAATCTTATTAAATAACTGCCAAGCACGCACACACACTAACCCTTTCCACTTTCTCCACAGAAAATGGAACTTGATCACAATACGTCAGACCACAATGAAACACCGTGGTTCTATGAATGTACCCTCAACCTGGACCGGGAATCTCGGCGCATTGCACTATTCCTGCTCTACCTGTTCCTGTTCATGGTTGGTTTGTTGGAGAACTGTCTGGTGGTTTGGGTAAACTGGCGTCGGAGACACTCAGCCAGTGGTGTGCTCTTCTGTGTTATCAACATCAGTCTGTCAGACCTGATGGTGGTTTTCACTATGCCATTCTTCATGCTGGAGGTCACCATGGACAGGGTTTGGGTTTGGGGCCGATTCCTGTGCAAGGTTACGCACCTCATCTATGTCATCAACTTCTACAGCAGCTCCTTCTTCCTTGCTTTCATGACTCTGGAGCGGTACCTGACATTAACACGGCCAACCACACCCGCATGCTTTCCACTGCAGCCCAGGCACCGGCGATGGCTGCTGTGTGCTGGAGTGTGGCTTCTGTCCTTGGTGCTGACACTGCTAGAAAATGTACATGTGGACCTGCTTGAGTATGATGAACCAGGGTGCTACATGATGCCTGAGATGCACTACACTGAATGGTTTGTCTCAGTTAGCTTCTTCTGCCTTATCTTCCAGTTTTTGGGGCCTGGGTCAGTTATCATCACCTGTAACCTCCTGATTGCGCGGGCTGTGCGTGCCTCTCCAGACGTCCAGAATCATAGGGACCTTTGGCTGTTGCATGTGTACTCACTCATCTTTGTGGCCTGCTGGCTACCCTACCATGTTGTGATGTTCCTGATGATGGTAGATGACCTGAATCCACATTTGCTGTCCTGTAACACTGTAGATATACTTTACTTCTCTTTCAGCGTTGTACAGTGCATCTCGCTCTTTCATTGCATCGCCAACCCCATTCTCTATAACTTCCTGAGCAAGAACTTTCGTGCCAACCTCATCAACGATATTCTTTCCCGTATTTCCTCAGCACCTGCCAACATTGGAGCCAATGCAGCCGATGGTGCAGGGACAGTATCACGAAAGGAGCGAAAGCTCAGCAATGCCAGCACCAGTCACTCAAACGTAGGATCATAAGAAGGGAAGTCTCCAATACGTCACAATGAGGTCTCCTGAGAGACATGAGGAAGCAGCATATATTTGTGCTGCTATGAAGAAAACATTTTCTAGATGTCATCAAAGTAATTGTTTTACAAAATGTCCATGTCTCTGTGTCCTAATGTTAACACCTCCATGTAGCTAAAGAGACCATTTCAGAACAATTATTCAGATTTTTTTCTAAATCATAAACTAAGGGCTTGGGGATCATGCTCCCTTGAAAATATTCTTGCAAATTTCTCATTGCAAGAACCAATAGCCACTCAAAAAGAACATTTTAAGAGACTAAACGGTTTGTTATTATTTGTTTGTAAACAGTGGAACTGGAAGGTCCAATGGTGTCAAAAGTGCATGTAGGGAAACAGCTTTAGGAGTTCCTGTCAGTGGGTTTAAGAGGAAGGAAGAAAACTCCCTACATGACACTCCCACAGGAAGCTGCTGACAGACATGCCACAGATAAAAGGAAGTGTAGAAATCAAAGATTTGCAGAGGATGATGTCTGTACACTGGACAAAATAAATAAATTGGCTTCACTACTAAAATGTATTGTAAGTCTACTTTTTTAAAACAATACCTTATATTGTAAATGCCCAATAGCACTTTTGTCCAAAAAAATTATATATATATATATTATATTATATTATATATGTAAATGGTCATTTCAAAACGTGTGTGACTCACTTGCTCTGAATTTGTGTTGTTTACTGGTTGGAAATTTTATGGCTACATGCAAAGGCTTAGAAGATCGCCATCACACTGCAACACTTGTGTACGTTTGCCAGATCAATTTTATTCACACATATGAAACAAATACAGTCGAGAACAAAGTAATGTACTCCTATTTATAATGAAACACTCCTTACAAAATATAATGTATCAACATAAAAAGCTATAAATAAATAAATAGTTATAGATTAAATTGTATGATAAGGTACTGCTTTCACATTAAAAAAATATTACACATTGTGGAATTAGCCCACTTAAAGAGGCAATAGGTACCATTTTTACACTTCTCAAAGAGATACTACTGGTGAACTTGCTGCTGGTCCTGACACTGGAATGGCTGACTACACCAGTCACCAGTGTGTAACATTAAATGCTACTTATTCCTGCTGCTTTATGGATACACAAACTATTTCAATCCAATTATCAGTAAAATATGATATAATAAAGATGAACACTGGGGAAGCTTGTAAAAAGATGACAGAACTATACTGACTGCACATGATTTATTCCTTACTCCATGTTTACGCTATGATTTGATGGATATGACTGCTTTATTTTCACCATTGCTTGATACCATCTTAAAACATAACAAATAAATGAGCACTTCGTGCTGAATTCAAACACAACATAAAAAAGGACTGAATATAATGAATAAAATAAAGTGTAAAAATAAATAACCAAGTAAAACACAACTCTAAAAAATTACCCTCTGTATGAGGGCAACAAAGCAGGGCACAGTCTTGTATCTTGCCTCATTTGTCCGCTTACTGAATCGTCCATTTCTTCTACAATGCCCATTTACACTACCATATTTACTGGTGATACAATATGCTGTTGTGACACTCTAGAATATATACATTTAGCTTATATTAATTACAGAATGAGTAGAAGGAAGAACATCAAGAGGTAATCCTAAACTAATAACCAAACCTCACATCCACATGAACAGTCAGTGCGCCCTCAGAATACATAAATGCTGCCACCAAGTGGCAATGCAATAACAGTACCTACTTCAATCTCCAGTCTCTATCACATAAAACATTTAATAGCATCCTACTTCTACTTGGTCCTCAACAATGGTCACAGATATGGGCAAGATAGGTATTGAGGCACATGAGTATAAATTTCAGGTGTCCAGATTAGGGACCGGCTCTTTGGAGTGGTCGTTGTACATGAACGTCTCCTCTATATTGAAGTCAGGAGGTAGGTGGTCCTTGTGGAGCTCCATGTGTGACGAGACCATCTTCAGCGTTGAGAAGTACAGGCCACACACAGTGCAGCGGTACATCAAAGCACCGGCGTGTGTCTTCAAGTGGCAGATCATGGTGGAGCGGCCACGGAAAAAGCGCAGGCACACCTTACACTGGTATGGCTTCTCTCCTGTGTGGATGCGAAGATGGTAGGTGAACTCGCCGGAGTGTGCGAAACGCTTGCCGCAATACCTGCAGCGGTACCACTTCTGTTTCAGAACTGCACCCATTTGAGGGCAACCAGAAGAGCTGCCATTCTGTAAAAGTCCAGCAGGGAATGGCATACCAGCTTGAATCATTTTGTCCGGTATAAATGTGCCCACATTAAAGCCCAGGCCACTGAGTTTGCCCATGACCCCTGGCTCCAGTGGGGATGAAGAGGAGGAAGAAAACTCCAGTGGCTGGTCTGCTTTGCGCTTGGCAGGCCATGTTTGAGGCTCACTAGGGTGGGTGCTCAGGTGGTAGTGGAAGGCTGCGTCTGAAGGGAAAGTCTGAGGACACAAGAAGCACTGAAACTCGCCCTGCCCTTCTGTACTGCTCTCCTGACTGCCTTCATCCTCTTTGCCTGCTCCCCCTTGTTCAGCATGCATGGCTAAGTGTGTGTCAAGTAGAGACCGCTCCAGGAAGGGACAGGCACACTGTGGGCAGGAGTGGATTGCAAGGAGGTGTGTTAGCATGTGCCACAGAAGAGCACATCGCGTGGGTTGGGTTGACTGGCACACGCCACAGCGCAATGTCCGCAAACACACGTGACCCTGTACATGCTCCCTGACAGCCTAAAAGGAAGATCACATATAGTTAAGAGATTGGGAAGGGCATATTTTATCATTATTATATACACAGGAAAAGGATAACATGCACTATAATACAAATCTAGCATGTATTAATGTAAAAATGCCCAGATTCCCTCTCATAATAGGAAATTACTTCCCATGAAATTTTAATATATATATATATAATGACAGGTGCTGCTCCTGGAAGGTCACCAGATGTATTTAATATTAGAGTCAACAGAACAATCCTTAACCACTGATTACTGACTGTCTAAAACACATACACAATACATTCTTCAAGTATTTATGTTTTCTGAAGTATACAAATGTACAGTATAATTTTAAATTAGTTCAACTCAATGCCGCAAGCAAAGAATATGAATGAAGTTCAAAATTTCAAGGATTGCATAACACCTAAACCCATAAAATCAGAATTAAGTGATTCTCAGGTAAAATAAAGGTAAAAAAAAGAATAATGGGACAAATAAATTAGAGCTGATCAGAGTTCATTAGCATTACTGGAACACAAACATTTAACCGCCTTCAGACAACAAAATGAAAGCACCGACCTTTAAATCCTTAGGAATGGATTTAGTGCACACAGCACAGTGCAGTTCCTCTCCAGGCCCCTGAGTGGCATTGTTAAATTGCTCTGGCATTTGGGGGACGCATCGGGCCACTGACTGGCGTCTGTGACGGATCAGTTCAGCCTCGGTGCAGAACTGCAACTCGCATATCTCGCAGGAAAACAACAGGATGCCCACGTGTGTGAGGGCATGAGCAATGCTGGATGTACGGTCAGGGAAAGAAGTGCCGCACACTCGGCAGCTGCCCATCTCAGACAGGTGCGTCTCTGCATGAGAGCGTAAGACACTGTTATCTGCTTGCAACAACACTCCACAAGTTTTACAGGGCTGTGATGATGGTGCCAACTGGCCCTCATTCGCCAAGATACCACTTCCGCCATTCTCTATGCACATCAGGTCTTCGTCGTCTTCCTCTTCTTCAATGTAATTTTCTTCATCGTCACTCAGTTCGATTACATCCCCTGCCAGTGCTCTCCACTGCTCTCCATCCTCTGGAGGCCCATCATGGAGGCTCCTTTTTTCTGCATCATCTTCCTCCCCAAACAAAATGGCATCTTTGACTGCCCCAACCCCAAGTCCAACACCTCCTTCGACCACTCTAAGCTGTAGGCTATCCAGTGGGTCACCAGAGGAGGATGATGGTGCGCAGGTTTCCCCTCCAGCCTGTGCTGATGAGTCAGGAATGGAACACACTTCAGGTGGTTTGTTACCATTAATGATGGCTTGCTCCTCTGAGCTGTGGTTCCCATCCACTTTCTCTTCCTCCTGTTCCGTTTTAAGCTGCAAAGTGAGAGCTGGGAGGATCTCGGAAGCCTGAGAGTGGTGGTTATCCAATGAGCTCTGTTTGTTTTTTGCCAGCTGGTTATAGCTCAGATGTAGCTGAAAGCCATCCTCTGCTTTAGGCGAGTGCGAGAGCGAGAGGGGGGGCACATGAGAGCGATTTACCCTGTTTCCTCTGCTTTGAGGGAGAGGAGAAGGTGCTACAGGAGTGGGAGCAGCAGGAGATGACAGAGAAGAGCAGGATGCCACGGATGAAGAGCACATTGAGGCAGCCATGGTGGTAGCAGGGGTCATGTCCGTTTCCACATCTCCATCTGAGCTCTTCATATCTGGGAAAGTGGCATGGCAAGCCCGTACCAATTCCCTGACACCCAGTCGTTCCGCCAACTCGTACAGCACACCAACATCTATCAGATCAGTGAGGATCTCACCCGTGTAAATGAAAGTCAACACTTTCTCAAAGTTGGTTGCAGAGATGAAGTCCAAAGAGAACGTGGAAGGAGTGCCACTCTGGCCATACGGGCCCCTAGATAACAGGCTGCTGAAGTGAGAGCTTGCACATGCAAGGACTGCACGATGGGCAGGGAAGGATCGACCTCCAACCTGCAGAACCACGTCGCAGAGGAGCCGTGACAGGCGGCAGCGGTTGAGCTCGGATAGAAGCAGGGCCGCATGGCCTGACCTCTGCAGCCGGATCCGCATGCCTGCCAGCGCGGCGTTGACTTCAGTTCAACTGCAACACAACCAGAGATAACTCATGTAAGATTAAAATTTGCTTCACGTTTAAAAATTCCTAATGTTCATATCTTATGCTCAATTTAACTGCAACAGAAGTTATTATCTTAAGAAAGAGTTTCCCAAATTGTTCCTGGAGTAACTCCTGTCCAGTATATTTTAGTGATTTCCATGCTCTAACACATACACACTTCAACACACTTCAACTCAGAAAGAGCTGTTTAAAATGCTGAGTAGTTGAATCAGATGTGTTGGAAGCAGGGAAAATACTAAAACCTATAACAGGGAAAATACTCAACCCCTGCATGTGTGGAATTTCTGTGCATGTTCACCCTTTGGGGTTTCCTTCTGCTTCTCCAATTTCATCCCAACTCCCAAAAACTTGTCCGTAGGTAGTCTTACTACTTAGGTGTGCATGGTGCCCTATTATGGATTGGCGTTCCATTCAATGTGTCCCTGTGCCATGCCCTGTAAGCTCGGCGTTCCGGGGTAGGCTCCGGATCCACCACAAACCTGACCAGGACAAAGCGTTTACTAAAAGTGAATGAATGAATGAACTTGTCTACAATGTAGCATGAGTAGCTGTAATTCAGAAGCTGTTTCCTTTCTACCAGCTTTTACCATCTGGTAAAGATGGTCTAATAGCCTGACTCAGCTTAGACTAAGCTGAATTTTTCAGCAGGGTTTATAGTACACCTCTGACAAAATGGCCAAAAAGTGTGAGAACTTTTTAACTGAGGACCACAGCCATTTCTGAAGTAACTAGCCTTGGTAGCCACCTGTAACAGCCAATAAGACGTGACCAGTGCTCGAGCATCTCTTGTCAGTGATCTGAATTCCTCGCGCGACAAGGGGGAAGGGGGAAAGAAAAAAAAAAAAATAGAATGAGCTACAAACTTTTACCTCAGACACAAGAAGCATCTGACAATAAAACACCCGTTAACATTAAAGTACAAGTTAATATATTAAAAGAAAAGGTAGGTTTCGCGAAGAAAGTAATTAAAACGAAACGTTAAACGCTTACTAGAAACCAAATGTTGTATATTACGCTAATGGTTTTATATTTAAAAGAAAACAAAAGAAAAAAAAAACAGTTCGCTTTCTCGTAAACGTAATATAGCTTGCTAGTTAGCTAGCTAGCGAGTCTACCGTCCCACAGCAAGTTAGCTAGCTAGCAAACAAAGGAGAATGTTGTACTTGTAGCTATACTTTTTCAAGTATATTACAAGAAGTAAAATATCACAGAAAGGCTATTTTGAGTACGAAAAAAAAACAGTAAAGCAGCCAAACTACCCAAGACACTTCAGCTAATTAGAGATCTGGCCTTATGTTAGCACTGTATAAGCTAGCTCTGTGATGCACTGGGTGCTATACACCAGTTTAGCAACCGAGAAGCTAAGCTGCTAGCTAGGAAGCTAGCTTAGCATTGAAATTCAAGTGTAGTAGACCTGTGCTGAGCAGTGTTAGCTAATGTTTACTAGCTTACTACTATAAGGTAAATATAGAATACAAATTTTCTGTTTACCCACAGAGTGGCGGTAGTTTGTTTTCAGAGGAGAGTATTCCAGGTTGTTGTTGTTGTTGTTGTTATCAGCTCAGGCTCCTTTCTTCCCGGACCATGATGGCTAGCTGGCTAATACACACTGAGCCAAAGCCCTTACCGGCTACCGAACTGGAATGAGCAGCCAGATGTGAGAGCATGGTTTACATTCCTTATGAAAACTGCAAGCATTCTTAAAATTGCACTAAACTGCATTTAGCTATCCCAACCAAGTAGCAAGGTTCACTAAAAACACATACATACTCTAAAAATAAAATGTAGGGTTCTGTGTAATGAGAGATATTTGGGACAAGAAAGCACTTCCCTTTAATGGTTCTTCAAAAAATGTGCATCCTTCATCCTGGCTGTGATGAATGGCACCGTGAAGATATAAGAAAACTCAGCAGAATAGACCATGAACTAGGACTAAAAACAGTAAACCTATAGGCCTACCATCAAACAGTTCCTACCAGTGCTGCCTGTAGATCTTCATTTCATGTACACCTAAAAAAAAAATAAAATCCATACACCTACATGTCATCATCATTTAATCTTAAGAACTTTAATAAAGAAGAAACTTAAGAAGAGTCAAGAAAGCGAAGTTGCTTTAAAAAGAAAAGTCTAACCTTCAAACTTGATGAAGATGTGGAAAATCCACCTTTAATCTACTCTGCATCCAAAATATGATCAGTCTCTGGTGCAGATAAGAGGAGGCCAATTAAATGCTGTCATATGATCATATTCATTCATTCATTCATTCATTCATCTTCAGTAGACACTTTTTCTTGGTCAGGGTCACAGTGGAACCGGAGCGCGCACACAGTCAAACAATCATTCACACCTTGTTTTGGGAAGTAAGAGAAAACATGAGAACCTGGAGGAAACCCACACAGACACAGGGAGAATATATGAAACTCCACACAAAAAGTAATCCGAACTCTGGATCAAACCCTCGAGTTGTGTGACGATAGTGCTACCTGCTGCGCCACCGTGCCACCCCCAGTCATAATGCTGTCAAATATACAAATTTCCAATAATTAACAAAAGTCCTTTACGTACTGGATAGAACACAAAGGTTCACAGACAAATTTGCTGATAAAATTGATAGGTTTTGGTCAAACATAACATTTTTGCACAATATGTAGTAGGAAAGTTTGGTTAGGTTGTAGTGCACCTACATAATGACACATCCAAAGATGTTTCTTATGACATGTTAATAGTGTACATATGACAGTGTACAATTCCACACCTTGCCTTTGCATAAAAATTGAATTGTCCCTTTACCTTGGTTAAACTCAAACAACCACAACTTAATTAAATTTAAATATGGTTTTCAGACCTAAAAAATGTTAGCCAAAAAAAGTTAGCAAAAAGTTGAAAGATTTAAGTTTATTAATTCTAGTATTTAGAAACGTTGCACAATGACAAATACTATTCTTTCCCCATACAAACACAGTGAGGAACAGTTTTATGAGTCAATACATAATGTTGAATACATCTGCTCAGATTGCTTGGAGAAGCTCTCTAGGCTACATTTGTCTTTAATAGATATATAATTAGCATGTATAATATTGCTTTTGAGTCGTTGAAACAGTATCTGTATTTGATTTCAAGCTGGCTTGGTAATTTTATTTCATACATTGACAAGTACGTTTTTTGCCTTCTCTGAGGAACCTAAATGTACGTATATGAATGAGGACAGAGCAAAACATCCACACAGAGAGACGTACATAGCTTTTTAACAAAATGAAATAAAAACTTGTTTTTTTTCCAAGAAAGAATCTTTGTCCGTCCATGAAGTCTTTCCAAGTTATGTGACCCTTCTCCTGGAATTGTTACGTCCAAGACTTGTGATGCTACTTTTGCGGGAGAGAATGGGAGTGGGTGCAGTGGGTGCAGTGGGCGCAGTGGGTGAGGTTTCGCTGGGGCAGCCATGTTGGCGAAGAATATCTACACACTCTTGGCTTCCAGCTTGTTGTGCCAGCATTAAAGCTGTTTGGCCTTGAGGATTCTTTGCTTTCACATCACTGCCATACTACAAAAATCAGAATCAGACAAAAAAAAAAAAAAAACAATTAAAAACCCATCATTCAAAATGACACCTGAGATACACCAGCCATATACCATGCTAAGACTTTTCACAGTCTCAAGGAACCAATTAAATACGAATGCATGAATGTTCTTTGCTTTAAAAAAAGTAGTTTTTTGTAATAAGTAGCAGCCTAAAATGAAAGTATTGATATATGTTTGGTATTGCTTTCATATTTTTATTTGAAATTTATTATACCACAGCCAGGTGAATTCTCAAATCCAATTGGTCAGAAGGTATTGATCAATTTTCCATAACAACAACTCTGACAGTAGTGCCAGCTGCATGGCAAATAACAAGTTTACATTAATGTACATTATATTAATGTGGGAGTTACATGGCCAGCGCGTTGCATAAAATAAAAAAAAAAAAAGTGTAATAGTTGATAATAGTTTTCTGTGAGGGGATGTTTATCTAGCAGACTTTGAAGGAGTCTCCACTGTCAGCACTTTGTAACAGTCAGGTACAGCTATGCAACTTGAGAAAGTCTTTAGGCCAGAGGGTTTTGCGATTTCTAGGTAATATGCTGCATTTTGTTTTTTTTGTGTGTGTCAGAGAGACAAAAAAGGTAATATCCATTTTTTTTGGAGAGAAAAAATAGAGATTGGTGAGGTAATAACTGTTTATAGCTGTTATAACTTGTTTCTCAGGCATTCCACAACATTAAACATAACTATAAATGGATAAGAAGTATGATTTGTTATTCTTGAATAAATAAACAATTGTGATTGTTCTCAACTTGCTGTGGTATAAAGGAATAAAATGCTTCATGATGTGCTATTATAGGAAAATAATCAACTTTGGCGTGATAAGTACATTTGTGTTGGGCCGTATAACACCAACCCTTATTGGTTATAACACAACCACATAACACCAACCCATTGATTATTTTCCTATAACACGCCCTGTCTTGTTCGACTCCTTAAGTTACTCATGTAACAATCAGCAGCTATTACTGTCCCTGAGAGTGTATTTTTATTATCAGTATATCCCTACTGTCTTTTAACCCTTACCCAGACTAGGAGCTGAGTCATGACCACATCTCCAAGTTGGCAGGCTGCATGTAAGGGGCTCTGAGGCTGCAGTGGAACATTGAGCTGCTCCTTGGTGCTGTGGGCCAAGAGCAGCAGGAGCCTGGGAAGATCTTTGCTGGTGACGGCACTGAGGAGCTGTGATGATGTCACCTCACCTGGGCTCTCGTCCTGAGTTGGCAAGGGTGCCACAAACACCTTCTGCTCATACTTAGCCCGGATCCAAGACTCCCTCTGCTCTCTGGGTTGAATGCCAAAAAAAAAGGCACAAGGAAAGGATGTTATCTGGGAAGACCTTTTGTGAGTGTTTGAACAGGCTTTGTAGATTTCCATTTTTTTTTTTTTTATCATCATTTAATGGAACAATAAATGGCAGTGAGGCTTTTTGTCTACTACTTAACTAAATATACTGACATATACAAACACTCACATATAAATATATATAAAATGATTGTAAAAATCAAGTATTCCTCCTCCAAAAAGGCAGTGTTATGGATGCTGACTGAAAGGTAGGTTTGTTTTTGCTTTCACTTTTTACTCACTAGTAGGCTTTTGATATGAGAAAGCATAGTTTTACTTAAAAGGCACATGTGACATGAGCTTGGAGTGGATTAATTGGACAAATTATTGTTGACGAATTATTTACACTTTGTTCAGCAAACTGCAGTTCCCACAAGACCAACATTAACCTAATTAGAATGCAAGTACAGTTTTAGGTTCCCTGGGGCTTTAAAAAGGTTTGCCCTGGGTTATGAACAGCAGCATCAGAGGAATCATTTGCAGTAAATTACTATACCTTTAACCGTAAAGACCCCAAGAGGTCCTGCTCACCTTGTTGCCTCAGGCGTTGGCTTTTGGCGCCCTTGTGTACATTTTTCCCAAATGCTGTTGGCCATGTGATTGCCTATTGCCATAAGCACCTTGGTGAGCTCACTAGGCCAGTCGTCCAGGTCCAAGGAACGGACTCGGGATAAGTGTGTCCCGAGGTTCCTGTGAATTCCTGAGCACTCGATACAAATCAGTGCTCCCAAATTTAGACTTGCCCAGGTGGGATCTGGTGGGATAGGGAGAAGTGCATTATCTCTAGAGTATACTAGACACACACTATCTCTCTGTACACAGTGGTTGGATTATTCATGTGATTTGGTGATACAGTAACAAAAAACGTACATGGTGCATCACAATCCACACACAGATCGTTTCCTTTGGCATTGCGAATGGCTTGTAGTGCCACAGCCTCACTCTGGCTGCTTCTCCGAGGCTGGACCACACACATACAGATGCATTGGTCAGATCAGCATTTTCAGTCATCTGAAGAAACTGATGATGTTTACAAATGATGGTCAAACCAACCTTATTTCTACTTTCACACAGTTGCAGAGAAGCAAGGATTTGGCTCTCAATGGCTTGAACCCAGGCATCCCTGTCCTCCTGATTCTGGGTGTCAAAGTGCCAGCTCTGTCCTGAGCTTGATATGATGATAAAGTCTGCGTTCTCCTCCTCTGCAAGGAGCAGGCAATATTTATTTACCAGGGAGGAAGTAATCGATGGAAGACACTCACTGAACCCCTCAGACTAATATATTATTTTCTCATTATAGTGACATGAGCCAGAGAGAGGAAGAGAAAGAAGGACAGAGACAGAGTGAAAGATGACTGTAGTGGTGCAATCCATTTGCAGTAATCTAATGATGTGTCGTCATTACTGAGGGATGAAAAACATCAACACAGTGCAGAGCAACAGCCAGTCACACTGAGTTCAACTGTACACCTCATCCACACTGCGTCTTATTACCTGTTCTGTTAATGTTTCTCAAGCTACCAAAGCTTTTCAATTTCCACATTTTGCGCTTGGCTTGCAGTGCAAGAAATTAGCCCAGGGCAGCAGAGGACAAAGAAAGAGGGAAGGGGAAGAGAAAAGGAGAGAAGCAAGAGAAGACATAAATCATAGGAAACAGTTTAACTGTGTTAAATCTTCACAGACACAAGGAAGAGGAGGCAAAGAGAGCACAGGACAAGCAGAGAAATTCATCAGGTTTCACGTAATGGAATCCTTTCAGAATGAATTATCATTAGCTTGTTTTTATAATCTACTAATCATATTTGGAGAGGTTATTAAGCATTCCGTGTGCTTCTCGTGGTGCTCACCATCAGCCTGGCTAGCTGCAGCATCTCCTTTGACGTTCATACTTTTCTTCCTTTTGGTCTTCTTTCTGTCACTCATGGGGGACGATGGAGTGAGGTCTTTTCCCAGAGATGGGCTTGTAACCCCTTCAATGCTTGATTCTGCTGGATGGAGGCAGGAGGATAAACATTTAGAAACCAATCCGTTGTCACATCTTATGGACTTCAATGAATCAATACATGTTAGATTTATGGAGTTCCTACACATTGAAAAGCTCACTCAGGAATTGTTGTATTAGTTGTAGCTTATTCACATGCTGTTTTAAGACTCTAAGAACCTATTTACGTACCCATGCTTACTGCCTTATTGGACACGGATGAAGGACAGCGTTTGATTTTTTGTTCATCGTGAGATGACATTACAGAGCCAGCTGCCTCATCAACAGTCAAAAGAATTGCTGGAAAACAAGACACAAGTCATATTCTATGTAAAGATTTTGATTTGAGATGATATCTAAAGAAACAGAACATCTCACATTACTCACATGAGGTTCCCCCTTCAGTTGCTGGCTTGTCTTTTGCAAGGCCATTGACCCCAGGGGCAGGGGTAGAGGCAGGAGCAGGGCCAGCGGGGGGAGCTGCCCTGTGCAGACGCTTTCCTGGTACTTTCACAGTTACACGCAGCAGGTCCATCTCCTTACCATGGGTGTTCTGCCTATATTCCTGCAAACGGCCACACACTCCAGTTGCTCAATGTGATTCAAATATCAACATATGTATTCATGTTTTGTTTTTCCTAAGTTTGGGCTAGACAATGTAAGTATCAACTATAAGACAAAAATAATGTGTGCTACAAGTGGCTAATGAAAATAGCCTAGCTAAAATTACAATTTCTTGAAGTAAAATATTAATACAGGGTGTTTGGAGCTAAAAGATTAATTCTGAATTTTAAACTTCCATCACATTATTGTTACTCCATGATGTGATGTCTTATGAGAAGGCCTGGCACACAGTCAGCATCTGTGTAGGCCACTCAAGTTCTTCCACACCAACCTGGCAAACCATGTCTTTATGGACCTCATTTTGTGCATAGAGGCACTGCCATGCTGGGACAGGTTTGGGCGTCTTAGTTCCAGTGAAGGGAAATCTTAAAGCTACAGCATTCAGAGACATTCTAGACAATTGTGTGCTTTCAGCTTTGAGGCAGCAGTTTGGGGACAGCCCACTGCTGCCACATAGGGGTGACAGTATATGGGTGTGATTGTCAGGTGTCCACAAACTTGGCCATATAGTATATCTGCATTGCTAACCAATAACTTTCAATATTCCATGTAATCTATAATTCCTAGACCATCTGACATAAAAAATAACTCATGATTTCCAAGGCAGGTCAGAGGACTTTTTTACTACTCCTTTTTTCTTCTGTCCATCAGTAGAAGACAGTGGTTCTCACATTGATGTTTGAATGGTACGTGAGAATGCCGTTGTTGGTGAGTGTGACAAGCTTCTTCTTCCACTCCTTGTTCAGAGAGCGTTCACTGCGTTTCCATAATGTGCCCTGCCAGACGAAACACACATTTCACCATTATGATGACGCTTATTCAGTCAATATCTGTAATTGAACCAAAGCTAAAACAATTAGTTAACATTTGAATGAAATACAGAGCTGGCAACAATTTAAAAAATATGGAACTTGTGTGTGAACCTACATGGCCGAGTTGTTATATCACTCAATATTTACACGATTTTTATGAGAGCAGGTTCGTGTGATCAGGAAATTCAATTTACAGTAGATATTTCTCAAATAGTTAAAAGTGTTTTTGCCATAGTTTTAAATAATGTTTCATACCTGTCTGATAATAACTGGTTTGCTGCCTCCTGCATCGGCTCTGCTGTCCGGAGTTTTCCTCTCACTATCGCTCCCACGACGGTTCTACAATGGCAGGCATGTGAGATAAAGCATTGACAAGGCACAAAAATACAGATAGACAGAGACAAAATATGGCATGAGGTGAGAGATGAGGTGAGTGATAGAGTGGTTCTTCACTGTCGTGTTCAAGTTATTAAACTTCTGTTAGCTCTCCTAATATCTCCTCTTTTGCATATTAGGAATTACTTTCTCTCTCCAGCAATCCCTCTTCGATATTGGGTTGAATGTGTTGAGTTTTTAGGCTATTGAGACTGAAGAACTAACCGTGAACAAGGAGGTCCGGCGGCGTGGTACATTTCGCTGAGAGCCTCCCTCTCCTCCTGCCACTCCCCGTATTTCTCTGTGACTTATCACAGGGGTGGAGGGCAAAGAGGAGGAATAATCACTACTCTGACCCCCATTACTGGCCTGAGAGAGGGGGAGGACACACAGAGAGAGACAGAAAAGATAGAGGGATGTTAAATGGAACACATACAGAATGAGGGGATCGAGCAGACAAACACAGAGAGAGAATGGGGCCATTCAATTTGCTGCCATTGTGAGAAAGTCATTTTGACAGATTTGTTTTTTCTTTAGAAAAATTTCTACTAAAAACTTTAATTTCATTTGTGATAATTAATGATTTTTACAGCAGAAATGAATGGAAGACATGAATGAATGGTTTCCCTGGATATTCTGGCTGTGGAGTTGGGGATTTTTGTCTGCACAGAATAATTTTTTGTCCATTTTACTGAAGCATTCAACAAATGCAAAATATTCTGCCATGACTAAGGGCTGAATTCAGAGTTGGCGAATTTCTTTTAAGTTCAAAAGTTAAGACATTATTTATGTGGGGAAAGTTTCTCGTATCTAGAGACTGTATACTAAGGTAGTTATGCTAATATTCTGTGTGGCCCATTCAGATTATTAAAATTATCTTAGTGTAGTTCACATCTCAGTGTTTGTATGAATTTTCTGAAAAAGTAGAAATGTTGGAAACAGGGTTTTTAAAATAGTGTCTAAACCACAGCCTTTAAATACAAGCACTTGCCTTTAACCCCCCAAAAATATCACGGTATATAAAATGCAGAAGAAGAAGCAGATTATGCTTTTTCTTTGTTGTCAAATGTAATTCAATATAACAATTTAAAAGTGAAAAATGAAAAAACGAATACGATATATGAATGAGAAGATTTATAAGTATTGAGATAAACATCTGATAAGAGTCTATCATATTGCCAATATATTGCAGCATGAATAGTCCTAGTAGTAATTTATCACATTAATCACTGCAATTTTGGTTTAAATTAGCAATATGTCTTCCTCCCTCATTATTCAACAGCTTAAAAATAGCACTTGATCCAGCACATCCTATTGTTTTTGATTGTTTATTTTTATTTATACATCATTCTCCAACAGTTAATTGTGTCAACGTAATGAGATGCTAAATTGATTTAACTTTTTAAAATTTCAGCATGACATTGTGGTTACAACAAACAGTCAGAGGCACTGAACTAAATACTGCTTCTCACTTGGGCAGATATGGCAAAAGAAATATAAGCTTAAAAATAAGCACCTTGGAGGTCAGAATTGAGACACTCCTCTGTTTTGGACAAGCTCTGGCCACATGTGCAGATACTGCACAGCTGCCTGAATAGCGTAGTCTGTAGTTATGTTTGAGGCCTGAATACACATATGCACACTTGATATTAACACCGCACTAAGCATGCATAACTCAACTCTGAATACAGCCCTAAAAGATCAGGGCACTAATAAGCCAGACATTTTGTGCAAGGCAGACATTGCCAGATTGCTAAACACTGTGATCAGTTCAACCCAATTTATCCTGTACAGATTACTCTGTACCCACATCAAGACCATGCAGTGAGTCTGACATGAAATACATGTGTTCAAACAATGTCTAACAGTTGCATGATAGTACCTGTCCTAATAATGGAGCAGACACAGGCGTGGAGGCTCCAGAGTGACTGGGGGAGTTGGGTAGGGACTTGCAGGAAGCTAGATGGCTGGCTTGCTTCTTACCTGCTACTATCTTCTGGCACACTGCGTGGTGAATGGCTTGATTAGTGAATCAAAAATAGCACTATGATATGGAAGTAATGTGGATCTAAAAGGACTAGAGATTAAATTTCAGCTCAGCTAATTGCTTTATAAGCCAGATAAATGGATGCCCATTGAATTCATTTCAACACAGATCTTTCAAACAGGCTATCTATTTGAATTATTTTCCTTAAATAATTTTGTGTGTTTTCCAAAATCTTGAAGGTGAAATTTAATTGGTCCTAGCCCCAGTATTTTATTTCACTATTCTGAGGAGATCCTAACCTTCAGTGAAGACTCGGTCCACGTTCAGTCCATAGGTGGCACAGGTCTCATAATAGGTACAGCGTCGCACATCTGCACAAAGCTGTTGTACCCGCTTATCCTCGATAACACGAACATTAGTGCTGCTAATCTTATCTGGATAGAAAAGCACATTGACAGTTTGACAGTAAGTACCCCCGAGCTTCTTCTTGTCCATATTAACACTTTCATAAGGTAAGGTTTTGAAATCCTGTACCTTGTGTGCCCACTACTATGAGCGGGATGTCTGCAGTGTTGCGGTGGATTCCCAGTTCACTGAAGTTCTTATACACATCTTGGAAGCTGGCTTCGTTTTCCAGGCTAAACACCATGATAACTGCATCTACCCAGTTGCTGAACTATAATTCAATATTTGACAATTATACAGAAAGATGTATGATTACATGATCTAGAGTGCACATAAAATTATTATTTGGAGACAATTTGCTTAAAGGATGCACATGAACAAAGAAAAAAAAAACACATGAAAACCTGTGCAGTGGGAAGGCTGGATTCCTCTCGAATCAGTAACAAGTGACTCTGACCATCAACCAACACCTCTTTCTTATATCTCCCACCTAAAAGGAGAAAAGAGAAACTGAAAAATAGGCTAGATAGTAACAGCCTTGTAGATGTGTTTCTCCACCAACAAGGTGCTTGTGCTGATTCTGAAGTCTTCTATAGCCTGACCTTCAACTGTTCTACACTTTTCTGTGCCAATAGTAGTTTTGTTTCAGCACCTCAATACTGCTGATCTGCATCCAAGAACTGGTGATGTCATGGGTTTGGGAATGCCATAATTTTGTGACCAAAAGAAATCCCAAGAACGCTGGGCCTGAGGTGGAAATGCACCCTGGATGGGATGCCACACCTTCATACCTAGGGGCAATTTAGAGTAGCCACCTAGCACCAGATTTTAGAACTGGGGACCCTGGGGCTGTAAAACAGCAACACTACCCATTACACCACCGTTTCATGCCTGTATCTATCATTTTGCACTTATTTTGTTGTCTATGGTGATATTTTTGTGCTGTTTATAGACACTAAAAGTTTGGACATAGGATGATGAAATTTGTAAAAACCCTTAATGTTTGTTATCATTACATATATGACTATATTATGGAAAACTGGTAGAAATGCACACTAGTTTTTATAAATATTTGCTGTTTCCTTGATGTGGCACTGGCTCCCTTACAGGCACCTTATGAGCAGAAAAGAGGTATTAGCATGTTGCTACATGTTTTTTAGAGCCAGTTTATTTATTTATTTATTTTTTTAGATAAAATAAATAAATAAATAAATTTACCAATTTGCAGCAACTTAACAATAATGAAATCATAAATACTGTAAGTTTATAATCTCTTTAGGTCATTACTGGATAATAAACTAATAGTGCAGAGAACTACTGGGCACAAACCAAAAAAAAAAAAAAAAACTAGCCTAACCCTAGCTAACCACGACTGGTTTCATGTGCAGTCTCTTTATGTAATCGATTGGTTGGGAGGCCACTCAGTACTTTCTTACCTTCATGTGACTCAAGGGGAAGATAACTTCCTGTGATAAACCTGTTTACCAGAGCAGACTTTCCACTCCGCATGCTACCCAGCACACCCTATATGAAGATACACTTAGATCAACTAAGAGTATTCATTTGTAACAAAAAGACAATTATAATTCTTCTTCAGAGTTATCAGTATCATAAGCATGAAGCAAAAATATTTTCTTGCTCGATAAAATTGACTTAACATTGAGTTTCTTTTTAAGATCCTATTTTTAATCTTTAAGATAGTGTAAACAAGCTCATAATTATTTTTTAGCACAAGAATGTCAGATAAACAAAAAGAACCACAAGAAGAATCACCAGTGTTACAGTGATGATTATAAAGTCAACTTACCAGTCTCAGCTCTGGTATAGAACGATTTAAGGTCCATTCCTGACTGTTAGCACAGGAAGCTGCAGACAGAATGAAAGACACAGACACTGAAACATACTGAAACAATAAGCATACATGGCATATTTAGTAATAACCTAATGCTCAAAGTTAGAAATGGCAGGATGTCTGAGTGTACTGAAGCCACAATGCAGCATATCTTATGCAAGTGTGCTTAAGACCTACATGTTGCGTGTCTTGACGAAAGTCAATTTAAGACAAATAAGAGAAAGTGAAATTTCACCTTAATTGGAGCCTAAAAACTATTATCCTTTACCCACATGTAATAATGTTTAAAAGAAAGCTAATGGATAATGGAAGAACAGATCAGATGATTGCATTCCATTAGAATCCACAGTTTTCTCTAAACATAATGTCGTTCTCTGTTTTCAGATGTCATACAGTTTCAAGAATTGTTAAAATCAGCTCCTGAAATCTGAAATTTGGCATAGATCTACATTTAATGTAAGGTAAGATATCCATCATTTTTGGAACTGCAAAGGTTTAAAAAAAAAAAAAAAAAAAAAAGAAAGAAAGAAAGAAAGAAACCAGAAGCAAAAGACAGTCTTTTTTCGGCTTTTTGGCCAGATGAGTAACAGCTTTCATCGTACAGATACTCCCTCTGTCTCTCTCCCTTTCTCTGTGAAGACTGGCTCAGCCCAGCTGTTTCACTGTCACCAGTGACTGATAGAGAATTCTGCTGTCTTCCTTGTGATCATCTCATCCATGACTGCCCAGCTGTGGCTTGCTATGGACATGTAAAGGGGTAACAGAGATGCTTTGTCTCATGGCACTATAATTTGTGACTTACAAAACAAGTGAGGTGATACACCTTCAAGCCTTTATGCACTGTCTGGTCTCTACTCATGGGCAAAACGTTGAGATAAAGAGAGGTTACTATACCCACTATCCACCACTTCCTCTGTGAAACACCAGTCCTTTACATACAGAGAATGTCCCCTCCTAAAAAAAAACCCACCCACTCAAATTCAGTGTGGCTCTATGAGGGCATTATGAGACAGGGCCAGACAGTAAGACCCTTATGCAGACACCAAGCCCTCTATATACAGCCGCGTATCCGGAGCGCCTGGATGAAAAAGAATGCTCTATGTGTCACATTCTAAAGCCTGCATTTTTTATTTCCTCTCTTTTTGGACGCTTTTCAAAAGACTCCCTTACCCCATACACATACACACACACACACACCCATACAACCCCGCTCTTTCTCATTCATTGGGCTGGGGACTCTCTCAGAGGCATCATGCAGCCATACAACAGGCAGCTCCATCTGCCTGTTGCCATGACAACCCCACCTCCAGCTGCTCTGTCAGCTCGCCCGGAGGAAACATACGTAAATATTTTTGTGCGCGCATGCGTTGAGTTTACACACAGACACACACTTACACACACATATCAGTGCACACAGTTCATGGACCACACACACAACACAGACCCATCTTTACAGACACATTACTAAGCCATATTTATGTATTTCAGGATTACAGTCAAATTCTTTGTTCTTACGTGACATGATTTTACAATCTCATAAAAACAATTTTATCAGAAAAGTTGGGGCTTTTGAAGCGGTCTTACTATCCACAAATTTGACTATATGATCATTTAACACTCTCAAAAAGCTCAATGTATATAATCATTTTAAATAGGCTTTTTTTTCACACTCCCGATTTAACAGTATCTCACTGATGGTCTGCCAGATCAAATTTTTGATGCTCAAAGTACAAGCTATATTTCAACACTTTTATTTAATAAAAATAATAATGGGACTGGTTAATACAGAAGCAAAGAATAATCAGGAAGTAAAAATTATTGGGCAGGACATGGTATGAAACTGGAGATTGCCGTATGAAAAGAGTAGAAGCTGCCACAAAAAATATTTGGTATGAGAACAGGCAGTGGGTGGGATATCAAAGATGGGATTAGGACGTGTTAGTCTGTAATTGTACAGGCTTTGGCAGGTATTGTCAAATTTGTTTGCCATTCCAATTGTTCTGAATCAGGCACAAGGACAGTGGGGAAGGTGATAATGTAGAAAAGACTCAGATGTCTTTATCTACTGCCACAGCTCCTGGTTTTACTACAAGCAATATTTAAATTTCTTAAATGTGAGCAGTTTCCTGTTTCATGAGTTCAAAGACGAAGGACTGTTATTTTCTCATAAATTGTACTGTATACAATTTTTAAATATAGCAAGTCAAAATTAATTTTATATGGTTTGTTAGGTCCTGCCAATACCTAGCATTTGTCTCTGTACCAAAGATATGGAAAAGCCAAATTGTCCTATGGAAATATGGAAAGCTGACATGTCCTTTCATTGAACATGTGCAACAAGTATACACTGTGCTGTGTTTTTGCATGCACATAGATTTGCTAGAGTTGAAATCATGAATGGATGTGGAGGTGGTGCTTTCCTACCTTCATCCTCACTGGATTCTTTCTGTGAGGAGCTAGGAACTTGGGGTACCATACCAGCGCTTGATGGGACTTGAGTGCTCTTGGTAAAAATGCCACTAATAAATCTGAGCATTTTGCGGTCACGAGTCGAGGTCCCCTGCAACTGACCTGTCCTGAAGTCTGATGTCATTTGACCACCTTTTCCTTTCAGAAGGTCCTCAGACAGGCAGTTCAGGTCACTGTTGTCCAGGGTACGACTCTTCCCTTTGCGCTGGGGCTTGGAAACCACAGTGACAGGAGCTGGAAGAGATGTAGACCCTGACTTCAGTCTCTCTGCTCTTGGGCTTTGGGTCCGCATGGCTGTCACAGCTTCTGTAGACATTTTAACCCTAGTGCCTCCTTTCTGACCTTCCTGATTGGGTTTGGCCTCACACACAGCCCAGGAGGCTCTAAATGTGCTAGGAGCAGGGCTGGCAGGGGACTGGATCCTGGTCCTGCTGTCTTTACGATCCAGGCTCTTAGAGGAAGCATGGATGCTGTCTCTGGCCTCCCTTAACTCACGACCACTGAGGGCACCACTGTGAGTCTTTAGAAGGGAAACGGGTCGCTTGTTAACACGTCCTACACCGTCGCTTGTGCCTGGGGGTTGGGTTGGTTCAGCTGCATCCTTGGATATAGATGTGTGAGATGCTCCTGTGGCTTCTCTTGCCCCACCGTTTTCTGCAGTGGATGAGGTTATTGATTTTTGCCTGTCACTGGGTTGTGCACCATCTGTAAAAAGTGCTTTATGGTCCCTGGGGCTTGGAAGTATTTCCTGTTCTGTTTTGAGCTGGGTACCTTTCCTTGCTTCTGGCTCAATGGCCTCCTCTTTTTTCTGTTGTTTCAGATCCCTGTAGCTTGAGTCTGCATTTGGAGATAGTTGTTTTCCTCCGGCCTGACTTGTGGCCCCCTCCACACTTTGCCTGGCCTTTTCCATCCCATGATCTTCAGTTGTCTCCACCTTCACCAAGGTTAGGGAGATGAGGTAGGTGGTTTTATGCTGTGATACACCAGTTTGCTCCATGAGGTCCAAGTTGGGTAGACACATAGACACAAACATAGATTAAACCAATCTATGGTGATCAGATATTCTATTTTGATCCCAACTGATAAAAAGATGGAAAGACATTTTGATGAGCATTAGAGGAGGAGAGAAGAATGTTTGAATTGTCGTTTTTCCTATAGACTGGACCAAATTGCTACTTGTGTCCTTTGTGCTTGTTAGCTTAACTGTTAGTCTCCCACATATCTTAAAACCTCAGAATCTTCATTCCCCTGTGATTGGGATTGCTCTTCAGTTTTAAGACATTTGAGCACACTGGAACACTGAAACCACAACCTTCCTAACCTTCAGTCTGATGACACATGGACATCTAGTGTGATGGACAGGAAAATTACATCTTGTTTTTGCCTGTAGATTAAGGCATGTTGTTTGCAGCCGTACACCACAGTGTGGATATTGCTAGACAGACAGCAGAGATAAAGAGAGGTGAAGCAAGCAAGAAGACTACCTGACACATGGATCAGAGAGAGAAGCTTAGGGTAAATCCAGAGAGAACAATTCCAGGCTCTCCACGGACAGTATATCCATTACGTTTCCTGTGATCTGAGATTTCTGCCATGCGCTTCAAGCAGCATGGATATTAATACAGCAGACTTCAGTGTCAAGTACCTGGTGCACAAAATGAACGTGCATCCTTGGGGTCCTTGTGCCAGAAAAACTTAGTCTTAGATCAGTCATCTGCCTCGAGCACAGGAATTTCTCAAATCCCTATGCTTTTCCTAGTGCCCACACTCCACAGATCAGAGCTGGAAAACCTCGCTCCTCTCTCCATCTCTCTCCTCTCCCTCTGCCTGCCTGCCCTTGTCAACAGCCAGACAGCGCACAGCCTCTGCTTTCCACAGAAATTCCCCCCTCCCCGTCTTTCACTCTCTTCCTCCCTCTCTCCATCCTTCTCCCTCTATCACTGGAAAAAGGGATAGGCAGTGATGTGCTGTGGGAAGAGGCGGGCACACCACTTCAAGGAACGAAAGCCAATAAAATGCTGGTGAAGCAAAGGGGCGGAGTCACAGAAAAACTAATCAGCAAATGAGAAAAAAATCTAAGAGCAGCTAATCAAGACAGCAGAATCAGTAGAACATCTACTTCTTTTTTATATACAAACAGCAGCATTGTGCTTCATTTATCATTGAGTGTGGTTTGCAAGCTGCGGTATCCACCCACTACCCCCTCCCAGACGCTGAGGCAGCCTGTTACCAAGGTATTCTGGAGCATAAACTCCTCCTCCTTACACCGGCTCTGGCTAGTCTCTCTATTGAATCTCTATCATCAGCCCAATCTGGTCTCTTTTTTTTGTTGACACCTACTGCATGTATTAGATACTTTTAAGGATTTGTTGCTGCCACTGAATGACCACTTGGTGGTTTGGTTAGGACTAATCATTACTGCTTCAATTCATCAGAATTTTCAGTTACTAAATTATCGATTCTCCACTAAAGAGAAAATGCAGTGGATTACAGTGGGTTCTTTCTGGCATCTTTGCACTTGACCTTCGGTGTTATTAATGCACTGTGCTGGCAAAATATGTACTTTTAATGTAGTTTTTATGAACTGTTGTGGAGAGATATCATGTGTGCAGCATAGATATAAGCAGAAGTGAATATTTATTCTTATTAGACAGTCACGCATTGTAGGCTATAAAATGTTAAATGTTAATTTTATGGCTCCTCTATATTCACAAATCATTAAACACTACTACTGATTTAACATAGGAGGGCAAAAGTGTAACACTTTCAGCAGGACATTAATAGCAACATTTCACAATAAGAAATATCTTATTGTGCTCAGAGCACTTGACAAGTAAGCCTCTTTCACACTGTAGAGCTGAACAGCCCCATTCAGACCTGGTATTAACATCCTTCTTGAGTGACAGACAATTATAAACACAGGTTTGAATGAAGTCAGATGCACTTGTTCTAAGGATCACTCAGACCACTGAATACATATGGCCATATTAAATTGCTAATGCGTCTCATTTCAATAACAATTCACAAAATGTATACAATCTCAGTCAACAGAATGTGAGGTGACAACAACTAGTTCCACATATTCGATACTTACACAGGATGATGACATGGACCCAGTACATCACTTCCTGAGATCACTGTCATTTTTCTCAGTATTTTATAATTGCAATTTCACAGTACAACAGATAAAGAAAAAGAAACTGTAATCATTCACACACACTAGTCTGTGCTGGCAAACAGCATTGGCAACCATTTTGCCCTAAAGTGAAAAAGAGGTTGTAGTTTGTCTACAGGCTAGTATGATATGTAGTACCCTCTGTTTTACTTAAAGAAATTGGGTCACGGTTATTGAATCAGTCTTGCTATTTGCTGATGGGAAGTGTGTTTTGTGTATACCAGTTGATTCTTCCAGCAAATAACCACAGACTCATGGCAAGGCTGGGTTTACAGTCTTCATGCATAGTGAATACTAAACATCAGCATATGGAAGCCCACAGTTCAGCAGTAAAACTCCATAGTGCTTCACAGCTAAGTAATGCTTGTACTTGGCTTAAATTATTTTTGTATTCTAGCTGTTTATAGCAGTTTATGTTAAGAGCTGTTATTTAGACTTGTTTCAGAATCAAATCCACTGTGTCTATCTAACTTTGCTCTGTTTCGTTGAAAAATACTATAGATTTTGCATTCTTCCAGTCCTTTGTGTTTAGTAATCATTGCTAAAAATATCCTTTCAGTCTCACAGCAGTAAGCACTATTTAAATGTGTCATTCTCGAATGGCAACACCTCTGTCTCCAGGAGTTCCGTAGCACTTCACTCCATTCATTTTTTCTTTATTAATTGCTAGTAGCTTCTTTCTTCTTTTTAGGATCTGTGGATGGTATTGAGCGACCACTTAGATGTTTATTAAGTGTTAATCATTAATGGTACACTGCTGGTTTTCGGTTCACCAGTGAATAAGTATCAATAAGTATGACAAGGTTGGCCGCATGCCTCAAATCAAGAAAAAGCGCACTGCAGAGATGGTGTTTCAGCTGTGATCTGTCTGATGCTGTTTTCAGCTAGAAGAGCAGTAATTACACACAGGAGAGGAAGTAGTCGGAGGAGGAAGTGAATTATGTTGCGTGGGTCTGAACGACCAAATGAAAGTCAAATTAACCATTGTCACAAGATCCTTTGACCGCTCGACCCTTTCAAACGTGCGTGTGTGTGCATCTGGTAACGTGTAATTGAAATGTAAATTACCCTGCCCCGTATTGGACATCCGTCTCTTGTCTGGTGAACACTACAATGCATAAGACCAGAGTTAAAAAAAAAACAAAACAAACAACAACAAAAACTATAAGTGGCATTAGAACGTATTATGTATTTTTGTTTGTTTATTTTATTTTAAATACAGAGTGCAAACTTGACGTGACAGATGGCGTCTGAGATGGAGAGGAAGTGGCTTTTGGGGCAGTGAGACAGGAAGTGGGCCCATACAAAAGCCTGCTACCAAGACTACATGTGAGAGATAATCTTGCAACACAAGCCTTTTAACGTTCATATCCACAAGCGTGATTAAGTATGTAGACTGAAGGGACCCATCAGCTAATAATGTAATGGATAAGCAGTTCTACTTGATGAGCCGTAGTGAGCCTGCAGTGCACACAGGAAGTGATGTGGCTGATAATACTGCATTACCGGCACATGGTTTCTGGGAGATCACCTCACTCTGTCCCTGACGAGCAGACTCATTACGTCGTTTTCCTCTCAACACTAACAGTAGACTTAACGTCCGAAGCGTTTTATGCAAAAATAATCAAGTCGACATAAACACACCATTTAAATCCTACAAGAGTCGCAGTGACATTTTACTCAGTGAACACACGCCTTTTGAGACTGAGGTTTGGAACCATTTGGAAATAGACTATGCAGGAATTTTACATTTGGTACATCCTGAAAACATGATAACATTTTTGTATGTGTGTAGTGTGGAGACACTAATTGACAGCATTTCCTCATTTGTGCAACATTACACTCATCCACAGACTTCCAGACTAATGGCTGCAAGCAAGAGATACTCCTTATATACCATCAACTAAATATAGATAGAATGCAATCTTAACCAGTTGTTCCAGATTACTGCAACTCTAATTTCAGTCAGTCTCCATTTTTAATATCACATTTTCATTATTGAAGCACCACACATGCAGAGAAGAAGAAATGAGTAAAATAAATATGACTGCACAGAAACACCTGAAGCACCTACCTAAAAAAGGCACAGGCAAGGCAACTTGACCCAGATACTGAAGTCTCAGCATATACTCCTCTACATTAACATCAAACTCAGTGATGCTCTGCTTATTCCTACTTAGATATATTTTTGACTTTAGAAATAAGCTTTGAGTATGTTCTTTTTCTTTCATGATGTACTGACACTCAAGCAAATCTTTGCCATCTTGGAGGAACTTAGGTAGGATGAAAAAGAACAGACTCACTGTATAAATTTGTTTTTATAAGCACCAGGTGGACTCACCTTGCACGCTGTGGATGTAAACCTTCAGGCCAGTCCTGAGCTGCTGATCCTCGACCCTCTCCAGCTGTTTCAACACTTTGTTCAGAGTGTTCTGTAGGCTTTCGTGGCGCTTTACTTCAGCCCGAATTGCACTTGAATGTGCCACCTTAGTTGAATTATGCATGTTCATTCAGGTGAGTCTGTCTAAAACGTCCAAATTTATCCCCACAACCCATTGGCACGTTCAGCTTCTTTGTCCATACTCTCTATCATAACCAGAAGCAAGTCATTTCAATGTCAGGCATGAAGTACAGCAGAAAAGCAGTTCAGCTTGCATGAATTTCCTCTGTGTGCATCTGAGTTCACTTCCTGATTTCAAACAGCTTTGCACTCTCGTAGTCTGTTCTCTCACAAACAGGACTTTGCGGTGAATTCACTTCAACTGAAAGGAAAAACGCATCAAAGCGTACTTTTTTTTTTTCTCAGCAGTTGCCCCAGACGAGAGAATGTGCTTATTTAGTTTATTTAGTAGTCAAATAAATACACATTATAGTACAAAAAAGTAAAGATTATTTTAGGAAGAATAAGGATTTCTTAAAATCAACTCTGATTTACATGTACACTATATTAATATTTCTGTCATTACAGTTGCCTTTGGTGGTTGAAATGCACTGGTACAAAATAACCTTGTAAAGACATTCATTACAAACACGCTGGAAAATGTAATCCATTTGCCTATAAATACGCTCTTGGTTTTTTTTTTTTTTTTTAGTTTGTCCCTCTGGGGAAATCCTTTAAAGGTTATATTCCCTTAGAAATGGAGAATCAGGAGAATCAGAGAAGTGTGGTGGTGCAGCAGGTAGCGGTGCTGCCTCAAAGCTCCAGAGTCCCCATTTCAATCCTGAGTTTGTTTTACTGTCTGTGCACTGTTTTGCATGTTCTCCCCATGTTTGTGTGCATTTCATCCAGGTTCCCTGACTGGAACTTTAGCTACTGCACTAGTGATTTGAAGTGCGTGTCCAAAAGACATGGCACTTGCAGGCTGTTTTCCTGTGATGAGTGATATTTGAACCTTTTTTTTTTAGGAATTGCTTTGAGAATGGGTCCAGTTGTTTTTTGTTTTTTTTTTGTTTTGTTTTTTTTTTTTGTTTTTTTCTGCAGTCTATACTCTGGCATGTACAAGAATATTTCATCTCAAAGCCACATCACCACCTGTTTAAATAAAGGTGAAACTTCCCCGTTTACAGAGTGATGTCAGTGACCAGTGTAAAGTGCCCTGTCTCTACCTTTAAATTAGCTTATAGCAGTATTGGCTTTAGGTCAGTTAATATACAGATACAGTACTTGGTTAAATCTATAACAATGACCATACTAATCACTGTTTTGAAAAGGTTATTACAGTTATCATCAACATTACAGTTATCACTAATGTTAGCTGCTTAGCTTGTTGCTAACTCGCTATTGTCCACTGGCTAGCTTGTTGCTAAGGTACATGCTGTTGTCTGCTGCTGTTGCTGTGCTGCAATTTCAGTCCAAAATATTGCTTGATTGTTTGAAGTTCACTAAAGTAGAACAATAACAATATTATACATAACAATGTATATACACTTAGGCCTGTAACTGTAAAAGTGAGGTTGAAGTAGCTTTTTATGGGTTTACGTGCTCTGAGCAAACGAAAGATACGCTTTTGTGGAAGTTTTCCTTCTTTTCCACTTCGCACGTCAAACATGTGGGAAATGACGTTATTTAAACTTGCTGATTGAGATTTACAAGGCAACACGTACGCAGCAACAGGCCTTGAAGCAGGGGCAGAGCCAGGGGGTGGCCAGGGGTGGCCACGGCCACCCCACTCATAATTGCATTTTTAAAAGAAGAAAATAACTTCTCAAATACTGATCTAGGAGAACCTCGATCATGTCTACGATAATGTTTGAACCGCGAAGCTCTCGTGACACTCACCGGCACTAATAGGCATCGCGAGAGTTTCCAAAAATAGTGCGTTTTCCACCTTTCATAAAAAATTGGGAGATGAGGAGTAAGTTACAGCACAGCCTCGGTTCCTGGATCAACTTCAGGTGTTTGAGCACAACACATCCTATCAGGTGAGTTATAAAATCAGAAACATTATTATTCTATTCATTTAAAGATTGTGAAAGTGTCCCTTCAGCGCAATTTTATCAATGTCATGTGTAAACAGAAGTGAGGAAGCAGTTAGCTTTACATTAGCTGACTTAGATGCTTAGAACTAATTGTCACGTTATCTATGAGTTTTGGGAAATTCATTAAGTTATGTTTTTATCATAAAAAATGTTTAATACAATTCAAACATTACAGTGTGAATGCAAGGATCAAGATTGGTTTTATATATAACAGAAATTATAGAAACATTTAACCTAAATAATTTTTTTTAAACATAGTAATGCCATGTTTGTTTGCATAATGATATTTTCTGTGCCACCCCTGTGAGAAATCCCTGGCTCCGCCACTGCCTTGAAGGCAACATTGCCCACAATGCAGTGTCACACTTTTGAGATTCTTTCTCATTATTTCTGGATACCAAGTGATTATTCAGGGTCTCCTCGTTATTATTTAGTAAATGGTCATTTATGAGAAGTGGAATCTTTCAGATTTATCCAAGAGGTCCTCACTGCAGCCTGTATAGCGCGATGATGTCGCGCATGCGCAAATTTATTTTGACAGGAAAGATGAAGAAAATGAAGATTGCTCGATGGCAGAGGCATTTTGTCGGAAAGTTATTCATTTAGAGTTAGGCTTAGGGTTAGGGTTACAAGATCCAGTACGTAGTGGATCTAATCCAATACGTCATCGCGCTACAGGCTGCAGTGAGGACATACTCGATTTATCAGGTCGTAGCTCTGATTTACCCACAATGCACTGCGAAGCGCTGCTCGCAGTGTTGCCGAGTGGCGCCTCTCTGTAGCCTGTGGATGGTTTGTGGCTTTGGCAGGTTGGAGTGAGCATCCTGTTAGCTCGGTGACTGTAACAGTTAGCACGGAGCAGCTCGGTGACTAGCTCACAGCGGGGAGAAGAGGAGTTGTAGACTGTAGATTAAATGCCTCAGGGTTCACCATGGTGTGTGGAGGATTTACCTGCTCGAAAAATGCGCTCTGCGCTCTCAACGTTGTATACATGGTGAGTCATGGACGGCTAGTTAGCCTTGTGCTAGCTCATACTCTCTGGCCTAGCTAGCTCTGTTTTGTCTGGTGAACTGTTTGTTAAACAATAATGTGTTCAGGAGGGAAGATGAAGCGGTCACAAGGAAACGTTCTGTATGACCGAGAGAGAGAGAGAGAGTTGGTTAAGTGGCACAGCTAGTGTTAGCCTTTTTTTATTGTGTTAATATAAAATAGAGCCGGTCGCTCAGTCCCATGACAGCTAGCTTAGCTAACTTCTCTACGACAAGTTGTTGGTTTGAACGCAAGTATAAACACATGTTGGTGCGGCGTCAGACATCTGTTTTGCACGCACTTTGTCTTGTTTTGACGCAGATGTAATCAGTATGATTTTATGGAGGAAGTCATCAGAGTGGTGATTGGCTCAACCAGCTAACTTGTCATGTATTCCTAGCCACGTCAAGCTAGCACTGGATATTGCGTCAATAGTAACGTTTGCTTAGCTACAGTGTTGCTAATCATTCTCTTATATATTTTAAAGTTTTTTTTAAAAAAAAACCTCAGATATTAGCGATAGCTATGTTTGTAACATCCTCGCGCTAACGTAACATTTCTCGTTCATCTTTCCTCCTCAGCCGTGTGTGTAAACCACGTATTATAGACCTGATAATGTTACTGAATGTTACGTCTTCTGCACCGGAAGGGATTTAAAATGGATTCTGATCACGTGAGTGGTGACGTCATTTCGCCGAGGCGGGTTTTAGTCATATTTAGCTATGCGAGGTGTTTTTCGAGACAGAAAGACCTTAACTGTGATCACAGAATGTACCCACGCTTACTAGGTATCAATTAACTTAATCTCTTTATTCTCACGCACTAGTTAAATATAAACCCAGAGAAAAGGTCGCCACTGTTCTGTAATGTTTTTTACACCCATGTGGGGATTTCACTCTCAAAGCACAGGACATTCTTCACATCACTTTCCCAGAAATGACTGAGTTCTGAATCATTCCAACTTGCAAACCTTCGGACACCATTTACTGTGTGTGTGTGTGTGTGTGTGTGTGCGCCTGTCTGTCTTTCTGTGTGTGTCTGTTTGTCTTGGTGTCTGTCTGTCTCTCTTTGTGTGTGTGTGTGTGTGTGTGTGTGTGTCTCTCTTTGTGTGTCTGCCTGTCTGTGTCTGTCTGTTTGTGTGTTTGTCTGTCTGTCTTTGTGTGCCTGTTTGTCTTGTTGTGTGTTTCTGTCTTTGTGTGTGCGTGTACGTGCGTGTGTCTCTGTCTGTCTGGCTAGCTAGATAAATGCTAGTGAACTAGTTCACATTTTTCACAGGTTCTCACAAGCAGGATTTCAGTGTCTTTTGAGATTAATATTTGTTTGTATTAATACATATTTGCTCTTTGTGTTTGTTCTTCACCTTTAATGAGTGTAAAGTGTTTCAGTGCAGTAATAGTTTCCTAATCTCTGATTGGCCCATCAGTTGGTGGGGCTGCTCCTGATTGGTGTAGCAGCATGGGGGAAGGGCTTCGGGATCGTGTCCAGTATACACATCATTGGAGGCGTGATTGCTGTGGGCTTTTTCCTGCTGCTCATCGCCATTGTGGGCCTCATCGGAGCCGTCCATCACCACCAAGTCATGCTGTTCTTTGTATCCTTTAGCAACTTTTGTTTCCAGCAGCATGTCCGTTTCAGTGTGTTGTTTGTAATGCCTCCTCGGCAGCTGTTTTCAGACCAACACTGCTATTGTACTCTCTGTGTGTCCTGAATGTACACTGCAGGGGGGGTGAGGAGGGTAAAATTCCTGCTCGTGATTTTCCATTTTAAAATATTACAATACTGGATTTGATTGTCCAGAACCACTAGTATAATGAAAGACAGGAAAACGAGCACTTCCACCATTTCAGGTTAATTTTTTAGTTAATTCTGCGGTAATGTGGTTTAAACAGTTAAAAAATATAAATCTCTGCAGGAGAGCAGCGGTCCAAAAAAAAATGCAGCATAATCACTTTCTGATTATTATCGTTATAATTAACATTATTTGTGGAGCGTTAGATGACACTTTGTTGTAGTCCTGTTTATTCTTCTTGGGTCAAAATCTTCATCCATTTTTTTTCTCTTTCACTGCATTTTTTTTATTACTATTTTTGGCCAAAATTTATCAGTGACATCCATCTCTAATTCAAGAGGTTTATTGTCATATGCACAGTGAAAACACAACGCTTTAGACCATACAATGAAATTCTTACTTTGCACGTCTCCCTAAAAAAAAAAAAGAAGAAGAAGAGGAAAAGAAAAATATACATTAAAAAAAATATAATGTATATAATATATAAAAATATAAAAATATACAGTCCCTGAGTTGGTAAGTAAGTAAATATAGTACATTAAGTAAGTAAGTAATAAATATAGTACACTGATAATAATTATATACATGTCTAATGTTAGCTTTGTCGAACATACACTATTAGATTTTATTTCACAGTAATGAACTCAAAATATTCTTCATTTCTCTGACAGAGTGCGAGTCAAGAGCATGTGAGATTGAGAGATGGGTTCGGGGCTTTCAGGAGGTGTCTGTTATCAGAGATTTCAAAACACTTGCGAGGGTCATTCCAGATTCATGTCGACTGGCTCACTTCCCCTTTTATTGGGGAGAGTCAGACTGCTTTTTTGGCGTATTTTAAAGTGATAACTCATACTAGCGTGTCCCAATGTTCAATTTCAGAGCTCCTACACAAAATGTGTAAAGTAGGACAGGTCTAGTAATAAAATATAATTTGCATAAATGTGGAAATGTAATATAGAGTAGTAATTAATGCTAGAATCTGATTGATCAGTAGATGTGCTTTATTTTTCGTATAACAGCACAGGGAATTCCGTCTGTAACGTGAACGATAATTAATCCAATATATTATTGTTTCGAGAGTAACAGCTCATACACAGAGACTTGTATGGCGGATGCTCCAAAATAATCTAAGACTAATAATAAACAGATTTAAATACGTGTTTTTTTAACAAAGTAATTCTTCTAATCTTTGATATGGTGTTTTTTGTTAGGAGAGATTTGATTTAGTGGTTATGGAGGAGTCTCGGCTGTAAACACTCTTGGTCTCAGTCACACTATAAACTGTTAAAATGCACAACATGCTGTTCATTAATAAATTATGAAACTTTGTACTCATTGGCAAGTCGCTGTGGCGTAAGTGGAATAACACACTCCAGACCGTGCTGTTGTATGAAAATAGTGCACTTCAAGCGGCTAGTCGCATCACACTACCCCAATTTGCTAAATCTACCAGCAGGTCAGATTTTATAATCTGCTTTTCTCTTACAGAACATGACCTAACAAATGGTGCACTTTTCTAACTGTGATGTGTGGCTGTCATATTGTATGTAAATCGACTGCCCCGAGGATGTTGGAATATTGGGAACTTTGTTATAATCAAGCAGGTGTGAGAGAGGTCTAAGAGGAAAAGAGAGCCAAAACTAAACACAAGTGCTGGAGTAGGTGCTAGTTCTCAGGAGTGTTGTGTAAACACTCGTCAGGAAGTAGCCACTATGGTCATGACAAACCAACAGTGTGTAAAGTGTGTGTGTGTGTGTGTGTGTGTGTGTCAGTGCGTCAGTGCCTCTGGGTATGATTGAGTAATTTCCCTTGACTCTTCTCTTCTCCAGTACATGGTTATTCTGTTCATTGTGTTCCTCTTCCAGTTTGGTGTGTCCTGCTCTTGTCTGGCCATGAACCAGGATCAGAAGGTTGGTTTGCATCATATCTTTATTGAATGCTGGTTTCAGAAGAGTAACATTTGTCAGATCTCTACCAAACTAAATGCTAATTTTCATCAATATACAGAGAATACACTTTTAAAATTTAATATAAAGTGACTGAATGATTTGTACAGGTGCATGTAATAAAATACTCAGGGTATGCTGTTGTAAGAAAATAATCAACAACAGTGCATCACTAAGTGTTTTATTCCTCTTATACCACAGCAATTTAGCAACACTGACACTTTTTTATTCATTAAAATCTAATGCATTTTTAAGTTTTATCCGTTTATAGTTACGTGTAATGTTGTGGAACATCTGCAAAACAAGCTGCTGTTATCACGTACGTTATAGCAGCTATAAAAAGTCGTTCTCTCAGCAGCCTCTCTTTGTTTTTTTTTTTTTGTTTTTTTTTTTTTAAACACAATCAGAGGTTTAATATTGTAAACAAAATGTACTACTGGTTCACCATATCTTAAAAATAAATAAATTTATAATAGCTCCAAAGTTGGCTATAATGTCCAGCTTCCACCTCCTGTGCAACAAGTGCAGATGATTCCTGATAATGATTCTCCACAAATTAACCCGATCACGTGACCAGCATGCTCTCTATATATGGGTTGTGCAGATTGGGACCTCTGGTGTTCAAACAGTGCAATAGCATTAAATGCATAATTAATAGAATGCTGATTTCCACAATGTGAAGCTGCTGTTATAGAGAAGTAATCAACATCACCTTCTGACCAATTCGATTCAGCAGTGCTGTGGTATAAATATAGCTAATTCATTATTTATAGCCCTAAATCTCAAAGTGCTGATCACCGAGACAATTGAAGTGGTGTGTATATGATGAGGAGGAGGAGGAGGATTTATCTTTGTGTCTGATGTATTAGAGTTATTGAACCCATGTCATCTTTGGTGCTTTGCAGGAGAAGTTGATGACCTCCACTTGGAGTATGATGAGCAATAAGACCAGGCTAGATTTGGAGTACAAGCTGGACTGCTGTGGCCTGTTCAACAGCACTGCAGAGCAGCATGTGTTCGATACTGACCTGGGGTTGTGTAAAGCTGTAAGAATCCAAGATCTGGAGTGTGGATGAATGGAGTCAAAACAGAAATGTGGATAATGTTTTCATGAAATATGCTCAGTTCTTTCAAGGGCGCTAAAATGCTTTAGAATATTTTTTATTTATATATATATATCATATATATGGGCTGTTTCACACATGTAGTATTTTGTGGACAAGATTCCATGTCTGCATATTACAAATCAAACAGTATCATCTGTAAATTTAGTTTCATGTTTTTTGTTTCCACGTGTGACTGCGTTTCTCTGTCATGTAATGTTCCTTATCAGTTTGAAACTTTCTGTGAGTACATTTCTAGCCCCGCCCCTTTCGACATGCCTCTCTGCAAAAGGTTTTCTTTTTTTCCCCCCTGTTCAGCTCAAATTTGTGTAGTGAAATAATCTCACACACAGCACACTTAGTCACATGTATCATAATGTGACCAATGAGAGGCCATTTTACTATGAAGGAATTGTGAAATGGTGATGCTGTTTTGTTCTCTTGTCCAACAGAACTGTTTAAACACTCAGAATTGCTTAACGTGTGGTCAGAAAATGCTGCAGCATGCGTCCGAGGCCCTGAGAATTCTGGGTGGTGTGGGTCTCTTCTTCAGCTTCACTGAGGTCAGTCTATGTCCTACACCACAGCATTTTTTTTTTTTTTAAAAGTTCATTACATATATAGTTCATTAGCTAAACACGGATGGAAATGTGAATTCTATAATGAAAAACAGGACAGCCCTGGATATTTTCAACATTTGTATTAATTTGAGGTTTTCTTATGTCATTCTGTTCTCTAGTAGTTCAACCCTGCTATTACATCATGGAATAAGGAATAAAACACGGTGGTGGTGTGCTGGTACAGGAAAATAAAGTTTCAGTGTTATCACCTTGAAATTGATTATTTTCCTTTAACAGCACAAAGTGTTTTATTCCTCATGTACCACAGCAAGGCTAATTTTATCAATCATAGAACAACACATCATACTTTTAATCCCTGTTTTAGTTACGTTTAATCCACAAAACAATTTAATTCCTTAACTTGTCATAATATCCTTAAACAGTTGTTCGCTCACCTGCCTCTCTCTCTTTTTTTTTTTTTTTTCTTCTTCTTCTCTTGAAGTTAATAAGCCAAAAAGAATAAAGTTTGTCATGTTACTGAGAAACCCCAAAGCCCTCCATCCTGAAGACATACAGCTTAAGTTCTTCTGACTTTTACAAAGTGTTGACATGGGAGACTCCCTTCCGTAAATGCTAAATAAACATTTCCTCACAGAGGAACTTCACACACATTTTTTACTCTGTGTATGTGGAGCGTCCACTATACAAGTCACTGGGCAGGGTTTTAATATATTTAAATTACTGTCAGAGCTGCCGTTAGAGAAGATGAATCACCACCTTCTGACCAATCAGAACGGAGCATTCTGCAGTTGCCCTTTTTTCAGTATAGTAATTTTTATTTGATTTGTCAATCAGAAGGTCAATCAGAAGGCTGGTTTGGTCATCAGTGGAGTTCACATCTCTGCAAACGTGGAGCAGTAAGAGAGCACGCAGTATCTGTTTACACTAATCTGATCAGTTTCTCTAAGAGATAAAATTAAGGTTTGGTTAGGAATAGAGCTGATCCATCACGTTCCGATTTAATGGCCATCTGTTCAATATGCTAATGTTTAACTTTTAGCTGCCTCATGGTCAAATCTGTGGACAGCAAGTTGTATGCAGATGACGCAGATTAAAGGGAATATTGTGTAGTTTTAATGTAATGTTTGACATGCAGGAATAAAACCCACTCTACCCCCTTTCTGAGCAAGAGCTGTGTGTGGAGCATGGCTGAAACCTTAATTTGTGTTTGGATGATCCTGAAATAGCCACAGACTCCCTGAATAGCAGCTGACTGCACCTCCTGCTGGAGCTGTGAGCCAGACGGCCCAAAACCGAGCAGTACTGGTCACATACACATTACAGTGGTGACGTATTTTATCCTGCAGTTCTGAGGGCTAGACTCTGTTCAACTCGGCCCAACCTCAGACATTCATCTGATGAAGTTTTCAAGCTCAAAATCCAAACAGCTTCATCCACTCTTTCCGTTTATCATTTTCTCAGAAGTCACACCCCAAAACTCGCACTGCAGCATCTGAATGTTAGTGCAAAAGGAGGTAGAGATGCTTCTTTATCCTGATTGGTTAGATTTAGGTGGTGTGCAGAAACCTTTGTTTGTTTTTTGTTTGTTTTTTTGACGGCTGTCAGAATGTAGGGAGAAATTCACCACTCAATTTGATGAAAAAAGTGAAAAGAAAAAAAAACTTTGAAGGGCATGTAGGCCTAAATCATGTTAGATTGCTTTCAGTTATTGGTCAGAAATCCTCTGAGGTAAAAAGGTAAATAAACCTTTGCCTAGTGCACATAGAAATAGTAAAATAATTGATTGGATAATTTATATAAATTAGTTAAGCATTTTGTGTGAGTCCAACTTTCCAGAGCACTTCACATTTCTGCAGCGCTACATGTCTGCCCTTTGGCTTAGTTTTATGCATCTACAAAATACACTGCAATCTAAAGTACGCAACTTCGGTTTGGATTCTCACTGCAATTGAACCACACTAGAGTTCACTTGTAACTGAAGTGAGATCACCTCAGTCAGACTCTCGGATCGGACCGAGTGTGTTTGCTGTGTTCTCACCTGCCTAAAGATCTGCAACAAGGGGGCGAACGCATCATAAATGAACAATACAAGTGAAAGCACCCTATATCTCCTCATGTTGCTACTTAAGATACAGTGTATCTGTGCTTTATTTGAAAAGAAAAAAAAAAAGGCATATTTGTTTTTTCTTTTTCCAGATTTTAGGAGTTTGGCTGGCCATGCGTTACAGGAACCAGAAAGACCCCCGGGCAAACCCCAGTGCATTCTTATAGTCTCCCAGCCTCCTCCCTGTCCCACAGTGCAGCAGCGTAGATTCCTCTTCCCTTTGCACACCCGGAGGCACTCAGGCATTCAGCATGGACTTCAGACTGAACGCTGACATGTTGCTCTCTACAAACCATCTCACTGATTTTATGGCACCAAGAGCCCATTTAAAGAAAATTCTCTTTTCTCTCTAGAATCTGGTCTTTTTTTTTTTTTTTTTCTTCCATAGTGAAAACAAAAGCTGGACGTCTCATGAATGATAGGATGATGTTTGGTATTTATGTCTAGTTCTCCAGTCCCATGGTTCGACCTACATCATGACCCCTCCCATCCTTGATTTGAGAAAAAGTGTCCTGGACAGAGATTCAGCATTGATATCTGCATGCTCATAGCCGTTACTACAGCTGGTCCACTCTGTTATACAGCACCAGTACTCCACCCGGCAGATCCTCAGTCATTACCGTGCTCCATATAGTTTTACCATTGTGGGCTTTTAGTGTCAGTGAAGCAGGTAGTTCATAGATTTTTATGTGAGCTGGTCAAGGTGTGACATCTGTGATACACGGCAAACTTTACTTCCTACTCCTTTGAGATGTTTCTTGCTAACGTGAGTTGTTGTTACAGATGTGCGATGTGAGAGTGCTAGTTGAGGAATTAGGATTTTAGTTCAATATGTTGTGTAACTGAGCCATGCAGAAGCCAGCAGACTGCAGCCCTGATGTGTAAATACATGTGTCTCCGTGACGGGTTGTTTTTCTCATACATACACTTTTCATTTGCTTCTTGCCGAGGTACTACCCGCACTGGAACTTTAACACGTTTCTTGGTAATACTCTCTGATATTGTGTTTTTGCAATATAGTGAATTACAGGCTCGCTTTTTCGTGCTATAACCCGTGGACAAAGTTCTTCCAGTGCCATCACTTTAATCCAGGTGTCTCATCTCATTCGACTCTTACGTCAATATTAGAGTGTGTAAGTTTCTTCATAATGATTTTTTTTTTTAATGTTTTGTCAAGTTCTCTATAACACTTATTTGTCAAATAAGTATTAGTTCTTCACTTTTGTTACTGTTATTTCTTGAAAAAGATTCTTGTTTGCTCTCACTTTCTCTCACTTTTATGCCTCCGCCACTAGGCGGCGTACACGTTTGTAGCATGTTGGCGATGGAGGCACTGCCATCCGAGTTCTAGTCGTTTATTTTTGCCAATCTACTTCACACTTTCGTTGTTTGCACCATTTCTCCTTTTTCATTTAAAAGTATTAAGGTTAAGGCCATTCAGGTTTGTAAGTTATTTGTATGTACTGTGTTCTAAATAATTATAACTTTGCTAATCTTACTTTCTTTTTGCTAAGTTTTCTCATCTGTTTAATCATTCTTCGCACCTTCAGTCTTAACTCTTTTTTCGTACTGATTCAGTCCAGGTTGAAATTTCTTTTTTTTCTCTAAATCTCCTCTCGTTTCACTTCCGATAACTAGGATGCACTGAATTTTCACATTGCATATTAATATTATTGTGTATATGTGCTAACGGTCATTAGAGTACTAGTATCGTGGCTGTTTTGCCAAATATTCAGAATGTTTCTGTGGCCATTTCTTTTCTCTCATTATTTAATTTATTGCCTTCATATGAGCAGGCCATGTTTTTCTTTCATTATTCTCACAACTCTGTACGCACCTGCAACTCTTTTCCCGGATGTTCCTTGTATTTTTGAACCTGATTTTTTTCCAATTAAAACATCTTGGAGCAAAATTTGGAAAACTTCCATGTGCCTCATTTTAAAGGAAAGTACTTGAATGAAGTAAAGATTGAAGTTTTCTTTATTCATATCCATTTATTTTGTTCTATAGTGCACTTTTTTGTACAGAGCTACCAATATGTAGATCCACTTACATGATCTATAAAGTGCTTTGGCCCAACTGGTGAGCAGCGATATTCATGTGTTAACAAGTTCTAGCAATTCTAACAATTCCAACAACTGAACAAATTCGAAAGATTTCAAATACATCACCACACTAACTCTCTCCCAATTTGAGTTATTTTAAATTGTCATATCAGGTTGTTTTTACATATTTGCATTCAAGAGACTTAATCATTTTTTCTTAATTCCACCACAAAGATGTTGAATTAGGAAAAAGATGAAATTCGAGATGATGAAAGCAATTCTGCTTCAGGGTGGGCCACACCACCCTATTGTTGATTATTTTCCTATAATAATGCAGATCCCTTCCTGGGAAATGGGTCTAAAGCAGGATTCCAAGTCCCGGAGCTATCCGGCATGACATGGTAAATAACAAGTGCAGATTGCATCATGGGCAAATCAAGATGTCCAAAGAAAGATCTGGGTGAATCTTATTTAACATTTTCAGCTGTATGTGCTCCATTTTTGCATTCTTCACTAGGTACAACATCTCAGTACTGCTATCTCCACCTTAAACTTACAATTTATCTGTGAGTTACTCACTGTTCTTTCTGTTTTGCTCCATTCGAATTAGTAGATTAGTAGATTTAGTAAACCAGTGTTTGTAGTAAGGCTCCTGGGTGTTCAGAACATTTTAATTTTCTGGTCTGCAGGAGTATGGATCTATCTGCAAAATGGATTCCCTTCCCCTGTAGTGCGGTTGGGCTTTTTGCCAGGCTTTACCCCCTGCTGTGTGTGTATACCCGTATGCTCAGACTTGGTTTAACTGCAAAACTTCACAGCTACCACCTGTCCTCTCGCAGACCGAGCTGACGACGTGTGAAGTCTGTGAAAAGAAAACTCCGAAAGGGTGTCAAGTGCAAGTTCCTGCAAGAGAGGAAGATTTGGAGAAACATGGAGAAGTGAGAGGTGATGTGAGAAATATGAAGAGAAGGCGCGTGGTCATGAATATGTACGTAACCTTTTTTGTTTTCTTGTAATTTCACAGATCATATTTAACAGCTCTGTAAAGTCCACCATTCCTTACTATGATAAATCCCTCTTACACACAAAGAGCCTCTCCATGGAAGCTTTATAGTACATAATAAGTGGATCAAGCCACACTATTTTTGACAAGTATTTTGGAGCACTTGTCCCTACTTGTTGTCCTCCTGTGTACCTGCTGACGGAGTGTGATGAGGACACTCAGGACAGAGATGCAGCTGATTAATATTCTTGCTGCATAGTCAGCCCAACAAACAGGAAGAGTAATTTCTCCTGCTAGCTTACAAAGACAAGTGGGTCAATAGCAGTGTAAGTAATTAGACTGACCGGATCCATGTTGTTTGTGCAAATGAAGACAGAGCAGACTGGTTGTCTTAAAGGAAGAACTATTGAACATGTACTGCCCTCCCTTGGAGACAGACATATCAGTTAAAGTCAGTTGGAAAGAATTTCTTTGGTGTGTGTAGTGTGGTGATGGTGGCTAGAACCAATGAAACAAGCTAGTTCCAGTTAACAGCTATAAGCAGTTGTTCCCTCACCATCCTTTTTTATTTTCTCTCTCTTGAAGTTAATGAGAGAGAAGTTAAGGCTTGTCATGTTACCAAGAAACCACAAAGATTCTGAGATACACTATATGGCCATAGGTTTGTGGGCGCCTCACTATCACACCTATATGTGCTTGTTGAACATCCCATTTCAGATATAGTCCCCTTTTGCTGTTATAAGAACTTCCACTCTTCTGGGAAGGCTTTCCACTAGATTTTGAAGCGTAACTGGGGAATTGTGTTCATTCAGCTACAAGAGCATTAGTGAGGTCAGGCACTGATGTTAGGTGAGGAGGCCTGGGGTGCAGTCTGTGTTCCAGTTCATCCCAAAGGTGTTCAGTGGAGTTGAGGTCAGTGCTCTGTGTAGAACACTCGAGTTCTTCCACACCAACCTTGGCAAACCATCGCTTTGGGGCACAGGGGCATTGTCATGTTGCAACCAGTTTGAGTCTCTTAGTTCCAGTGGAGGGAAATTGTAATGCTAAAGACATTCTATACAATTATTTGCTTCCAACTTTGTGGCAACAGTTTTGGGAAGAACCACATATGGGTATGATGGTCAGGTGTCCACATGCTTTTGGCCATATAGTGTACCTAGTCAAGATGGTGCTGTAGCTTCCATTTAGGAGAAACATATTAAACTATAAATCAGAAATCATAATATATACACTGCCCTCCAAAAGTTTGGAAACGCCTGAACAAAATAGGGTTTTTGGGCAATATCAGCATAAATCCTCTTTAGTTAGTGACCATTTTGCATTGATAATAAGGGACAACACTAGGCATCCGAGCAGTCAGTTTATTCAAACATTGACTTGATATATTACTCCAAGCCTCCTGGAGGATTGCCCAAAGAT
>CM040990.1:20321142-20351142 GCA_022985145.1 Pangasius djambal
TTTTTTTTTTTTTTTTTTTTTTTTTTTTTTTTTAAACTGTATTTACTGTAATTTTCTTTTATTCCAAAGCCATCTTCTAGCTCGTCTGTGATAAAAATAGCCCAGTGTTCGGGATCTGTGTGTTCCCAATCTGGCAACTCAGGCATGCAGTAGTCTTGTTTTTGTTGATGGCTCAGTAATGTTTTTGTTACAGTAACAGGTCATTACAGCGAATAGGTTCTTATAATTGCATTATTAGTTTAGTAATAAGTCATAAAAACAGTCCATCTGTTTTTATTGCACATTATTTTTAAAAAGCAGAGAAAAGTTACCTCAATATTTAGATTAAAGATTTTGTAACATTTCTATTTTATCCATCAGTCCAAATCCACAAAACTGTAACATGAGACTAGTGATTAATTCCTTAAACTCCTGGTTTAGTCAGTTTTTCATCTTAAGTAAGGAATAAAGCACAATGGGGCGTTCTGTTATAGGAAAATATTCAGTGCCATGTGGTATGATACCACCCTGAAGTTGAATACTTTCCAATAACAGCACATCCCGAAGTCTTTTATTCACAACAGTTTGACAACAATACCTTTTTAGTCCATTTACCATTATAGTTAATGCTCTGGTACGTCCACCAGACAAGTTCGTTCCTGTTATCACTGCCATTATAACAGATACAAGCAGTCGTTCTCTCACCAGCCCTTGAAATTACTAAGACAAAAAAAAAAATCAGCTTGTCATGTTACCAAGAAACTCTTCTTTTCTGCTCTCTGCTATCCAGGTCCCTATGAATGAGCTATATAAGGTATTAGAACAAGCACATTAATTAAAAAAAAAAAGTGGTTTGAATTATTGTTAGAGGAAATTAATCAGCACCTTCTGACCAATCATAATTGAGAATTCACTTGAGAACTGTTGTAGTGTAAAGCATATTATTTACCACCTACTCTGATTTGTTCAGTACTTACAGTGGTTACAGGAGGAAAGAATGTAAATTTGGACCTAATGACTCCTGCGTTGTCATTTTTATATGTCACAAATTTCAGAAACACCATCAATAAGGATGCCATGATATACCAAAGTGTATATAGAGTATTACATGGTTGTGTTTCACTTTTGACCTGCAATCATCCCTCCCCCAGTTCTGGAGAAAGAGGAATGTCTATTGTTCTATGATTGATTTGTAGAAATTGTTATTTTTTGTGAATTCCTATGACAGTTCTAAGATTGTGCCATATTGTTATATCCTTGTGTAATTTGTGCAAGCTGAACACAAGACTATTCTCTTCACATCCACTTTGTGTATAAGCTGTTCTGCCGATCGGTGGAATGTCCTTATTAGGACGGAGTATAATATGCCTTGATTTCAGGAGACCTAGCAGATGGATGACACGCTGTTTGTGTTACAGACAGAACGGTGAATAGATGTTTGGTCTGTGGCCAAGATGTGAAAGAACAGATGCGCAGAAGCCAGTAAAGCTTGTCTAATGTAGGTTAGGCTTGGACGTTAGCTAATTTAAAAAAAAAAAAAAAAAAAAACACACACAGACTGATATTAAGGCAGGGTTTTGTAGTTGTTCTCTCCAATGTAACAGTGTTTCTGATTTTTATAAATGCCCCATATGGCAACAGAACAAGGATAAAATGAAAGCCTGATAAATAAGAATCTCTAACAGCAATCTTGGATGTTTTTTCAAAATCTCATTTCCACTGTCTGATGTCCTTGATAAACCTTTAGATGGCACGTCCTGCATCCATAATCACTGTCTTTGATCATTGCAGAACTGTTATTGAATTATCCAGATAAGTCCCAACAGGTGAGAAAATCTCATCCCTTCCTGTGTGTCACATTATCTCTGTAAACATGATTAGCCAATGAATGGTGCAGTATGGAATATCAATCTTCATTAGCCAACTGTCAATGTGTCAAGGCTCATAGAAGATAAGAAAAAAAGAAATAACACTGAGTCATTTTGATGTGGTAAATGGGATGCTGCCTCTCATTTCAGGGTAGATGACTTTTTGAAGAGATGGAAATCAGAGAAAACAGTGTTTACACATTAATAAACAACTCAGTGCCTAGGGACGCTTCCATTTAGTAAGTTTAGCAGATGCTCTTATCCAGAGCGACTTACAAAATGTGCGAACAGTTGATGGCTCATTAGTATGTATCATCTAGTGAATCTGCAAGTATTCCTAACCTGAAAGAGAAGAGACTAATGATGGAATGGTCTAGGTGGTAACAAAAGGTCCGTACACAATACAAAAAGCAATGATCATGAACTTGGTAAGGAATTAGTAAGTAATAAAGCACTCTGGGTGTGCTGTTACAGGAAAATAATCAACAACTCTGAAGCTGTTTATTTTCCATTAAAAAATGGATAGTTTTGTCCTAAAATCTGATTGGCTGAGCCGTGTTGATGCCGTTGTAAAAATCAGCGATATACACACGCCTGTGACCGCATCACAATAATTCGAAATCTGTATTAATGTGCCAGGTTTCAAACCAATAAATGTTATTATTTATATACTGGATTTTATCATATTGTTTTGTTGCCATTTTCTAAAAGCACTAAGCCACACACTGATGTGTGTTACAGTGATTTTATCATGGGTAAGGGTGTTTTAGGCACTTCGCTTTGCATTATGCGGCTTATTGCTTTAATAACAGCTCACCCTGAAGTGTTTTATCTCCCTTATACCACAGTCATGCTTTTTTTTAATCAGTTTATAGTTTCATTAATGTCCCTGAAAGCAGCTTGACACCTGGAGACTCCTTCTAAAACATGCCAAATAGCCATAACGTCACCATATGAACACTTTTTAAAAAAAAAACATTTATGTGAAGTGTCTGACGTACAAGTCCCAAACTGTTGCTAAAGAAATGATAAAATATTAGAACTAGCTCATTAATATAAACCTGTGATTTGCCATGTAGCTGGAATTACTGTCAGAGCTGCTGTTGTAGAAACCTAATCACCACTTTCTGACCAATCAGAATCAAGACTGGCTGTAACAGGAAGCTAACAGGAAGCTGACCTCATGGTCTGTAGAAGAGCTATGGCATATGACTATCAAGATTATCAAGAAGTCTAGAAATAATTAAGGAATATAAGCAGTTGAGCAGATTCTGTGGTCAGATGTAGCAGTTGATGATTGGACATGTGAGATCTTGGACTGTTCCCTCTATAATAATAACAACAACAGCATCCTTTAGTTTTATCACCTCTGGACCAAATAGCAGCCTTCGGTGAGGACTGTGTAGGCTATAATCTGTGATATCTGCCAGCAGTTGCCCACAACGTTCTCAACGCTTGAGTACAACCTAGTCACACAAGAACAGAGAGATGGAACAAGAGAGGATGATTCAGTGCACTTGTAAACAACCGACTGTCAAAATTCTCTGGGCTAGTTGACTAGACTGGGTATATATCACTCCCACAGTAACAGGAGACTTTTATACCGAAGCCTTTTCAGTTGGAAGATGAGATAGAAGAAGCTGGAGGTTTTTGTCCTAAGATAATTTCATTATTTTCTTTCTGCTGGTGTTCTCGCATTCCCACTTTACACAAAGGACATGAATAAATCTGGAGCTCAGCCCGCAAAAAAAAACAAAAAAAACAACAATAATGATAATAAAAAATCAGCAGCTATTGTCAAGGTTTCGTGCATTTCACATTCTCGTCACACCTCAAATTCCCTCGTGTCGGGGTTCAGCACAGTGCTGCACAGTTAACCGATCAATGCCATTAATGCCCACAAATTGCTTTCTCTCTCTCTCTCTTTCTCTAGTGCTAATGAGGAACAGGATTCTGTTTGCTTAACTTGCCATATGTTCTCCACCTATTCACCTTTTCCTCAGTTTGTGGTCATGGTCAAAAGACTGCATCAGTTTTCTCTTGTGTATTATGTAATTTTTGTATTTATTTCTCATGACGCATTTGGATTGACACATTCTTCAATCTCTGTATAAAAGCACCACAGCACTGAAGCATATATTTAGATCAATAGTTTTTGTAGTTTTGTTTTATCTAACTTTGCTATCAAACACTTTTTTTTTAATCTTTCATATTTGTCAGGATTTTATGGAAGATAGCTATGATTGGTCACCTTCTTTGGCTTCTGTTGTGAGATTGGTTAGAAGCAAGCAGGGCTCCATGAGATATGCAAAATATGTGTGATTGCAGTTTGCCGTGCAATCTATTATAACCTTGATGCGACATGGTTAAAGATCAGCCTTTGTTATTTTTTTTTAATTTCCATTTGCTGGATTGTGTGAATGCTGTGATTCATCAAAACTGGCACAGAAACACTCATCTGAGATCAGCTTGGCCAGGATGGTCAGAGCACACAATAAACACATGTAGCCTGATTACCAAACAATTCATATCTAGAAGTACATAAAAGATCTTCTAAATTGTGTTCCAGATCATCCCTAGTCAACGTATTTGTAAAGTATGTGATTACCACAGACAAGTATTTCAACATGTACTGAGGGGGAAAAAAAGATTTTTTATTTATTAAAGAATGATACATTTTATCCCTTTATAGTTACACTTAATGTTGTGGAACGTACACAAAACAAGTTAGTTCCTGTTATCACGTGTGTTATAGCAGCTAGAAACAGTTACAGTTTTAACTCCTTCCCAAAAATGCAAAATAAACAGCTCCTCACAGAAAACTTTACCGTATGTTGCTTTATAAGCAGCCTTTATTTGTCACATATACAACAGCACAGTGAAATTCTTTTCTTCACATATCCCAGGTTGTTAGGCAGCTGGGGTCAGAGTGCAGGGTCAGCCATGATACAGCACCCCTGGAGCAGATAGGGTTAAGGGCCTTGCTCAAGGGCCCAACAGTGGCAGCTTGAACCCCCAAAGTTCTGATCAGTAACCCAGAGTCTTAACCACTGAGCCACCACTGCCCCCTCATTTATGTTTGTAGCGTCCACCACACAAGTCCTTGTGTAAGCTGTTACTGTGGAAAGGATCACATATTTGAGCAAGCATATTAATATAAACCTGTGATATACCTTGCAGCCAGAACTATTGTCAGAACTGCTGTTTAAATAGAAACCAATTAAAATAGAAAATTAATCAGCACTTTCTGACCAATCAGAACCAAGACTTCAATGTTGCTGTGATAAAAGTGGTCTTAATGCATGATTAGGCCACATCTGTAACCCATAAGCAACTATTCTTCCCTCTGAAAGGATGAAATAAACAGATTCAGGGCTTAACATACAAGTTCCTTCAACTGAAAAATTCATGAAAGCATTTTACAAAGAACACTTGATTTGCACTGACACCAAAACCGGTGAGAGTTCCATCATACTCCCTGGAGGATTACTTTAATTATGTCAATAGGAGAACTTCAAATATCTGAAAAGGATGCTGGGCAGAAAACTCAAATAATAGAAGTTCACATATAAATTATATTTTCTTACAGAGACATGCTGTGAATTATTCAATAAAACAGCATGCTGAGTGCTGAGGGAAAAATCTGTGTTTAACTTTAAAAGGGTGAATTATAACTAAAGTAACTAAGCTAAATGTTCAAAACTGGGTTTCACATCAGTGATACATTTCTTTACATACCTTGCCAGACAAAAGGTTTTACTGCAGTTTAATCACGATTATTACCACAGACCAAACAAAATTATACAGAATAGGAATTAAATAAGGAAAACGAAATCTTTGTGGAACTTATTAACTGCTCACTCTCAGATCCTAATGAGATTCTAAATGAGTGCTTTATTAAAGGCAGGCACAGTTAGAGGGTGAATCAGTTAAGCATATAGAGAAAATAGTGCTAGTATTAACTGTAAAATATAAATATGCAGTGTAGCTAAAGTGCCTAATTGCAGTGATAAAGATTTTGGCCTTTTTTCATTAGATTAGCTCTAGATTCTTCCAAAGAAATAAAGTAACTTCTACCATTTCTCATTTCACTAGAACCCAATGTACTTACAGCCACTTCTAGCAATTCTATAACCCAATGGACCTACAGTCAACTCTAGCCCATTCTATAACCCAGTGGACTTACAACCAATCCTAGAACCCAGTGAACGTACAGGAAATACCAGAATGGAGATTTTGCTGTGCCGTGGGAGTCATGTCTGAAGGGTTTGTGTCCAGTATTGATTGGTGGGCTAGGTGTAGGAGGGAAGCAGGAATAGCTAAACTCTTATTAACCTGCATGTTCTTCACATCGCTCCACAAACTGTGAAAACAGCAGATCCTGTGGCTACAGTCAGGCCTCAACAGTGGCTACACTGACTGCATGCATTGATTTCCTGCAATTTTATGAGTAATATCTCATTTATGCAAGTCCGGTCACTTTATTTGCTCATGTTGCTTTAACTGGATCACAGATCATACTGCTTGAACTGGGCATGGCTTTAAATATAGGAAAGGATACTATGGTCACAACTATAGTCACTTATACATTGTGCACATTGGTATTCCGACCTCAGACTTAAGTACAGACTTAAGTGCTATTCGGATGTTGCACAAGTGTTACGCATGATTCTGGTCTTTTTCTTCCATGATATCGGCTTGAAGCCCAAAAAAATTTACCTCAGTACCTGTGCAACCGCTCTCTGAATACACAGAACTTTCCCCAAATTTTGGACTTAAGTCACAGTCTCTGAACACAACCCATAGTCTACTACCCTCGGTGTAGCCCAAGCCTTTTCTTTATGATTTACTAGAACCATCTTGATATTATCTTTGCAGCTATAATGAAAACCTCAGTGTGGGTCAATACTGGATTAGGTCAGTAATGTACAGCGCCTTCATCGACTCAGCTATTTGCTCCATACCTAGTGGCTGTCTTTTGGGCTTATAGTACACTCCATGGGGTGTAGAAATAATTATTTCCTACCTGATATGATGCTCTTATATAGGAACTAGGGAGCCGTGTGGGATTGGCTTAATATTAGGTAACAGATGCCACAACAGTGGCTCACAGCTGGCTGCGGATCCACTGGGTGAAGCTCACATACCTGCTGCTGTTTGAGGACACACTCTGCTACGTCTGAATGAAGCAGATGTGCTTATCAGCAGGCTCATGCAGGAAAACAGAGTCAAAGTTTAGCTGCAAGCCTCAGTGCCATTATACTGTTGTAAAATGTGCGACTGATTATGCTGACCTGAGATCAGCTTTCACTCTTGATTTATTATAATTACAGTTGACATTTGGGTAAAAGGAACTTCATATCAGCATTTGTTCTAATAAACTCTCCCCATCTGCTGCAAGTATTTAAGCAAAATAAATTAAAGGTCAAAAGACAATCTTCATTAAAGTTTTTTTTTTTATTAATTCTGCTGTTACAGTTGTTGTCTAATAAGCTTTTAAGACAATAGGCCCAAGACATAACCCAGTGTGTTTTTGTGATCGTGTGCCCAGGGGGAGCTGTTGAGTCCATGCCGCTGTGACGGCTCAGTGCGCTGCACCCATCAGCCGTGTCTCATCCGCTGGATCAGCGAGAGAGGCTCCTGGAGCTGTGAGCTCTGCTACTTCAAATACCAAGTGCTGGCCATCAGCACCAAAAATCCTCTACAGGTAAGAGATAGTACAGTCCTCTTCTTCTTCTTTCGGCTTTTCACTTCAGGGGTCGCCACAGCGAATCATCACTCTCCACCTATCCCTATCTTCTGCATCCTCAAGAGATAGTACAGTCCAAATTCACAAAAAGAAGGGCCACTTCCCCCTGCTTCCACTTGGCATAATCCATAAATATTCTGTTCCTTTATCTTCTTTGAAACATTCTTCGATTTCAAGACAGTAGCATGTGATCTATGATTCACTTTCTCCGTAATGGATTTCCTGAGTAAAACAGAGCAGGGGAAGTCAATAAGGGTGTATTTTTCTTCAGACTGGAATCAAGCCAGTAGCTCCAAGTACAACAATTACGCAAATGAGTCATTATTAAGCATTAAGCCATCCACAACTTTGTGCATTTATACTATAAATTGCATGAAAACCTCTTTTTAGATACCAACACACTGATATCACCTGCTTATATTAAATAATAATGCTACATTACCAACTATGATATTAAATCCCAGTACTGTCTGGCTATTAACCTTCAGCTCAAATGTATTTCTCTTCAGATAAAAACACTGAATGTACATACAAGTCTCAGGTTACAATAGAGACTGTAGAAACACATTAACATAAACCTGTGGTTTGAATTACAGCCAGAGCTATTGTCAGAGCTGCTGTTATAGAAAATTAATCAACACACCAAAGATTTTAAGGTTTGTAACATCCAGGAGGTGGCAACATCTATGATTTAGATATAGCGTTTACTTTTTTTGAGCTGAAAAAAATACGATACAGGAGACACCTGAAAAGGAACTTTTCTGTTTTGTGAAATCGGCACATTAACCACATGATATATGGTTCATGTATATTCAGCGGGATGAAGCAATGTTGTGTGGCTTTTGCATTTCAGTGGCAGGCCATCTCTCTGACCGTGATCGAGAAGGTGCAGATCGCCGCCATCATCCTTGGCTCGCTCTTCCTCATCGCCAGCATCTCGTGGCTGGTGTGGTCGTCGCTCAGCCCCTCGGCCAAGTGGCAGCGGCAGGACTTGCTCTTCCAGATCTGCTATGGCATGTACGGCTTCATGGACATTGTGTGCATAGGTGAGCAGAGGCACATTGAAAGTGATATAATTAAACACACAGTGACCCAATGGCTGACCTTCACTATGGTCATTACTGCGGGCACTGGCCATTTACATAGCCATTAGCATTCGGGTGTTTCAGTACAAGGTTCTTTAGGTCGGCTGAAAGAGACTGTGACTCATGTTGTGACTCATTTTACAATAATTTACAGGGAGCAAAATAAATGTAGAGTGTATAACTGTAGATATTATGTGAATTATCTATGATATCCCAGATTATATTACTGAATTACTTTGTATTACTCCTATAAAGTCACAGTCACTGCAAACAACAGCCGTGTGACTTCAAACTGTATTATTTACTCCACGCTGTTTCTCTTAAGGTTTTCATTTTTTGGCATGTTTGCCAAGCGTTTGTGATCAGACACATTCTTAGGAGAGAGTTTTGATATACACCTTTAGTAAATAATTCACTTAACATGGAGCACTTTAAAGCATTAGCAGAATCTGTGCATAGATCATTAATAAAGGGATTTAAACTGAATTAAATACACCTTATAACTGTGTCTATAGCTAGAAAGTGATTAGGGAATGAATGTTTGATTTGCTAGCTGTTTTATTTATCCGGAGTCCCACTGATTTAAAAATCATATTGTGCAGATGCTTTTCATCGACTTCTGAGGTCATATACGATCCAAGCATTAACCTGTCTGATGAGATGGAAGAGCTGCAAAATAAAATATCTTTCAACTGACTAAGAAACAGCTTTACATTAATATCTAAAACTGTGAAATTGTTTAAATTAACAACTCAGTTAGCAGAAAGAAATTAGCCCAAAGTTTGCAGTTAATGTATGATATATTGTGAAAGTCCCATACTACAAAATTACACACAATGCATTGTTTTTAAGACTCCTGTAGAGTCTTAAATAATCGTAGAAGTATTATCTATCTATCTATCTATCTATCTATCTGTTCAACCATCCATTTCTTCATCCACCCATCTATTCAAACAACCATTCATCCAACCAACTGTCCATTCATCTGTCCATCCATCCATCTGTTCAACCAACCACACATCCATCTATCCATCCATCAGTGTGTCTGTCAATCCATCCATGATCAATATCCATCCATTTACCCATCCATCCAACAAATCTATCCATTCATCTTTCAGTCCATCCATCCATCCACCATCCATTCAGAAGTATTTCATTACTCCTCATTTCAGTATACATCAGTATAAGTTGAATTTTATTTCTCTGAAACATTATATTTTTATTATATTTTTATAAGATTATTTCAAATAAATAAATAAATAAATAAGAAAATCAAGTTAAAACCTTTTTAAATGATGGAAATTTCCCACACTGGCCCAAGTTTGGATCCTTGTTAATCCATATTTCCCGCAGGCCTCATCATCCATGAGGGTTCATCGGTCTACCGGATCTTTAAGCGCTGGCAAGCTGTCAATCAGCAGTGGAAAGTATTGAACTATGAAAAGGCCAAGGACTTGGGGGAGCCGATTAGTTCGAGCAGTAAGGCGACGGCGCGTGGCTCGCGCTCCAATCCTCACAGCCTGGGCAGTGGCAGCAGGAGGAATCGGCGCATTCGGAGGCTCAGGACTATCCTCAACCACCATTGCGGCTACACCATCCTGCACATCCTGAGTCAGATCAGGCCCAGCGAAGCGCGCCTCGCCTCCAACTCCAACCGCGAGGTGGTCATGAGGGTCACGACTGTATGAGGATGGAGGTGCACTCGCTCTAAGCTGCTGAGACACAGTGTGCAAAGACTTGTCCTGAGCAGCAGCTGTGTCGTGACTCATCAGATGACGTCTCGCTCTTGTTTCCTGAGCTGAGTGAAACATGCACTTGTCATAAATGAGAATATTAACATGCTGAAAAGGATGAACTTTGGAATTAAATGGTTCATAAAATGAAACACACAAGAAAGAGGACTGTCTTCGTGATCTGGCACACAAGCGCATTTTTATTTCGTCTCCTCTCTGGTGTCGTTTTATACCACTATGGTTTTTACTATGTTTCATTTTCTAAGGGCGTGTGGTTTTATGAACGGACGCTGCTGTACTGAATATAATGGCTTAAAAAAAAGGACAGTGATGTTTACCGATGCTTCAATTGAGCAAGAAAAAAAAAACTAACCGTAACCAAACCGTGACAAAGGCACACCAACCAGGGAGCAAAGAATTCTTTACAATATACCAATAAATACATTTAACGAGAATATCATGAAGGGTAGGGTGCAATAAGATAACTAAAGGGATTATAACAGAGTGTTAAGTACATTAATATTTAAAGGATTGGATTTTCTCTGCAATAAAGATACCTGTACATTTTGCAGTGAACTTTGCATGAGGGTAAAGTTTTGTGCCTCCTCGACATGAGGATATGATGAATCTGTTTTCATTTCGAATGGTGCTTGTTTTAATAAACACTGCTATTCATCAGGTGTTTGTGAGATACCTAACTGTACCACCGAACCCAAAACCATTAACACAGCAAATCTAATTGGAGGGTATTAGACTTTCAGCAGGGGGCAAAGACTTTCTTTTAACAAATGAATCCAAATGAAGGTAAATCAAATTGAGAAATGAGCTTTCTAGACAATACATACATATATGTCTTGATAATTACAAATACTTACTTGCTCTGCTTTCCTTTTACACACATTAGCTGTGAGCATTATAGCTCATGAACACATCACAGCAGGGGGAATGGTGGAACTCATTAACCCCAAAGGTGGAGAGCACCTTCAAGGGAATTCAATTTCTCTGGTGCTTCTAACAAATAGACGCAGAAATCCAGATGCAGATTTAGAGCACTAATGAGCATTCCCGATGCGACAGTGGAGAGGAAAAACTCCCTGGAGACAACATGAGGGAGAAGCTGAAAAATATCAGCGCAACCGGAGACCTAATCTAAGGGGCATGCCACGCTGACTGTCGTTGATAGGTGGCATGTCTCTACAGTCTGGGCTAGAAAGAAATCAGCTCCAGCCTCACTTCCAGCTTCCTCATATCATCTAGTGTATTTTTCTTACCATCATCATTCCACCATGGTGCTGTTGTGCTTAGTTCCATAAAAGTCCAAAATAATCTGCTTTAAAACTTTTTTATTCTTTCATTCATGTTCAGTAACTACTTTGATTCACATGGTGAATCTTGGGAACACAAGAATACACATGGTTTGGGAGGTGGGCGGAAACCACAGAATTTTTGGGACGAACTGGTGTGCTAATGCTCGTGTGGTTGAATAAGCAAATCCCCACAGCCACGCTCCAAAATTTAGTGGAAAGGCTTCCCAGAAGAGTGGAGGTTATTATAACAGCAAAGGGGGAATAAATCTGGAATGGAAAGTTCAACAAGCACATATGGGTGTGATGGTCAGGTGTCCACAATTTTTTGGCACAGACTGAAACCCGAGCTCAGGACTGAACAAGGAGCTGTAGCTGTGAGACAGCAACACTACACACCTCACCACCCAAATATTGATGCCTTTTCTCGTTGAAAGATAGGCGCTTATCTCTGCTAGCACATTTATACCAGCTCCTGAATATGAATGAAAGTATCCTATCCATAAATTAAAAAAAAAAAAAAAAAAAAAAGTAAAAATTAAAAACTGAACTAACAGGCTTCCAGCAGGAATAAACCCATCTGAGCTGACAGGATGTAGAGGTCATGATCATGCCCCCCAGTGACTCTGACCTTGTTCTACTTTCTGATTGCTTTTAGTAAACTACTCTCATTTCCAGCCATAATGAGCTCTATAATGGCTTTATAGGCCAATTCAGCGTATCATTAATGCAGTCCGATGCAACACCACAGCCTACTCGTGAAATTAGCTTTCGGAGTGACGTATTTAAAAGTCGAAGTCATCTTTTGGGCATCACTGTGAAAACATGGATGACCCATCGGGCTTATTGTGGAGATATACACTCATCTGTATATGTATAGTTAGATGTAGAAATAGATACTTATTTAAAAAAAAAAAAAAAAAAAAGAAGAAGAAAAGTACAGTCCCTATTATACCAAGAAAGCAATATCCCTTTACTGTTATCTCATTCTAAGAAGGAAAAAAAAAAAAAGATTTAATCGATGCTGAAACATTAACTGTATTCATGGATGGAAATAAGTGTATTTATGGATGCAGACCTGTTTCTGGAAATCTCTCTGCACTGTTTCATTCCAAATCTGATCAGGAAAATGAAGATCTGAGTACTAGACCAGATGCATTAGATTAGATTAGATTAGATCAGATTAGACTCTGCAGGGTGGCAGAACTCCATGAATGGGGTTGGCTTATTGACAAATTCACCGGTTGGTCCTCAAACTCCCTCGCTTTGCTTTTGCAAGATTTTCTTGTTCTCCTCTGCTGATACACACCTGATCAAACCGCTGAGCTAATTAACAGACCTTCTCTGAGTCAACATGGGTGTGTTTACACAGGGAAAACACAAAAATGTGAGAACAAGGCTGGGAACCACTTCAGTACGAGGATTTGTCAGATTCTTTCAAGGTTTACTCATCAATATGATGTATATTTAGTGTGTGTGATATTTTGTACAACCTTCAGCAAAGACCTTTTGATTAGACTGTAATTCCTTACACTCTGCAAAGGGGAACAAAACCTTTCGACCACAAACATTGGGGTTTCTGATCCATCATTTATACCTTTATTTAGAGGAACCAGAGAATGAACTGTATCTTTGTAGTTGATGTAAGGCACACAATTGGAGCTTTAGGACTTGTGTTATTCGTTTACACACGGCACTGCTCCAATTCGCTTTGATTTAATTCAATTCATATAGCACTTTTAGCAATAGACCCTGTCTATAAACAAGACATTGTGACAAAGCAGCATTACAGAAATCCAGATGTAGATTTGAATCCCTAATGAGCACAGATGACAGTGGCAAAGAAAAACTGCATGAGACAACATGAGGAAGGAACCTTTAAAGGAACCCATCCTCTTCTGGGTGATCATGGATAGTGCGATTACGATGAAGAAGCCTAAAGAACAAATTGAACACACATACCAGTGGTTAGATAGTACTCCAGCTGGATGGATGAGCAGTCGGTCTCTGTTGGTGGCAATCACGTGATTTGGCAGGTCGCCTCCATCACCCACTCCATCACGTCCTCACAAGTTTGCCTCCTGTCCTCAAAAGTTTGACGGAGAGTAGAAGCTATATATGATCCTCAGTTATAGAGCTTTGAAAGTTGGGTCAGCAATTTTTACGCTGTTTGATTTCTCTGGTATTTGAGCAGCTTCCAAAAAAAAAAAAAAAAAAAAAAAACCCTCAGTCTCCTCCATAATCACTGATGATAGTGTTAATATTAATATGCAAAATGACAAGTTTCACAATTCCACATGAATAAAGCTTCATTCTCATTTAGTATATTCAGAAAACACAAGCTCTCACACACGACCGATCAATATACACTGAAAATGTTTATTGTGCATATACAATATGTATATTTATCAGGACTTAGCCGTAATTTGGTCTACTTTACACTCCACATTCTGATAGAAGAGTAGAAACACCCACAATTGCACAAGTCTGATTTATTCTAAATGAACATTTGACCAGCCTAAAAGCACCGATTCACGATCTTCTAGTTAGAGCAAACGTCCACTAATAAGAAGCTTGTGAAAAGCATGCTTAGCTCTCGGAATCAAACACACATTGTACTAGGCACAAGTTTATGAGCATACACATCCATGTTAACCGTTCTTTTTAAGTGCTATCTACATCACTGACTGCACACCACCACTTTATATAACACCAGCCTTCAATACATCATCCGACCTCATCTCTTTCTTATTTAATCATTTTGCTGATGCAGCCTAAAAACATCTGACTATGTAGCGCCTAGGACTCTACATAAACAACATGCAACTGTCAGCACAATATCCATTAACACACACACACACACACACACACACACACACACACACACACACACACTCTTTGAGACTGGCATTCAAAAGCAACATAACGAGAATATATTAAAACATAAGTGCTAATATAGTCAAAGGCACCTGTAAAAAAACAGTAAAAAATGATTAATACATGAAGGCAGTAAAAACAAAGAGCAAAAACAAACAAACAACCTTCAAAAAAACCTATTCGGACAGGATTAGGTTACATTTACAGGAACTCCTCTGTGATTTCATTTCCATCTGAATCAGCCATGATGGCCACCTTTTCCTTCCTCCTGAGAACATTACAAAATATAATAAGCTACTTTTTATTATTATTATTATTATTATTATTATTATTATTATTATTATTTTATTCTTTCTTTTTTTTTGCATCATTGCTACTCTCCGTTTTAGTCATCTAGTGTGTTCCCAAATTAAGAAATCAGAAAAGCATGATGCTACTGATTCACATCTTGCAGAATATCATGGAACACTTAATCTTCTAGGGAAAAAAAAAAAAAAGAATGAGCAGTTGTATCTTTAATCATCGGACATAAAATGCTGACAAATAAATAAATAAATAAAACTGCAAACAATCCAATAACGTTCCCAAAATTAAAAGCACCAATTCATATAAAACAACTTAAACTCCCTTTTCCTGTATTAATTTCACTGATGTCTGGACACAAGAGTTTTATTTTGGAGGGGAACTGTAAAATGTTATTATAGAAGTCACCCAGAGAAACTAATCCCGTCCAAATAGGGGTAAAGTTAATGATATTAATATCTTACAGTTGTTCAATAAGAGCATGATGAAAATTAAAGTGAGAATGTTTTGAACACCACTAAGAGTGCTAAATAACATTTTATACAGTCACACCTTCCATTAAATCTTGACAACAAAATGTAAACCGATGTCAACTACACATTAGATCAGACAATCTGACTTAACTCAATGGTTTAACTTAAGCCATTAAAATAAACATTACTACATAAAAACAAAACTAGTATTAAAATTAGGAGTAAGAAAACCTACAATAATTAAGTTCCACAATCAGGTTGCTCTGCTATGTGATCATGTGTCTCACAGGTAAGGGTACTGGTTGAGTTTCCTCTGGCTGAGGGGGTACGGCTGCCCGGGGAGCTGCTGCTGTTGGCAGTGCGAGGCAGCTGATTGGCCCATCAGCCCCAGAGCGCTGCTCTTCTGCAGCAGACTCAGAGAGGTGGAGTAAGGTCCGGCAGCACGCGTGTGCCTGATGGAGGAGGATGAGGAGGAGGAAGAGCCGGCGGAGTTGTGCAGCTGATCCACGGCCTGTGACACTGAGGCCAGGGCAGCCGAGGCGGGGTAGGCGTACAGGTTGGGGGCGGAGCTAAAGAGCGAAGCCTCGTGCAGCCTGTAGGAGTGTGACGGACCCGCGGGGGGATAAGTGGGTTGACGTCTCAGGGATCCACCCCCTGACCTGTCATGAGAGGACATCACAGGCTGCTGGACCTGCAGTGGGAAGATGTATGGGGACACAGAAGATGAGACTTCCGCTGTCTGATGTCCAAAAAGTGCTGAGTGCTGTGCTTGAGTGCTGTTTTTGGCACAGCAAGGCAGTTTCAAACTTGAGGAAAGTTTATCTTTGCAGAAAAGCTTCGCATAACGTCAAATTTTTGTTGGTATGCACAATTTATCAACTCATCGATCAGAAAAGGGACCACCGTAGTACTATCACTGATGAGACATTAAATTGGTGGTGGACTATTTTCAGCACAGCAGAGGCAGACACACGGTAGAGTGTTTTAGCCGTAGTCTTGCTGAGGGTTTTTAAACACACAAACCGGAACACTATCACGTCAGTGTCACTGCTGTGATGATACAATATCTGATTAGTGATGGTCCGGGTAGAGAGCAGCTGATAAATCGTGCATAGCAACAAATGAGCTACAGTCAGTAACTGTATCCATAGAAAGTCAATCTGTGTGTAGGCTGAGCTCAAGTAATGGCCAGTGTGTGGGTACAAGAGAGTATTTTGAATGGATAGAAATATAAACAGTGTGTCTTTAATGCAAAGACATTTTACAATAAGCAAGTAAGACTTTGCAATTTTGAAGCACTCTTTCTCTTTCAAACTCTTTCAAAGCCAATCACGTACCTGCTGTCTTATAAACATGGGCTGGTGGGGAAAGCTGCATCTACACTGTGTTCCCTGTTTACTGGGATCATCTGTCTAGTTCTTAAGAAATTGTGTCGCAGTGTACAGTTATACAAGAGTCTTTGTTATAAGAAACATCGGTGGCTACTGATTATACAAGCTGATTTTTAATATTACATCATTGCTCTATTACAAAAGCGTTCTCCACTGACTAGAACATGATCTTCCAAAAACACACTATAAAAAGCAACATGAAAAAAAAAATACAAGCATGCAGACTATTCATGTGTTCTTCTGCGTAGCAAACAACAAGATCCAGAGGAACAGTCTGAACAGTATGTCTGAGCTGCTGCTCCTGTCAGTGGCCTACTTTACCCTCAGCCAGCAGTGCTTCTGGCACACTTGTCTGTTTTAATACTCACATTAATATATAGAGACCAATGGCTAATATTGTCGAACAACTGACTGACTGATGTAACAGCTGCCTGTTTACTGGGTTTGTCTATCTAGTTCTTAAGAAACTGGTGCCTTTGTTATAAGAAACATCAGTGACTACTAATTATATAAGAAGAAATATTATTTTTACTCTATTACAAGAGAGTTCACCATTAAACTATGGGCATATCACTCACCCCTAGTGCATTGTATATCTTGTGTAGGCTATTTCATACACAGCCTTTCATCGTACTGCAAATGGTTGCATAGAATACTGACCTTATTTAGCAGCTAACTGGTCTAATTTTTATTTTATTTTATATACATGTACATATAGTTGATCATTTCTTAGGAGTTGAATTGAATTGTGAAATACAGTAGGCTTTAAGCACCTGGATTTCAGCCTAGCCAATACACACTTAATGGATCTGCCTGCGTATAACCCCAGGAGCGTATGTGCAGCAGTTTTGCAACAAGTACAGTTTTACTGCAAATACATTCGTTGACTTTGCGTTCTTGACTGATCGACGGGCCTCATTTTTCAAGCTGGATATGGACATCCAACATTTAGTGAAAACCAGCCATTTTATATTACTTGCATTAGTTAAAAATATTAAAAATTAAGAAAGCAAGCCAACAGAAACCCATAAATTAAGACAAATAAAAGTAATCTTTCAATTATGACAAAAGAAATGGTGGCGTATAAACAGAGAACAAATGCCTCAGCTGACGGAAGATTTAGCGTGCGCTCATTATTATTATTAATATTATGTATTCTTAAATATTCTTACTGGCATAGAAATGAGTCACTACGGCCTTTGAGCCTTTACCCTGATCGCTCATTTTGTATTCACAGCTGTCTATACACTTGAACTTTTACTTTTTTAAGAGTTTTATGGGCCTCACTACATGCACATGAGCTGTGCTGGGAACACGCTTTGCACTTTTCAGATAATCAACATGCGCATGAGTATGAAGAAAATCAGCATTTCCAACTTCTGTAAATCCAGGTAAAAACTTTGGTTTTTCTTATGCAAACATTTACCTACACTTTACAAAAAGATTGATAAATGAGGCACAATATATGAACATCTCAGTTGGTGTCTCAGGGGGTGTGAGTGACTGGTTAATGTACAGCAGAGCGGCTCTACCTGACTCAGGTTGAGAGGCTGTGATTTAGTGGTCACTGTTCTCTGATGTCGCTCACTGCTGGACAATCCTGAGCGAGAGGACTGCAGAGCTGAAGTCTTCTTCGATTTCCCGGATGTTGTGCTGCTTTGTTCTGAAACATAAACAAATGAAAAAACATGAGAACATAAACAACAGACCCAAAGTTTTGTCAGGAGTACAGTGCAGTGATGACGTACCGCCGGTCACCCCCTCCCATGTCTGAGTCTTCAGTGAGGGCATCACTACAGCCAGAGACTTGGAGCCTTGTCCGCTGCTCTCTGCAAAGTTGGGCAAGCGTTTAGGACGAAGAGGGCTGCAGGTGGACGAGTCTGAGTCCTGAGAGTCGTGCACCGTCACGCAGCTGATGACGTTCGCCCGCTGGTTCGCACTGCAGCTGAGAGATAATAACGGATAATGTCAAAATATTAATGAGCAGTTTGTTAGAAGAGAATTAGTTACACCAGCTTTATAAGGGACTTGACTCCGCTTGGTACTTTTAAACTGTGTGTTCATCCATAATACAGTGCCAGAACAGTGCTAGGACTCCGAATGAAGACTATGAGTAACATGCTTAAGTCAAGAATATACTGGCTGAGGACAGGGCTGTGTCGAGTGCATGGAGCCCAAGACAACATTTTTTTTTGTTGAGCCAGGGTGAGAGAATGACGTGGGGGAACTGAATCGCCGTAAATGTTTAACAAGGATTATTTCTCTAATGACACCTCGGTGCAGTAAAGGTCATAAAATTTCTAGTCTATAAGATTCCCGCAGAGACCCACAGAAGCAGAAAGTGTGTCGGGTGACTAATGTGCCGGATCTTCTGCTCAGATTTAGAGGTGAATGTGCAATAGACAGTAGGTGTGCCCATCTATAATGCAGGCTTAAATAATATGTGAAATTGAGTTAACTGCTACTGATATGGATATTTGTGCACCCCTCGCAGAAAGCTTGCTGTTTGGGTGCAGAATTGCAAATTGTAACTGCATGAGAATGAATGTGTGAATACAGGATTAGGATTTAGGACCCTAAAGAGGAAGATATTTTCACCAATATTTCTATTACATCTTCCTTATTTGTGTTTAAAGTTGCCACTTTCTGACCCCAACAATTTTTTATATGCATATTTACAGCAGCTTTTTTTGCTGATTGCAGAATTCTCTCTTAACATCCATTTCATTCAAATTTCATTTAATTCTCTACCATGGCCCCGGATGGCTGCCCCTTTCACACACACACACACACCCAAACAAACAGTGCTCCAAGGAAACTGATCCATGGTTCTTTGATCATACTGAAGGATGGGTTTTAACTGGGATTTCTATGTAGTACTTGAGACTTGATTAAGGATAAAATACTTGAACCTGTTTATACTTGAAAGGTAATGACTTGTGCCTCTCCTGCTAAATAAGTAATGAAAATTCTGCTGAATGCAGCACAGTTATGAGGCAGGGCAATAAATGCCAATCACCTTGTGGGCGGGACTTTAGTGTCATCTTCGTCCTCTGTGTCACTGGGAATGGTGATGATGCTGACAGCTGGGCTGGGCGTGTCCGAAATGATAATTGGCTGAGAAGGGTCACCGCTGGTGTGCAGTGCAGAGGACGTGGGCCTGCAGAACACACAACACCTCAACTATTTGAATTATTCTATTTGAACATTATTGGGCAAACATTAACAGTAGTGCTACACTGAGAGTTAGTATGGTATAAATCATGGAAGCTGAAAAGTAATGAAAGGAGGCAGTACCATAATTGTATCATAAAGCTTAGTGTTACAGAATCGTTTTGTTTCGCCCGTAGTAACGTCACTGAAATTTAGCTAGATTTCCCAGATCTGCCCTTTCTAATCCCAAATCCCAAAATTCAATCCCAAATCCCTTTATAGAATATATATGCTCACTACATAGGATATAATCCATTGACACTACATAATGGAGGGTAATTTGAGATCCAACTACAGAAAAAGAGTGATACCAATAAAATGGAAATTATATCTTTTACATTTAATTAGAAAGGAATCAGAAAATATGTGAAAATAAAACATGACATAAATTGCACTAATTTATCACATTAAACCACAATGGCCATGACAAACGTCCAAATTTGGATTATTTGCCTTTGAAAGTTGTTAAAAAAAAAAAACAAAAAAAACGACCCTACTGTTTATCCTAATACCCTTATTTCACTGTTAGGTGAGGAATGAGACTTTACCTAGCTCTGCTTTCTGCATGGCGACCTTTTGACCTCTTAACCCCGCTCTGCTGTGTCCGACTGTTGGCTGCGCCTGCGTTGAGAGTCTGCGTGGTCATGTGGCATCCCTGTGCAGCATCCTGCTGCGTGACATCACATTGGCCACCATGTCGCCCCCTAACGGAGCACAGAAACAGCACTGACGCTGAACACATGCAGCACCATAATGGTACAGGAATAAACCTGCACTCACTAAATACACTTGAGTACAAGATCTATGGGTCTAAAGTGTGTGCTGGGAGAGTGGCGCTGACCTCCAGTTGGCACTGGACTGGCTCGAGCCATCAGCCAAAAGAGAGCCTATAGGAGAGTCAGCAAGGACTGGCTGACCAGTGCCATGGATGGCCATGCCCGGCATCTGTTGCCATGCCGACGGGATGAGGATCTGCTGTGTGCCCGCAGGCCAGCCCTGCTAAAAAACACACAACAAACAGAAGCAAGCAAATTATTACTCAGGTTTTAGATGAGCTTTCATTTTTGTTATTTAAAACTTGGGTTGTCTGTTGACTGACAAATGTATGACAAGCACGTGCAACATAGAGACAGATATTTGAGTCAGTCAGGCAGCTCTCTTGCTCTAATACAGAGAAAGCATCTCCAACAAGCTCCTAGGAAATCATGCACAGATCTACAGCTTTGGGGAAAAAAAAAAACTGCACTGAACAGAGGTCAATTCAGAGCCATGGCAAAATCTGCTCTCAGCATGCCTGTGAATCCTTCTCACATGGACAGTGTTAATCAGCCTCTGAGTAGCTGAAATACACCATAACCGGTGGTAAAGCTGTTGAAGGCATGACAAAAATTGCCTTATAAATTAACAACAAAAAAGTTAAAGTCAAATAATAACAAAAGTTTCCCACTCCAACTTCACTCATAACAGTTCCTAACATGTTCCTAAGTTTAAAGTGTCCTTCTGCAGACTTGGAAGGTCTGTGGTTGCTGCTGGTAAGAAAACTAAAACAGAGGATGAGAGGCTGAGAGAAGAGTCTTGTTTAGCCACAGGATCAGGTTTTGGAATAAAAAGATTTTAAAAATCTGCATTGCAAGATCCCACCAAAGTAAGAGGCACAGAGGCAAGGCCGTGCTAGCTACATGGAAACTGATGTTTAAAAGGACATGTTTAACCTGGAAATAAAAAATAAGAACGTTAGAAATGTCAAGAAAAAACATCAGTTAATTTCCTCCCCTCAGCTCTGTCCAGCAGACACCACCTGTAGATCAGTCACAGTCACCACAGCACTGTTCATTATTCCTCAAAGCTGCATATGGTCAAAACTAGTCGTAAAAGAAGCATACGCAAATGGTCGTTAATCATCAATTTAAACAATGGCATATCTGTACGATCAAACTTGCATCATGTCAGAGTGTGTAAATCTTTGAATCTATTTAGAAAAAGCAGTGCAGAAATCCATAACTGTCTATATACGCCTACATGGTACCATGAAGTTAAACAAAAACAAAGAACTGCAAAAGAAAAAAAATACTGAACCATCTGTTCCTCTGTTGAAACAGCTGATTTGATTTTATTAATTTCATTTTTCGAGGCTTTAGAAAGGAATATTTTTATTTGCAGCAACCTCCAATACAAGCATCTCTAACTCAACTTCACTGAAATGGGTTTCTTCCCATTCGATTTATTTTTTCTCCCCTTGGATAACTTAGTCTGCTGAATGCTTGCCTTTTATTGGCTCACTGTCACAACACACAAATTAGGGCATGTTTCAGGTAAACCACATACATATGGACAAAAGTTTGTGGACGCCTGACCATCACACCCATATCTGGTTCTTTCCCAAACTGCTCTCACAAAGTTGGAAGCTCACAATTGTCTAGAAAGTCTTTGTATGCTGTAGCATTACAATTTCCCTTCACTGGAACTATGGGGCCCAAACCTGTCCCAGGATGACGACGCCCCTGTGCGCAACACATGAAGACATGGTTTGCCAAGGTTGGAGTGAAAGAACTCGAGTGCATGACCCTGATCTTAACCCCACTAAACATCTTTGAGATGAAGTGGAATGCTGACTGCACCCCAGGCCTCCTCACCCAGCATCAGTGCCTGACCTCACTAATGCTCTAGTGGCTGAATGAACACACACCCTCACTAACTCTAGAAGGAGACGTTCAAAAAGCACATATGGGTGTGATGGCGAGGTGTCCACAAACATTTGGCCATTCAGTGGGCCATATAGGGGAAAATGGCATGCGTCTTTGAATATCACATGTAACTAAGTGTCTAGTGGCTTTGAATGTGTTTCCATGCAGCTGAAGTTGATTCGTCATTTTGATGCTGTATGATAGTTTAATTAATCAGACAAATCTGAACTCGTTTCTATGCAACTTTGATGAAATAATGTCATTATGGGTTTTTTGCATCATATAAAACAAAGCAGTTATTTCTCAATCAAAACTTTTGACCAGATGAGTTATTTTCACCCGCATCAGTTATTTTAAGCGGTAGGTTTAATAAGGAGGGATAATAATAATAATAATAATAATAATAATAATAATAATAATAGCTCTGGAAGGGTGTTATAAGGAGGGGGAACAAAGCAAGAGGGAAACCTGATAACACAAACTGTTTCAACAGAGGAGTAATTACAGGTCACGTGACATTTGTCTTATATCATCACGTATGAATTTAGTATTCGAGGACGAGTTTACTCTTTTACAATCCTAACCACTAAAATAACTAACGGGTGGAATTTGTGTTTGCGCGTGTGTGTGTGCGGGGATTGTGTGATTAGAGCCGACGCTGGAAGCTGCAAGCAGTAGTAGCGCAGGCTGGGTGAAGCCACATGCGTCCCATCATGCTGTGTCTGCTACCCCTCGAGCGAGCTGGACAGGAGGGGAGAGGAGAGGGAAGGAGGGATTGGTGGAGGAGAGAACAGGTTTTAGAACAGCAGGGGGCTGTGAGGGGGCTGTGAGGGAGCCGTGGCACGGCTTTACCAGCATGGCTGTGCTCGGCTCCAGGTGCCCTGCTATCGCAGACGAACGGTTCAATGCCAGAGGCAGTGGGTACAGGGGGGGCACTCCTTCTGCAGGGGGGTGTAGGGCAGCGACCATCAGAGGTGTGCAGGAGCCCTGCAGGGGGATGGAGGGGTGTGAGGAAGGAGGAGGTGTTGGAGGAGGTTAGAACACACTGTATGGGGCAGAGGAGCGTGTGAATCGCCACATGGTTTCAACAAACACCACCGTGAAAATTCACACACAGAGTGAGCCATAAAAGAGTTGGGGAAAAGGGAAAATTATTAGTTCATTAAAATTTACATAGTCTTGAATGACTGTAATACAGAAAATTAAGGACAAAAGCACCATTTGGACAGTACTTATTTCTCAGAATAATCTCTCTGTGATTAAATTATCTCCTCTGGGAATTAAACTCTTGCATCATGACAGCTGGGAATTAAAATAGGATGAGTGAGTTTCTACCAGCTTTCTTTTCCCGCAAACCCAGATGTCCGTGGAACATCTGGAGACATGATCATATTACTGAATCGTGAATTTATTTATAGAAAACTAATGTCATGATATTGTGCCATATGCAAATGTTAAAATGAGGTTTTTGTGCCAGCTATATCACAGTTTCATCTTCCGATTGGCTTCCAGGGCAGACAGAATGGACAAAGTGTTATGACTCCAAAGCAACTACAATTTCGAGATAGTTGCAAACCATCCATCGTTTCAAGCGTTTTCTCTGGATGTGTGTAGAATTGAGTACATACAACAATTAAAAAAAAAAAAAAAGATTCTAATTCAACAGACAAAATCTGTATCTTATTTTTACAAACAGATGTTGATAGTGACATGATAAACTACTTCAAACCAATCTGGATGAAAATAAAATCACAGAACGGCACCTGGAAGAGGTAAACTTTACCCACTTACCTACGTAAAACTAATTCCATCCAAATAGTGTAAGGGAGAGAAAAATATATAACCAAAAAAAATTTAAATACTGACATTAAAAATCATGTGAAATCTGGTCCACATTTCGAAGAGATTTATTAGTACTGAAGACTATAAATCCACATAATGAAAAATAAAAATCTAGCAAGCACCGTCAGTTTACTCAAAAATGAATCACACACATATACACACTGTTCGATCCTACAAATCATCTCATTCCAACACGTTGTTGCACAGAAAATGCGACGCCACACGCAGGGCAGACTGGGAGGCAGAACTAAATCCAGGTACAGCATTCTCTCTTCTATGCACGCGCACACACACGCACGCACGCACACACACACACACACACACACACACACACACTGCAGCATTACCTGCGTCAGCATGCTGGGCTGGATGTGCAGGGACTGAGCGGACTGGTTCTGGGGGACCATGGGGACAGAGTTGTCCATCCGCACTGGATATCCCGAGTGCTTACTGGAAGGCTGAAGCCCTGCTGGAATAAAGAGCCTGAATTTACAGTCATTTCCAACCAAGATGAATGTAGAATTAGCAGTAATTAGTTCTAACCAGTGCTTAATTTCACCTTTTAAATCCTCAGATATAATTCTAATTAGATACTGAAGGAGAGTGTGTGTGTGTGTGTGTGTGTGTGTGTGTGTGTGTGTGGGGTAGTAGTAGTAGTGGTGGGACCTTGTATAGTGGGTGGGCAGACGATGAGGGTCTGCTGGAAGGGTTCAGTCTGAGTGCACAGCTGGGTGTGTCTGGTCTGCAGTGGGACACTCTGCTGTGTCAGACCCGGGATGTTGATGGTGGCCTGCTGGTACAGACCCGGCTGGTAGTTGAGCAGAGGAACGTTGCTGCTCAGAGACAGGGACTGGCCACCGGAGGGCGCCATCTGCTGAAAGACAAAGGAGAGAAGGTCATGGGCGTGGTTCTCAAAAGGAAAGTGATCTGATTACTACAGAAACCAAAAAATTGGATTTATAACATCGTGCTCATGTTGAACAAAATAGAATAGCCGTATATTTCCTCGAACAGACTTGGTGCTAAAAGGAAAGAGCGGACTATGTTCTGTTTCGGGAAAGGTCATGTGTTAACAGCAGGCAAAAATCAGGCTGCTGCTTTTCAGTGCTCATATTACTTTCTAATAAAAACTGGCCTTCACTAAACTTACTTAATCTGCTTTAAGTTACCCCAGTTCATTGTTTCAGTACATTAACACTAACAAACTAATCTCTATCTCAGAATTTATTACCTCCTACTGACTAAATTCACAAAAACATTTTATAAAAAGTGCGTTTTGCATTCGCATTTACTGACCTGGGGTCAGTTATTATTTTACACTTTGCTCCTCTGTGAATTTATTTCTGTCTGGATTGGCCACGTCAGTGTCTTTCCTTCTCCTCCTCTGAGAAAATTACAGGCCAAACTACCTACTAATTTTCACCAAACTCTGCAGTCATCTGATTATTTCAGTCTCATCCAGATGCAATATATCTGTGATTTTCTATGCAGATGTCACCTCATGTTGGGGAAAAAAAAAAGATGTTTGCTTGCTGCTACTTGCCATACTTAGTCTCGCAGCGAATGCATCAGTGACCCTCCCCCAGATATTAAACATTTCTTGAGTCATGAAATGAAAAATAGATGCTTTGTTGCAAGAAACCTTGGTTCACCCCAAACTGAAATAAGAACCAGCATCTCTTCTCTACTCCAGCATCTCTTCAACCACATGGACCCCATGCTGTGAACGGAGTGTGATTATATGACCATGTGACCCAATCCCCAGCCTGCAGTATGGAAACATGTCCACACTGTTGTCTGTGTTAATCACACAATTACATATGCATGGATACAGACTAGGATTTTTTTTTTTTTTTTTTTTTAAATGCTTGTTTAAGGTTGTATGTGATTAAGTGTAAAGCTTTCAGCCCATCTGTGCTAAAGAGCTTGTGTGCCCACCTGACTGTGCTGACTGAGCTGGCTGCTGAAGGTCACGGTGAGGTTGGTGGCTGCGCTTGGCCCGCTGTTGTTGCTAAAGAGGTTCTTGTTGTTGTCAAATGCAGTACATCGGCGTTTACAGATCTCCATATTTTGGAAACAGGATTTTACACTGTGCAAAGACAGAGAAATGAGGAAAAAAACTCTCCCATAAAAACACTCCAAAAAACAAAAAACCAACCAAACACACAAAAAAAACCCTACTGAAGGGTTTTCCATTGCAGATAAACAAAACAGCACTTTCATATTCTATACACTATTTTAAAATGTGCCTTGGTAGATGCAGCTTACTGTGCACTGTGGGGAAAGTGCAGAAGATGAGTCATGGTTACAAACGGGTGGTTAAGGGTCTTCATCGGCGTGATCCTTTTATCTGCGTCAAGAGCGAGCATCTTCTTTAGCAAGTCGATAAACTCCCGCCTGTCAGCCTTCTCTGCCAAAATGTCTGTGCCTTCTAGATTAGTCATATTAACCTGCAGGAGAGAGATACAAATGTGTGTGTGTGTGTCGTATTTTGCATCACTGGAGAGCACTGCTTTACTTTCAACGAAGAAACTGTAGCAAATTAGTTTATTCGGCATGTTCACATTATAAAATGATTAGGTACAAAAATCACATAAATTACCTGCATCATGTCATCAAGACAGTTGAAGATGTATTTCCGAGCCTCTTTGGACTTGATGCCAAGCTCTGACTCGTGCTCTGCCGGCGTCTAGAAGAAGGAAAAAAGCACCATTCAACTTTAGGATTAACTTCCATTACATGTTCCCTATGAAATAAAAAGCGGCAACTAAAAGACCTTGAGCCTCCACAGAGGGTAGCTGGCATCTGGTCCTCTGTGGAAGAATCGGCTGGTCTTTGTTCCTGCACTCAGGAGATACTCCGCTGGTAAACCTTGTGTTTGGGAGATGTAACGGATCTGCAACAGCACAATATGTAAAGTGAATTATTCTCCTTAACGTTAGAGGGTATAAATACAGTAAACTGTATAATTATGTGCCTATTATAGTTATTATAGTTAAGCTCCACCCACACATGCATCAATTCCATTTTTTCCACTTCTGATATGATACCGATATTAGGGCTCTGAGAATCGGATGATACCTGGCACCAACGTGCTCACAACAGCTGAGCAAGCTCTTTACAGATTTGATCTGAAACATCACAGATGTGATGACGGCAAGCTTTAAGACAATTTGCACTTTATGTTTGCATGTAAGATCTGTCTTGTTCCACAAAACACATCAGTGGATCAAATCAGAAAATATGCTGAATCTAATATCCAGCATTTTATCAAAGAGGTGACAGTGAAGATGCTTTTCCATGACAGCACCTGATTTTTAGGATTTACACTACCAGTCGAAAATCAGAATATATGCAAAAGAAAAGCCATGTGCATCAAGACTAAAGAAGCCTCAGGGGATTTCACCCTCATACAGGTGAGAGTGGGCAGTCAGATATGAAGGAGAGAGATAATTCATTTCTAATGACATCCAGTAACTCTGTTAAAAGTATTAAACTACAGCGGACACAAAGCAGATACCTCAAGTTTGCTGATTAAGTCCATTTAAGGTGCGTTGCAGACGCACCACTACGCTTTTTTTATTGCTCTAATGTGGAGCAGTTATTCCTGTGCTTTCATTCTCTCATTTAGTAAAATTCATTAGCAAATATGTGTCCTGAATATCAGATTATTATAAATATGCATCACTAGTGTGATCACAAAGGTAATTAATCCCACACTGTTAGAAGTTTCACAATGTATGAGCTACAGGCTGAAATATTTGGTGTTATATATGTGTGTGTTTGATAATTCTGTATATTACATCTGTCAAACAAACAATGAACAGCCACCAACAGGAGGACATTTTAATCTCAGTGGGAAAATTACAGCAGATTCCATTACAATAAAGACGCAGTTTCCCTGTTCTCTACACCCCGTGGTGTGCGCTGACCTGATCATATTCAGAGGCTCCGGGATAAAGTGGCCAGCCGAGGAAGAGTTCAGCAATGACGCAGCCCAGAGACCACATGTCGATGGCCTCGCAGAACGGCAGACCCAGGATGATCTCAGGAGCACTGCGAGGAAACAGACGGCGTTCTTTAGTAGTTTGAAGTATTTAAAAGTTGTCAATGATAACAGTAAATAGAAGGAGTGTCAAAACATTTTGCTGTAGCAACAACATGTGAACATGAAAAAGGGCTAAATTAATGCATGGAGTTTATGGCATACTTTTTTTTTTTTAATACATTTTAAAAATATACATATAAAAAAGAACATACATTTGCACCCTAAATGTTATATTATTTGTAAATTCTTCACAATTTCCAACAGTAGTAGTATTTATTGTGTAGTAGTATTTAAAATGATGCCGTTATGTTACATTCTATGCAGTGAGCACATATAGAACATGTGGAAGCCTGATTGTGTGTGTGTGTGTGTGTGTGTGTGTGTGTGTGTGTGTGTGTTGGAGGTCAGTGGTCAGTCACCGGTAGTATCTGGACTGCAGGTAGGTGGAACACACAGCCTTGGAGACGTGGCTGGCTGAGCCGAAGTCGATCACTTTGACCCTGTACGGCTGCCTGATGGGGTCCACCAGCATGATGTTCTCGGGTTTGAGGTCGGCGTGGATCAGGCCCAGGCTCTTGAGCTTCATCAGCGCGGTGGCCACCTGCTGCAGGACGGGCCGGATGCACTTCAGCATGAGCGGGCTGAACTTGCTGTGCTTTAGGAAGTCATACAGGTTTTGCTCCAGCATCTCAAACACCAGGCACGTGTGGTTCTTGTGCTGAAAGCACTCGTATGAGCGCACAAAGTTGAACTCATCAGCGTTCTCTGTGCTCAGCCGGCTCAGGATGCTCACCTACAAAAAGAGGTGGAATCAAGATAGAAAAATATGGCTACATGGGTGAATCTTTAGCACTGCTCCTATACATAAAGTTTGTTATTATAGCTGTTTTTGTTTATAGCGCTGAATAGCACCTTGTTTCTGAAACTCCTTCACTGATAAACACTTAACTTATGCACTTCTCATTTTCAAACCTCCATTCTTTTTTTTCAAGCTGTATTTCCATCAGCAAGGCAACACAGATGTCTACAAGTGTGTCTATGATTTCAAAGGGTCTGACTAATCTGTACAAATAGCAGACAACAAACTGAATCTAAATGTGTGTAAAATTAAAAACAAACGTGAAAGAGGAATCAAATTATCTTTGAGATCGTGAGTTTGAATCCTGACAATGCCACACACATCTGTGCCCGGGAGTCCAAGAGAGCAAAACTGGCCGTGCTCTCTGTATGGGAGAGATGATATACTCTCTCTCCCCAGTCAATCACAGTGACACGAGCCAATCATCGGGATCTATGAACTCGTGTGTGCGGAAGGGGGCAGATAGCGCTTTCCTCCAAGTGTACTACACTGAGTGAGCAGCAGTTTCAAAAACTCAGATGCTGCTGTGGCTGAATTCTGGCAAATAGCCAATAAAAATGAGAGGAACAAAATTGGCCAAAATTGGGGTTTT
>CM040990.1:20356142-20391812 GCA_022985145.1 Pangasius djambal
CTTGTTTTTGTCAAGCTGTTTACTGGTTTAAATCTTTGCAGCCATCAAGACGAGAGAATGAAAAGTCTTCTAAGTGGTCTGATGGCCTCCAGAAAGGAGACAAGAATCCTAGCGCTGCTCTTTTCCATCAAACGAGAGATCAACAAGCCAAAAAAGTACAATCGTTGTAAGTAACAGTAACCCTGCCACGTGTCAGACTGCATCATATCAGCATCACCCCAACACCCCCCCCCCCCCAAAAAAAAATCTGTTCCACCACATCTTCAGAATAATAAACTTTTTAAAACTCGAAAGTTAAGTAAATCAAATTTTATTTAAAATCTGTTGAATGATATTGCACAAGTTACACCATAAAAGCCTTAAAGATTTTTGTGCGTTATAGTGCTCAGGTAATTGTGAAAAATCCCCAAAATGCACATACAATAGAACAAACTGTAGTGTTGGATGGTCCAATAGAAGGAGTTCCTATAAACAAAAACTTAGCAAAGACACCATCATGAGCCGTCATGGGTTACACACTGACGTCTGGATCCAAAACAATTGCATACTGTAACAGGCTACAATCTGGGGTGTGTTTTCTGAACCATTCATAACACTATGAACATCATCAACCTCATCTCAAGAATGTTCTTTAATTAATAGCCGCTATCCAAAAGTCTTCTTGCAGGTTAATAAGACCTATTTGTAATCGTGTTAAATTGTTCTGAAGTCCATTTCTGTCCCAACATAAAGGGCTAAATTTGGTACAAGGGCAAATTATTAGTCGTATTTATCAGTCATTTATATTACCTGCCAGGTCATCTGTGTCTGTGAGATTTCAACTACATTCTCAAATCTGATTTTTCAGAAGGCACTGATTAATTTTCTATAACAGCAGCTCTGACATTAGCGCAGATGTAAATCAAATTTATATTAATACGCTCTAATATGGTATTGTTTCCATAGTAACACACACAGGGACTTGTATTGTGGACACTTCGCAGGCATAATCACTGATATAGTGAAGGAGACTTCACAATTGTTTTAAGATTTATGGAAGGAGTCTCCGGTGTCAGTGCTTTGTATGAGCCTTCAGGACAGAGGACACTGTGCTCTCCGGTTTCTCTGCAGCATGACAAACTGCATTTTTGAAAACTGACTTGAAGAGACAAAGAAAAAGAGAGGCTGGTGAGGAAATGACCGTTATAGTTGCTACAATGTAAGTGATAACAGGAACAAACTTAAATCACTTACTGGACACCAATCTCGATGCTGATGTAAGGAACGAGTCAACAATGACATCTTCAGGTAGCAGTAGTTCTTTCCTCAAATATAATTAATCATATCTTCTCAGAAAAGACACCCCAATTTGTCGCTTGAATACAAGGCTTGGGTAGCAAACTGTCCCTGTAACGATGAATATAACACAAGTTTTGTTCCTACCTGAAAAAAAACGTTGTACAGTTATGTAGAAGCACCATCATAAGTGCAAGATTTGACCATTCACAAGTTCATATTTCACAACAAACTATCTGAATCAACCCCAGTCTCTACTTCATACCATTCTGTGCCATTTTTTATATGACCGGTGGTGATGGTGCTGCTGTTCTTGGCTCCACAAAAGTACAAAATAATCCACTTGTTAACAGAAAATAAAACAATGTGGATGCCAAAAATTCATCCTTATTTTTATGGATTTCTTCAAAAAGGTGGAGCTTGTTTATAGTCTATCATGTCTCGGTGAAATAGAAACAGGAGGATTATAAAAGGCGCATGACGCACAGCAAGATGATTTCACACAAAAGCTCTGTCCTTCACACAAAAGTTTTCGAGAGTGCCATGTGGACAAGTCTGAAAATAATTCCTGTTATAATGTGGGGCTGAATACAGGGAGAAGTGTTACATTTCATTACCTATAAATATCCTCCATACCTCGACTGTCTTTATAGCTGTAATAAGGGCATCACGTGACTCCTTTTCTTTGCTGGGACACTCACTAACTCACTATTGGCCCTGTTTGGTTTTGATTTGGACAAAGCAAGAGGATGCCTCCTTGTTTTTTTGGCATAATAGTAGGTCCAGTCCTCTCCGTGTTTATTCCTGTGCGATGCTCCGCAGCACATACTTGACTGTGTATGCGAAAGCAGCGAAGCCGACGATGACGAACAGGTTCGCTAGCGCTCCTCCTAGGAGTCCGTGGTTGCGGTTGACCCGCCGGGCGTCGGCGGGCGGGGCTATCCCAGCAGGCACGTGTCCGTTCTGGGCTGGGCGTCCGTTCTGGCCCTCGCTGTTGGGCACAACATCGGGCAGAGGCAGGGCCTGAGAGCGGGAACTCAGCTCTTCCTGCAGTCGCTGCTTCTGCTTGATCTCCTGTCAGGGAGGAACAGAGGAATAAGATTACAATAATGAAGGAAGTTGGTGTGATGTGGCCCGATGTGAATTTCATCCTTTTTCAAAAACAGTACGTCCCTCCTCTCGTGCCGCAGCACATTACCAAGGCTAAGAGTTTTTTTAAATTACGAATGACACGAAATTTTACATTTTATCCATTTATAGTTACATTTACTGTTATGTAACGTCCGTGAAACATTTTTATACACATTATAGCAGCTATAAACAGTCATTCCGTCTCCAAACTCTCTTTTTCTCTCTTGAAGTTAATTACCTATGACTGTTACAACATCGCTGACACTGGAGACTCCTTCCAAAAATGCTAAACGTCTCCTCACAGAAAACCTCACAGTAAACAATGACACACGCTTTAAAAATTTGTAAATGGAGCGTTCACTGTAAAATGGTTACTATGGCAATGATAGCATATTACAACGAGTGCATTATTTTGAATTACAGTTGGCAGAGCTGCTGTTATAGAAAATTCATCCCCTCCTGACCAATTAGAATCGTGAATTCAACCGGACTGTGGTATAAATAATGGTTGTTCATAGAAGAAATATTTCACGCTTCTATCTAAGTGTCATGCAATTTATAGCTTTTGGATAGTTGGGCTTCCCACTGGTACTGGTACATCGACTCCACCCCGAATGGCATCTAGCTGAGCCATTAAAAACAATAAGGCAGGAAGTACCTCACACTAACACACCCAACAGCTTCAAGTCATCAGGCAGATTTAAGCGTGACTATAAGACTTTGTACTTTTTGTCCAGGTATGCATGTCGCTATGCTAAGAGCTGTGTGGTTGAAGTGGCATGACGGAGCGAGTTATTTTTTCTTTTAAGCACGTCCGTCTGTCTACATGTAGTACTTACATCAACGACATCCGGGAACAGCTCGCAGAACACTTTGTCCTTAATGTTAAAGGCGAGGCTCTGCGAGGCGAGCTGTCTTTTCTGTGGACAGCAAAGTTGATGTGGGAAAATAAAATAATGCTTGATGTTTTGCTGATACTAAACAAGAAATTCACTGTAAATATTAATGGATTAATAATGACAGTAACTGAATTAATATTAACTGACTGATATTAAACACACTCACGGTAAAATCGGATGTTTCTATGCTGCCCAGTGTGGGACCTTTTTCCACCATGAAGCTCAGGAGGCCAGTGAGGATGGTGGACACTGACCACGCAGGGTTCCACGTGTCCGGGTGAAAATCAGTGATGGAGAGACACAATCTAATAGAGAAGCAGAGAAAGCAGTAATGATATGCAGAAATGACTGGTATATTTGTAGTGTTGCTATCCATACTGTTAAATGAACGAATTAAAAAAAAAAAAGAAAGTTCCACCAAAAAGTGAAATATACACAATTTTCAATTTACTCCCAAAAATCAGCCAATCAGGTTTTCTTCTTCAGTTCAGCACCAGAGACTAACACAGTGTAGTGACTGCAGAGCCTAATGGGCGGAGCAAACCGGACATCATCAGCACGTTTGCTGGGTTATGGCAGGATACGGTCAAAACGTGGAAAGAATTTACATTTATAAACGTTGATCTTACTTATAATTATGTCCTAGGTTCTTATTCTGCGCTGTGTTTAATATTAGCTGTGACTATTTCAGTCGCACATTTAGCACAAATTTCTGAGTAATTTAAAACAGAGACTGCTCCTAAAATGTATTTCACATATTTTAATTTATTTGTTTATTTATTTTAACCATTTAACATTCGTATGACTTCACTTCTGGTTTATAACTAGCAGCTGGGAGGAAGAGTGAGGATGTTGTGGGAATATATATATATATATATATATATTTTTTAAATTTATGGTTCTTTCTAACAATAACACACTGTTTGGTTCTGAAGGTGCATCTTTGCACTTACATTCATAGTAATGTAAGTGCAAAACTTTATTTAAAAAAAGAAGAAGAAAACAAACTAGGAAAGGAAAACATGTTTCCACTTGGGATAAGCGAAAAATTGTATCTCTATTAATTGTATATTAATTGTATACGTGTACCTCGTGTTACATTTAAATCTGCCGTTGGGTGTGATCATGTATATGCTCGGTGGCTTGAACGGGAATTCTCTAGGGAACATGAGCTTCCCGTGATAATAACCGCCTGCGATCAGACAAAAATAAAGCGTTAAAGTAGATCACACACAAACACACACACACACACGCTGATTTCAGAATTATATATGAAAAAATAAATAAATAAAACCTTCATAGGGTGTTTTCTCAGGACCACGGACAAGATAGTGCCTGGAACGACAGCAGTGATGGTTTAGTCAGATCACACCAAATCACAAATATCAGTCTATAAAACTTCGGCTCACACAGATAAAGAGGTTTTTAAAATGGTATTAAAGCGCTTTACCATTCCAGTATGTTTGAAGGGAGCGGTTCTGCACATATGTACGGGACCGGATCTTTCTTTATTCGCAGGTAATCCTGTTTTAATCTCTGTGTTGCTGTCGCAGGAGCTCTCTTGTTAATATTGCCGCTCATCTAAAAACAGGACAACATTTTTCACATCCAGACTTGTAACATGACTCATTCTAAGAAAACTCCACCCTGAATATTAATCTTTACAATTAGTGTGTGACTGAGTTGATGTCTTTATACTAAAAACTTCTTTCATTGACTTGTTGGTCATTTTCTCTGTGATTAACAGGTTCCTACATTACTCGCACTGCAGTGGGATTTTAGCCCTCACTTCAAGTCTACTTAAACAGAGCGATGCAGCGGCGCTTTAGTGCTTTAGTCTGTCCAACTCTTTCTCCTCCTCATCCGTACACTCTGTTGAAAAGGATCAGCTTCCATAACTTCAACTTTCATGCTAACACCACCATCGTGTCTCTGCTGTATCTCAGCGCAACTGCGTCGTACTGAGTTCTGGGACTTAGAGTCCAGCGCTTACACCAACGTCTCCACTACGTCAACGTCGGATTTCTCATTATTATGACTTTGGGTGTCGCTGGAAAATTGAAACCTGTTGTTGTTGTTGTTTTGTTTTTAGGCACTAACAGCAACACATGAATCGACACATTATCCGTTATGCTCGAGATAATTGAATATTTTTCTTCTTCTGAACGCCATTGTAACTGCACTGGCGATAACAGTGTCCCTCTGGTGACGTCAGTGCGGGACATCTGTAAGCTTCTCACAGGAATAATGAAAATACAACACCAACCAATTAACAACTAAATGATCACCAGACATCCGAAACATTTCAGTCTAAACAAAGTTCATGTGTCTCAGGGTGGAGTTTTGCTTTAAAGAAACACTTTCCTTCTTTGTGCCCACACACACACACACACACACACACTCACACTCACATACATACATACATACATACACACACACACACACACACACACACACACACACACACACAGTCTCTCAGTGCATACTTAAATGAGTTTATTTTACTTTAGGTTGCTAGTCTACACAACTAAAGTAAAGAATACAGATTAATGTACTGGTAATAAATATTCTACTGTATTAAATGTGACATAAATTAACTAAAAAACATGAAGTAATTCCAATCACCAAAGGGAATAAATCCGGTGTGTATAAACACACACACGCACGCACGCACGCGCACCATGAGACAGACACCTAGCATATGCTAACAGCGTCTTACCTCTCACACACCGGCTAAAAACTCAAACAGGCGCTAAAAAATAATTTAAAAATAGTCTAATTTTACTTCCGAACGAAAACACAAACAGAAATTCTCAAAGGAAACATAAATGCAGCTTTGAGCTAGCCGAAATCCTCATCTGTGCCCCTTTCCAATATGTCCCCCCCACAAAACACGGAAGTGATGACGATACACGAAAATAAAAGTTCCGTCTCCGTGTCAAAGTAAAAGCGCGACAGTAAAGGAAACAGGATGTGGCATAAAGACATTCATTCATTCATTCATTCATTCATTCATTCATTCATTCGTTTGTCTATCTATCTATCCATCGACTCACACTGATTCACAACACGGCATGAGACAGACACTGACTCACATCTCAAGCTTTATTACTATGTAACTTAGAGGTCTGTGGACTTCTGTGGATATAAGAAGTCTACAAAAGTCACAATCTTGATCTAACTCATGAGAAACCAAAATGGTGGTGAAGTGGGTAGTGTTGATGCCTCACCCCTCCAGGGTCCTCGGTTCGATCTTGAGCTCGGTTTAGAGTCTGTATTTTACATGTACATTCTCCCCATATCTGTGTGGGTTTCCTCAGGGTTCTCCAGTTTTTTCCCAGCAACATGCTGGAGTTTGTTGTTCATGATGCTCGGCTGAATCATGCACGTTATGTTGTTATAACCTACACTCTTAGGGGGAAATGTGCTCTTTTTTTTCCTCAGAGTATACTCTTTTCCACTACCAGGTGCCGGGGTTGGTTCAAGGAACGAGTGGAGTTTTTGTAAGACTCACGTTTCTACTGGTTTAAAAGTTACACAACCTGACATGGAATGTAATAATAATGGTGCTGGTTCAAAGATGTGCAAGACAAAATAATGGACATGTTTTATTGCTTTCAGCTGTTAATTCACTCAAATTTAGTTTCTTACAATAAACAGAAACACGGTTGTTCCGTTGAGAACTGCTGTATTTACGTTGCCTATTTTTCCACCAATGATTGTTCAAAAAACTTTCAGTTAACTTCTCCAAACATCTCACACTGGTCTCATATTATTTTCCTGTTAGTCTTCTAAATAACTTGAGTTGCTCCACACCCAAACCTCTAGTATCAGTGATTCTTGGTTCTAGACCAGCAGTTTTGTTGCTGATGTCAAACTGGTATCGCTGGCTAAGTACTGGTTCTTCTGCAGTAAAAAAAAAAAAAAGCATACACTGGTTCCAGATTTGGGATTGGAATCAGGACCAGCACCCTGTCAGCAGAAAAGCGTTAAGTGTGTTGTCATTGTAGTGCAATGAAAAGTTCCACACTCACTACAATGCCAAGAAAGCAGTATGTTTTACTATTTTAAAAGTTGATGTGGATTTAGCCTTGAGAATCCTGGTATATTAAACCATACGCTGAGATGCCATATAGATGCCAAACATCAAAAACAGACACAGAGAGGTTTATTTTAGTTTTATTTTTGTTACAAAATACCACAATTCTCATGATATATTAGCATTTTGCATCTAAAAAGTACTGTACATGTACAACGTCTGCCATTGAGTTTGTGATGCTTCATGGTAACTGTACAGAATAAAGAGCAGGATGAATGTAGGACTACACCAGCATAGTCATCACTGAACATCACACTTCACACCCAACACAACTGGAAAGGAGCTTAAGACGAACTATTTGCAGTCATAAATACATGATACTGCGAACTGGGATTCATTACCATGTTCTTTTGAATAAAAGAAAACTAAATAATGGACTTATTCAGCAAGTAAAGATAATAAATGCATTGAGACAAGAGCAAAGACTGAGATTTCTTCGTTTTTTTTTTGTACATACATGCAGCCATGAACTACTGAAGAAATCCTATCCTGTATAATAACTGCAGTGATGCAAGCTTTAATATTCACTATTGACTCTGAAAGTCTAAAGGGTATTAAAATACAAAATACCCCAAAACATTATGTAGGCAAAATTAAAAAAAGAAAATGGAGGATAAGTCCAGCTGATCCCCATAAATTCATTAAAGCTTCCAAAACAACATTTCTCTAAAGAAACCTTTGCACATTCAAATTAACAGAAACATTCAAATGAACGTGTTTGTAACTGATTCTAGATTCTCGTTTCTGATTACTCGGCTTCTGTAAACTCTATTTGTGTGCCAATAATGTGGTTTTATAAATCTAGCCTGCGCAGTTTCCGTGCGAAATATGAAGTCCAATCTTTTCTGCGTCTTCAGGTCCACAGGAAAACGTCCATCAAACTCTGGATGAAAAGAAACAAAAGACTGAAGTGAGAAACAAATCATTTTAGTTTGCAGAAAGGTTTATTGCTTATATTTCAGCAAATCAGTCATTTAAACCACAGTGACCCTGATTAGGATTCCAGCCTCAGTGTAAACCTGTATCATAGGATACAGCATACAGTAATGGTGCCATTTTGAAAGCACCACATTTTGATGAGCGGCTCTGGTCGAAAACAGCACCAGAGAGCAGTGTATCATGGGAGTTACCTGAAGGAGTGGCGAAAGTGAATGCTCCTGCGCTTTAGCTTCTCAGGGTTGTGAGATGCCATGTGGGAAAACTCGCGGAAGATGTCCAGATACGTCGTGTCGCCTAGATGATGAGGGAAAGACGTGCGTGTGTTTAAAAGACACTCAGGAAATCAACATATCTGTTTGGATAATTATATGAAGGAGAATAACAGAATTTCTAAAACTATAAATGCTAAACCTGTCCTCCAATGTAATACTATACTCAAATAATACTGATTTTAATCTTTTTTTGCAGTCACACATGATATAAGTAAGGAAGGAATGATACACTCGGGGACATGCTGTTTCAGGAAAATAATCAACAACGGGATGCTGTAACACTGACTGACGCAAGGTATAGTTACTGTTACCACTGCGACGTGGATTATTTTCCATAACAGCATGTTAGACAAGTGCTTTATTCCTCTTACACTACAGCAATTTGCCAACGATTAAATCTTTATTGATTAAAGAGCAACACACGCTTTCTATCCACTTATAGTTGCATTTAACGTTGTGGAACATTCGTGAAACAAGTTAGTTCCTGTTATCACTTAAGCTAAAGCAGCTATAAACAGTCATTCCCTCACCAGACTCTTTTCTCTCTCTCTCTCTCGAAGTTTATAAGTTGAAAAAAAAAGCAGGCAGCTTGTCATGTCACTGAGAAACTGCAAAGCTGAAAACACTGGCTGTTACAAAGAGCTGACACTGGAGACTCCTTTCCAAAAATATTAATCATCGGTTAAACATCAGCTCATACATTTTTATTGTTTATTATTATTAGATTTAGATTACATAGAGCGTCCGCCGTACAACTCCCTGTAAACGAGTTGTTTCTATGGAAACGATAACGTGTTAGAACGAGAGCATTAATATAAACCTGTGATTTGAAGTACAGCCGGGACTACTATATTTTTATTTTTAGAAAAATATAGAATAGAAAATGTTATCGAAAACACGTTTTAATGAATCAGAATAAAAAAAATCCAACAACAGTGTGGTATAAATAAAGCTTGAATGAAAAACAGACTTTCTTTTCCTCTGTGATGTTAATATACATAATTGTTTCTAATATTTATTATTATTATATTTTTTAGCTTTTACTATATTTTGTTTTAAATTGTTTAAATTTGCATTGAAATATTCAGCTGCTGGTTTTTATTACCAGTTTCACATATTTTATTTTCCTGACGTCTTTTCAAGAATCACGCAGTTATTTGTATAAATAGATGCAGTATTAGTGAGTCTAAAGTGAATAAAGACTGAAAAAAAAGGCATCAAGCAGAAGAAAAGGTTAGCAGGTCACTCACATCTTTCCTTTATTTTCAGTGTATTTTTTAATCAGGAAAAAGGACAGAAAGCAGAGTGAGAACAGAACATGTAGCAGTGGTTTAGTTCACAGATGAAAGTGAATTTTTAATACAAGAGTCAAACAGGTTATTTTACAGGATTGGAGTAAGACAGGAGAAGAGTGCCGGCGGAGTCTGACAGCAAGCAGAAGAGTTAATAATTCATATCTACAGCAGAAAGTTTAATACAGCCCCGTTCCTACTGTACTTGAATGTTATTTTTTTCTCTACATTTCTTTCCAGGCTTAAATTAAATGAATACAAATCCTTCCCTTGTCTCCTCACGGGCAAGTGAGCACAATTTATTGTTTTTAAATAAAAGTGCTACAAATGTTCACCGGCCAGAGAGACAATCTTTCTCTGAAAAGAAGCTACATTGAAAGAGAAGCTCCCAAAATCCCAGTTCTGATGAGGGAAAACAAGATGTCTAAACCAGGGGCGTCAAAATTGAGCTTTAGGTAACAGGCCACATTACATTACACTCAGTCCAGTGTCAAATGCGCTAGAAAAAAAAATTAGTTAATTGCTCTATTTCTCCCACTAGCGGAATACAAGAAAGCTCTTTTTTTTTCTCTTTTTAGAAATCTTCAATTCAATTATGGTCCACAAGCTGATTTTTAATTTAAAACACAGATTCTAAATTAATTTGGTTGGCCATATTAAAATGTTTATCATGCTGTTTTTGGATATATTTTTGACACCCCTGCTCTAAAGACATTCTTTATCAGGAGTTACAGATTTAGTATGAAGTCTGGGAGATAACTTTACAGATAGAAATGTGTCTGTGGTCTTTGATTGACTGAAAACTTTGAATGTACAACTTCTGGTTATCTGAGTTTGGTGAAAAACTAAAGAAGAAACAATTACACAGCTATATATAAAAGGGAAAAACTGGTCTGAACTGCTTACAGCCCTGAGGTGATTACATAACCACCATGTGAACTATAAAGGCATTATGAAATTCATGGAGCTTCATAATCTGATGTTGTGCGTCCTGCTTCCTCGTGACATGCTCTGGACATTTCTGTCCTGCATACGTAAAATTAGAATAAAATTAAAGTAAAATAAATTTTTTTTACTGCAATTACACAAGTTGTAGGTAAATAAATACCACAAATTTCGGATGCCAAGTTAAAGGTGCAGTGTGTAAAGTTTAAAAAGTGTTCCTAGACCTGTAATAATCATATAATGTTAAAGATGTTTCGGAAAACCGTAAACTGAAATATTTCCATGCAATAGATTTGTACTGGAAAGATTACAGACTGCTGCTTTAATAGACACTCCAGACGTTTTCAGTTCAAATACCACAGACTTGAAAGGTTTAACCTTGCGTAGGTAAACAAATATTCATATACATACAATCAAATACGGTAGAAATTAAAGCAAAGGGGCGACAGCAACCCATGCAATACAGAGCACATAAATAAATAAATAAACCAAAGAAAATCAGATTCTGATCATTTTACATCCGAGTACCAGATAAATGCATCTAAAACATACAGTACATGAACGTACACTAGATACAGTTCTAAATTTTTATCCCATGTCATATTTGGCTAATTGTCTGCCTAGTTATGGGTTGTGGATGTTTTTCGATATGAAGTGCATTTAGCAGGTCAGTGAGAGTTTGGGTGAAAGTTTGCTGCTTTAACATCTAATGACAAAGTATACCGAGTTAAAAAAATACTATCTTCACTGTTTCAATAAAACAATACAAAAAATACTGATTATCTCAAGATAAATCATCATTGCACCATCGCTCTGGGCAGCACGTGAGAATAAAATCCTACGCGAAGCATTTCTTATCTCAAGCTAGCATCCAAAACAAACAAACAAACAAACAAAAGTTCATTTTTTCTACAAAAGTGCATAATACTTTCCTTTTAGCGCTACATAATTAACCGTTTCCTTCAGGTCTCAACACAGACGTTTTAGTATTTATGATATATAATACATCACAGTTATTTATATCAAGCCCACATCCCCAGGATTCATGCATTTGATAGCGCGGATATCGAGTCCCTCAAAGCCCAATCCTTGAGTGCATTTAAAAACTTAAAAACATTAGAAAAGCTACCTCAATGCCACGGGCAAATGAAGAACAGCTGCCTCGAGTGTCTGAAGTTTCATTCAGTCCAGAAAAGAGACTGAAACTAGGATAAAATATGAGACTGTAAAGCCCTGACACACCAAAACACTAACGCCAACCAACAGTGTTCGAAGATCACTTTCTCTCGCAGGTGAAAAGCTGCACACGGCAAACACATCTGACGTGCGTGTACGTCCTGTGGGGAAGGAAATAACTCTCCATGCCAGTAGATAGCAGTAATGTGTGTTTGTAATTAAAAAAAATTACAACTACAGTTTGTAATTAAAAAAGAAATGAAAAAAGCCCAAAACAAAACAGCAAAACTCAATATTAAGGAAAAAGGCAGCGTCCCAAATTAAATACTAGTGTACTAAACAGTACATCAAAATAGTACAGTATTGGTACCTACAGACTACTTATTGTGTTATTACATGGTTTGGAACTAGCCTAGCTACCATTTTCTCTATTTCGTTGCATTGGAATAATCGTAAAATGAGAAATTTTCACTGTAAAGCAACCTCGGAAAGGAATGTGTTTACGACATCCTTAATTATCATGTCATAACTATTTCGCTTGTTACTATTGTTCGATAAATTATCGATTTGCATGAGGACAAATCCTCGTAAGTGAGGACAAAACGAGCAGCAGTTATTTTTCTGGAGACGAACATGACTTGAAAATGGTTTGATGAATAACAGCTAGCTAGATTTGCTGTCCTGCAAATTATCCAAGCTAGCTGTGAGGTTGCTTTAAAATAGCTAACTCGTTTTATTTACAAAGTGACTTCTGGCGATATACAAACACAAACAGCTACAAAATGTACTTGTAAACATACTGCTTGTTTGGAATTTTGATTCGCCATGCTCTAGTAAGTGTTGTTAGCTTGTCTAAGTATAAATCTCTTAGTGTGAATTCAACAATTCAACAGCTACAGCTGACCGCCATCTTAGTGTTTCAGGGCTCTAAAGACTCAGAGACAGAAGGGACATGTGTTGCCTGGAATAATTTGCACTGTAATTTTGGTCACGCTATCCCTTTTCGAGACAGTCCCTTTTTCTTTGACAGAGATCAGCTTATTACATAAAGCAGAGCAGCAGGAAGCAGTTAGAAAGCATCTGATAGTGGCTTAAGCTAAGAAACTGGTCCCATAGTGTTAGTCTTTAGCTTAGGGTTAGACTTCCACTCTATCCAACAGCACCTCATGGCATAATAATAATATAACTGATGTTTTGCTAAATCATGATTTGTAATGTATGACACACGGCTAATAAACCCTGATGAACTGTGATATAATTTACGCTGACTGGTGAAACATATTCATAAATACCAGAGAACCCACAACACCAGCACAAGCTGAACCCTGTTTCCTTTATAAAACATAAACGTGTATTTTGGTCACATACAAAATGAGAGTCCTTCAATTCCCAGGAGCTGATCACGACTTTTAAAGCCTGTTGTGTTTGCGTCCTTCTTTGACTGTTTATATAACACAGCCTTTCTCTCTCATGCATCGTTTTTCGCTTTTCAGGTGTTTAAGCTGTACATTTTTAAATCCCCACTGCTTTTCTCTGGTTTTCTTATTGGAAAACTTGGAAACCTCCCAAACTTTACATTTAGAGGCCAGATTTTTGCTGATGTCTCAGTAGTGTGGGGTTGACAAGTGTCTTTGTATTAGATAGACACCCAACTTGTTTCTAAAATACGCCAGTAACAACACGTTACATTTGTTTAAAATCAGAAATGATCCAAATAAAATGATTTTATTACATTTAATATGACAGTGGGAACTTGCTCTATAAAACTATACTCTCATTTTGGCCAGCCAGAACCCCCCACGGTGTTTAGATGTGCTGTGGGATAAGTGTGTGAGGCAGGGGATTAGCAGAGACAGACAGAGAGAGAGAGAGAGAGAGAGAGAGAGAGAGAGAGAGTGAGTCTATGCTACACAGGGACATCTAACACTCAGCTATGTTGAGGCAAATAAACTCCTGGATGCATTTCTTGTACTGCTGCTCTGTAGGACTGCTGCTTGGGTATTGACCTGGCTGTCCCAACGGCCCCTCCGACTCCCTCATCTCCTCATTCATCCGAGCCAGACGCAGTCTAGAGAGAGAGACAGAGAGAGAGAGAGAGAGCGAGAGAGTGAGAGACAGAGAAACAGAGAGACAGAAGGCATTCATTACTTTCATGAATATCTTCCTTCTCCCCAACCACTGTGACTGACAAAACACAACATAGAAGAGGCGTGGCTTAGCAAACCTTCGGTTAAATAAGCAGTGTGAGTTTGATCAAGTCTAGAACTGAAATTGGTTCATCTAAAACCAGGCACAATGTTTACTGAGCCTCCTGCTGCTGTTTAATGCTTGCACATTTGTTAATCATCTTACATTTAATGTATAAACAGGTAAGAGGAATGAGACATTCCTTTAATGTGACACCAAACACGGATAGTCAAGCACTAAAGAGATTTTGTTGCAGCGTTTAATGCTGTATTTTTTCATGCTTGAGAAATGGAGAGTTCTTCTAACCTTTAAAATGCTCTCTTATGTAACTATGCGTAATGTCTCTGAACTACAAATGCCACTTTTCCATAAATGGGTTTGCTCATATGTACATATGGGCAATGTAATTGTAAAGGAACCCTTAAGGCTTTGAATTTAAAGTAATAACACCAGCACTGAGTAGGAAAAGGAAACGCTTAATTACACAAGTACAGTGTAATAACCTGAAGAGGCAAAGAGGCAAAGAGGCAGTTTGTTTTTCTAATGAAGAACAGTAAGAGTAGGAACAGAGAGTGTGTGAGAGAGTGAGAGAGAAAGCAACAAGAAGGCACTCGATCCTCCTCATAAAATGGACAAATGCACAAGGCATTTTAATGTCTGAAACACATTCTGCAACTCGGTTCATCATAGTTATTTATGTAACTCGAGGTGTGTGTGTGCTCACTGACACTCACAGAGTGACGATGTCGGCGTTGGCGGCCTGCACCGCGATACTGAGAGGATCCTGACCGTCATCATCTCCGTCGTTCTGCGTGGCTCCTCGTTTCAGGAACAAACACACCTGCCTGCAAATCACAGCGCCAAACACAGGGCACAGTCAGCCACAGTGTACTCTGTAACTGTGTGTGTGTGTGTGTGTGTGTGTGTGTGTTTACACACCCTGTGTGCCCTAAATACGTAGCATGGTGTAACGGGCCCCTTCCTTTTAGGTCTCTTTGGTTGACGTCTGCACCGTTTTGTAGCAGAAACTCACATGCTATTAAAGAGCCCTATAAGGGAAAGAAAATCCAGTCTTGTATCAAATTCATAAAAAAAAAAAAAATAAATAAATAAAAAAAAATCAGGATTCATTACCAAGAACTGTTTAACAAACACCTTTAACAAAATGACTGACTCACTCCGATCACGGCCTGTATGAGTGGGCTCTTGCCCTCGTCCTCCTCATTGACTGAGTTGACGTCAGCGCCGTGTGCCAGCGCTTCGGCCATGATGGGCAGGTTACGAGCCTGGCAGGCTTTATAAAGCAGTGCGCCTGGATGCAGCTCACGCACATCCTCCGGGTCTGACGCCTCCGGCTCCAGCTCCACCTCACCACTTGAGTCCTCTGACACTTCACACTCTGCACACACACATACACACACATACCACATGGCTGCTTGTTTATCTACTCAATGATCTTCTGATTGTTTATGTACTCAGGGATCTTCTGGATTGGACCTTCACTCTCAATTAAGCTTCACTACACACACAATTATCTTTTACCTCTTTCTTGTGTAACTGAACACTAAAGTTTTGCAGTAAACAGAAAAAACAAACTACGTGATTACATTAAATGCATATCTCTGTTTCTTAACGTGAACACTGCTTTCATTATAAATACATGAAATACACCATTTCAAGAGCAGTGGATGCTTCCTACTGTTGCTTGTCAAAAGCGTTTAAGCTGTGGTGTCATTGTTAGTCCGTATGTTTTTATTTACTTTACTTTTGGCTATACATTGTGTCCTACTCGTATATGTGAACTTCTTATTGGGGAAATTTTGGGATTTTGTCGGGGCCTCTAACTGCATTAAAATCCGTTCTTTCATTCATTTACTTGGTCTATGAACTCTGTTACATAAATCTGACTGTGTGTGTAACTGTGTGTGTGAAGGTGTGAGAGATATTTGTTGGAGTGTAAGTGATTCGTGGTCTCACCCTCCTCGGTGACGCTGTCCACCACCGAGCCGAACAGAAGGACGTCAGTGCTGCCGTCACTGCTACCGCCCAGCCCGCTGTCACTGCTGAGACCTGCAGGACCAGAGAGCGCCAAACCACGGACGTGTTACACACTTACACTCACACTCCCACTTCCATCCACAGTGACAAAGTGTCATTTAAAGTCTGCATTCATATAGGCTTAATCAGTATGAGTGTTCGACTACTTACAAGTGACAGCAATAATCATGACAAACAATATAAAAGCGTGAATAAAATTACTACAGCACGCCATCATCTCGTGTTTAAACACATTCAGAAAAACAAAACCAGATCACACAACTGTCAGCCCAAACCTTGTGATCATTAAATTTAAGGAATAAAACACATGTGGGTCCGTTGTTATAAAAAATAATCAACGATGGGTGGTGTGATGCAGCTCGGTGTGAAGCACCGAAACTAGAAATTGACTATTTTCCAATAAGTCTCAAACATTTTTATTTATTAAAGACACAGACTTTTTATCTGCTGTGGAATGTCCATGAAAAGTCATAAACGGCTATAAATAGTTGTTCACTCACCAGCCTGTCTTTTTTCTCTTTCTCTTGAAACTAATAAAATACAAATATTGTTATTGTAACAGAGAAACTGCAAAGTCCTCTGTCCTAGAGACTTGTGTTGGAAAACCTTGATTTATAGCTTTACCTCTGACTGTTACAAAGTGCTGACACTGGAGACTCCTTCCACAAATTCTAAATAAACATCTCCTTAAAGAAAACTTCTAAAATCAGTTTATGTGGAGAATCTGCCATACAAATCCCTGTGTCAGTTGTTACTATAGAAACAATAACATATTGAACAAATGGATTAATATAAACCTTGCAGCCTGAACTACTGTCAGAGCTGCTGTTAAAAAAAATCAATCACCTTCTGGACAATGAGAATCAAGAAATTTACAGCACTGTGGAATGACAGGCTATAAAAAAGTTGTAAAAAATACACAGAACACAACTTGTCTTAAGGTACGCCCACTGTTATGCCTCTGATGTTTCTAACTTGGCAAAAGACACTTGCAGATAGCAGCTCAGTTATTACAAAGATAGAAGTATCGGATATAGATATAGGTTTAGAGTAAACAGGTTTTCTGTTCTTAGTACAGGGAAATGTCAAAGTGCCTGTCCATTGTAACTAATCGTAACAACACAGTGAAAAATTCTGGAGTATTACTTTAAAATCCAGTTCCTCTGATGCACTACTCCTCTTCCAGGCGCCCTACATTAACTTGAGCTGTATGATTAGCTCTTACTTCTAATCAATAAGCCTGTATATAGGGTTACATTCTCTTTAGAGACTGCATTATAAGCTCTTACAGAGTGAGCTGTGCTGCACTAATGGACCATGTGTATTTTAGTTACTCTATTTAATATAGAATGAAACAATGCGATGAAAGACTACACTCTGTCTCAGGATAGTCTTTCCTTCTTTGTCTTGTTTGGGCTGTAATACTTACTGCGAGGCCCTGAGCTGGTGTCAAAGTAGGAGAAAAGGGAGTCCAGTTCATCAGGACAGAAGAGCGAATCTCGCCGGAACTTTCTCTCCAAAGCGGTGCTGGCTGATGGACAAGAAGGAGCAGGGATATAAGGAGCGGCTCTGTCTGTACATCAATCTGTTGTAAATTACTAAAGGTGAGACACGCTACCTGAGCAGAGGGAACCCGAGCTGGGATCCTGTCTGTATTTCCGCCGGTGTTTGGGCACGGTGGTGGCGCTGTTGTGGCGCCGACACTTTTTTGCAGCCCACCGCCTCTCTGATTTTCTCTCGCTGCTCATCAGGGCTTCCGCTGTTGCCATCTTCTTCAGGAACTTCTTTTCCACATACTTGGCTCGAATCCACGCCTCTTTCTCTTGCCTGCAGTCAGTTAAGCAGGTAATAGAATAGAAGAAATTAAGAAACTCCAGTCTGTACAAGCTGGAGTGAAAGTGGAGTGTACTATAGAATTTACTCTCTATATGGAAAATGTGAACATAGCGCATGTGCCGCTTTCACCTGGGGCTGTTGGCTCCTGGCTTCTTCATGCCCCGTTCCTCACACGTGCCCTCGTAGATGTGGTTTATAACACTGTTGCCCAGCTCGCACATCAGCTGCAGGCAAAGCAATGTAAACATGGGTTATTTAATTACACAGACACAGCGATCTGACAGGAAAATCATGTGGATTAATGTGGGCTAATGCAACAATATTTCTCCTTTTTTTAGAAAAAAAAATTATTTCTATCATAAGAGTCCACATGGAAGTCACACGAAAGTATTTGTCAGTCAATTCCAAGTGGAACAGACTGTCTTTTGGAGAGACATGGTGAATTTTCACTTAATCTAATCAGTAATCGGATACTCAGTAAGTGCGGTGAATAGTTGACAAATGAGGCCCACATTACTTCTATACCTGCAGGACAGGATTAATCTTATGTCTTACAACAAACGTATACCGTATACAATCTATAATGTCTGATTTCCTAGTATATACACACTCCAACTAGTTTGGGGAAGGCCCACATACTGCACGGGTGTGATGATCAGGTGTCCACAAACTTTTGGCCATATAGTGTATGCCTAACTGATCAACTACATTTAGGCATTTAGGGGAAGTGGAAATTGTGTGCATTTTTTGGTAGTGTGCTGCTGTAGATGAGTTGGATAAAGAGGTTATAAGGGGAAAAAAAACACCTTGAGTAGCTCAGGTTCCCATGAGTCCAGGGTGAGAGAGCGGACTTTGGAGCAGTGCACCCCCAAACTCCTGCATGGAGAAAACGCAAACACACACACACACACACACACATCACAGCTGAGCAAGTAAAAGCCTGCTGTTAAATTAGTAGCTGTCTGACACACGCCTGACAGTTGTGTTGAACTGTACATGACGATCACACAGAGAGAAGAGGCTGCCATAAACCTTCAGATGCTAATTATATACTGCACGTCGGCATTCTTTCACACAAAACCTGTCTGAATTAAAAGAGCAGCTCAAGCTCTCACGTTTCTCTCAGAGAAAGGAACTTTCACTCTCCAGTTCAGACGAGTTTCTGAGCGGAGCAGCGGGAGAGGGTTTAAGGGCTGAAATTACAGAACTACAAGCTGCTTCCCTGAGAAACTGAACAGCTGCCCACCCTTTCTCACATCAGCGTGTGTCGCTGCGTATCCGGGCAACTCGGTTAGAATTAAAATGGAGGATTAAAAGAAGAAAGTTGCCTGGATCTCGGCATGAGAAAAGTGGCCTCCGGAGGGTGCATTAATATTCACAAGGTGGTCTGAACCACAGGCAGAGTACTGAAGGGATCTGCATAATCTGTCTGTGCTGTGACAAAAGACCAAGGACAGTTTGAAACTGAAGAAAAACAGGAAAAAACCCTAAAGAACCAATACTGATAAAACATGAGTTGGATACATTTAGGCTGTTACTAAACTTCTTCCCTCTGGATATGTATAAATCAGGGAATCACTAAGTTTTTTTTTTTTTGGACAGTAATATAGTTTAAATAAATGGGCGTCTCAAATGTATCAAATGCTATTATTATTCAGAGGCAGAAACAAATTCGAGAGTGAATGACTATGGACTAGTGTAACAGTGTATAGCAGACCTATTCTTCTAACTAATAGCTTCTGACAGAAAGACAGGCTATAACTGCACTGTATACACACTCGTTAGAACCTTCTGTTTCAGCTGTACCTCTGTTACTCAGAGTGTGTGTTACCTGTGTATCCCGGAGCACTCGATGCACAGCAGAATGCCCAGGTTGATGCTGGCCCAGCGTGGATCGGCCTGGCCACAGTCGCAGCACACATCGTTGCCTGGCACACACTGCACCCTCTGCAGCACGCTCTCAGCCCTTACGCTGCGCTCTCGCGGCTCGCTGGCTGAGTCGATGCTGCTGGTGGAAGGAGACGCTGTCCGGTCCAGGCGCTGAAGGAGAAAATAATACAAGGTTATAAAGTCTTATACTGAAACATAGTGTCATTTATCATATAACTACACATTCTACATACCAAACACACATATTGTTGTATATTAATATTTTATGCTTGATTTGACCTTGTTTTACGTAGTGTGTTTTATGTAGTGTGTACGTATGAATGTCGTATATGTGCTAACCTCAGTGTAGTAGCTGTCTGGACTCTCTCTGTAGGCTGAGGCGATGCTGGCCTGCACTGCTTGGATCCAGGCCTGTCGGAGTTTCTCTGACTCAGCCTGCAGCATACAGCTCCTGCAACACAACATCATCATCATCATCATCATCACACCATGAAGGACATACAGTGTTTGTAGGACGTTTGAGTCAGTATGTGGTAGGACTCACTTGGAAGGAGACACCACTTCAAAGCAGAACCTCCTCTCGATGTCCTCACAGGGTTTGACCGAACACAGTCTCAGGTCCTCTACTACCACAGTCAGTGAATCCTACAGGACAAACACACTGGATGAAATCCCTGAATGCATGTAACACCGACACTACAGCACAGCTGTGGAATAGGTGTGATAAAGACACAGACGTGTGATACACAGCCATAGACAGTAACAGCTAAGAGAATTATGTTTCATGCATCATCCTCATTTAAACAACCCAATGTCACAGAAAAAACATTCGCATGCAACCTATTTGCAGCACCTTCTATACGATGAAGATCAACATTCTTTCACAAGCATACATTGCATATCAAAGTATAAAACCTGCTGTGTAATGTAACCAAGCCCAGTATCAATATGTACCAAGATCAATATGTAATAAATCATTTTACCTCTTTTTTTAAAATACTGAGCCCACTTCATGCGTAAAGTTTTGCTTTTTGTGCGTTTTGTGCATTTCACGGCATATGATTAGTCTTACTAGGCTTATGAAATATGCCTAACTTTTCCTTTTCCCTTGCAATCAGTACATGGTACCGCAGCACAGCAACACAAAAAGTGGAACATAGTGCTATAGAAAACATGATAATGTTATATTGTTAAAATATTTAAAAACATGACCGAGAATGATGAGGAACACTTGCCTTCAGCTTCTTCTGGTACACCAGCTGACTGTTCTGGATGGAGAACCACCGCCTGAGGAGACACATGAATAACACAGACGGATGTAGGACGAGTGGACTGATAAAGCTGTAAAGCGCTCATTACTTGGTGAAAGCTTTGTGGATGAGTCAAATGTGGACCAGCGGGTCATATCTGGCTCCATCATTTCTCATGAATGGGTTGTGACTATGTTCAATGCTGTGCAATTCATTTCCTCTGCTCACCTGTTCCACGTTTTGAAGGCGTTGCTGGCCCGTTTGAACAGGTAGCCCTCCATCACCACTCCGTTGGGAGCGTCCACGTTGAACTCCACCTTCGGGTCATCGTAGGCAAAGTCCTGATCGAAAGAGAGAGCAGAAGCTCTGAATAAAAACTGTCACAAACCACATGTGCAAGATCATCTTCATGAACATTTTTTTTAAAGGAACAATTACGCATTTTATGCAGTATTTCCTGCTCCACCTTCGCTCACTGTGATGAGCAGCGCTGTAAGCTTACCTACCAAAGTGTCTGCTAAATCAGTTACCAATAATAATTTCAGTCACTGACTGAGCTCTTTAAAAGTTAGTTAGGTAAAACTTAGTGTTACGGTATTGGTTATTTCTGTTAATACGGTCACAGATAACGTTAAAATGTCTGATATGTGCCTCCAGTGACACTTCTGAACCTGACACTCTCAGCAATATTTACACTTTAAATGCAGAGAGTTGTCCAGAAAGACCTTAAGAGGTGCAACAAATCAGTCTACACGCTTACATAAGAGACTGAAACAAACTACTTGGATAAAAGTATGTGGACAGCTGACCATCGCACCCACATGTGCTTGTAGGACATCCCATTCCAAACCCATGAGCAGAAAGGCTTTGTGCACAGGAGCATCGTCACGCTGGAACAGGTTTAAGTCTCTTAGTTCCAGTGAAGGGAAATTATAATACTACAGCACACAAAGACATTCTAGACAGTTGTGTGCTTCCATCTTTGTCTGGGGAAGAACACACACGGGTGTGATGGTCAGGTGTCCACATATTTTTGGTCATATAGTGTATCTCACCATGAAGCTTGTTTTTTTTCCCCATTAAAAAAAAAAACTCTTCATTTTCAAAATGCCATGAGACCAGAATAAACAAAGTGCAGGACTGTCATTGTAGTGACACCCATGTGCTGTTTGGTCAGATCTTCTCCCTGGCATTGAAATTAGTCACTGTGACAGTCATCAGGAGATTCCTTGAACTGAAAACTCTTGCCTGTTATATATGATAATTTAGAACATTTGATGTAAACATACCAATACGTATAGCGCTATATTCCATATGTGAACAATAGTAATAGTTTCAAGGAATAAAGGAACAACACTAAAGGAAAAGGCCCGTTTTGAGGTTACTGTGAGAGATTTTTTTCCCTTTTCCCCAGACTACACCAGCGTGACTATGCAAACAGTCAGGTCTATTCACACAAGGCCAAGTCTCATTACTGCTTCAGAGCAAACGTTTCACTCGCCTTGTGAACAATACAGCACAGACCGTAGCATTTCCTTTCTATATAACTTTATAGATTGTACTGAAAGTGTGCGTTGCAGTACAACTCAGTAAGCAATAAGATCGAAGGAGTTTTCCATGTTAAGATCAACACATAAGCAAGACACAAGTAAAAAAAAATATATATATGCTTAATCTCTCTTAAAGAATTGCTTCTCAAAGTGGGGGTTGAGAAAGAACAGCTAGCAGGTCCGTGCTTTAAAAAACAATCCAGTTAAAACCCCCCATAATTAAAGTTATTATATTTGTTATTGAGTTCTTATTATTATGATCCTGTTTGACCATTCGAATGAATTTAGTCCAAAGCTCAACAACTCAAAAATAAGTAAATAAAGTCAACCAGGAGATAATGTGTTCTTTTGGTGGAAAGTTCATGAATAATAATAATAATAATTTAAAAAATCGCTATACAAAATAGTGAAAATTTTACTGTACAGATTTAAACAATTTTTGCAAAATAAATCCATTCTAAATAAATTCATTTATTTACTGTATTTATTTATTTATTTTAATCTCATTGTACAAAACTATTTTGTCATATAAATAGTACTTTTTAAAAAAATTTTTAGGACCCCAAGCTTTGTAAGTGTTTATAAGATAAAATAGTGGTGTACAGTGAGAGTAAAATAAAATAAAATTAAATAAAATAATGTTCATGAAATAAACTTGGCCCAGAGAGGTCTGAATTTATTTTAATTTAATTATTTTTCTGAATTTATTTACTATACTCTCTCTGTACACCACTATCTTGTTTTACAAAAACTAGAGCCCTAATAATTTCAAGACAAAAACAAAACAGAGCACCTGCTTATAATGTCAGAATGAATGCAAATATTGTCAGCATGAAATAAAACACTTTTCAGTCATACATATAATAATAAGCACCTATTTTTTTTTTTGCTCTTATGTATAATGAACTAAGATTAAATTCACTGGAACACAAACAGCCTAGAAACCTCTGGCGTTTAACAATTCTTTCCACTTATATTTCTACTTTTAAAGTAAATTTCGTGAGAAAGTGACCGTTTACCCACCAGCGTGAGGTCCAACCTGCTGAAAATCTTCAGCTTTACGCTTTTAAGGTATTCCAACATCATTATTTATTAAATACTTTAAAAACATTGAACTAAGCATCCGTCACCTTGGCCATGGAGCTGCCACTGGCCCTGTGCGCCAGCGCGCGCAGCTCTAAACGCACGAGACCTGCGCCGCGCATGCGCAGAGTACGACACGTTATCGCGCGCTCCTTTATTCGACCCACAAGCACCATGGAGACGGGCTAAACACCAAAAAAGCTTTATAGTGAACACACTGTACACTACACACTCGTTACAAACAGAGTATTCAATACCGTGTGTAGTGCACTTATATAGGGAATAAGAACCAATTTGGGATTAAACCAATTGTCCTCAGAGAATCAACAGAAAAAAACCGTCGACATTTTATTCGCTTTATTTATGTATTTATAAACAGATTATATATGTATAACGATTAAGAAATATTTGTATTTATATATTAAGATTAAGGAAATAATGTACATTGCTTTATTTATAATACAATATTTTTAATAAATAAATATACTTACAACACTATATATATATATATATATATATATATATATATATATACACACACACACACATATACATACATTTATATATATAATGTTGTATGTATATTTATTTATTATAAATAATATGTTATAAAATAAAAACAAAAGATATATATATATATTTACACATACATTTATAATGTAATATAATCTAATGTGAAATAAAATGAGTGTAAAAAAAAGGAATGGCCGATAAATGTACTATTTTGTAAGATATTTACTGTAATTTAACAACAGTTGTGCATTTAATTGTGATGTTACTGTAAAAATATTTTAATTCCATAAAATTAAAGCAAAGACAAAGTCAAGAGTCAAGCAGTGTACATTTACAAATCTTTTAAAAAGAATTTTATTTGATTTATTTTATTCTATTTTAATATATTTTTCATTTATTATATACTTTTGCATTTTTTATCTCAGACTTAATTTTGTACTTCGATTATTATTATCATTATTATTATTTACTTATTATTATTATTATTTACAGTATTATTATTATTATTATTATTATTATTATTATTATTTACAGTATTTGCTTTATACACAAGCACCTCTCCATAATAAAACTAATTCTGATTTATATTCTGGTTTAATCTGTCCAGCTGCAAAGGTAGCCTGCTTTATAAATCATACCTGTAGCTAATACCATCTATAAAACTAGCAATGCAAATATACGACGACGTGGCACAGTGCTCAATCCTAGTTATCAAACCTTTAACTTTTATTTTGATTGGGTTGGGGGTTCGATGCCTGCCTCCGCTCTGTGTGTGGAGTTTGCATGTTCTCCCTGTGATTTGGGGGTCTCCTCTGGGTACTCCAGTTTCCTCCCCCAGTCCAAAGACGTGCGCTGTAGGCTGACTGGCATCTCTGAATTGTCCGTAGTGTGTTAATGGGCGTGTGAGTGTGTGTGTGTGCGATTGTGCCCTGTGATTTTTTGTCGCCTTGTCCAGTGTGTCCCGAGTCCCCTGGGATAGACTCCAGGTTACCCCACGACCCTGAGAATGGATGGATGGATGTGTAATATGGAGAAACATTTCACCTGCAGGTTGGCAGTTCTTTGAGTCTCATCTGAGTGTGTGAGTGTGTTACTGATGGGGACATGTGTGTGCTTTATAAAGCCACAATCTATCTGAACTACGAGAGCCATTCATTTTTAAAGTCCAAGCTGTACTCCAGAGCAAAGAAAGGACATTAAATATTACATCAAAAATGAAGGAGGTGAACCGTGGGCAAACATATTATAACCTGTATTAGGGCTTGTATTCAGTTTTTATGCGCTAGAATAAATATCTTCTGCATTAACATCTTTGCTCATTTGGAGTTGATCCTAAGCGATTTAGGAGTTACTGAACCGCTGCATGGTATTACAACATTCTAGGTCTTGCAGCTACATGCTGTCCTCATTTCACTTCCTGTGCACACACTGGCTAAAAGCTTTTCTGCAAAAAAGCCTCAGCATCAGTGCATGCTGTGCTTTAAAAGCCTTTCAAAAGCAGGAGCATCACCCACTGCTGACCTCTGCCATGAACCGGTGATTACCTACAGATGATTAACAGGTGTATCAGAGCAATCAGACACACATATGCAGTGTTCAGTCCGTTTCAACGGAAGCCTGGTGTGTTTTCAAAGCAATCACACTCGGGTGAGGGAGAAAATAACTATATAATAAAGGTGATCTTAGTCCACTTCTAAGTGAACTCTAGCGCTGTGAGACTCTGAATCGCCCCGACTGCAGGACGTGAATCAAACATGCTGTGTATTTTGGGTTGCAGGGTTTGTTTTTTTTCGTATATGCTGCTAAACTGAGGCAAAGGACAGAGCTGTAGTGCTGCAGAAATGCCATCTGTTCTGAATATTTGACGAAACAAACAAAAACGAGAAAACGATTTTTTTTAGCGATTTATATAATTATTCAGTAATTTTTTTAAGCGTTAGAGGCTCCGTGTTCTTTGTATTCTGCTTGTTGATCCTCTTTCGGCTGCTCCTGTTAGGGGTTATACCACAGCAGATCATTTGGTCCACGTATTTGATTTGGCACAGTTTTTACGCCGGATGCCCTTCCTGACGCAACCCTTCCCAATTTTATCTTGGGCTTGGAACCAGCACTATTGCACGCAACCCCAGTGGCTCAGTGGGTCAGTTCCCTGGCTGGGAATCGAACCCAGGCCGCAGTGTGGCCTAGCCACTAGTTCTCCACAGACCCATTTCAACCCTCTACATATTTCTGTTCAATGAACGGAAGAGTGTTATGAGTAGATTTTCAGTCTACATGCCTCACAGCCATTTTCGTCCCCCTCACGTGCAGTGAGAAACAAAATAAAACCAAACAACATATGAACCCAAAGTATTAATTTGGGACTCGGTGAACAGATAAACAGGCAATTAATATACACACTAATATATATTAAAGGCAGATTCTGAATTCTATCCTAAATCACTGCAGATCTTAGTCTACATATAAGAACTTTCCAACTTTAGTTCTGCATATCCATATTTATCAAAATCACAATCCCTGCTGAACCCTGATTCCACGTTAATGGAATACTTCAACCTCGGTGCTGCTTGCTCATTTTGTTCCGTCTCTATTAACAGCTATTAATATGCTCTGAATATGACAAAAAATTGAGTGCGGACCTTTAAACTGATCTCACAGATTCATGCTTTAGTCGTTTCTCACGCTCCGTAATGAACTGCTGTTCTGAGCGGAAATTGACCAGCAACTTTTTTTAAGCACAAGCAGAGAGATTTTTTTTCCCCAACACCCACATCAGGAAGGAGCCACTGAGCAGAAATAATGTGACAGCAGCAGAGACGTCCATGGCATTATTGCTGTACGGAAGCCTCATTGGTGTTATATAAGACACTTATATTTCGGTTACACAACACAACACAACACAACGCACTAATGAGGTTTGTCCTCTTGCATTAGCGAGACTGCAACACAATGAAATGAAAAGGGAATAATCTGCATTAATACTAGCAAGTAACAAAAAGCGAAAGCCGAGCTTCAGCAATTAGTAACATTTAAATAGACAACTCCTAACTTTCATGCAAATGAGTTATGATGTAGGAAAGCAGAAAATCCAAACGATCGCCTTAGCAATTTCTCTGTTCTGGTGTACTGTACCTTTAAATCTCTACATACTTCCCGAGATCGCATTTAACAGTGTAGAAAATATAAAGATCGAACATATATATATATATATATATATATAACTGGGAAATGTTTGGTTTTGTCTCTTCCTGAATTTTACTAAAATATTTATAAACAAAAGTAACACTGACATCTATATACAAGCGGATTATGTAAGGAGTAAAACATGACCGGCAAAGTGTCGGAAAACTTTAGATTACAGCTTTATCTCTAACTTTTACAGTTAAGTGTCAAGTGCTAACACTGAAGCCCTAGAGGTCAGACTATAAGGCTTCTAATGCTGTCCAAATATCAGTCAAGAGAGGATTTATATCGAATAAAAGATAAAAACTGACCTGTAGAAGAGTCTGTGAGGTGAAGATCATTTTAGGACAGTCCCAAATGGGAGGGAAAGAGAAAAGAAAATATATGTTAGATAAGTTAGTGAAGCTGACATCCCAGAGAATCAAATTCTGCTGATCTAAAACCCTCACACACACTCGCACACTGAGGAGAAAATAAAATGGGAGACCAAACTGTACTAAACTGATCAATGTATTCTTCATGATAGAGATTAGATACATTTTTTTCCTTTGTCTTTTTTTTTTTTTTCATAAGTCATAATTTCTGTAGTAAATACATTATCTGAGAAATGATTTTCTACTCCAGATAACTAAAGGCTCGACAAACTCTTCATGTGCTTAATTCCACCTGCGTTAACATCTGAGTTAGCTGTTGGCTTTGGGAAGTTAAGTATAGTTGCTAATCCTCAGTCACGAATTTAGGGGACTCTAGTGGACAGTACAGGCAAGACAACAACGCATAATTTACACACATGACTTCTTTAAGAACAGCTTGGACGTGTGTCATGCGTACCCGCTGTTGTATCGTAGCGTGTTTGTGCTCCATGTCTCTTTTCTCCATCGCTGAATCAATCACCAGCTGGTCCAGCTACACATTAAAAAAGACACACAGACATAAGACACCTCGAATATTTTACATGACTCATTCTTTTTGTTCCATTTCACCCCTTCGCTGCTGTGTTATTTCTTTAGAAAGTACAAGAAAACGTAGTCAATGATCAACCAAGAGGTAACTCTGAAGCACGGTGGTGGGAGCATCATGTTAAGCATCATGGTGCTTCTCTGTCTAATACCCTCCTTACCTCCTGCTTACTTTCAACCCCAGCAGGCTAATCAAATATCCCCAAGGCGTAAAGACATGAATCTGATTAGACTTTAGTGTCGCTACTTAGTGAGGATGTGGGCGTCGGTCACCTCTGCTGCCAGCTTCTTCATGTAGGGGTCGATCTCATCTAGCAGATTAAAACCCTGCTGAAAGAGCGAGTACTGGGCGTGCATGAACGACAGCATCTGCGGAGAAGAGAGGAAGAGGAAGAAATAAACGAAAGAAATGAAAGATCAGTCATGCTTTAAAAACCCTTGCTGAACACAAGCACATCTAGATCTAGATACAAGCATACTTGAACAATGTAATGCATACTAAGAGCAAGTAACCGATAACACCAGCACAAACCAGATTAGTCCAGCTTGGAATTCATGTTCAAGTGCTTTTTTTTCTCAGCAGGGATCACAATGTAATTTGATTTGTGGAACTTACTGCATCTAGGATCTCAAATTTCTTCTTGGCCTGAAGGACGTTGATCTACGGAGGAGAAAATAAGACCAAGCTAAGAGCTGTTCACTGCATTCATGCTGTACTGAGTTATTTTTCGTATGTGCTGGATACGGAGAAATGTGCTTTGCTGAGCAGCGTGTTGCACACAGCAAAGGAGACGTTTATTTAGCGTTTATGGAAGGAGTCTCCAGTGTCAGTTTTTAAGTTTAAGTTTTTTCCAACACAGGAAAGTGTCAAAGGAGGAACAAAGCAGTCCAAATAAATTAATCAATGTGTGTGTGTTTGTGTGTGTGTGTGTTACCTGCAGAACGTAGTCCAGTGCTAGATGGCGGTAGCACTTGCGGGTGATGTTGAGGGTGCTGGTGGCCTCCTCCACCTCATGCAGCTTGTTCCTTGGTGCCTGAGCGTTCTTCACCTGAGCGATCTCCAGGTCCTCACGCACCTTATCGAAGTGCTTTTTCGTTTCCTTAAACTTCCTCACATCCCTGACACACACACACATACACACACAAAACCACAAGAAGCTTAAAGTGATATGAAGCTAAATGGATGAACAAACTGAAAGCCAGGCTTCAAAAACTGTAAAGAGTTCATGCTTGAGTAATCTGCACTCACTATGTGTGTGTGTGTGTATGTGTGTGTGTGTGTGTGTGTGTGTAAAGGAATGTGACCATGCATAAGTGTGTGCATTTTAAATCTGGAACAGTAAAATCCCGGATTACAGGACGTCTCAGCATCCCTGAGCTAAATGTCAGCAGTTTGTGTGTATGTGTGTGTGTGTGTGTAACCCAGGACTCCTCTCCCATTTCCTCCACTCTGTTACTGTGCTTATTCATGGCTGTAGCCTGCAGCAGTACATCTGACACCAAGGAAGCTTCCTACAGAGGCTTGTTTGAGTGTAGAATGAATCAATAACCTCCCCAATGTTGCCACATTTAATAAGATATATACATCCTATGATCACTAAAAGTGCCTTCTGGAAACTGCTAATGATGTGAGAGTAAAAGAATACATTGTCTCAGCTTTATATCGTTTAGTGATATCCGAACGTGATTGGCTCTTATTTTATGAGGGGTTATTGCATCATATAATATAAGATCCAATCAGGTTCCGATAGGTATTACTGCATCATAAAATATGATGAGCCAATCATCTTCTGATATGCAAATTTAGCTTATGTAACACTGATTTGCCAGAGATGTGATTAAAATTCAGGGCGTTTCCAAAATGCATATTTTACACTCTGAGTAAAATGTACTTCAGTCCTTACTCTTTGACAAAGTTGTGCAGCTGCTGCTTCACAGATCTCTGTGCCTGGTCAAACAGGATCTGAAACACAGAATGACAATAAACAATGTCATTTTAAAAACCGTTCCGGTACGACTCCACATGTACGGCCGTGTTTTTCACCAGCAGAGGGCGATCACACCCTGTTTTAACCATCACACACGTGAGAATCCCCTCCCATCCACATCCATCACGCTCCGATCCTGCGCTCACTCATTCATATTCAGCTGTGCGCGCAGTGTGAAGAGCTTTCTGCTGATCGGCGCTGCCCCGCTGTGCTCGCTGCAGATAAAATAGGTCAGTCGGACAGGGAGGGCGGGAAAAAAAAACGAGAAAGAGAGAGGCACAGCTGGTGGAAACAAAGACTGATGATAATAGATGAAGAGAGAGAGGGTGAGGCTACAGGTCTGCCACTGACACAGCTCGGATTTTAGCACCTGGACGTACTGAACGTTCTAGATGATGCAGCACTCAGGCCCACGGTACAACATCTCTGAGACATACGATGCTTTATTTTAGCATTTACAGTGATTCATACACTGATTGAATACATTTTATGATAAGATCATAGGCTGGTTGACGGTGTCATTTCTTTTTTCGAAAGGAAATCAAAGCTGCACTGCGAAGCCTCAACATTCCTGAGTCTTTACATCAGTGTGATAAGCACAATTCTATTACCAGACGTCAGTACCAGTTGTAAAAGCGCCCCGAGGCTTTGTGAGATGTAACTCTCCAGGTGGGCACTTTAGCAGAAGGCTCTTTAACATTTTATTATCCCATAAACTCCAACAGGCTCCTTATAGGCCCAGTGAGGCGGAAGAACAAAAACTTCTCAACATGCTTGTGTTCCTCTCGTCATGTCAATCCTGAGAGGCGGAGTGCAGTTAAACACACACTTTGCATGCATGTTAGTGCTGTAATGGATCCCGCATCTCAATAACTATTTGGATATGATGCGATCCCATGCAGAGGGAGAGCGTACTTAAAGGAAAAGTCCACCCTGAAACACATTAAATATGAATTTATTGAAATATTTGTTGGCTGGTGCTGTATTTCATTCCGCCTGTTAGAAGTTAGCAGTTGTCTGTCGACACGTGGAGACGCCGCTAGCGCAGTTACAATAGAAGAAAAAAAATTTCCAAACGTAAGTGAAAACAATCACGGGCCAGTAATAGATACTTAAAATAAAAAAGCTATAGCTTTTTTTGGTCATATCATATTAATGAGATATCCCATGCAGAAGTAGTGGAGCTAAAAGTTAGAATTAAAGTTCCAGAATAAGGGGAGGAGTTATGGGGCGTGGCCAGGAACCAACTCTGCCGGGCTAGTTTGCGATCTATGAGATGATGAGCATCATGGTGTTGAAAAGCTCTGGAGGCTGATCTGGTTGAACAGAGTGTACAAATGATGTGAGTTAACTTGCAGACGAAAGGACTAAAGTGCCGCTGCATCACTCTCGGAGATTACAGTACTGAGTGCCACCAGAGGGAAAATAATAATGGTTTTCCTCTGTGGAGAGAGAGAGAGAGAGAGAGAGAGACAGAGAGAGGGATACAATTTGCCATTATCCTTGTGGATAATCCTGAAATTGTGAGCAAATATTTTTCAGGAAATGTTTTATGACAGAAATCCCTGAGCCAACCCTCCACCGTTTCACTTATCCTTCACCCTTTCATCTGTCCATTTTGACGTCATTCTGCAGCCCTCTTCGTTTCCTTCCTTCCTGTTATCCCATCTGTAATGAGTGAAAAGGTCGGGAAAAACTGCACTAGTTCCATTCCTTCAGAAAAACAGAACGTTAAAAAAAAAAAAAACTTAAGCGTCTTCCTGAGTGGCGTAACAGAAAAGTGTTCGCCATATTTTCAGGCGATCGAATCCCAATGTTGCCACAACCTTCCATGGCTGGAGTCAAGAAAGGAACATTGCTGTGCTCTTTAGGTGGGAACGATGGCATACTCTTTTCCCCCAACATCCGTCACACTGACACTAGCCAATCGTGGGCGTCTGTGATCTCATGTATGCGGAAGAGGGCGGATAGCACATTGCTCTGAGTGTGTTACGCTGCCCTGCATGAGCAGCAGCTCGAAAGGATGAAGAGGTTGGCTGCACGTGTCTTGGAGGAATCCTTCACCCTCTTCGGGTGATATGGGGATGATCTGTTAGTGCTTAAGACTACACAAGAACAAAGCAAACGCCGGAAACATGAATTGGCATTATTAATTTTCCTACTAAAGCGCAAGTATTGTGTCAAATTGTGTTTTCTTGCAAAACATCATGTGCAATGCCTCTGTGTTCCTCTGCACAGTCGCTCCAGTGGATGGTTTGATGTATGGACATCTATCTAGCTGCTATTTCTTTGTCTCCGTCTCCAACACTCACCATATTGTGTAAAATGGTGGCAGAAACAGGGTTGAGTGGGGTCACTGAGCTTCTCCGTGTGTGATGACCTCGGCCATTAACCTCATTTGTGCTGCTTTGAGCTTCCAGTCATGATCACTGACCCCCTGTGCAGTCTGTAGAATAGCCACAGTGCTAAAAGCTATTGACTCAATTCAAGAGTTTAATGCTAGGCTAAAAGGCGGATCTCTCTAGAATGTTCATCTACAGACTGAGCACTGTGACATTTACAAATCTCGTACGATTCACTGAATCATTCGTGAATGTTCCTCCTGATCTCCTGTCTGGGTGTAAAGCTCACATGGGTGCACCGTGAGCAAGCGCTCTACATCCTGTTTTACAGACTTACGATAAATATACAGTAATATCGTGATGCATTCTGGGACGTTTTAGTCGTTTAGAACAAATAACTGGAAATCAGCTTTTCCTGAAGAATTGCGGGATTGATTTTCAAGCAAGACAATTTTAAAATAGAAAACATAATGATGTAGCGTGCATTAAGAAGTCGTCATTGTCCTGGAGACGTATTTTATTTGATATTAATTTAATTCTTTAGCTGTGTTTCTATTGTTTTATTTAATGTTGTCTTAATATCAAGTAAAAAAAAATCTGTAATGTTCAGTACGTTTGGGAAATTTTAACTAAAATATGAAAAAAAATCTGATAATTAAAGATATTTCTATGATACATGACAAACAAAACAAAAAAAATATATATATATATATTCACACTTTAATTGAATGCCTACAAAAATAACTTATTTAACACAGAAAAAAACAGATTTTATTTTAGATCTGTAAAATTTTAACAATTTTACAAAAATTCCAAACAAAATCGTAACATCAAATCAGCTGCTTTCAATCAGAGATTGCAACTTTTATTATTAAAAAAGAAATAAAAATATTATTTAAAAAAAGATAAAAAAGGGCTACTGTAAATTATCCATACAGTAGAATTTTTTTTTTTTTACTATTTATGCTATAATATTGATATTGCACTAATTATAATAATTATGTCAAGTATAATTAAAAAAAATACTTAATTAAAAATACTTAAATACTTAAAAATTCTTACTTAATCTGTAAAACTGGTAAATGTTAAATTATTAACAGAGTTTCTTTTCTGCTTTTTCTGCTTCAGTTCGAAATAGTTGTTTATTTATTCTCTCGATATTTGATTATTTTTTTTTAATGCAACATTACAGTACTGCCGGCAGTTTGTGAGCAAACCCGTATATTGTGATACACTTGTATCGTAGAAATGCCTTTGAGAATCGTGGTGTGATATATCTGTCATACCGTCCACTCCTTTTTACGTTATTGTTGTAATTTTCTTGAACTGTGAAATTAGAAGCTAAACGTAATTATCAGTAATGCACTATAAAGCCAGGACTCGGTGATATTATGAGGTCAGTCTCTGTGGTCCAGTCTCTCTGTCCTAACAGTCACGTGTGCGGAGGAAACGAGCGAGACGTACCATGTGGTAGTTCACTATCTCCTGCAGACTCTCGCTACACTTCTCCAGACATTCCTGTAAGCAAACAGAAAGGACAGAGAGTACAGTCACCACCCCAAAATACAGTAAAAAAAAAAGCGGGATGATGTAATCCTGATTTCTCAGTACTTCTGTAATAAACTGACTTGTGGTGCGTTATGAATAAGCCTGGTTTGTGTTTCCAATAAATAGATATATACCATTTAGCTTATAATGTCCAATATACAAAATATCATAGGATGACATGATACTGTGACTTTTTTAAGCTAAATAACCTTCATGCTAAGCTAGCTAGCCATCTAGTTTAGCTAATATTAGTACCGAACAAAACTGTCATTGTTATTGTATATTTTGACAGCTACAGTTGTGTAAGGAATGAAACATCTGGTGGTGTGCTGTTATAGGAAAAGTATACACGACATTACCACCCAAAACAAAGCTGAATATTTTCCCAAACTGTTTTATTCCTCTTCTATCACAGCAATTTACCACTGCTTATTTTCTTCTATCAATTAAAGAATGACGTCATACTTTCTATCTTTTTATAGTTCCTTGAATGTCCACACAACAAGTTAGTTCCTGTTATCACTTACGTCGTAACAGCTATAAAGACTCGCTCTCTCACTTTCAGTTAATAAGAAGTTAAATAAGAAGAAAAATGCAGCTACGTCATGAAGACTTTCCCATGGTGGAAAACGTAAAGGTACAGCTTTACACTGGAGACTCTTTCCTAAAAAAGTCATCCTAGTGACAACTACACACTTCTCTTTTAATTAACATCCCATTTTTTATACAACTTATACTGCCATTAAACTCACTATTTACATTTTTCATAGAAAGAACAAGCCTTTATGATAACAAAAAACTACATTCAGTCTAGTATGTCCACACACACACACACACACACACACACACACACACACACACACACACACACACACACAGACACACTCGCTTACTGATATCATTTCATCCTTCTTGCACTGTTGAGACAGGTCTCGGATGCCGTTGACGAAAAGCTTGTTGGCGCTGACGTACGCCTTCCCGGCTTCGATCATCCCACTGCATAGCTTCACCAACTACAGATAAACACAGAGAGAGAGAGAGTGTGTGTGTGTGAGAGAGAGAGTGAGAGAGACAGAGGGAGCATGAGAGTGTATGTGAGTGTGTGTGTGTGAGAGAAAGAGAGTGAGAGCGAGTGTGTGTGTGTGTGTGTGTGTGTGTGTGAGAGAGAGTGAGAGCATGAGAGTGAGAGAGTGTGTGTATGTGAATGTGTGTGAGAGAGAGAGTGTGTGTGTGTATGTGTGTGAGAGAGAGAGAG
>CM040990.1:20391912-20480089 GCA_022985145.1 Pangasius djambal
TGTGTGTGTGTGTGTGTGTGAGACATTCTCAGGTGGCCTCCATGTGTGAGACTGTACCAGCTGTGGTGTCCAGAGTCGAGCGTTTGATCTATTTTCTTTTGCTTATTCTCTTTCATTGGTTCTTCTGCTCTTCTTCGCTCGCTCTCTGTGTTCGATATTCTCAGTTTAATCAGGTGCGGTCACTGCAAAGCAGACCCCGTGGTTTTTAAAGGAAGAATCGGCGCACGTTATGTTACATGTTTTGACGGTTCACGTTTCTCTAAGATGACAGAAACGCATTTTCTTTTCGAATCCTTGGGATTATAATCAGATGGTCACTTCAGATAGTCAAATATCTACATAAAGAATAAAACACAAGAGGGTAGGGACAAAAATACCATATCACGATATATATTTTAGCTAATAAACTAGCTAACAAACTGTTAAACTGATATGTTGATACATTTATGTAATGTCTACAAAAACAGTTTACAATTTTAAGTAAAAAAAAAAGGATATCCAATCAGCTGCTTCCATTGAGTATTATTTAGTTACGTTTAATGTTGTGGATGTAGTTTATGTAGTTAAAAAAAAAAGACCTAATGTTACAGAGAAACCCGAAACCGGAACATCCTCCATCTTAAAGACTTTCCTTCCAGGAAAAACGTAAAGGTACAGCGTTACCCGACTGTTATAAAGTGCTGACACTGAAGACCCCTTCCATAAGTGTTAAATAAACATCTCCTTACAGAAAACCTGAGCGCATTAATACAAACCTGTGATCTGAATTATAACTGGAACTACTGTCAGAGCTGCTGTTACAGAAAACAAATCAACAGCTTCTGACCAATCAGAACTGAGAATTCAGCAGTGGTGTGGTTAGAAGACATGATTTACATGATACAGAGCAGTAATAAAAGCTTAAGTCCAATTAAAGTACTATACGTATCACACAATGTCCTTATTGCTGGTGAAGAAAAAGAAAAATCTTTTTTTTAAACTAAATTCTAGTCATTATTGACGCTGAAAGAACCCTAAACCATTCTTCAACAGCAGCTTTAACTTTGATATGTCAGGAATAATCATATCCACCCTGATAATGACCTGAGCTGATGGCAGAGGAAGAGGAGGAGGAAGAGGAGGAGGGGGCGGAGTAATGGGAATTGACAGCTGTCACTCATGGTCATCAGGAACAGATGGACCAGTGACCTCAGCGGCATTAGCGCGGCGTCTGTTCGAGTGATTTCAGCCTAACGCTGAGTGCAGACACCGCAGAAGCACTTACGCTGCTCTAATGGACACTTCACTCTCCACATTGTAGGTACGATCATAAATAAAACCACAAACGCATCAGACGCCGTGCTGATAATCTGTCTACGAGGCAAAACACAACCACAGGAATGAAGTACTGGAGTCCCGACTCGGCACAAAAGCACGACGATGTGTCTCAAATGGTGCTGCATATTTAACACTATATACTATGCATATATATATATATATTTTAAATACCAATATTTTAAAAAGACATAAAACTTTCATTAAAATTTTTATAATTTTCAAAATATTCCTAAATAAAATATACAATATCAGCTAAAATATTTCTGGTGTTTTTAAATATTAGTTAGAATGAGCATATTCAAATATAAAAATAACCATCACTACTAATAACATTTTTATTTAGTTAGTTATGAAACAAAATGCCTAATCATAAAATGTTTTTTTATATTTTTCTAAATATTTCTAAATAAAATAAAGTAAAATTGTTTTTCATGTATTTCTAAATATTTTTAAAATAAAATCTAGAATATAAAATACATTATAATAAACTATATTTCTTAAAATATTTCTTTTTACTATTAGGTAAAAATATTCAAACAGCAAAAAATAAGCAAAACTTACATATATATATAAATAATATTTTATATATATATGCATTAGCACGTCTCACCTTGTCCAGCTTCGCCTCAATCTCCACCACTTCGGTCTCCACCTCATCGACGTTCGCCCTGAAACACACGAAACAAGGTGAGGTTACTGCACTGCTCCAGAAATACTTGTTTATGCTCCACCACCATCATCGTTTCAGAAGAACGGCGATCATCGCTCCAGTACAGTTTCATATGTAAATGACAAGGCGCGTTAAAGCAGTTCTGGCTTTACTAACACTTTACTAACACACTTTATATTGTTCTTTCTTTCCTGTACACTACCATCCACAGATCGAATATATCTTTCTCACTGTCTCAAAGACACCTTGACAAAGGCTTGTAGTAGAAATGTTAATAATAATGTATATTTTTTTAAAAATTTTATAAGTAGTGTTACTTTTTACATAAAATTAATCGTTTCTCCAAATAGCTTTCCTGTAGAAGTTTGAGAAAATCCTCCTGGGTGAAGCTCCTCATGAAGCTGGTTGAGAAGATGCCAGAGATGTCATATCACGATACCTGAAGACACGATATGTTTCACAATATACAGGTTTGCTTTTCACAGTTTTAATGGCTCACTACAAAATTTTGTGAATTTTGCGAAAAGTGTATTGGACATAATTTATCATGATGTTATATCATCATATTGCCTAGTCCTATTGGATATAGTGTAACAAAGTGAAACTATAAATTCTTAACACTTTTCTTGATCACTGCATAACATAATGTGCGTTATTTCATAGCGTTGATGTCTGTATTGTTATTCTAAAATGGAAAAAAAAATAGAAAATAGACACAAATATGAAGAAAACCCTTTCATTTGTGTATGCGTACTGTATGGAAGTGCAAGATTGTGATTCATTACAATTCATCACAACATTAATAAACAGTCTATCTTATCTATCTATCTATCTATAGTATCTATCTATAGAAATGTTGGGATTATAACATATACTTGGCGGCCCAGGAAACCCATCGGCTGAAAATAGCCAAAATAAATAGACCAAACTTCCACACGCAACATACCTTGACACCTTGTTTCAAGAACCCATAAACATATTTCACCAAACCTACTTTGTTTTGTCAAACGATACAGATGCTCCTGAAGCATAATCACTGTTTACAAATAAATGTATATCAGTCATATGCACTTTCTCTTCTCATGAATACGTGGGTTTGTTCCTTGCTCTGTGTTTGTCATACGCAGGACGAGGGTGTGATCTGGAGCCGGAGCCGATCGATGGCTGATAAGTCAGAGTGAACCTGTGATTATGACGCGATTGTTAAATAAAGAGAAATGACAGCAGTGACGTGGTGTTCTTGTGAAAAGTAAAACTGCTCAAGTGTTGTCAGTGTTGCTAAGCGCTGAAGTTATTTTCAGTAAGACGCCTTTGTGCTCGCTGAGTGGATCCGACGGAGCTTTGCATCACCTGAGACAGCATGAGACAGAGAGAAGGAAGAAATGTGCTAGACTGCGTTCATAAATCTCTCTCTAGCGAAAAAATGATTCATTCGCCACAACGCCACAATTTCACCTAGTCTCGAAGCATACTATCTGCAAGAAGAACTAAAATTTATTGCAACTGATAAACATTACAATAGGAATCTAATGGCAGCATCTGGCGAAATGGAAATGCAATAGATTGTCTGATCCTCAGCATTAATCATAATGATGAGCCACAGTGACCTTTAATGGCACTCACCCACCCTGCTGGCACTGAATCTGAGGAAGAGTTGGCGTGTATCATCTCAACTCTCTCAGACAATAATAACTGAGTCCGCAGAGAGAGAGAGAGAGAGAAAAAAGACTTTTTACATAACCGGTCAAATTTGTTTTACATAACCGCTCAGAATTAAACGTGCAAAGATAAAAAACAATCCGTAATGCCATGCTTCTCCAGAGCTGCTTTTCTGATCTGCGTATGAATGCTATCACTTCGTACTTGGACCAGGTGATACTTGTTTGTTAATATTATCAACCTTTCCCGACTATGGCGATAAAATATTTTTATCCTCTAGCAATTGAAAAATCTATTGTAAGGCTAATTTATACCACAGTGCAGTTGAATTCTCAATTCTGACTGGTCAGATGATGCTGATTCATTTTCAGCAGCTCTGACAGTAGGTCTGGCTGCAAGGTTTATCTGAATGCACTCGTTCTAATAAGTTAACTTACGCAAGGACTTGTATGGCAGAGGAATTTAGGAAAATCGACTGTATTTTTGATATGGTGCAGTTTTCTGCAAGGAGACGACATTTTTGGAAGGAGTCTCCAGTGTCAGCGCTCTGTAAAAGTTTTCTGAAATGGGAAAGTCTTTCCTAGTTCTTGCTAACATGACAAGAGAGAAAAAAAAAGAACCACTGGTGAAGGAACAACGGTTTATAGCTGCTATAAAGTAAGTGATAACAGGAACATGTTTCATAGATTTCCCACAATTGGAAAGTCTATAGATGGATAAAATGTAGGACACATCATTATTTAATATATAAGTTGTGGTTGGCTGGCTTCACGTGCCTCAGAGGAAAAGGTTCCTGGAACGACAACGCAACAACAATCGGCTGTTTTTCCTCTAGTGGAAACTCAGGAACTTAGAAGGTTCCTTCAGTGGAAATGCACCGTGCACAGGTTCTCTTCTGCGTTTGTTGTACAGTTAACTTTCCTGACTCATATTTGTGAAGACTTTGTCAGGACTCAATTTGTTTTTTTGATAAATTATGAAACATTTCTTGGGAGTGAACTCAGACTTCTGGAGCTGAGCTTAGCGGCCGAATCTGGCAGTCAGGGAAGTAAAATATAACTGAGACACACACCCACTGCGAGCCAGTGAACTCATCTACACACTGTCTGCCAGCTAATGAAGGGCTGCATGTGTGTGTGTGCTTCACTGACAGAGTGATGAGAGAGAGAGAGAGAGAGAGAGAGAGAGAGAGAGAGAGAGATGCCGACTGCCAGTAATTCAACACAGACAAAACAGAAAAGAGACACAGCGCCTGGGTAACTGTGTGCCAAACCTCCATGCCTGCATGTCTGAGACGAAATGGGAGAATTTTTTTTTTGTCCAGATGTAGACGCATATTTATTTAGACCGAATATGCCTGCGTCCTGCTGTTTATCCTGTGGAAATCTCCCTCTTTTGACCATCACGTCTGTTGGATGTGAGAATGAACTCACTGACGTCTCAAGCAAACACAGATATGGACTTGTAGGCGTGTGTATCTCACCTCATAGCTCGATACATGATGGAAATCTGAAATGTAGACAATGCTCTTCTGAAATGTGAAAATGCTCTTCGGGCCTAAAGACACAGCACAGTGCATAAATGAAGAAATGCTGCATCACAGGGCAGCGTAACACACTCAGAGAAAAGTTGTGCAATCCGCCCTCTTCCACATACTCGAGCTCAGAGATGCTTACGATTGGCTAGTGTCTCTGTGATTGACAGGGGAAAGAGAGTACACCATCCCTCCCACCCAGGAAGCACAGACAAGTTTGCTCTCATGGAACCCTGGCCATGGATATGCAAAATGCAGCTACCAAGAAACCACACACTTCCTCTGTTTGAAGACCTTTCCAGTGGTGCCAAACTTAAAGTTATAGCTTTGACTGTTACAAAGCCCTGACTCTGGAGACTCCTTCCATAAACGTTTTAATAAATGTCTCCTCACAGCCTTTAAGCCTCTCCTGAAGCCCTCTCTTTTACAGTGCACATTTGTACTAAAATAGCAGCAATATGTAACAAATAATAATAAATTGAATAAATATATCTTTAACGCTTTGCGATGGTGAGTGGTGTGCAGTGTGTGCATCTTGAGTCGATTTGCACCAAATGATTGAAAATTAGAAATACATGTTTTCATTTAAATATAATTAGCATTAGTATGGATTACTCAGATTACTATTAGACTTAGTGGAAATTCAAAGTGCATGGGGTTTCGATAAGTCAAGTGTCCAGACTGCAATGTGGACATGGCTGTGTAGCGTGGGTGGCTTTGTGTATGTGTGTGTGTCTTTCCTGAGTGGAAAGGCACATGCTTGGAGGACAGCTGCTCTATCTGACCCTCAGGCTCTCTCTCTCTCCCTCTCTCTGACCATCCTGCTTCATTGCACATGGCACTCCAAAGACCTACGGGCACATCCCCACCTTCCCCCGGGGGTTGTAACCATGGTAACTGATGCTGGCATGGGGCTGACCCGTCTCACCCAACACACTTCTGTCTACTCTCTGAATACTGAAGTCTGACAGTTGGTCAATGGATAACTGTGATGTCATCTTTACTTTCACTACACTGTATAATCAGGAGCTGTTGAATTCTGGATTCTGATTGGTCAGAAGCTGTTGATTAATTTCTTATAACAGCAGCTTTGACAGTAGCAAAGCAAATCACACATTTCGTTTAGCATTACTACTCCACATAAATGGTAGGTAATTGTTGATAAACTGATGATATGTTGATGTTTGTTTAAACGTAACATACCCTACTTGGTTAATGTTTCTCGTTGCACCTCAGTTCTGTGGCAGATGCTTCTTTTTATGGAATCTGACCACCTGCTGCGCTACACACACAAACTGAGGTCATACTGTTGAGTTAAATTACGTTAGTTGCTACTTTTTAGCCTTCTGGGCAAGTATGGAACTTTGGTGCAGTGGTTTTGCTAGTGAATTTATGATTTTCCACCCCTGTAATACGGGATTACAATGGGATTTAAAAAGAGAACAATCCCACGCACACCTCTAACATCATCTATTTCCGTTCCATTGGAAAGTACAGTCTGTCTGAGGTGTTTCAGCCCAGCTGCTCCACGATTGCCTCAATACTGATGATGGATGTCGTTATTGTGCCCTTGAGCGAGGCACTTAATGCCAAGCTGTTCCAGGGACACTGTGTGCTCAGACTGTTAACATCATCTCCGCCACATTGGACAAGAATCTTATCTAAATATAAAATATACATATTACAAAGCTTTTACTCAACCATCAGCCACTTTAGTCTCCCATCATCAAGGTCAAACTCAAAAACTATACTAAGAACTAACATTTCATCATTCATCGTTTATTAGTGCTACAAAAATGTTTTCGCACATCTTTGAGTTCGGTTTAGGATCAGAATTTAGAACAAAGGAGCAGCTGAGAACAGACACGCTAATGAGCACGAAACTGGCATCTCTATTATGGCTATCTTCTTGGCTAAGGTACTTGTATATTCTGCCAAAATGTACCCGCTGAGACGGGCACTACCCTTCAAATGGGGTGCCAATAAGGAGATACAACTTATGTACACTATTAAAGGCTTCAGCATACTTAAGGCAGATGATGCCTCCAAGACAATGTACGAATAAGAAAACACCTTCATGAGGTTACAGACTTTGGGGTTTTGTTTTGGCTGTCACGTACATGTACATGTACTCCAGTCCTGCAGGTGGTGCCGTTAACCTTGCACAATAATTACCATGACTATCCATCTTGGAATGAATCGGCTTGCGTAGTTTATAACGACCAATCATAGGATTTCACGTAGCATGTTCATCATCAGATAACAGACGTAACAATCCCTTCATTTTTCCAAAGCTGGCTGACCACGTAGTCTGGAACAAAATTGACACAATGTTCACTTTAACCCAAACGTAGCTGATCAGGCAAGATGCCTGATTTTTTTTTTTATGTTGCTGCACGCTTAAATCGTCTCACATACACATACTGAATACAAGGATTCAAGACAACCCTAATGTTTCTCCATTTTGTGCTGCCAATAGCCTTCAACATAGACAGGCAGTGTAACAGTGCTGAGAGAGGGGTGGGGGTCTGGGCTCTACCTCCTCCCACCCTAACCAAAGAGCTACATCCTGTCTGAGACATGACACCATCAGACTGAATATTGATCCCTTTATTGGTGTTGAGTCTTTAGGTTTTGTCTCAGTCAGAAAAGGAGGATGGATGTGCAGTATAGTGAGGGAGGGGCTTTTCTTGTAACTGTTCCATAGATTAAGGCTGATTTTTGGTTAGAAGGTGTCGATTCATTTTCTGTAACAGCAGCAATGATAGTAGTGCTGATTGCCCAAACAATCACAGGTTTATATTAATAGGCTCGTTCTAATATGGTATCATTCCTATAGTAACAATTTACACAGAGATGTGTAGACATTTATTTAGCACTTTTGGAAGGAGTTTCCAGAGTCAGCAAGGCTCCTGGCATTAGACATTAGACATAGTCAATGTTGAAATCTCACTGTAGTATAAAAGGAATAAAACACTCCAGGATGTGTTGTTACAGGAAAATAACACACTTCAGAGTGGTAACAGTAACTCTGCTTCAATGCAGGCTGCATCACACCACCACAGAGCTGTTATTAATGATTAAAAAAAAAAACTTTCCTCAACTAATACCAGATCAATTTCTTGGAGGATCAAAGCTTTAGAGAATAAAACCAGAAAGCAACCACCTGGCATGTTTTATTGTTCATTCCCTAAAGCAGACCTCAAGCAGGCCACGTGTTAAGTCATGAGGTCAAACCCAGAACATAAAACAGCGTACCAAGCATTATGCCTGTGCAGAATTTCCAGGATGTTAGCAGCTGTTTTTTTTTTTACTTGCTTTGAGTCTTTCCGAGGAAGATCAGTATATGACTCACATCCAGAAAGACATCCTCCATCCCTCTCCTTTATTTACTATAACTCTACTGTAGTCACTTCCTCTCTCAAACACACTGCACACACACGCTGGTGCACTAACGACCTCCCAGAGACACCCAGGCTGTAATTAATCACTCACGCTCTGATGATGATGAACCACTACACTGGTTACGGTCAGGGATTCAGATGCAGATAGCAATTCCTTCTCAGTGCATTTATAGACTTATACACAGGGTCTGCTCCGAAACAACAATACTGATATATTAGTTTCCTGATGTCTCTATGTAGCTAATATTCACTTAATGCTACATTTAAAAAGTTTGTTTATATCGAAGCTATTTCATTTCGGTTTATTTCCACTGTTGAATTCTTGAATCTGACTGGTCGCTTTTCTGTAAGGAGCCTCCACTATCAGTGGTTTGTTTTCCAACAATCTTCGGGATGGATGGCTTTGCAATTACTTGGTAAGATGACAAGCTGAATTCTTTTTGTCTTATTTACTTCTGCATGCCACATTGTATATCTTACACATGTTGCTTATGGAATGTATCACTTGATTGTATGAATACCTATCATGCTTTTCCTCTAAGCATATGGCAACAGACATTTGTCTTGTCAAATATTCCAATTTTCAAATCCAAAATGAAAACACACTAAACAACTAGAGATCACTCATTCCCCAGCTTGTAACTCATTGCTGAACCTACCTCAACACAAATACACAAAACTCACACGAAAACACTTGAGTCATACACTCTAACTTGGTCTGATAGGAAATTTTCTGTCCTTCAGTATTTCTTGATTTCCTGTGCCAGCTTTGAACCTACCTGCTCCAAAAATCTGCAAACACTCCAAGACAAATCAAGCCCAACTGTGAACTGTTACATTTACAGCATCTAGCAGATGTCCTTATCCAAAGAGACAAAGAGAAATGCTTTGTAGTCTCTATCAAAAACATACCCTCATGCTAGTTCACTACATCAGGGACTAAGAATACCATCAAGCTAAAATTATTACTCGGGGGCCAAGCACCAAAGATGCATAGTTGTGAACTGTGGCTGTCATTGGGGTAAAATATGCATAACCCCATGGCTATAAATATAAAATAGAGAGCAGGACATCATGCAAGCAGGGCTAAGGGTCTAGCTTTCCAGCAGATTAGTATGACCAGCAGATCACTATGCCCAACATTTCAAACCCCACTGATGGGGAAGTGACCAGATTTAATTATTGGTGCTCTAAATCCAAGTTGATCCCTTCCCTTTGATCCCTGGCCAACATGGCTCCTCCCATAGTCACACTCCATCAACTCAGCCAACACCTCCCACAATGCACTGGTGTCTCCACTGAGAACTCTTGGCATCAGCTCTCAGGTGGAAACTGATTTTGGCACGGATGCAGTCGGAAAACGCAAAATCAGTACATGTGGGTGGTATCTTTTCTCACACACGATTCCCACAGGCTGTGGTTTGGGAATTGTTGGTATGTTAAGGCCAGCTGGACTCACTTAAGCCTGCCAGAGAGCGACTAAACACACATAGTTCACCACAACTTGGCTGTCAGGTCTAGAATGTAAAGCATCAACAGTCAGAATATAAAGAATTTGGAAAATTGTAAAAGTGAGGGTGCTCTGTTCTCTTTCTCTTCTGGCTCACAATGCACATCTCTCGGCTGCTTGCATTCGGACCCATCCAAAGTCAGATCCAATTTTGAGGCAGTTCTCTCAGCTGCTTGCATTCTGACCCATCCCAAGTCAGACTCAATTTCATCCAGAGACTTTGAGAGGGTCTATCTCTAGAACATTTGCCTAGTGCATTCTTCTTTGCCAGCCACCATGGGTGAGGACGATCACTCGACTAAACCAGCATGCAGATGTTCTGAGATATGGCATGGATATTAAGCCGAACAGAAATAATCTGTTAACAAATGGGCACTCAGATCAACAGCACCTCTGGGTTTGCGCAGCACTGTCGATTGTTTAACTGCTACATTGATTTGTTTCAGGCAGCTGAAAGCTTGGCGGAGTCACAAGTCTCAGTTCTTAAAGACAGATTAAGACAGCTGAGAATGCTTCCGTTAAACTGGCCTCCTTTCAAATGAAAAAAGGAGCCAAGTATGCTTGTTGTGTGAGAGGGAAAAGTTATGTCCGTGCTTCCCCTGGCAGATTGGAAAGCTTTAAATAATGGTAACATGTTTCTGCTCTCCAACCTTGGCATGTGCATCCTCTACGATCATTCGGGGACAGAAAGACATAAGTGTCCAAGTCTCTTTGAAAGATTAATACCCTTTTGGCTCTGTGGAACCGGACACTGCTGGTTAAGCAACACAGACCTTCTCCCACAGATAACATTCTGCAGACTATTACTATTACCCTTTGGGAGTCTGGCTCTGTTATCGCCCATCGCTGGCCAAAACCAGCTGCTGAACTCTAGAGTGTGAGAGATGGATCTGTATCAGGGGCGTCATGGAAATCTGAAATGGTTATAACATTATGCAATTCAAGTACAGATAATGATGTTACAAAGCAGTGCTGTCAGGTTAGGAGATTTCTAAATCAGTGTAGTTTTACTTTTTTTTACTAACTCTTTTCAGGACCTGAAAGCATAACGTGAGGTTTACCATTTTAATAAGCAGAGAAATACAGTTAGACACTGATAACTTCTGGTCTGGTTTGAGTAAAAAAAATCAGATCAAACAACCTAAATGGGTCTAGAAAATTCTCCTGGGTTTGGAAACAACAGGTAAAGCTTCTACCACACAGCTCCAGGGTCTCATGTTTGATCCTGAGTTACTGTCTGCATGTTCTCTCTGCATTCGTGTTGGTTTCCTCTTGTTTCCTCTCACCTAATAAAAACATGGCAGTACGTAGTCTGGCTATGATAAATTGCCCCTAGTTGTGAACGAGTGTGTGAATGTGAGTGAACGGTGCCCTGCAATGGACTGATGTACCATCCAGGGTGTATTCCATTGGTCCCAGGATAGACTCCAGATTCACAGTGACCTTGACCAGGATATAGCACTTAATGAAGATGAATGAAAGATGATTAAGCAATATTAGCTTAACCAACTACTTCACAAAGATGTCTTATTTCAGTGGTGGTCATAAAAACAACCTGAGTTGCTTGAGTTTTTCTATATGGTGATAATGATAATGATAATGCTCCAAGCCCCTGAAGTTACCAGTTCAGTGTTGGAACCAATTGTCAGACAAAAACCATCTCATTTTCAGTGGAAATGTAAAGAAATGTTCTACATTATGTACCATCAATGGCACTAAGAAGACTGTCTGTGGTTGTGTTGGCAGTAATGGCTGAGGTCTTTGTTAATTAAAATGCAATTAATTCAGCATCTAATATTCTAGTTTTACAATATCACATGATTTAAAGCAGGAAATCAGGTTCAAAAGACTTATTATTTAAACTATTAATGTTTATCAGGTTTAACCCAACAACCTTAAACCTGTACTTACACAATCCCTGTTGTTCACACACACTTTACTGTCTCTAATATGTGATCAGGAGGAAAAAAGCAAGGAAACCAGAGAGGACAGATCCTCTGCAGTGACAGCAAGTGTGAAACCTCCTTCCTTCCTGTCATCCTCTACAAGGCCACACTGCTTTGGCTGATAAAGCTCTGGCCTGAGCGATATGGAATAATCCATGGAGTGTGTTAAGGCTCTGATCCACGGTGGGAAGAAACAATATCAGAGAAGGTCAGAGGAACGATGTGCGAACTGTAAATTCTCAGGGCTCGGACAATTTGTGAGAAACATAACAGCTAAAGGGAAAATATGCCTCTTGGCAGTTCCCAAAGTATTTCCAGGAATGTGGAACTAGCATTGTCATGGCAAGATAACTTAGATTAGAGAGTTGCATAAACGTTTTGCAGCAGAAGATATTGTGGAGTTTTGCACTAACTGCTTTACATTCCTTCACTGGCAAAAGCATTTAAATTATTTTTAAACAGTCATCACTGTCATCACAGCTTTGCAATTCAGTTACAATGAATCTGGGCTATTGTGAAACTCAAAATGTATCATTTTCGCATTGTATCCTTATTATGATAATGATCTGTCAGTTTGCTCCGGTACCATGCTGTGCAGTATCACAATCAAGTACATATTTCACAGGAAATGCAGCCAAACCCCGCAGGCCATTCTAATGAGCTGATTAGTCACTCTCAATTTAGCTGAAGCTCAGGCATGACCCTCTGAGTGCTGACCTCTGACCCCTGCCGAGAGAGCAGCTGCCCCCATGCTGCCTCATCCCAGCCGGGATTAGACAACACAAGAGCTGTCAGGGATACACAGGGCAGGAGGCCGCAGTGACTCCACACATTTCCACACCCCCATGCACGTTGTCTGATGGACGGTCGCCAGAAGAGGCGGGGTCAGTCCGAAGGGTTTCCCGCTTTTTTCCTCCCTGACATTCACCAGATGCGGCAAACCCTTCAACCCAAAAATGTGTTTCTGTTTCTTAACGTATCCCATCTTATTACAAGAGCATAATAACGCAAGGATTTTCCCGACAAATTCAAGCGGTTATCACTATATTACTTTCCCAATCATAAGAAAGTAGAAAGAATTTAAAATACTGCCATCAGCTTCTTTTTTTAAATTAGATAAGGTCTTTACCCACTTTAGTTTATTTACTGACTAAAATTAAATCGCTGGAGTTTTTCATCACCTAATTCTAGTCTACATTTATGGTATCTGAAGTTGCTCTTACAGGGTGAGATAAGCAGTTAGGTGAAGACAGAGCTTGGCGCACGTCTCCTCCCCCTGGGATCAGTATCACTCAGCAGAAGTGGAGGGTGTCACTTTCAACTTTCAGCACGTGATTAGTCAACGAAAGTGTATGATAATACAGAGCTGGAAATAATCAGATACAGTTCAAGTAAACAGAGGAAGCCTGAGAGCAATGAAATGCTGGTGCAGTGTTATGATGACTTTAAAGTAAGCAACACCTTGTAGCAAATTAATAAAACAAAAAAAATCTGAGCCCAATTTTTGAGGGCACGAAATGAAGCATTAGCAGAAATCTCAATAAGAACAAAAGATTTTGTTTTCCAGAGCGGCTTCATTTTCTTCAGCAGATGCCTAATTATTGTGGCGTGCTGTCCTCATTAACCACGGCCAGCTTCCGTAAATACAGACTGGTGAGTTGTCTGAAGAAAGACGGTCTGAAAAACGTGGCAGATGGCATTGGGTTTGACCAAAGAACTTTCCATGTGACTCATATGTGTCTCATATACTCCATCATAACAGAGAAGCATCCAAATAAAAACAATGGCCACTTTAAACGGAACACCCATATACCTGCGTATACTATCCAATCAGCACAATGCATAAAATCATGCAGATACAGGTCAACAGCTTCAGGTAATGTTCACATCAAACATCAGAATGGGCAAAAAATGTGATCACAGTCTTTAGAGTGGTGTGAAAAACAAAAAACTTCCAATGTTCTGTAGGCAGAAACACCTTGTTGATGAGAGAGGTCAGATGAGAATGGCCAGACTGGATAAAGCTCAAAGGAAGTCTACTGAAATAACCACTCTTTACAACCATGGTGAGCAGAAAAGAATCTCAAAAGGCACAATACGCTGAACCTTGAGGTTGGTGGGCTGCAAGAGCATAAGATCACACCAGGTTCCACTCCTGTTATCCAAGAACAGGAATTTGAGGCAGAACATTTTCAGGACTGAGTGCTTTGAGTGTTTCTTTGTAACATGACAAGATGCATTTTGTCTCATTAACTAATAGAGAGAGAGAAAAAAGAGTGGCCTGTGAGGGAACTACTTTTTATAGCTGTTATGACAGGAACTCACTTGTTTTTTTTTGGACATTCCACAACTTTAAACATACTATAAACAAAAAAAGTATGACGTTCTGTTGTTTAATAAATGAAAAATTGTTAGTATTGACAAATTCCTGTGGTATAGGAGGACTAAAACACTCGATATAATCAAGTATGTGGTGTTAACGCATCACGACACCCGTTACTGATTATTTTCCTATAAAAGTATGTTTTATTTCTTACATAAGATTCTCCTTGCAGATCTGGTATGTCTTTGTGCTTATGTTTAGGTTACTTCAAGAGTGAAAGACTCACATTACAAAGCATCCTGCCACCCCAGTAAGTAGTAATTAGGCCTGGTCCCTGGGGAACACTTCACACACACACATACACACACACACAGTGGCAGACAGAATGGTGGTCCAACAAAAGCTGGCATGAGGAGGATGTGGTGAGATTAACCCTTTCAGGTCACTCAGAGCGCACTGTGCTTTCATTCAGTCAGTCCCTGCTATTGAGCTGCTGTATGGAGAGAGTAGTTAGAGCGCATTCCTCAAATAACAATGTAGTGATTAATGCCAAACCCCGACTTAGCAATACAGCACACAGCATAGCATTTCATTTCTTCACAGACTCACCACATGATTAAAACCGGTTTCAAGCCTTGCGTTCCCATAATAAATCTTTAATAAAACGCAAACAATAATGAGAATGGTTTTCCATCTTTATGCTTGGCTCAAGTTAATTTTCACAAATGCACATCAAAGTATTAGCTTATATCTCACAGATGTTCAGGCCATTTTGACAGTCTCATGCGTTCCATCTCTTTATTTATACACACACACACGCACACACACACACACACACACACACACACACACACACACACACACACACACACACACACACAGACACACACACACGTCAGGAAGCAAATCAGGATCCCCAAGCATGTACAAGAGCTTTTGTCTGTCACTATCCATAAATATTGTGTATGTTACTTAGTCATATTTGAAAAATGGTCAAATTTGGATGTTCGATTATTTATTTCTGAAAAGGCATTCCTGAACTGAATTATGTTTCCCCCATGCAAGTTTCTCAATCAGAAGTAAACTTCCAGCATTTTAAAGTCTTTTTTTAAAGGTGAAAACTGTATCCCATGCCAAATCCATTGAAAGACGCCCCTCATACCACTACATTTTTTATCATTACTGGTAAATTCTGAGTTTACAACAGGAAATAAGATCTCGCTTTGATTAGCAATATAACCTTCTTCATTAAACGGAGCTTAGCTAAAACTAGCTACTTTGTTAATGTTAGATACTGTTTTCTTATTGATTGGCATTAAGTCACAAGAAGAACCTTCTTATGTTTTAAATGTCTGACCAATAACTGCAATAGTGCAATCTAGCTATTTCTCTCATTCCTGCATCATTTTGAGACTGTACACAAAAGCAGTGTAATTCAGCTATATATGCAAATGTAAACCTCAGTGGATAAAGTGTAGTATTTTAAAAGAAATTTCACATTCGTGTGAACTGGTTACTTTAGACAATGTGACGTTATTGATAAGTAGGGTTAGGGGCAGGAGGGTTAAAATGCTCACTGCTTTGACTAAATTCGAGTACATGAAGCTGATGTAGAAAAGTCATTCGTATGAGAGACAAGCCAAGTGCTGGGTGCTTAGTGTTTAACAATCTGTATATGGAGAGCAGACAGCAAGTGTACAATATGTGAGACGACTCATGTAGAATTTCGTATGGGGTGGTCCATCATGACTACAGCGTACAAAAATGTCAGTGGATATACAGAAGGGAACTGAAACACACACACACACGCATGCAGACTGTGAGAACGATTATACACAATACTCCATTGTCCATTGCCTCTCATTCTCCAAGATGAATGGGGAAAAGATTGCGGCATGCTGTAGCTAGTGGATTTCAGACGCCTCTTGCGGTATTTTGTCATGTTCCCCGAATGGGAAGTTGAATTAAAAGCGCCACCGTGTTCTTCAGGAGAGCGCAGACGTTTTTGCGGGCTACACTTACACTTTGAGAAGCGATGCAGAAACATATCACAGAGCTCCATCTTGCCAGTGTTTCCAAAAACTGTCAAGAGAAAGGTACTTAACAGAGTCACATGTCTGTCCAACAGATTGAATACTTGTACTGCAGCACGTGATGAAATATCAAATTCAGCCCACTTCCTTTCCTCCGAGAGAAACCGCAAAATGAAAAGTTGCCCCATGTTAAAATTGCAGCTTTACCTTTGACTGATACAAAGTGCTGACACTGGAGACTCCTTCCATAAACTCTAAACAAACATTCGGCATGTCAGCAATTAAAATTAGTTAATTAACGTTTTTGTTTTACATCTGTTTATTATTAGACTTAGGTAATGTAGAACGTCCGACAACACAAATCCCTGTGAGTTCCTTGTTACATTAATATAAACCTGTGATTTGCCTTGAGAGACTAAATATTAGAAAGGATCTGAAAACTAAGCAGAGGATATGAAAGAGGTTGGAGTGGCGCTTATAAAGGCAAAGGGTGGCCTTACGAGAAGATATTCGAAAATATTTATATCAGATTCAGAAAGGGAGACACAAACAGTTGAACTGATATTATTTTGATATTTTTTCATTACTGATATCTTTGATATTGATAGCACACTCTATTTGACCCAGACTGTTACTTGTCATAAGTAACATGAAGGAACATCGCTGAAACCCAACATATTAACCTGTCTAGTTTATAGTATAGTATTTCTTTGTCATCTTGAGGGTGTGCAAGTTTTGGCACTCAACTATTAACATTGTCTTGGTGGCCAAATGAGGCTGTATTCTAAGAAATGTATAAAATCAGACGTGACACTTTGCCATAAAGAAGCTTTGTGACTGAAACACAACAATGGACTGACAAAAATAAACATTCACAAAGAGAGAGAAAGGGAGGTAGCGAGACTGAAAAGCTATAGGTTATATCCATCTATCCTTTCTTCTCTCCAGGTGTTTCCGTTAGCTCGTTTTTACTGCTGCTCTCTCGACGTCATCGTATGGGTTTGTGCCAGGATGCTGATGAACTCACTCTCATGGCCTTAACAAAGTCCCACTAGATGGGCAGAGAGATAAAGTGTGGGTAGGAAATGGACCCCTATGTGACGTACATCGCATTATTAGAGAGTGAGCTTTCACATCCCAGACACAATAATATATTTATATAGAGGATATAGCATAATGGTGCCTTTGTAGTGAACTATTTACCTATTAAACCACAGTGCTGTTGAAACTGAAGGTGTTGATAAATTATCTATAACAGTACCTCTGACTATAGTTCCACCTATATTGGATGATTGGATGCTATTTAATCATCCACACATTTAACCCATGTCTACACAAAAAATTTAAAACAACAGAAAGCCTATATAAAGAATTTGTCCATTAAAAAGATGTGTATGCAAATGTGTTACAAAGACAGAATATTGTTTGCATATTTAAAATCTGAGAGTAGGTGGTGTTTAGATGGGCAAGTGGTCTATACCACACAAACAGACCACCGTCACGTTTAAGGAGCTCCTGTCATGCGTCAGTGAGCACCAATATAAACCGCAGAGCCTCCTGAGACTGCTGCAATAACAGCACTGCAGCTCTGGCACACCACCGGCGGAGGTGAGGGCTGGCACTGAGCCTGGCAGTGCCTCTTAAACTGGCCATGTTTCTGTAGAATATGAGTTACATTGATGCTTAGATCAGTATCTGGATGGAAATCAACACCACCCTTCATTAATCATGTGGTTAATTCAACATGACCACCACCTTCATTAATAGTCATTTAGCATTATTTATGAATAAGATCTGATTCATTTCAGAGTAAAAAGCACTGAGGGCTGATTCAGTCTTGGGAGAGATGGTGAGGTCAGTCCCATCCAAACACACATACACACACACCCTTCCGTCAGCCGTCAGCCTCGAATGTTTCCTGTTGGTGAGCTGGAGGACTGCCCCAGAGCATGCTGGGAGATTAGTGCGCAGGCTGGGTCAAATCAGAACCAGATGAGCTGCAGATGTGAGTCAGCAAACATCTCGGCACCAGCAGCACTCGGCTAATGACTGAACCGCATGATTCAGAGTCTCACTTCTGCTAAACAGGGAACAAAACATGGAAGAAGAACTACAGAACAAAGACACAGAAGTAACTATAAAGACAAGTTAATTTGCTCAGTGTTCCTACTTCCCTTCATAGATAAATGAATTCAATAGACATTTTTTGATTGCGTGACCAGCGAGCGTATTGCTGCTGGAACACATTTGGGTTTGGTGCCTTTCCAGAGCAAGCGAACAGAGACAGACACAAAGCGTGGGCTTGTGATCTCTAGTACATCAGGGAGTTCTCTACTTCCTGATCAAGGGGGATCCATGTGATGAATTTGGGGGAATGGGATGTGTGGATGGTGCTGCTCAGGCTGTGTTTATACACCTGGAATATTCCCGATGTGCTCTGTAGGAGGCTTCAGTCTGACTTTGGTCATGGCTGCTGAGGGAATGATTTCACCCGGTTGCATTAGACAGCTGCACTGAATCATGGAACGAATGTGACCAAAGATTTCATCTCCAAACCGACAAAAATATGGTTAAGGAAACTTTTTAGGATAGCTTGGAGTTTATATTTAAGACTCCTAAAATGGACTAAAGGTGAAGACATCTTGATGCCAAAGGTACCACTAGTCAAATCCTATAAGTCCTACTGAATATCAGTGAAGGCCACAATAACTCAGACACCAATACCAAGAGTAGTTTCTATAATAATAATGGTATATACCAAAACAATATGGCAAAAAATAAAATGCCCAATAATTATGACCTCCTATCAGCAGACCACTGGTGAACAGTGATGGTTCGGGTGGTTAAAGCCATAGGTCTCAAACCTAGCATCACCAATCTGCCAACGGTGGGCTCTCGAGCAAGGCTGATGGTGCTGTATCATGGCATCCTAGCAAGGAAGGATAATGTGAAGAAAATAATTTATCTGTACTGACTTTTTTCTTAATTCCAAGGGTCTAGTCCGTCTAGACTGTCCATCACATGCTTGCCGCCCAACTGGCATTGCACCTGAGCCCCACTGTATACTTTGCAGATGGTGAGCCCTTATCGTCACAAGCTGTGGGTGGTGACTGAAAGAATAAGGCTGCGAGTACAGGTCGTGGAAATGAGGTCCTTTACAGGGTTGCTGGGCTTACTTTCTGTGATAGGATGAGGATCTTCTGCTCCTCTGAATCGAGAGGAGCCAATTGAGGTAGTTTATTCATGTTACAAGGATCCCCCCTTTTTGGTTCCTGGTAGAAATCTGCCAGGCACATCACAATGGACAGAGATCCTGGGGCAGACCCAGAACCCACAGGAGAGATTAGACGGCTTGGAAATGTCTGGGGATTCAGTTTAAATTTGGCAGCTATGATTGCTGACTATTTTTGCATTGTATCTCATTTGTAATGGCAAGGCAACGACTAGTGCATGCTGGGCTGGGCAGCCCATCCTATTATATTTGTCATTGCAAATTAAGTCAAATGTAGTCAAATGTAGTCAAATTTCCCAAACTTCCTTTCTTCTGCCATGAAGCTCACATGCCCTGTTTCTTTTTCTATGCCAGGTAGCACTCTGTACTCCAGATTCAGTAGTGCTCTGTGTCAAGGCAAATTAGTGCCAGTCTTCACCTTGGCCAAATATGTCATTGTAGCCTAGGCAAATAAAGAATACAAAGTATTGCTCTTGAGTGGCGCAACAGAAAAGTGTTATCGTCATGCTATAGTTTGAATCCCAACGATGCCATAGCCATGTGGGAGCCAAGGGAGCAAACTGACCATACTCTCTGGGTGAGAGGAATGGTGTTACTCTCTTCCCTGTCATTCATAGTGACACTAGTCAATCATGGGCATAAATGTTATACAAATATCTCCTTACACAAAATTTCACTATTATGATTATGTTTATTATTAGTCTGAGATTATGTTGAGTGTCTGCCATACAAGTCTTTGTAAATGAGCTGTTATTATAGAAAAGATTATGTTTTAGAACAAGTAGAATTTCAGCTGGCACTACTGTCCGTGCTGCTGTTATAGTAAATGAATCAACACCTTCTGAACACTCAGAATCAAGAATTTAACAGTATTATGGTAATATGGCAGTTATGACAGCTGTGGAAAAGTAAAATAACAGTTAAAATCCTCAAGAACCACCCTAACACGAGTACAGACCATTTACCAGCAAGCTGACTCATTCAGAGAGGCCACAGCCCTACATCTGGTCAGTGAGATCTGTTTGAGAGGAAAAGTGTTCCATGTAACACAACCAAAAGCTAATAAATTTTAACAGTCACTCTGGCATCACATCCTCCACTGGCTGAGAAAGCACACACAGTCATAAAGGTATGGCAATATAAATTCTTCCATTAAGATATAGCAATGTAGATATCAGGTCAGGAACGGATTTTATCGTAGAAGTCATTCTGACAGAAATCCAGCTCGTTCAAAAGGGTATAATTCACATGTAGAGTCACGCTGCAGAAAATACTAAGGTTTTCCATGGAAGGGCAGTGAAAAAAGAGCTGAGCTTGACCTGTAGGTGCACAACACTACCCTCATCAAGGTCATTCACCCCTTGACACTCTGTGAGAATGTGAGACTGTGGAGGTGTGGACCTGGTGCAAAAGTAATATATCTCCACAAAGGGCAAAGGAAAATGGTATACAATTAAATAAATTTTCAGGAACATCTTGAAGTTCCTCCTATTTTTACTAGGGATGGGCCATCTATAGCTAACATTACTCATTGATTCATATTATTTGTTCATTGGAACACTAACATTTCATCAAGCATCTTTTGATGTAGCTCAATAAACAGCAAAAGAAAAGACCTATGCTCTAGCTGGCAGAACAACCTTCACTCTAACTCTGGCAGTTCCTTAACTTTGAGGAACCTGTCTGATTCAGATCAGAGGAAAAGTGGCGTTAGTTCTAACAGCAAGAGAAATCCAATATCTCAATTCGATTGAGTTCAGATGGTGATCTCATCAAAACTGAGAGTAGTTGCAAAACCAAACCTTAAATATGAACTGAGGTTTAACTTTGGAAGTTAAAAAAAAAAAAGCTGGATCATCTTCAGAAATAAAGCAGATTTTTCATAGAAATCCCATTCTTCACCAATCTATTGATTCAAAGAAAAGTAAAAAAAAAAAAAAAAAAAAGGATAAGGAACAAAAGAGGAATTTATAGTGACCTAATCCTGAGGAATAAGAGCCCACAGGAAGACAACCCAAGTCACATGATGAGTCATAATCTGATTGCCTTTTACTTAAAAAACCGTTTGCGCACACTCATGAGTCCATCTCCAAGATGCCCTCGGGCCTCTATTTGTGCTGACTTTCCTTCTCAGTGGCCCTTTGTCATGTTGCAGGAGGGTCTATCGAGATAAATTAGCAGGCTGCTCAGAATGTGGCGGTCTGCACTGATCACTTTGTATTCAACTGGACCAGCTATTCCACCCCACCAAAACAGGAAGGACAGCCAGGCTTCACATGGTGCCCCCACAACAAAAGGCTAAGATAGATGACATCATTGCCATAGAGTCACATAAGGATTCAGATGTTTCTTACTAAGGTCTGCATGGGGGAAAAAAGATTACATATGTGTCCACTCTTTCCCATAGGTTATATACTTCAGGACGTCATAAAGTATTAAGTATATTTTGTTCCATTTTTGAAAAATATTTTGCATTTTAGGGCCTTGGCTGGGGGAAGAAGAGGGAACAAGAAATGGGGGAGGGACAAGCAAAGCAACAGTAACTCAAAAGAAATCAACAAGTAAAGACAAAAACCTTAGAAGTCTGGTACAGCTTCTCCATTCCTGTTTTTTGATGTAAAATTTCAGTGTTGTTCCTTGGTAATTTTTTAAAATATTAGATCTTACACCCTGTAATTCCCCCACATAACACCATTACGTAACTCTGGTGTCTTTTTCACTCGTACATTCAATTTCCAGATAGTACTGATTCTGCCTAAATGGGTTGAAATTAGGAATTAAGAATTGGTGGACCACAAGAAAGAAGAAATGCTACCATATGGCTTTAGTTCAGTTTTTGCCCACATTAAAATAATCTTCTTTTTCAAAAATGCACGGAGCTCCATATCAAAGAGAAAGAGGATTCAAAGCTTTTCTCAGATCCTCAGCCATACTCTCTCTCCCACAAGCCCTGTGGCTTGCAAATCTCTCTGCTGCTTGGGAATGCTTCCTTTCAGACCCCTAAAGCTAGAGGGATCCTCCAATCAGTGCCCTGGAAGGGAGACCAGCCACTTGAGTCCCAACTAGCAAAGAAGCAGCATCTTATATTCTGAAAGATAAAATCTCTGAAATGTGGCAGTTAAGGGAACTGGGGAAATTTTTAAAAAATCTTCTTCATGGTCTTTCACTGAAAAGATTACGTATGTAATTAGGCAGTACTGCCACTTCACATTATCAAGGTCCCTGGATGAAACATGAGCTCGGGTTACTGGCTGTGCCAAGGTTCTCCCCATGTCTGTATTGGTGTCCTCCAGGTTCTCCGATTTCTTCCCACCTACCAAAAATATGCCAGTAGGTGGACTGGCTATGCTAAATTGGACCCTGGTATGAAAGTGTGTACATAGTGCACTGTAATGTGTTGGCATTCCATCCAGGGTCTATTCCAATTTTACACCCAGTGTTCCCAGAATAGGCTCTGGATCCACCACAACCCAAAGATGATTGAAATGGTGTTTATATAGAAAGAGTTCCTTTGGTTCTGAAAGAGAAACTCTGTGTTTCCAACACTTTAAGGGATTTCCCCAGGGGGATAATTCAAAGAATCCCCTTTAGAGGGATAGAAGGAACCTTTCCCCTCTAGAAGCGTAGTGTGTAAACACGTTGATGCTTTGGAACTGGATATAGACAGACAGAATGTGGGCTAACGATTAGCCAAGGCATCCAACCTGTTAATCTTTGTTGTTTGTTGTTACCTTGTGTGGTCATCCTGGGAGGCAGTCCACTAACACACTTAATGAGATGAGAAGGTCTTCCTTCTTCTCAACGTCACACTTCAAGAGCCTTATTCAGAAACAAGGCAATGGACTGAATTAAATTAACAAGGTTGGGCTGAGACCGGAGAAAGAGGCCTTCTGTCTGTGAGGCCTAACAGATTTTCTTAGGTGCATAGATTGATGCATAAGTGAATTATGTTTCAATCTACTCTCTTCTCATTTTACTTCTTAGGAGCATGTTATGTATCCTCCCAACTTTACATCAGACAGGAGACAATGGCAAACACATATAGATCTCTTCCAGGGCCTACAGTCAATCAGACTGGTTATTGGCTCCCTTAGCACAGAATATGATTCCGAGGAAAAGACAGTGCCACTGTAAGTATTGCAATATCAATATCATAGTGTCATATCACCCAGCTCAAATTAAGCCTCATGTTTTCACGGTGGGTATTCATATTTAAAATATCATAATGTAGACTAAAAGTCAAAAACCAGTTGCATAAAGAATGGATTAATTCTGTCATCGTGTCATCCTGAACTGAAATCAAATCAAATCAAATCTTGAGGTTCATGAAAATTCCCACCTTATCTACTTATTTAGCTCATTCAGGCTTGCTAAGTATTAGAGCATTTAATTACAAAGTGAAGCATAGAAGACAATACCAAATAAACAGCTGGCCATTGCCGGATAGCTCAGGTTTTGTTGTTTTGTTCAGATCAGAGGTGATCTGGATTGTGCTTTACATCATAAACTCAGGGTCTCACATGAAACTCAGGAATTACTTGAGCCTTGGAATTCAGAGCAATCGGCAATCAGATAACCAAGGTCAGCATAAAAAACACACTTCCTTGAGGAGGTTCATTCATGTTTTTTTTCTCTCATGTCCTCCATCTCAGAGCCTCATGATCCTGAGTCAGTAAGGAGCCCCATGGCGAAGAGGCCTCCACGCATCCGGCAGCTGCTCCAGAAGAATCAGGGCCAGTGAAAAGAGCCAGTATGACAGCAGAGAGCATTCATAACAATGGGAGCATTCTGCCAGAGGAGATGTAGGACAGACACGCATGGGAATCAAACAGGCCATGTGAGAAGGACTGGAGGCATGTAAGAGTCTCTGGAAGGTCCATGTTCATGTCATGTAACTCACTTATAAAGAAACAGAGGCTTAATTCAGGACTAAGCAAGATGGTGTGGATCAAAGTCACATGGACTTGAGTCAGTACAATCGACCAGCTAAATAATGATTTGCCACTGGATCTTTTTATTTCAGCTTGATGGATTTTGCAGCTGTAGAATCATAACACTTATTATATTTGAGTTTTAACCACAAGTACATTTTTTTTTAAAACTGTATGCTGTCACTTAGAGTGAGTGTGTGCGGTCATTGGTACTGCAAATATAGCCACAATTCAGGCTCCCTGTCACATGATTCAAAAATAGTTCAGGCAAAACCACAAATCAGTGCACGTGGCACACTGTATATGTACACCATGTTTCTTTCAGAGACTGGCCTTTGAACCTGCCAGACAACTGCTTGCTTCAGATTGTACTATCCAGTATTCATCAGAATGTGCCCTTGTATTATGGACCATTTAAATACATCTCATGTGCTCATATATATTTACCTTCAAACTGAGATAAATGTGACTCATGGGAAGTTCATATTGAAACCGGGTCTTTTGATGTAATCAAACTGTAATTTCCTATTTCATTCAGAGGAATGTTTGAGGGCTTGAACCACAGGGTGACACAGCAGTCTTAAAAGAAGACTAACGAATAATATTTGGTCAGGTGGCTCCAATCTGCTGGACGCCACATCTTTCAGCACTAGAATTATGACCAGAGAGGGAACATTAGGGGATACTGGAGGTTGTTATTACAGTCAGAGGAATTCTGCCATGTGTAGACTAAGATTTGAAAATTAACCCAGAATTGAGGTTAAAATCCAAAAGAAAAATAGGACTGTTTTTCATCATAAAATGATTTACACACCAAAAACTGGTCAGTCTACCAGGCAAGGATGTGACCATCCAAAATTTCCCAAAAGCATCACATGGTTGTTAAATGGTAGAGTGAGCATCACACTGAACAGTCTCTCTACTTTGGGAAACTGGACCCAAGCTGGACATCCGCTTGAAAAGAAACATTTGCCAGGACCTGGCAAAGATCAAATAAGTCTGACGAACTAACATTAATGAAGAGTTCATTCAAGGTAGAGTGTGAAAGCACCCATGCGGTGACCACGCTCAGCATGTTCCATCATATGAAGGAAGTGGGATACATTTCACATAGTGATTGAGAGAAAAGGCATAAAGCATGCTTAAACCAGGCCTTTCTTTCCTTTCGTTCGTCTCTACCTCCTGGGATGTTATGTAACAGTTCTGTTGCTTTTACCTCCACAAAAGAGCCACTAATGCACCAGGCTCCTCTCAAGCTGTTCTTCTGGTCTGGGAACCTTTTCAACAGTTGTTACGAAACTTCATGACTTCAAGTTATGGGCTTTTCTTGAAACGGACTCAGCACCAGACTAAATAAAAAAACAATACTGCATATAAAAATCAGGGCGTCAACCGAGCTCATTTGATCCTCTTCCCAGGACTAAAGAAGAACTGTTGCAAATTCTTAAAAAAAAGCTCGAACAGAAAAAAGGTGTCTATGGATAATAGGCTCATTAAAAGGGGATTGAGAAATGAACATAGGTTAACAGGCTGACAGAGAACCTTTCTTCTTTCATACATAAACATGAGGAGGTTCCTGTAAATACCTTTCGCTCTGCACTGTACAGGCCTTGGATACTAAGCCAGATGGCAGCCATTACTGCTAGTGAGTCTGGAAGTCTTTGATTTGGAGCAGAGATCGTATCTGCTGCCTGCTCTCACACACTCTCACGGCAAAACGTTCCCTCTCGCTGTATCTCATTCACACACACACACATGTGCGCAGTAGTGGGAGCTGGTTGTGTGGAGGGGATGTGGCTGCGAAGGAATGCATCCTTTATTTTTCTAACCTCAGCAACACGACCTGTAGAGTCTGGCCAGTGTGTGAGACTCCCACCGTTCATGCCATCCCATGTTCCTTTGCTCCATGTCCGTCTCCTCCTCTATGTGTCAGTGGAGCACTTGCATGGGAATGGGGTAATTCGGTTCAGCATTTGGGCTACACATGTGCATCAGCCACTTTGCTTTTCAAGCGATTCAGCTCCTCATAAAACATCCCTCAAAAAGGCCATTCTCCCATAAATTTAGGGATTTTTTCCACGACAGCAAAAATACAATAAAGAGGACCATTAAGTGCAAGTCCTGTATAACCTAAAGCCCAAGAGTGGACGTCTTGTCTCAAAAGATTTACACAATAAAAACAAATGAATCAAGCGGACTTAAAGCCCTCACACAAACATGGAATGACCTTCTTACAGTGACCATGCTGCTGTGTAAATCGAAGCTTCTATTTTAACACAGAGTGGTGCTCTCTCAGTGAATGGGATTCCCGCAGACGAAACTCTGTGTGCCGTTCCTGCCAAATGTTCCATTTTTGTTACAAGAGGAAACACATCTATATTTTCCACATGCAAAATTTAGCCAGATGTTTTTCCAGTGTGCCACAAGTTTGGGATCAAACTACACAAAATCGATCAATCTGAGGTGAAATCTACAGAAATGAAAGCTACGAAAGCAAAAGATCACGTTCATACTTATAAAAGGCAAATGGTCTTTCAGCAAAGTATTTCAGAGAACTGAACCAAGCACTCGAAATACAGTACGTACCTGATGGCAGCTCATCATGAATGGAAAGTTTTTTCAAAGGCTTTTGTAGATATTTAAGCCATTTACCCTCTCTGGTCTGATTAGCAAAATGATGACATGGCTTGCTTAAAAAAAAAAGACACCAACAAAAACATAATGTTTAAAGAGGACTGGATGGCTTGTTAGCAAGGAATTTTATCTAGCTGGCCCTTCACAAATTCTCAGTTGAATTAGGGCTGAATTGTGTATTGTCCTCAATCTGTACAAAAGATTTTTGGTACACTTTTTCCATTTTTAATAAGATTCCAATATCAGATCTCTGAGAATTGCTGATACTTGATGCTGATCCAATACGGACATCCCCACAGTAGCTGAGTCATCTGTCTGCAAGCTTCTGTTGCCAAGTTATAAAATCAGAGGCATAAAGGTGGCTTGTCCTTCATGCAAGATGCATGTTGGGTCAGTCAGCATCACATCCATCCACAGCATTAAACAGGGTAGTGGATCAAAACAGAAAACATGCGATGCCAAGTCAGTATTTTAGGTCAGTATTGGCCCCCATACCAATGCACAGTATCCAATCTGAGCAACCCTACATTCATTGCACCTTTAGTAGCGTATCTGATATCCAGTTAGTCTTTTATATTCAATATATATACATACACCATATATCCAAAGTCCAATCCTATCCATTAAAGCCAATGTTGTCTTGAGAGTTGGTTTGGACGATTTACAAGGATGCCCCCTTGGCCAGCTTCTACTACAGCTGTATCAGGCACGTCCCACTGGATGGAGACTCCAGGGCAGACCCAGAACCTGAGATTATACCTCACAGGAACATCTGGGGATCTCCCAGGAAGAGCTGGAATCCATTGCTGGGAATAGAGAAGTCTGGGCTGACCTTCTCAGCCTGTTGTCACCACGACCACCAAGAGAAAAAGTGGATGGAATATAAATGAATGAATGAATGGGAGAGTGAGTCAGTGAGTGAGTGAATGAATGTTTCCTCGAGTGCTCTGATCATTTTGAACAAACCGAAGACACCCGAGTTAAGATACTCTGCTAGGTTTTAATGACCTGTTACATACATTGACCTGATTCAACAAACTGAAACAACGTTTGGGTTTTAACCAATAGGTTTGAAGCATTTTGTATTTGAATTATGCTCTGATATTAAGGCAACATGATGTTTCGTCCATACTGTACAGCCCTACATTGAGGGGCTACCCCATCATCATGCCACTTCTCTTACTGAGTGAGTCAGAATGAAGAGAAAGTCCCACAACTCCGGCTGGATTTCCCGTCATCGTGTTGTTCATCCTTCTCTCTTTTTATCCCCTGACATGAACTGCAGTATTAGCTTTCTGTTAGGTACTATATTATAACAACTCTGCCATCATCTATATGGGTGTTATAACATTATACCAAACAGGTTATAGGGTACCACTAGCTATAGATTAAATGTGGATGAATTTGCTGAGGTAATGACACAACCTGACCATGAAACAAGGGCATAAAAACGATTCTGTGCCTCCACTAATGCTTCAATAAACCTTTTCCTGACAGAAAGGCTGTATTTTTAAGGCTTTTGCAGCTAATTCACGTCGAATTTCATTCTCTTAAAAAAATGACGCGCGTTCAAGAGCGCGGGAATCAGATAAAATGATAACATTCGTTCAATGTAACTGTCCATAATGGACTACAGGTTGTTGAAGACAGCCCAGAGTAGTCTTTTCCCATTCATTTCTTTCATTTTAGGATCACAATATAAAGAAGAGAAGATACTATTCCAGGATTTGATGGTAAACTAAAAGATAGTGGACTCAGAACCCATGAAGATGTTATACACACTGTGAACAGTGAACATCCCTCCAGAATTGTATCTTAGGCGGGATGTCTACATTCACAAGAACAGAAATGAAATAAAGACAACACAAAGGAAAATTACGTACTATTATAAGGTTAGGTCTCACTAATGTTAATGTACAAGCCTTCTTTTAAGGATAATAATTTAAAAAAATGGTAAAATGGTTGTCTGGGAGGGAATTTTTAAAAGGTACCTAAAGCGGGGTGAATCTTTGATGCAGTCTTCAAAATCCACCGTCATTTTGCACGGGCGAATCTGGTCCTCCTATTTGTTCAAAGCAAAAATTTCATCGCAGGCAGAGAAAAAAAAGAGAGAGTGGAGATGAATAAGAGCAATCCTGAGAGAGTCCGTATGAACTCGTCCACAGAAGAGGAGTGTCACTGCAAGACTGGAGCTTAGCGGCTTTACAGGCTCTGTGTGAGAGTCAGGGAGCGTCGCTAAAGTGTCGGCTCTGTAAGAAAACGTCGAAAAGAAAAGGGGTGTACAAAAAATATTTCAATCAATATTAATGTGATTCCATGATTTGGGCGCCATTTAGCCCTTGTATTCATTCATTCATTCATTTTCAGTAAGCCCTCTATCCCAGAGTCTATCCTGGGAGCTCTGGGTGTGAGGTGGGAATACATCCTGGATGGGAATACCATGTACAAACACATTCACACCCTGGGGAAATTTGGTGTAACCAATCCACTTACCGACGTGTTCTGAAATCCACATGGACACAGGGAGAACGTGTGAAACTCTGGCACACAGTAACCCGAGTTCAGGATTGTACAAGCTGACCCTGTTCACACTTGGTATTAAGATGCATCCTAGGGGGTTGGATTGTAAGTGGACAGCGCTGAGTACAGGTGTGAACATGGTATAATCCGTCTCAAAGATGCATTGTGATTCGATGACTCAAACCACATTCGGAGGTGGTCTGGGACGCATATGGCCACATTACATTTGTAGCGTGAACGAGAATGTGTTTCAATGCGTCCCGGACAGCAACAACCGACCCTAATTGACTGCATCGTTGCCCTAGTCGTAAAATACATAATCATTGAGCTGAACTGATAACTCACGCATACGCATAACATTCTGTGGGGTCTTGTGGGTGGCTAAAACAGCAGAAATGAAAGCAACTGCTTTTCATAACTTCTTATGTTATCTCATCTGCCATTCATTTATAAGTTTTGTTAGCAGACCATGTGAGTGAAGCATTTGAAATGGCCCCTGCTGTACATAAAACAGAATTCAGAGGACATTTCTGCCTGAAAACAAATGATGCAGAAGACTGAGGTAATAAATGTGCGCAACAGTCTTCCTCCAGAGGAAACGATGTATGAAATACGAACGCAAATGGTCACTGGAGACGCATTCACAATGCCATGTGTAAACCCACTGGACACCAGATGTGCTCACTCTGTTACAGTTTTAAATCAAGACTAAAAACACACTTTAACAAAGTAGCATTTTAATCTGTTTTGATTGTGACAAATACATATATTTCTTTTATATTTCTTTCTTTTATTGTCATCTATACCTATTTTTATGCTTTATGCTTTTTTACTTTTTGCATCTATGTGATCTTAACTATTTACAGCACTTTGGTCAACATTGGTTGTTGTAAATGTACTTTATAAATTACTTACTTACTTACTTGTTTACTTTTCTCAGGTATCTGTTTTATTACTTATAGAAGTGCAGGTGTTGCTATATCATGTGATTCAGGGTTAAAAACAATGTAAAAAAAAAAAAGAAAAAAAAAGCACAAAACAGAATATTAATTTATTGGTATTTTCACCTTTAAAACTGGTTACAACACAGTCTGAAAATTCCAGAAATTGACTCATTCAACTGTTATTTGAAAGTTGAAAAGATTTCATGCCCATTGCTAAGCCCTAGTTAATTCCTTTGAATGTGCTACATTATGAACCTAATGACTTAAAACAGTCGACCCACGTTTACCTTAAACTTTATTTAAGACAAGAAAAGTTAAAAACAAGCTCAAACTCTCAAACTCAGAATCCAAAATAACATGCAGGGGTCTGCAAAAGGCATAACAATCCACATTTAGGTCACATTTTATCATTTTAATGGTTCCTCTATTTATTGTATTTTACATGTCACATTCACGTGACAATTTTCATTTCCTCTGATAAAGAAACATCCATCAAACAAGTTATGTCATTTGTTATGATTACATAGACATGACCATAACCATTTCTGTCTGACATTGTTTAGAATTATTGCATAGTAAATCACTAAACTGTCAGGAAACCACTGTTTCCATACAAGAGTTATCTGAATGCATTCAATGTCATTGTATAAAAATGTAAACGAAAACTCTTTTAAGAGAGTCCCTAAATGACCTCACTACACACATCCCACACAGTCTTGTCCATATTACTCTCTATTCCAGGTTATATGTGTGATTAAAAATCCAAATAAATTGCAAGCAACTTTTTATTAATAATATTAATAATATTATTTGTTAATAATATTACTTCAATTACTTATTTAAAAAATATATAGATTATTGTTGCTCCTTATATGGTAAAAGTACTGCAAAAATTGCCTGCATCTCTGATCAGGGCAGTGTGTATCAAATTTGTCTGAGCAGCTTCATACACTAAATAACATAATTACATGAAAGGCTCAGGAGAAGAGTGTTTTAAGCCGTAATTAGAGCAGTGGTGTGTAAAGGGCCACTTACACTTCTTTTAATGACAAGCTCTAGGCCACAGTTAGACCACGTGACCAGATTACCCCTAGTTAAAATAAAAACACACCATGAACAAAATATATCCTGCTGCCATAATAACATGGAATTGGCATAATTAGAAAGAGGGTTTTTTGTTTGTTTTGTTTGTTTGTTTGTTTTTTGGGAGGATATTGCACCAAAATCCACATGTTCAACGTGAACGAAGCTAAGATTAGATTACATGCTAACCCTGGAAACTGCGTACATATGACAACTACTGAGCATCTCAGCAATCTACAGTACTCAGATGTTGAACAGTAACGTCTGTTAGCTACATAACATTCACTTTGATTTAAATCACTGATTTTGAAACTGTTGTGTAATGTTCTTGTGCCTTGTTTTCTGCTATAGTGCACTAATTGAATCATTCTCTTTGAATAACAAGACCTACTTAAAGCATGTAGAAAAGCCCGAGAGCAGATCACTGTGTTCCTGTGATAGTTTATAGCCTGAGGAATTCGGTATACTACACTGACTTAAATGAGTAACAGGCCATCACAGTCCGATGTTTGCCTATTTGAAAGAGGCCATTGCTCTGAAAACAAGCAAAAAAAAAGTTAATGTAATAAAAAAAAAAAAAAAAGTATTTAAGTAATTTCTATAAAAAAATGTGTTATGATTACCTAATGGCTGGTTTCCTATAATTAAAACATTTGGCACAATATGATCCAATAAATAAAATGTTTGATATCTTATTCATGCCTCCTAGGGGAATTGTGAATTATTAATCAGTCTTACACATACTGCAGCTGAAGCCAGGTTTCATCTGGCCGCAGTGTTTAACCCTTCAAATTCTCAGCGTCTTACAAATATCTCATCCAGTTACTGCAATGTATTACGGTGAAGTGGATACAGAACCCCTGGATCCTGAGGGTGAGGTGGGAATACACCCTGGATGGGAAAGTCAGTCCATCGCAAAGGCACCACGCACAAACACACACGCACACACACACACACACACACACACACACACACACACACACACACACACACACACATATTCGCACACTATTTCACACCTAGGAGCAATTTATCATAGCCAATTCACCTACTGGCATGTTTTTGGGAGGTGTGAGGAAACTGGAAAACCCACAGGAAACCCACACAGACACGAGGAAAACACACAAAACTCCACACAGGTAGTAACCTGTGATCAGGATCGATTCAGGGACACTATAATAATTGTGAAATATAAATCCTTTCTTCTTGGAGTCCTGACATGACCTGTTATTTGGAGAACTTGTTATTTGGTTTTAGGTTCCTCCTTGGTCAGAGCAAAACAGTATCTGAAACTGAATAGGGAACATTTCATAGGATTAAACAATTCACCAGAAAAGCCTTCAATATTCACCTATTATTCAGAACAGTAAGGAAACCAATTTTTTTTTTTTTTTTTTTTTTAAATCTGTTCAGTTTTGTTTCTTGTTTTGTGTCACAAAATGGTACGCTGTACACCTTACCCTACAGTATACAAGCTATCCCAAATGTCTGCATACATACTGTAGGGGAATACATAGTGGGATTAGCCAAATGTCTTCTAAAATTTTTCATACTTAGTTTATATTATTTTTTTTTCAGATAGCCTTTAAGAATGCCTTTTGACAAAAGAAGAACGTATTGAAATCCTTCTCATGCCTAGATTATGAAGCTGTCGCAAGCTTCCAATGGACTTTAACAGGAAACTTGGAAAGCACTTCACACACGACACAAACTTATTAACAAATTTAAAAAAAACTGGAAGTGCTGTGGACCAACCGAGAAATGGACGTACACGAGCCTCCACTGACGAACACACAACCTACGTGGTGCTGGCGTACATAGACCCCTATGTTTGGAGACTTTTGGGACACCTTGTATTAACACCAAACCTGAACCAAGACGGTCAGGTTCTTTAACTTTAGGTTTTGTCTTTTAGATGCTAAATCCTTTTGAGTCTGGCTCCTTGGAAGGTTTTTTATCTTCATGAGTTTTTCCTCATGATTCTTGCTTCTGGCTTGTGTATTTCGGATAAAAATCTACATTTACCATTAGCTATTTGACTGTATGCCTACCAGTTTATGTTACTGGAATCAATGCTAGTTTAGCCTGGCATTAGCAAGAATACAGACTATCTTAGATAAATATTGCTAGTTAGTATTGTTAGCAAATTAGCTAAACTTACCTCGACATGCTTTTTCAGTGGAGTTCATGCCTTCCAGTGAAGCAAGGGAAACACCTCATTCTATACGAGTCTTTGAGTACTCCAGCATATTGTAACATTGTAGTGAGGTAGGGCCAGGACGCTCATCCTCAAGTTCAACAACACTGTAATCTGCTGGTTTACCGTATACATATTCAGACGCACACAGATAGCATTAACTGCATTGCGTAGCATGAGAACATCAGTGCAGATGTCAAACTGGTATGATTCTTGGTAGTTCTCTTCTACACTGATCAACTTGATTGGATACGACACCAAAATGACTGGACGCTAAACTGAACCAGTTATATTGATTTATAGAGTACAGTCATTGGTTGGAAAAGAGAAGAAACTGTATTCTTGGAAATATAATTAAGTAAGAGTACAAGTATTCACTTCCAGTAAAGTATAAATAAGCCAAAAGTGTACTTAAGAATATCAGAGAAGTACAATAACTTGCATTGTAGAAATATTTTTCCACTCAGACCCTGGTGTGGGTTTGGTTGAGTTGTGAGATGTATGCCAACTAGAGAGGAAGGTCTGGCATCTTGTTACATTAGTCAGAGCAGAAATAGCACAGTGTCGAGGAGCAGGTGGAGAATCTCATTCTGGTCCAAAGGCTGAAATAAATCACACTCCTCTTTTCTTGACAGGTTGTACTTGCAATGCCAGAATACCTTAACAATCATCAACACTACTTTTTTTTCCCACAAAAAGTGAGTTCCTTTTCTCGGTTTTGTTTCTCCAGCATCCACTCATCAACCAAATTTTTGTTTTCCATAGTCTTAGAAACAGGAGATCTCTGGTGAGATGAAGACAAACACTGTTTCAGATGAAAGTATCTGTGAGCATGTAATTTTATACTATAAACAAAATCTAGATTCATAAATTATTTTGTGTAGTATTTTATTCCACAATGTTGTTGAACCTTTTATTCTGATTGGTCAGAAAGTGTTAATTAATTTTCTATAACAGCAAACAGTAGTGCCAACTGCAAGTTTATATTAATGCACTCGTTCTAATACATTATTGTTTCTATAGTAACCGCTAATTCAGGGGCATGTATGGCAGACGCTCCACATAATCTAATACTAATAATTAACAGATTAAATGTGTTGCTTTTAACAAAGAGTGATGTATAATCATTGATATAGTGACGTTTTCTGTTTGTAGATGTTTATTTAATATGGAAGGAGTCTCCAGTGTCAGCGTTGTGAAAATGTCAGAGGTAAAGCTGTAGCTTTACATTTTCCACCATGGGAAAGTCTTCAGGATGGAGAACGTGGCAATTTCTCACTAAAAAGCTGTAAAGAGAGAGAAGAAAAGAGAGGCTGGTGCAAGAACGACTGTTTATAGCTGCTAAGTGATAAGACGTTCAACAACATTGAATATAACTATAAAAGGATAAAATATATTTTATTAAATTAGATTTATAATTGTTGGCAAATTTGTATCTGATCTGTCAGGAGTAACTGAGCACTTTGGTTGTGTCATCTCTGTTGTGACCTTGACCATATAGCTGCTAATGGTTATTTATTTGCCAGATTGAAAATTGTCCCAAATTTAATAACCATAACGTATGAGAGTTCATTGGAATCCTCAGTATAATCTCACTGCTCGAATTGCAAGTACCTTAATGCAGGGAGATGTATTAATAGCACTGCTTCATACGTCAATTTGAATGGCACAGACTAAAACGAGATTCAAGTGCTTGCTTTTCCTAGCCGAGGCCAGAAATAGAAGATGTTATTAATTCACAGGAAGTGGAACAACCCGGGGGAGGGCGGCTGAGCGTTTCAATACAGGCTGTCAGAGTGTGCTATTGTTCAGAGGCGCCCCACGTAGGGAGCCTGAGCTACTGATTAGCAATGATCTCATTCTGCCCTTTTGTGGGGTAGAGGAGTGTCCAAGCGGGTGTGTGAAGGGGGTTTGGGGAGTGTGCTCACAAAATAAGAAGGAAAACCCTTTACACAGGAAGCTGGAAACCCCAGGGGGGGTTGTGAATGAAACAGGGTTTCTTACTGCACATGCTGATAAACTGTATCACTGCTTAATTCCTCTTTACACCTGTGTGTCTTGATCATTTGCTAACAAATTTGCAATCAAAGTGCCTTGATCGATTCAATAAACAGATACCAAATGGAGCATTTGAAAAAGATTTGAAAAACATTTCAGTCATATGTACTGATGTATATGATTAAATCAGCAGTTTGTAATGATTCGAGTGCTCTTTATTATTGCAATTCCAATTAAAAAATTAAGATCAAATTCTTTCCCCAAAATGACACTCTATTAAAGCTGTTGTTGTTTTTTAAAGGAAAAAGGGCAGAGCTGAGCAACTGTTTTAGCTGGGATTGGTGGCAGGTTCTGGCCGTAAAAATGTAACCAGAAACCTGGAATAAAGGAACTAAAGAGATCCCGTGTTGAATTCCCAATTCTGATTGGTCAGAAGGGGTTGATTAAATTTCTATAGCGGCAGCTCTGACACTAGTTCCAGCTACAAGGTTTCCGCAGTAATTTCATAGTTATTTCGACATTATTTCTCTACTAACAACTTACAGAGGAACTTATACGGTGGTCGCTCACATAAAAGGATTTTAAAAAACCATGTAATTATTGATATGATGAAGTTTTTTGTAAGGAGATGTACATTTAACATTTATGGAAGGAGTCTCCAGTGTCAGCAATTTGTAACAGTCAGCTGTAAATGTAAGTTTTCCACCACTGGAAAGTCTTCAGGAGAGAACACTTTGCACTTTGTGGTTTCACTATAACATGAAAAGCTGCATTTTTTTTTAAATTAACTTCAAGAGAGAGAGAAAAAATATGCTGGCGAGAGATATGTACAGGAGGTTATTTGTTTTGTGGACAACATTAAACTCAATTATAAAAGGATAAAAAGTCATTCTTTGGAAGGAAAAAACTTGTCATTCTTTGATAAATAAAAATTGTAATAGTTTGCAAGTTGCTGTGGTGTAAGAGGAAGAAAACACTTCTTCTACATGCATTTATTGGAAAATAATCAACTTCAGGGTGGTAACAGTAACTTGTGCTCAATTATTTTCCTATATAAGCACGTCCCAAGTGTTTTGTTCCTTACGTACAAACTGCACCTTTAAAATATAACAAATATATATATATATAACAACTCCCTGCACACACACTGGTATGCTTAAAGCTCCTGCCTGTAATCCCTCTCCACTCCAGCTTGATATGGAAAATTATTGCTCATGCATAAATACCGAAACAGCATCCAGATCTCAGCGTGACTGGACTCGGGGCTGTTTTGGAGCTTGCTATGGAATCCTGCGGTTCTACCAGTACGAGAGTGCTAGAGAAGTTTCTCCTTGTTTCTGTTTCTTCACTCACATTCCTGTGTCTCTTATGTAAACCTCCTCCACCGTGTTCAGGGACTAAAATTAGCCAAAGCTCAAATCCATTGCGATTTCTCACGCTTCCCACCTCTCTTCCTTTACTTCCTCTTTCTCAGCTAGCTAAAAACGGCAACCTTTCTTCTTTTTTGCTCCCTTTCATTCTTGGAAGCTGATGAGTCAGCAGCCTCAGCTGGAAAAGAAGTAAGGGAACCTTTTGATTTGAGGTTGCTCATGAATAGTACCGAGGCACTGTTGGTAGGCAGAAGCCAGGCCAGCTGTACACAGCGAGTAAAATATTATCACCTGCAAATGACAGCAATTTATCACTGTTGGTGATCAACAGCATGGATCCTGTATGGAAATTGGACCATCTGCTTGACTCACATGTTGTGTTCCCTAATCAGTAACAGATCTCCTACTGACCCAAGCTCTCCCTTTAAATTTTACAGCAGAAAATATGGTTTAAATTAAAGCACAGTGAAACTAGAAGATTGGAAATGGCGGAGTTTGATTATTCTCCAATAATAGCACAATGTTTTCACCAACACTAGCAATTTTATATTTATTAAAGAATGTCACATTGTACTTTTTTTCCATTTCTAGCTATAAAATGACTGCAGAATTAGTTAGTTCCTGTCAACACTTATGTTACAGAATCTATAAACAGCTGCTCCCTCAGCCTCTCTGTTTTAATCTCTTGAACTTAATAAGACAAAAAAAAGGAGCAAATCAGGTTACCAGGAAACCACAAAACAAACAAAAAATGTCCCCATCCTGAAGAACCTCCCATTTCAGAATACTTAATTACAGCTTTACCTCTGATTGTTACAAAGTATTTACACTGGAGACTCCTTCCACAAATAATAATAATAATAATAATAAACAATAAACCACATTTTAAACAGTTGTTTATGTGGAGGGTCCTCCTTACAAGTGCAAGTTGTTACTATGGAAACAATAACACATCAGAATGAGGATGTTAATAGACACCTTGTGGCTGTAACGACTATCCAAGCCATGAAATTATAGGAGAATATTCAACACTTTCTGACCAATCAGAATCAAGGATTCAACAGATGTGGCGTAATGCGACAAAGTGAGAAAGGAACGAAGCACGCTTTTGTCTAGGATACATTTTTGCTGTTAATGTTACTACCAGCATGTAGAGCATGAATGATACTGCAATGCCAGTCTGATAAAAAAAAAAAAGAAGCTTTCAGGTTCAGTGTGTGTGTGGACAATAAGGGGTTTCCTGTCTGTCAGCTCAGATTTTGGTTTTTATCTCCCTCTTATGGCAGACACATGCAGTGGAGCGGCGGTTCAGTTTGGAAAGAGATGTGAAGCGGGGCTCAGCAACGATGACCTACTTTCACTCCCTTTCCTTTCTCCATTTTTCCTCGTTCCCCCTCCTGCCCTTCTGGTCTGTATGAGGAAGCCAAGTGCTGCACCGCTGAACACTGAACACTCAGCGTGTAACATTATTCAGACTGCAGGTGCGAGATACAACCAACAACCACTGGAGTGGATCAGATCAGACATTTTTCATTCAGTGTTTCAAAGGAAAAGCTACTCTCTCTGTCTTTCTCGATCTGATCCATTATTTATCTGTGTCAAGATTTTTTTAGTCCATATATCCACTATTCTTTGCTTTCTGGTGTTCACCTCATTTGATTTCTAGAGTGACCTTTCGAAAATCCTTGCCAATATCCTAACTTAACGATTTGACAAAAAGGATCACTCTCTGCATTCTCGATTTTTCATCCTATTATATAAATTGACTGTATTATATAAATGCATATCCAGTAAGTCCCAGTTTCTGAGGAGTCTGCTTTGGTTAATAATTTGATGCGGATTATGTGACAAAACAAGGTTTCAGATGATTTCAGATGATGTAAACCCAGAAAAGAGCTTTTGGCTGCCTCTGTGAATATACACCATTCTTATGGAAAATTTAACAGCCTTAACATTACCAACTCTGAGTTTAAAGGCATACTCAACTTTCTTTTTAACCTTATCTTTATCTAATGCATCTGAAGTGTGTGTGATTACTACAGATAATAATTCCGACATGTTTCCCTGTGCTGAGAAAAGAACGGAAAGGAAAACCTGAGCTCACTTAGAATGGAAGTCTAATGGCAGCTGTTCATTTCAAAACTACTAATCTACACAGGATTGTTTGGACAGTTAAGGGTTCTTTGCAAAGGGGTACTACATGGAACATTTTTTTATACTGTTGTAGGATTATATGTAGAACCTTTAGGGAATCTGTCACAGGGACAGATCTCAGTTTAATTATTTATACCTAAGAACGTAACAGTAAAATCCTGGAATGAGATATACACGAGAAAAAAGTCTTACTAAAACGTGAGAGAATGACAGCAAAATGTCATTCTGGTGATTAACATAGGCCCATCTTTGAAAGAAGAAATGATTGGCTGATTTAGAGCTTAATTTCCAAATTCTTTTATCTGAAATACTCATGAACATATTCTACAGAATATGTTTCTCATAAATATTCATCGACTCTCCAACAGCTGGTCCTACCTAGACTTCTCCGAAAAAAGTGAGTTTAGGATTTCTACACTTTTTTTTTTATCAGTACTGGAAAATATGTGGTAATCGCAAATACACTACAGATGTTGTAGATAGAGATTAGGTTGCGGGGAAAAAAAAAACTTTAAGCTTTGCTCCCCGGCAAGGGATCATTCATGACCAGGTTGAAGGATAAAGGCGGCTGGAACATGCTGAAAAAGTCTCTGTTACGCTCAACCTCTATTTACTGGCTCCATACTTCTGACTGCTGTGAGAAAAAAAAAAAAACAAACACATTATTTCTCTCTATAATTACCTACCAAACCTTGTATTGGTGAGTGACCAGGTGTCTTTCTTCAGGGAAAACACAATACTGTGTGGAACTCCAGACCCCTGCTGCTGAATCCTTGTGCCACACAAACAAATTCAGCAGCATTTGCAATGACCTTGTGTTCCCAGAGGAGCAGGACATCAATTAGCCAAATTTACAAATGATGGTGGGGGATGACTACTGCTAGAGGCACTTAGCGAGCTTGCTAAAGACTGATTTATTCAATCTTATTCACTCATTTATCATACACCTCCTGGGCCATGTGTCTTCCAGCCATTCCTGCCCTGCGCTCTCCTGCCCTTTACAGGAGTAACCCAGTCTCTTGATGTCCACCTTCGGGGCTCGGCACCGAGTATTGCACGGTCATCCTCTTTTCCACTTGCCTTGGGGATTCTAAGTGAGGGCTTGTCTGGAAACATTTGTGGGGTAGGCTTGTGAAGCATGTGGCCAACCCATCCACAGCATCTTCTTATTGTTTTGTCCTCCACTTGCTCTGCCACCTGTTTTGGGCCATCAGATCTATAGGACATTCCTTAGGCAACTTTTGATGAAGGTCTGGATCTTTTTAGCTGTCCACCATGCCTGCCTCTGTGTCATAGAGAAGGTCTGATTTGACATTGGTGTTGAAAGAATCCCCAAAACATGCTTGAATGTCTTATCCACATCAGAATATAACATAATCGGTCATGCTAAAACGTGCTGATGTGCAGAAATTTACCCTGGACTTATTTAAGATCACAAGAATTGAGATGTTGCTTGACCTTGTTGCAAATCTGTGTTAATCGCATTAGAGCGAGCCTAATCACATAAGCAGGCTCAGAATGCCATATAAAGCATATAGACGCTGTAAACTGCAAAGTCCAAACAGGGGCGCCAAGGCTTTTCAGGCTTTAAAGAAAATGAAGTCATAGTCAGTCTGAAGCCAAAAGAAGCATATCAGAGTCAGAATTAGTGCAGCTGGAAGGATTACTAAGAAACACACCTTATAAAAGTCTATCCAAAAGAAAATACAAACTAAAACAAAAAAAAAAAACAGTGCATTTTAAATTTGAAGATGTACAAGGAGTGAAGTAAGAGTTCAGATGTTACGGCTTTTTACTGTCAATCAGAAATCCCAATCCCAATCCTGTTGTCAGGCCCTTGATTCTCAAATGAACAGCAATATGCCTGTTTCACTAGTCACTAATACATGGGAAAAAATCAATAAAAGAATAAATGTAAAAGTGGTTAACATTTAAGAGCCAATATAAGAACTTACACACCATCCCTCTTAGGAAAAAGGGCTCCTCAGGATTCTTTTTAATATCTGAGTCTTCAGCTTTGTAAAGGGGGAAAAAAAAATCAGACAATTAAAGAGGCGAGATTAGAAATAACGGACACACACTGGATCATTTTCCAAGCCGAATGCCAGCTGCATCCACGCAGGAAGTGTAGGATGTCTCTGAAGTGCTGAGAAATCAATAGACATGATGCAAAGTTAAAGGCCAGAGTGCACAATGCCTCGTTCATCCCATAAGCATGGAATCTTCACTGCAAACATGTGTAGTTTTCTACATGCTTTTGTTTTTATTGACTCAAATCCAACATTATGTCCCTGACTGCCCCTTCCATCAACAGATTATGTGCCAGGATTCACTAATGGAACATTTGGCCTCTGGACTTCTCTCTCTCTCTCTCTCTCTCTCTCTCTTTTTAAAATCCGATGCGCATTTCATCATATGAGAGATGTGACTAAGGCTAAAATGAAAGCAAATTGATGTTATTCAAAAATGTGCTTTCTAATCCAGAGTGAAAATGAAATAATATTGCATTACTGCAGAACTCAAACAAACAGCACCATCTGGTGTACGGCTTGTGTAAAAAACACCTGATGATGAAAGATGAGGCATTTCCTGCAGTTTTGCATGTTATTTTGAACATATTAGGTAAGGCAAACTGTGCTTTAGGGATGTAACTGAATACAAAAACATTATTTGGTATACAAAAAAAAGTATTCAGAATATATACAAATACAGATCCAAATAGAAGACACATTATTATTATTATTATTATTATTATTATTATTATTATTATTATTACTATTATTATTATTATTGGAAAGTTTGCCAGAAGGGTATGCATCAAAACTGGGATCGTGCAGGATCCAACAACAACAACAACAAAAAATAGACACGTGAGTGGGAGGTTTTTACTTTCATGAGAGTGAGTGAGTGTACAGCATCCTTAGTAAACGCCTGATCAGGGTCACGGGGGTTTAAATCAGGCTACTGGTTTGTTAATATGCTGGGAAATAAAACCAGATAAATTTGTTGCAAAATATTGCAGTTAAATGTAATCAAAAAATAATAACTGCATGAATGTTTTTTTTTAATAAAATAAAATAAAAAATAAAAAACAGTCCTGTGCACATCTCTAGCTGAAACCAGTAATGAACTTGAGTGATGTAGCTGAGGAACTGTCAGATTGTGTAACAGCTACTGTTGGAAGTAAATCATTTTTTAGCAGCTTTCCTTCCTGCTAAAAATGCTTAAAAGACCACGCCTGAAAATGCAGAGCTGAAATATAATTCACACTAGAAAAGACATGCCTCACTTTCTACGTGTTAAAATACTTCAGCAAAGCATACACTGCATCACAGCAGAACTGATTAATAATAAAAGGCTGCAAAAACACAACACATAAGATTAAGTTAATTACAGAAACCTGTCAGTAAACAGATTTTTAAAAAATAATACTCTGAACCCATAGACATGATTTCATAAAATGGATGAAAGGTAATAAGAACAGATGCTTGTTCATATTCTCTGATGAGGTCTGCATCATCAGGAGCATGTTGCTCTGCAGGAGCAAAGCACTTCTGATGATTTTATTTTATTTATTTATTTATTTTGTGAGAAGTAGGTCAAGAGAGGCCGCAGGCTTATTCAGCAGCTTTTTCAGTTCCTCACCGCAATTCTCTAGAACTACAAATCATTAAATAAATAAAAACTACCTCCAAGCATGTCTCGTCACATATCACATATCTGAGTATCAGCTTGTAAAAAGGACTTACCATTAAGTTGCTACAGATGCAGATGAAGTGAAGCGTTATCGTCGTGCTTTGTCTTGATAACTCTTGAGGTGCAAAGTGCGTTGTTGTTGCGTTAAACATGAGCACGGTGTGTTTTGTTTCAAATACATAGTGTCAGTTATTTATCAGTTACATGATCCTATACACCAGTCAGCCATAACATTAAAACCACTGACAGGTGAAGTGAATAACGTTGATTATCTCGTTTTAATGGCACCTATCAAGGGGTGGGATATATCAGACAGCAAGCGAACAGTCAGTCAGTTGTTGGAACTAGGAAACATGGGCAAGCATAAGAATCTATAAGGATCCGAGCAACTTAGACAAGGGCCAAAGGTGAACCGGCAACAGGGTCATGGATGCCCAGGCACAAATTGCTGAAAAAGTTAATGCTGGCTATGATAGAAAGGTGTCAGAACACACAGTGCATTGCAGCTTGCTGCGTATGGGGCTGGTCAGAGTGCCCATGCTGACCCCTGTCCACCGCCGAAAGTGCTTACAGTGGGCACGTGAGCATCAGAACTGGACCATGGAGCAATGAAAGAAGGTGGCCTGGTCTGATGAATCACATTTTCTTTTACGTCATGTGCACAGCCAGGTGTGTGTGTGTCACTTACCTGGGGAAGAGATGGCAGCAGGAGGCACTATGAGAAGAAGGCAAGCCAGCGGAGGCAGTGTGATGCTCTGGGCAATGTTCTGCTGGGAAACCTTGGGTCCTGGCATTCATGTGGATGTTATTTTGACACATATCACCTACCCAAAACATTGTTGCAGACCAAGTACCCCCCCTTCATGGCAACGGTATTCCCTAATGGCAGTGGCCTCTTTCAGCAGGATAATGCTCCCTGAAACACTGCGAAACTTGTTCAGGAATGGTTTGAGGAACATGAGTTCAAGGTGTTCAAGAGTTCAAGGTGTTGACTTGGCGTCCAAATTCCCCAGATCTCAATCCGATCGAGCATCTGTGGGATGTACTGGACAAACAAGTCCGATCCAAGGAGGCCCCACCTCACAACATACAGGACTTAAGGGATCTGCTGCTAATGTCTTGGTGCCAGATACCACAGCACACCTTCAGAGGTCTTGTGGAGTCCATGTCTTGACGAGTCAGAGCTGTTTCGGTGGCAAAAGAGACCTACAAAATATTAGGCAGATGGTTTTAATGTTATGGCTGAATGGTGTATATCCTTGTAGGCCCCCTTTGTGCTGCCAAACTGTTTCAAACATGCAATGCTTTTTGTTATGGTCTTATTGTGTTTATTGGAATTTGTAATTGTTTATGTAAGGAATAACACACTCCAGATTGTGTGATTATTAAAAAAAATAATTTACGACATGGTGATTACCATGCCGAAGTGGATTATTTTCCTTGAACAGCACGGTCTAGAGTGTGTTATACCACAGTGATTTGCCAAGGATTGCAATGTTTAATTTATTAATGAGGACACATTGCGCAGTTTACAGTTACATTTAATGTTATGGAACATCTGAGAAACAAGTTACTTCCTGTTCTCACCTTCATAATAGCAGCTATAAAGTCATTCCCTCACTAGCATCTCCTTCTCTCTCACTCTCTCACTCTCTCTCTCTCTCTCTCTCTCTCTCACCATTCTTTGTTTATCATTGTTGTTTCTTTTTCAGACAACAAATCCATTTATTATTAGTCTTAGAATATTTGGAGCATCTGCCACACAAGTCAGTAATCATATCGCTCATGATACAGCCAGAACTACATGTGCGCAACTTCATATTTATACCCAAGGGAAACAGGACATGGTCCAAGACAGAGCTCCTAGGGAGTGAGAGCGATTGTAAAATAATATAATTATAAAATAACTACGTTTTTCAACAATTACCCTCTAGTCTGCCTTTATTTAAAATATTGCCTAATAATTTGTTTCAATAATTTTGGTACATGTTGTTCGGAGAAAATATGATTATTAACAAAAAAAAAACCAAAAAAAAAAAAACCACCAACTAGTTCTAATGACAACATTTTTAGTTAGAACAAAGATAAATAGTGTCTCTTATTGTTTGAGTGGAAAACTTGAATTATTGTGTATAATGTTTATTTTATACAACTGCATTTACGTATTATTTTTTTATGAAACGTAAAAAGCCAATAATTTTGGAAGGCACTGTACATTATTTTCTTTGCATATTTTAGCTTGGGGTGATGTGAATAATGTAACATCTAATCTCACCCACAGAAATCTGCAGCACATCCGATTGCACCCTGTCAGCTCAATAACTGACCACAAAACCAAGCCCACACAGAGCTCTAGACTCAAAACAGGGTGAGTAAATAAAAATTATTTACGTATAAAATCTACAGCACAGCCCCAGTGGGTGTAGGTCCCTGGTCAAAACATCATTATAACAACACTGTATTTCCGAGTGTGACTTATAGACCATCGGTTGGGGGAAGAACATTTGCTTCATGACTTCCTGTCTTCATGTTTTTTTTATGCTCAGTGAGAACCACAGAGGTGAAAGAAAGTTTTCCACTAGTGTCTGAGTGAGACGGCTGACGAGTCTGACAGAAAAAAGGCACAGGTCTGGAGATCGCGTTATCGAGGACTGATCTGATTTACACAGAAACTCAAAAAGACGTGGTAAGTTGTTTTGTTTTCTTCTGTGGATTTTATATTAAAAATTCTGTTTATTTTAAGGTTTAGAGTTTGAATAAGGATCTAAAATGGATGTTGCGATTATTGTATAGCAGCAGATCTGATCTTAGAGTTGAGAGTCAAACAGAAAGAAGTTGGCTTATCAGTTTATCAGTATACAGTCAATAAAGAAAGTTAAAAAATTTTAAGTCAAAAGTGAGACTGACTATATGTACATATTTTTTGCCTTAATTTTATAAAAGAAATCAGAAAAACTTCTAAAGATGAACACCTCAAACAACACCTCATGCGATGCCGAGTTGACTGCTGATTTCCAGTTCTACCTCTTCCCCGTCACCTACGTCCTTGTGGTGGTGTTCGGTCTGCTGGGGAATCTGGGAGCCCTTTACATCTTCATCTTCAAAACAGAGCACAAGTCCCCCTCGAGCATTTATATCATTAGCCTCGCAGTGGCTGACACTATTTTCCTGTGCGTCCTCCCCTTCCGCATTCACTACCACCTCAATGGCAACAACTGGGCCTTCGGAAATGTGGTGTGTCGCATGACGGGTACGATCTTCTTCGCCAATGTCTACATCAGCATCGCCTTCATGAGCTGCATCTGCGTGGACCGCTACCTGGCCACAGTGCATCCCCACATGTACCTGCGTCTCCGTAACACATGCTGCGCTGGAGCCGTGTCCGCCTTCATCTGGGTGTTTGGAGGGACAGCGATTCTAGCCGTCATGTTCACGTCTCCGGAAATGCACACCAGCCAGGGGCGGACAAGCTGCTTCGAGAATTTTTCAGAGAGTGAATGGAAGACAAATCTGGCTCTGTACAGCGTCTTAAGCCTGGTATTCGGCGCCCTGCTTCCCTCAATCATCATCCTGGTGCTCTACCCGGTGGTGGCGCGTCGGATCGCGCAAATCAAGACGCGAACAGCGCGCGGTGCCCTGAGGATCATCTACACCATCCTGGCCATCACAGTCCTCTGCTTCTTGCCCTACCACCTAGTGTACTTGCTGCACCTGCTGTTGCGAACTCAGGTCATCCATAACTGCTTGCTAGCTGATGGTATCTACAAAGCGAGGCGTGTTACCATGGCGCTAGTCAGCATGAACAGCCTACTCGATCCTGTGCTTTATTACTTCGCCACCAGCCACTGCAAATGGAACTGCAAATGGAACTTCAAGCGGCTGAAGCCAAAGAAGAAAAGAGGCGTCTACGCCATCTCAGAGAGGTTATAAGCTCATTGAAGAAACAAACTCCATTTATCAAGATTTCTAAGAATAAACAATGACAAAGAATTTTTTCTGGTGAAATATTCTACTGGGGTTACTGTTTTAAATGATAACCTGATCTTAATTGACTATAAAACACACACACACACACACACACACACACACACACAAGCTGGTGGTGAAAATTTAAGGAAAAATTAATTATGAAATCTTTGTACAAAACTCTCTTGTGTATATAGAACAAAAAAAAAAAAAAGAAACAAAAGATCAAATCCAGTGACTTTTCCATGAAATTTCATACACTGTCAGTAGTTATCATGTTGTCATAAGCTGAAGAGAGAGTGTGTGAAAGGAAAGGAAAAAAAAAAAAACTAACTATAACAGTACTGTGCGGCGCTGCGTAGCCAAAAATGGTTGTTTGGTTTAATGGTTTACTTCTGGTCAGCCATGTTGTGGTCTTCTGTGTTTGAGAGTCATCGCCATTGTGTATGCTACAGTTATAAACATGCTAGCAGCGGTAGCTGAGATAGCGACGGCGCATTCGTGTCCTATACCAAGAAACGGAGGTTGCTCAGGATGACTCCTGTCCAGCGAAAGGGTTGTGAAATCCAGCCTACGTTTCTGAGGCATCATAGCCAGACACAAACCGGATGAGAACCACTGGAGTAAGGAACTTGCCTGGGTAAATGGCAATAGATGGAAATACATTTTAATCAGAACTCTGAAAAAGTCAGCCGTGAGGTAACCGTCCAATCATACTGCGACGAACCACTGAAACTGTGACATTGTAACAACCATGAAACACTCACCGAATGGTAGATAGGAGTTCATTTAATGAAGGGTCTCACTTTCCAAAATGGTAGCTGGATTGCAGGAAAGGAAAAGAGATTGTTCCTCAATAGAAGCAACTTACGGGAAGTGGTAGCTCAGTGGTTAAGACGCTGGACTTCTGATTGGAAGGTTGAGATTCAAATCCCAGCACCACCAAGCTGCCACTGCTGGGCCCTTTAGCAAGGCCCTAAGTTGTATAAATGAGATAAGTTGCTCTGGATAAAGGTGTCTGTCAAATGCTGCAAAGTCATGCTAGTCAAAGAAAAGGATATGTTATGGATGATGACAGAAATGAAAAGATGTGTTTCTTTTTAGACAGAGGAATCCGCCATTGAATTAAGATTTTAATTAGAAACTTTTTATCTGATTTTAATCAGAGATTCTCAAGCACTGAAGTTGTGTATAAAATGAAATGGTGGAATTCTTGTTTTTCTAGAAACTTTGTTTGATCCAGTCTTTGTGGGTGTAAAATAAAAATGTATTGTATGTTGTGGCTAAACTCTCTCCTGGTGAGGTTTTCTGATTTCTGTTGCCATAGTTACCACAGCAAACCATAGCTGTATATATAACATAAAAAAAATAAAAAAAAGCCCAGTGGAAAGTGAACAGTGAGTTTGTCAAAGAGAATGTGACATCTGAATATTGAATATATTTTCTGTATAGTGTACATATATATTTACTGCAACATTTCATACTAATTACATTAGTAGGTGTGTAAACACACACACACACACACACACACACACACACACACACACACACACACACACACACACACACACACACAAAAGCTGTAGAGGTTCGCTACGTGTGGGTTTCAGATGCTAAAATTAACCTGTACCTGTAGTGTCTTGCAGTGTAGAGAGGGTGAACATATTTATGTTTTAAACACATTCTGGGGAAGTGAGATTTCTTATTTTTGTTTTATTTATTTAGTTTTTTTTTTTTTTTTTTTTTACAAAAGGTTTAGTCATTCATTTTGAACAACATTAGTCGACATTCACAATCCGGAGGGAAGTCCTTTCTTCAGCAGGTTAGAAAGAAAACTGCCGAGCTCTTCGTCCTAAAAAATAACAAATAAATAAAATGAAATAAAATAATAATACAAAAAAAAAAAAAAAAAATCTGAAAATCAGCAGTGTAGGCGGCAAGATATTTACATTATAATGAATAAATATATTAATCATTACATTATACATTTTACATATTCATATGTATTCATGTCAATTATATAATATAATAACTTATATTAAGTAATAAAATTATACACGTGTGCTTACAATGAGCCTACATTCTGCACTAATCTCTAATAATGAAAATGTTATGTATGATTATGCAGAATACATTTTTAAAAAAAATACATTTAATAAGTTATTGTTTATTCATACAAAATGTTTTTCAAAGATTTTCACTCCTTTTGTTTTGCCTTTAGCCCTAATAAATGATTTTTCAACTGTACTGTATTTATTTTAGCTTTTGCAGCTAAATAAAGATACGAGTGTGTGTGTGTGTGTGTGTGTGTGTGTGTGTGTGTGTGTGTGTGAATGAGTGCTGGTGTGTGACGTGTCAAAATGGGTTTTGTGGTGTCAAAATTGGAAACAATGAAGCTGATGAGTTACTGCAGACTTAAATCTGTTCCTAAACTCGGGCTGTGAGCGTTAAATAGTTTATTATGTGGGTACACTGTAAATTCCACTCGGGTGAACCCCTCGAGATTTACCATTGTGGAACATTTGTAATGGTAATTTAACACTCACTCACACTCTCACACACACACACACAGCAATGGAACTTGAGTGCAAAACTATGTGCGCTTAAAAACACCAACCAGGCATTTACTGGTTTAGTTTTTATTATAATTCTTTTATTATCTTAAGTAACTAAATCAGTGTATGTTACGGATTTGTGTGTGTCATGTTCCTTCCTTTTTCGTTTCAGAATGAATATATGCCAACTAAATGTTCCATACAGTTTGGCTTTAAAACTATTTAAAAAAAAATAAACATTACGAAAAGCACCCACATTTCTCTTCTGCTTGCTTTCCATCAGTTCAGATTCATTGTGGGGCTAAAATTAATGAATGATCCTGAATGAGCCGGAAGTGTATCAGTGATTACAGGGTAGCTACTAAGAAGAAGAGGGTAGATTAAAGATTGCCATTAATGCCATTAGCTGACAAGCTGAATTTCATATATTTAAATTATATACATGTAAATACAATTCTTTTTTTCACTGAGACATGGAGTCAAAAAAAAAGAAGCTACGATCCTTAGTGAAGTAAGCACATCTACAATTTTACTGAAATTGCTAAATTCCTATTAAGCAGCGAAGGTGACTGTAGAAATCTAGTTATTTGAGTAAGAACATGCCACTCTCAAAGCATGGGGAAAAGCAGTCCCATGGGCGTATTTGCATAAAATCTGTATTCTTGAGATTTGTATTCAGGTTGGATCCGGATGTTAAAAAATAAATAAATAAAACCCATAACCTGTCATTTCAAATTAACACTACTAACTTCAAAACAAAGAAAAAACACTGGGAAAAATGTAAACGTATTAAATAGGAAAAACACATTTGATGTGAAGTGTATATAATTCAAATATACAAAATTCACATTTTTAAATACTTTTTTTCAGCTTCCAAGCTCCACAGATGTATTGCTAATACGATTCTCTACGTGTGCTGGAGGAGGAACGAAGGAGCAATTTTCCAGGTGATGGAAGTCAAAAATATAATTTAATCACGCAAAAGTTTATAATATCTAAAGACTTCATATTTGGATATTTGACAATATAAATATCTAGACTTTGTGTGGTGAAACAAGTGAAAACAATCAAAAACAAGTCAATATATATATTTTTTACATAATCATAACAAAAATGAACTGATCTGCTATTTTAGTGTGGCAAGAAAAAAAAAATTAAAAGTTGCTTCCTTGTTCTCTCATTTTCATTTTGACCTAAAAAAAAAAAAAAAAGGATGCAACTCGCATGGATCTTTAATGTATTTGATTTATATTCACCAACCACTTTATTAGGAACAATAGTACACCTGCTCATTCATGCATTTATCCAATCATGAGGCAGCAGTGCAGTGCATAAAATGCATAAAGACCAGGTGATGTTTTCACAATCCTCAGCCCACTGTAGCCTCAGATTCCTGTTCTTGGCTGACAGGAGTGGAACCCGATGTGGTCCTTCTGCTGTTGTAGCCCATCCGCCTTAAAGGTTTGATGAGTGGTGCATTGTGAGTTGCTTTTCGGCTCACCACGGTTGTAGAGAGTGGTTATTTGAGTTACCAGATTCTTCCTGTCAGCTCGAACCAGTCTAGCCATTCTCCTCTGACCTCTCTCATCAACAAGATATTTCTGCCCACATGTTGTTTTGTTTTTTATCGCACCATTCTGTGTAGACTATAGAGGCTGTTTGAAATGTGTGAAAATCACAGATCATCAGTGGTTTCTGAAACACTCAAACCAGCTCATCTGGCATGAACAACCATGCCACAGAGATCGTATTTTCCTCGTTGTGATGTTAAACTGAAGCTCTTGATCTGTATCTACATGATTTTATACAATGCACTGCTGCCACACGACGCCAATTGGATAACTGCATGAATGAGTAGGTGTACCGGTGTTCCTAATAACGTGGCTGGTGAGTGTATAGTGGGACCAAAAATGCAAAAGTTTGCATCTCCCTTTCTGAATGTGATGTAAATATTTCTTAATTATGTGTATGCACACTGTTTGCCTTCATAACTGCCTCTTTCATATCCTCAGATTCTGAATTCTCCAACTTGTAACGTTCAATTCACTTCCTTTTTCAGGTCGGTTCTGTAGACCAAGAATGTCATGGCAACACTTTTATATATATTTACTTTTATGTATCGTTCACCTATACAAATGTGCCTGACCATACCTTCTGTATGTGTGTGTATGTTTGTGTGTGTGTATCAGTGCTTCTCACGGACATTTACCTGATAGCTCCATGAGAGCAGGATAACTTTAAGACTGGGGTCGTCGGTGGACGAAGACACTTTGAGGACGATGGACTCGACGATAACCGTGCCGTCGGGAAGGTGCTGCACAGAGTAACCTCTGAGCATGCTAATAAAGTGCAAGGAACAAAGGGTTACAATTAAGCTCAGGTAGAAAACCCACAAAAAATCCACAAAACAAACACACTGTACTTCAGCACGCTGTAATGACATTTAAAAACTGGAAAGGCAACACGAGATGTGGGAGGAAATGAGTCACCTAGTAAACCACTACATTCTCCTATAGAGATGGAAAAAAGCCCCCCCTGTGTTTAGTGCTTAAAAAAAACTATTTAGTTCAAAAACACAATGTGTTCGGCTGTGTGTGTGTGTACAGTACAGTCAGAATGAATGCCATTGTTTCAAAACCATGTTTCAAATGGTTAGAATTTAATGTATTTACTTATTCAAAGGCTACAGTGTAGGAAAAGGTGCTCAGAATAAGTGGCACCATTCATGGCACGCTTTATTTTCATACAGTGTCTTGCACACGTATTTACCCCCTTGAACTTCTTAACATTTTGTAGTGTTACAGATGTATTTATATTGAAATCATGTCACATTTTAATTGCATTCAACTAATTATGTGACTTCTGATTGCAACTGGTTGCACCAGAATTAATTTCACAGTAACATGGATGAATACTTATGTAAATCACACCTTTTTTTTTTATTTGAAAATAATCTTGCTAACTTTACTGAATTTTACATTTTGTGTGACACAAAATGGCAGTTAAGTGGATTTCAGTTTTCAGTAGGTTGTGACTTGTAAACTGTGGAAACGTTCAAAGGGGTGGGGGGGGGGGGATACTTATGCAAGGCACTGTATATTTTCTAATTAAGTACAAAAAAAAAACAGTCCTACTGTATGTAAGAAGTTACAGTAACCTATTATAAGAGTCACTAAATCTCAAGGCATTCTCCACAACATTATTCCGTTATACCCTATGCAGTGAGCACATATAGTGAACAAACTGAATTTGGATTTAACCTAAGCAGTGCGTGTGTGTGTGTGTGTGTGTGTGTGTGTGTGTGAGAGTGTGTGACCTCTTGAGATGGCTGTAGATGCGAGCGAGTGTGTCTGCGTCGCTGTGAGGGTCCTGCAGATGCACACGGCATGTAAAACGCAGCTGGTGTTCAGAAAGTCCCAACTCCTTTAAAGCCTGCTCTGGGGAAACCAGCCTCAGATTCTACACACAAAAACAAACACACACACACACACACACACACACACAAGGAATGACATTCTAAAAATCAATAATCAGAAAGGAAAATATAGCAACGGTCACTAGGTAAAGAGGTCTTAATAATAATCTGACTCACATTGTCCTTCATGATCAGAGTTCCATGCATGGTGCGTGGCTTCTTAGGGTCGGGTAAAGGACCTGGCATGGGTGAAAATAATTTCAAAATTGTTCAATGTCACTAATTGTTTGATGCCATTAAAGCATTTCCTAGATCCTTTGAACAATCACTTGCGATGAATTAGACTTTTTAAAGGAGACTAACTGAAGACAGTGAGGATCCATAATCACCTCAGGCCTAGCACATTATAGAGAAACCCCGAAATGCTGCGGTAAAGCTGGTTTTATACTTAAAAAATTCACCACACATTCAAACTGTCATTGCTAATAGCGTGTAAAGAGCTTATTTTTAATCTACGTGTCCTTTATCAACAGAACACAGTCCTTTATCAACAGAACACAGCCTCAATTTGCATTTGTCAGCTCTGCCTGTTAAGGTCCACTGTCAAAGTGTGCATCATTAAAATTCACATTTCCTGCAAATGCCAAACTATAGACTGTCTATTAAAAACAGAATTGTCAACACATCTAGACTCTAGTCTTGGCTTGAGTATGTGTACGGGCATGATAATTGTTGTTGGTTTAAATAATTGAGCTACTTAGTTTAGTTGTTGGAGTTACGATGCTGTTTTAGTTTAGTTTGGTGTTAGTAAAAGTATGATGGCTTGGCTATTAGTGTTGGAATAATTTCAGTTTAGTAAGTATGTTAACTCTTGGGGACTGGCTGAGTAAGCGTGCTAGCTTGGCGTGTCAAGTAAACACCTCCCAGGCTGATCTCTCTCTTCAGCAGGTTGAGCGAGATGTCCACCGGTACGCTCGGGTTGGTCGTCACTGTGGTGGTCTCTCCGTTAGCCGGCATGAAGCAGCTGATATCTGCAGTGAGAGAAACAGGAACATCGACGAGAATGATTTTCTATGAGCAAGGCAAAGCAGCAATACATATCAAGAAATGACTTAGTGATTAACTCCTGAGGCCAAAGTTTTTGGATCACACACCTTAATACAGGATTCAAACAAGACGACCTGAGCCAGCAATGACTAATATGCGCAAAACAGTTAGTTGTGTCTAGAGGTCAAGGTATAAGTTTTATCATTCCTCCAATACAGCCTTAGATGTGGTCCACAGAGCGTCTGATATTTATTGTACACTTTTCTGGCCACAAGCTTCAGAATCTTGACTTTATCTCGCTCCGAAAAGGCTTATTTTGTCACTGGATTGAAAAAAGCGCATGGCATCCTCTCTTTATATGGTAATAAAGAGTTTTGTTTGAAGCAGTTAGTGGTGAGTAAATGTGAATCTCATATGTTTGCCAGTTCGGGGAAAAGGTTTGTGGTTGACAAATGGCCCTTTTCTGTAAAAGTAGGACATTTAATGATGAAACATTTAGTTATGAAAAATAGCAGTATACCCTTTGTAAACATATACCATCGACTATACGACTATGTCGTCAAGTCATTTTCACTGGGTGCCAGTGATTGCATGGTGTTCTCAAAGGGGTGCTCATAGTTCTTTTTTTTTTTTTTTTTTTTTAAGGTAAATATAATTGATAAAACAAAACGTAATGAAAAACTGTAGTTGTCACACTACTTTAGGTTGAAGTGTATAAATTAGGTGTGTTAATGCAAAGTTGCGTTGTAGAATGCGTGTGCTGCACTCACTGAACTCCTGCTCGATCTTGTCCTTGAGGAACTCCATCTTCTTGGCCTCGCCGTGAACCAGCAGGATGTTGCGAGGTTCGGCCATGCGGATCAGCTGCATGATGCCTTTAGCGTCGGCGTGGGCGCTGAACGACATGTACTCCACCTGCAGTTTCACCTCCAGCTGTCGCCACACACGCACACACACACACACAAACACAAACACACACACTCTTCTGAGATTCACAAAGATGCAAGCAAGATTTCAAAGGTTCATTTTTCACATGCGCATTCACAGCAGGTACAAAGGTGCCGCGAAATGAGATTCAGCAAATCCAGACACTGTGCATAGCAAGAACAATAAATAGACTATAAGACAATATAACAATGGGTATAGGAGTAAGGGAGAGTGCAGACAAAACAAGAGCATACTAAAAAATACACACAATTATGTATTTATGTATGTATCTGTATATGTATATGTATGTACATATACATACGTATGTACACTGAAGTGTCCAGTGCATGTGCAAATGTCACAGGTGTGCCTTCTGTGATATGTATGATCAGATGCTGTGTGTGTGTGTATTAATGTCATGTCATGTGCAGAAGAGCTGCAGGGTCATGAGTGAGTGAAAAGCCAGCAGCTAAAGCATGAAGCAGAGCTCTATGGCCAACTGCATCATTACCGTGGCCCTTCCCTCCATCTCCAGCTTCTTCTGGCCGTTCAGAATCTTGTGGCCGACTGTTCCCTGCACGCAGTACCCTGGCATAATGACCTGTCAAAAAATAAATAAATAAAAATCAGTTTACAGAAACCACTTTACAGAAATGGAGTATATATCCTATAGTACATAAAACAGGAAAATAATTAATGACAGCATAGTGTGGTGAGGTCCAAAACAAGTTATAATTACAGCATTTATAAACAGTCCTCTCTTCACCAGTTTCTTTTTTTCCCCTCTCTCTTGCATTTTAATAAAATGAAAATATGCAGCTTTTTTAATGTTAACAAGAAACCATAAAGCACAAACTCCTCTATTCTTGAAAAATCTGGCAACCTCGAAGGTGTGAACTACACGCATATCTGAATCGGCCTCACAGAAAAATTGACTTAAGCATGTGCAGAAATGGACTCTGAATACACATAACTTTCCCCATGTTCCCCAAGTACTGACGATGAATAGTGGCCCTATGTGCTGAGAAATGAAGGGACTAAAAATGAATGTATATCAAAAACACACATGGGTGACATGAAATGCTTCAAAGCTGACCTGCATTGCATTGAGCAGAATGATTTCTATGTGTCCACAAAATAACAGCTCTGATGTTGATCTGGCTCAGTGGTATAAGCATTACAAAACCCAAATATTGCGATAACAATATGCCCTACTTCACTAAAATCTCTCACCATGTTCTTTTCATTTCCGGCCCATTTCTTGAATATCTGTAACGACTGGCCAGCGTGCAACATCCCCGGAGTAGCGAACACCACCTGAAACATACAGACCCGGATTTACAGATCAGCACAAAGACTTTCATTCTTCCTTTCATTCTATATATATACACATACATACATACCATGGGTCCGGGATTGTCTGCATAGGAGCGATCGAAGGCCTTGATGTGTTTGAACTCGAACATGTTCCTCTGCACGAAGGTTTTGCGAATCTTCTGATTGGTCCATGTGATGAAGAGTTTGTAGTAGTGGTTTGCTTTCTCCGTCAGGCCCGTGGAGAAGTATATGGGTGCTTTCAGATTCATTCTCTCCCTGTTTAAAAAAAAAACAAAAAAAAAAAAACACGTTGCTTATATGGATTAGAAACAACTTTAGCTTCGGAGGTCAGATATTTACAGCAAATTATCATCGCATTAAAAAATGGTTCATTATTCACGTAAATACATATAACAGTTTATATAATTACCAGAAATTTCTCTCTTGTTAAAGATCAGCTACCCAGATACGCCCATTCATTTAAAAAAGATGAACCAGCGGGGTTTTAGGGGGATTCCTGCATTTTAATGTTTTGACATTTCACAATTACGAAAGTGTTATGTGGGCATAAAGCCAGACTGCTTCACTGCTCACCAGAACGTTTCCAGAAGGATGCAGAGCTCCTGAGCTCTTCCCAAAGCAAACACTGGAATGAGGACCTGTCAAATCATTAAAAAAAATAAATAAGGCACATAGTGTATACAGTGATGACCATGCGATTGCTCGTGTATCGTGTATTTACGTCGCTGCCCTGACCTTTCCTCCTCTCTCGATGGTCTCGTGCACTTTCTTTAAGAAGTCTCTCTCTCTGCAGCGCTTCGAGTCGCGGATTGTGGTGGCGTAGGTCGACTCGGTGATCAGAATATCTGGACGACATTTGTCAATCCAGGCCGCTCTGGAGAAAATTATTACAGTGTTATGTTAAGTGTGACTTGTAATTTTCCCCCACTATTACAAATGAATAAACTACTCACCCCAAGTGTCTGTCTGGTGTCATGTTGTAATCACCCTGCATAAAGACAAGTTAAAACGTACACTTAGTGGAAACACACACACTCTGAAAAGCCAGAAAGACTCCACATACCAGCTATGTGATATACTGCGTATGTTTTAGATGATCGATGATATTGGAAATGCTATTTAAAAGTATATAACCCAGTTGCTCCAAGTCTATATTGAAGATGAGATATTAGAATCAGAGATGAATCCAAGATTCATCACACCACCCCATCATTGATTATTTTCCTATAACAGCACAACCCAATGCGTTTAATAAATGAACGGCTTAGATTGCTTTCTTTCAAGTCATTAATATGAAATGACCAAGTTTCACAAAAGTTTCATTAAATTTATGTGTGTAACTGAAAAAAAAAATAGAGATTTAAACTTGACAGCGCAATCTGTTTATGAAATTGTGCAACTCATCGCTAATTATGCGATTTGAAAACGATCAATCAAGGTTTACATTAGATTAGGGATATAAACATTTTCCTGAACTAACAGGATTTCCCTGAATACGACATTACTTGAGTAAATGCTCCTGCAAACAAATAAATTTGCTCGTATCCAGTTTAATAAATGAGGTCGGTGGTTTGCTTAGATACAACTTTGTGCCTAAAGATCTTACTTAACACGCGGTCACTAGCTTGTTAGCATTAATAATGTAATATGGAAATATGGTGTCCCACAAGGTTCTATTTTAGGCCTCCTATTGTTCTTTTTTATTTATATATATATATACACCCTGTTTACCACTTCTGTGCTGATTCACATCTGATTCATCGATGAATAAATGAACAAAACATTATAAAACAGGCGTGTATCGCTCACCGTGTAGACGACGGACTCGGAGCCGACTTTAATTAGCACCATTGCCGCCCCGAGGACGTGTCCTGCATAGTATGCTTTGATCTCGAGCTCATCATCCACCTATAAGAGAGAAAGTTTACGAAACAAGACCTCAGTAACACTTCATGTTCATTGCTATCGTTTTTTAATGACATTTCAGGTAGTGCAGTCCTCTACATGTGACAAATCATAAATATATTCACCAAACACATTTGGAAGTGAGCTTTAACGTGTTTGTTGGTACCCACCTGAACGGTCTGGTGCAGGTTCAGCGGCACCACTTTCTTCATGCAATCTTTGATCATCTGTGAGGTGAAGAAGTTGGTTTCGCCCTTTTTGTCCACTGTGATCTTGCGGAAGTCCTCCAGCAGGATGGGGCAGATGGCTTTGGTGGGGTGGGTCATGTAGATCGGTCCCTCATATCCCACCATCTCACTCATGTAGGGAAGAGCTCCGCAGTGGTCCAGATGGAAATGGCTGGAGGTACAAGACGAGAGGAATTTAGATTGAATCTACAGAGAACTGAATCAATATTTAAACTTTTTTTGTTTTGTTTTGACACTCTTGAACATAATACCACAGCTTTAATGATTCTTCATTCTCACTGATCAGAATTTTCTCTACAGTAGTTTCCGAATGTAAGGTTTTCAATAATGCTCTTGTTCTTATATGTGACCATAACAAATGTGCACAAGGACTTATATAGCAAATGCGCCACATAAACAAATAATTATTATTAAGCACACACACTCGGAAATTATTGATATGGTGAAGTTTTCTGACAACAGAAATTATTATGTTTAATAATAATAATAATAATAATAATAATAATAATAACAATAACAATAATAATAATAACAACAACAATAATAATAATAATCAAACCTTATAATAACACAGTCCAAAAAGTCTGTGAGGCGGCCGTTCTGAGTGATGTAAGAGAAGTCTGGAAAGCGTCTCTAATAAGAGAAAATAAGAAATCAGACTCAGTTTAGACATTCTGCACCATTAGACATCAATTTCGATTGATGTCTAAATTCTGCACCAATGTGAACAGATAAATCAGCAAAAAAAAAAAAAGGCAGTGTTCTGCTGTTCAGTAACTTACATCATCATTATATCCCATATGCATCCCACAATCCAGCATTATGTTCTTGCCTCCTATAGAGAGCAGAATGCAGCTGCGCCCAACGTCCTGTCCAGCACCTACAAAACAAAACATCAGCTACACTGTTAATATCTGTATCCTCAATAACTCCATGCACTACATAGGGGGTACAAATTATGATTAGAAGCCATCATTCAGCCAAACAGTTGACAAATGACTTTACACCACAGCGCTGTTGAATTCTCAAATCTGATTGGTCAAAAGGTGTTGATTAATTTTCCATGTCTTATTGAGGAAATAAAGGAATGAGGAATAAAACACTTGTTGCGACTCTGCTTGATTTCGGTCTGCATCCCACCGCCCTGTCGTTGATGATTTTTCTATTACAGCACACCTCCAAGTGTTTTATTCCTCACAATACACTGAGCCAGACAGTATGAACACAGATCCATAGGAACCTAATGTGATTACTGTATAACGTTAGAAACACACGGTTCTTACCCAGAGGCGTCACTTTGATGTCCGGCATCTTAAAAAAAAATAGTTTATATATTCTGAATAACTTTGTTTTAAAGCTCGGTATATCTTTCTGGGTAAGTTGTCTAGCTGATAATGAAACTTTGACTTGTGAAGTGTGCAAGCAAAGCTGCTTGCTGCACTGACTCTCACCTCAACTACATTTATGACTTAACCTCAAACCTTTTCACGAATACACAACTTCTCTAGTGTAACTTCTTCATAAAATCTTCATAAAACAGCAATTACTTTAGCAGAACATGCACTCAAAGCATCAAAATATAAAAAAAAAATAATAAAAAAATCAGCGGACATGATGTACAAATGCTGCGACCGCCAAAAACAATCCGATTGGTTAATTTTAACACGTGATCCCGAGGCTCACTTTAATTGGTGCACAGCTCTCAAACCCGGAAGAATTCATACAATAGATTCGGATCCGTGCTTTCTTTTACACCTGTATTCTGGTAAATCCCGCCTTCCTCTCGCTCTCTCAAACGCAGGCATTGATTGGACAGAATATTGATAAAACAAAAACAGGCCAATCAGAGGAGTGAACTGTTTGTTAATCCGGAAGAAGGTTACAGAATACGGGTAAGGAAAATAATCCAACGCTGAAGTGAAACTGGTGGTGCTTTATACAGCATTATTAGAGTAGCTACTTAGCTTATTAACTGATATGAATGACTTTGTATAGTTTTGTTTTTTGTTTCTGACAGCTTAATCGTAAATAATAGGGTTCAGTGTTCAGTGTTTTTGTATTCTGACTCGTTAATTCCAAAGACAGGATTACCTAGATAACTAGAATAACTAGAAATGGCAGATTCCTTCAGTCTACGGAATGTTCTTGAAAACTTCAAGTCATGTCTCAGTGATAATAAGGAAGTCTACGTGAAGTACTATATATCAGGATGGCGAGAGCTTGTGAGGTATGTGGTGTGCACCAATTAGTTTCCTCCTGTGCATTATTGTCCTGTTATATTCAGTTATAGAGCATGTAGACCTTCATACATCTCAGTGTTTGAGCTATAAAGTATTGTTTGTATTGTAAGTGTTTGTATATTTATACAGGAAAAAGCATTTTAGATATCATTCACCCATTTTGCCCTCAACCCTGACCAGCTTCCCATTCCCTGCTGATGAAATACATCCCCACAACATGAAGCTACCACCATCATGCTTCACTGTGGGGATGGTGAGGCTGCTAAGCAGGGTCAGGTTTCCACCAAACATAGCACTTTGTGCCAGGTTGATTAGGCTCTGGATCCACCGCAACCCTGACCAGGATGAAGCAGTTACTGAAGATGAATGAAGACATTGCTTATGCCATACTGTGATGTAAACTGTGCATTTGTTTATACAATACTGAGCAAAAGTCTTAGAAACATGTAAAGAAATTTAATAAAGCCAAGATGCTTTAAAAAATAATTAAACAAATGTTTTGGAAAGACCAACATTAATGAATTCATTCAACTTCAGTAACCACTTCATCCTGGGAACACTGAGTGCCAGGCAGGAAAACAACCTTAGATGGGAAACCAGTTCATCGCAGGGCACCATGCATATACTCATTGGAGGGATTTCGTCTTCTCATTTTTTGCTCGCAAACTGAAAAGATGACATTTGCTTAATTATTAGATCAGCCAGATGACTCTATGTTCTCTCCCAGCTTTATGAACAGCTTGGGAAGCGTCTTCTCCTTCATCTCCAAGGATGCAGTCAGCAAAATCCAAATCCTGGAGAACTTTCTGATGGGTGAGAATGGGACGCACTACCTCACCGTCCAGTCCATGGTGAAGTATGAGTTGGACAACGAGCTGGTGGATCTTACCAAACGAGGCAGCCACCCAGAGTCGGGCTGCCGCACGTTGCTGCGTCTGCACCGTGCCCTGCGCTGGCTGCAGCTCTTCTTGGAGAGTCTGCGCACCAGCACCGAGGACAGTAAGACCTCTGTCATGTGCTCCGAGGCCTATAATGCGTCGCTGGCGCAGCACCACCCGTGGATCATCCGGAAAGCAGCTGGAGTGGCGTTTTGCGCTCTGCCAGGCCGCGATGCATTCTTTGAGGTGATGAATGCAGGCAGCCACCAGGAGGTGATCACACTGTTGGGAGAAGCTTTACCTCTGATCTCAGAAGTCTATCAGATCACAGAAGACCTGTATGCAAAAAACAAGCTGCTCGACTTACCCTAGAAAGTTCTGCACTACTTGACATATTCCAAGGTTACTTGATATTCCTGCTATTCCTGTAACTTTCCAAATACACTGGGATATGATATATTATTATAAAATTAAGAAATTTGAATGCAATCACATATATTTATTATTGGTTAAAAGGGATATGTTGAATGTACCTGAATCACTACTCTGTGAAATATATTCAACACAGTTTTGATAGACAGTATGTTTTACATGTTTGAAATGTTAAACGTATGTATCTTAATGTACATTATTTTGTGCTGCTTCACGCTCACCAATAAGAGTCGACTCTTTCAACTCCCAAATGATTAATTGCCATTTTTTCTGAACCGGACAAAATTTCCAATATTATGAGCAGTGATTGTTTTTTGTTTGCCAGACCATGGCTGAAATGGTTTAGTGAAATTGTACTCTACCTTACGTTGCATTTCATTGTATTAAACCCATTTGAATAATCCTAAATCAGCAAAATTCTACAAAAGCACACTGATGAAAACAGTAAGGATCCCTGCATTGGTATTGTACCCTGTTGTGTGTGTGGTCTATTATAAAGATTTATTTCCATTTATCCTGATAACCAGTTGCGTCCACATAATAAACTATAATAAACCTACCTCTACACACAGCTGAGAGTCAAACACATGAATCATTCGTACAAACTAACAGATTACATTTTGAAAAATGGTTTACATGGAAGCTGTGGTTACTGTGTGTGTGTGTGTATGTGTGTGTGTATATATATATATATATATATATATATATGGCAGTTAGCTCTCAACATTCACCTAAAAGAGTCGACTCAGAGTCGACTCACTCGTAAATGATACATCACTCATTCTACACCATTATTCATGTGTAAATATTTGTTCTGTATGTAATCAAAGTTGAAAACAATGGATGTTGTAGATATTTGCACATCTTACTTGACCAAATAACCAAACAGAAAATAAATCACACCTCAACCAGTCACAGTCTTGTTAGTTTTGTTGTTTAATTTTGGGTGTTCAAAATTTGGGTGAAAATGAATGTAATGTAGAGACAGGACAACAGCACCACCATTAAATAAATAAAAAAAAAAGAACTCATTGAATGAATTTGTATTTAGAGCGTCTGAGAATATCTCACATCTATACCAAAGCCGGTTTTGTGAAAATATGTTTCATATAAAGCAAGTTATAGCTGATGATATCAGGGTAGGCAGGTGTTTATATATAGACTTGTGTTGATTTGGTCCTTTCCAATATGGCGGACGCGTTGTCGTGTCGCGGTAGTTAGCACCAGGGGCTAATGAGGCGTCCTAGCAAAACAGCGAACTAGCCTAGCGTGCGACTGACGCACGTGAGCCGTTACCAAGGAGACGTTACTGTGTTGGCAACTTGAATGACGCCACAGAAAATGTCCGCGTGCGTAATTTTATCACCCAGCGACAGAATAAAGCTTAAGGTAAAGTTTTATCTATCTATCTATCTATCTATCTACATACATACATACATACACACACACACTATATATATATATATATATATATATATATATATATATATATATATATATATATATATATATATAATGTTTATTATTTATAGTAAAGCTGAAGACTATTAAATATCACTTCTGTGAAAGCTTTATTAGCTATAATGACCACTACAACTATATTAAACCATTGCAGTCCTATCTTTCAGCCTTTACATCTTGGATAGTCTCAGACAGAAAGGAACTGTGGCTTCTTCGAAAAATCTTTTGGTAAAGTTAATAAAAATACATATGTGACCAGAGGAAAATTACAGTCCAGCTGACATACTGAGTACAAACTAATCAATTACCTTCACTGCACTTTATTTACCACTAAAGAAATAGTTGGTCCATAATTTCCTGCTTGAGAGACCTCAGAACCACTAAACCACTTAATGACGGGGCGGTGTAACAAAAACAACATCATCCTTCTTATTCGATTATAGTTATGCTTAATGTTGTGGAACGTCATTGTGATAACAGGTTAGTTCCTGTTATCACTTACATTACAGCAGCTATAAACAGTCATTTCCTCACCATCCTGTTTTTTTTTTTTTTCTCTCTCCAAAAAAGCATGGTCATGTGACCGAGAAACTCCTCCATCCTGTAGAGGAAAACTTACTGCCTGTTACAAAGCTCTGACACTGGAGACTCCTTCCATAAACAATTAAAAAAAAAAAAAACAACTTACAGAAAACTTCACCATAATCAACATTTCTATGTTTTTGTTTGTTAAACTAACTTGTGCACGTTTCACACCATTAATGTAACTCTAAATGAATTTTAAAAAAGTGTGTGTTTATTGTAAAATTTAATTGTTGGCAAATTAAAGTAAGAGAGATGAAACATGTCAAGATGTGCTGGTGTTGGAAAATAATCATCTTTGGCACGGTGACAGTAACTCCGCTTCGTGTCGGGCCAGATCGCCAACTGCGTTGTTTATTTTCCTATAACAGCACACCCACAGTGTTTTATTCCTTACTTATAGTTTGCGTTACAGTAACACCTGCATCAACAGCTCTTAGAGCTTTACAACTCAAAAAAAAAATTTCAACCATTTTGAAGTGCTGTTTCATTTTCTAGAAGGAAACATGCACGTGATAAGACCAAAATCCGCCAAAGGACGCACCAGATCCAGAGTGACCGAGGCCCGTACTGCAGATGATGAGCTTCTACACGAGAATCGTCCGTTTTCCCCCCACCCTCCTTCTCATCGTCCTTGTCCTCCACCCACGCCAAGCCACAGGTTCGACTCATCTCCATCCCCCCGTGCTTTCTTTAGGCACAATAATCCGAGTTCAGCGGTTGAGAAAGCCCTTGACATCCCGGTGCTGTCGCTAAACAAATACAAAGTCCTCCCATCTATTGAGAAGAGATCAAAAGAAGAGGCGTCCAGCTCAGACATGGAGGAAAAGTCCTCGAGGTCTAGACTCCATGCCTGTCATTTCTTCAGGAGCGATCAGGAGATGGAGAGGGCGTCTAGCAGGACTGTCAGGATGACGTCTTGGTGCCAGGAGGGCGAGGCAGGGGTTCTGCTTGCTCTCCGGACTCCGTGCGGTCAGAGGCTGAAGTGCCAGTTCCAACCCACAGACACACTCCGGGATGTCGTTGCTACAGCGGAGGACAAATCCGGAAAAAGGTACGAACACGTTCTGATCGAGACCATGGAGGTTCCTCGGAGGAGCTTCACCAATCTGAACATGACTCTCTCTCAGTGTGGTATCATTAATAAATCAGTCTTATGCATCAGCCTGAAAGACAGTCCTTAACATTTCAGAAAGGTTCCTATAAACAATTTATCTTTCGTAATAAATAGTGGAGAATGTTGGTTTTATGCACCGTTATGAACAGACATTTGCTTGCACTACATCACACCATCTGCTTTCAGTACAATGCCATGTCACTGATCAAACGTTTTTCTTTTTGAGCAGGGTCGCCCCTAGCTTTCAGTTTTTATTAAAACATTTTCAAATTTTAATGTTTTCTTGTGCAAAGTGAACATGCTTGAGCGCGACATCCTGAGAATGATCCTTCACCCAAATAATAATTTCAGGAAGACCACAGTGCTGTTGGATTCTCAAATCACCTGTAACAGAAGCTGTGACAGTAGTGCTGCCTGTCAGTCAAATCACAGGTTTATATTAATGTGCTTATTCTGATACGCCGTCATTTCTCTAGTGACATCTTACACAGGAACTTGTATAGCAACTTGTATACTCACCTGGGGGCATAAATGGAATAATAACGTGTAATTGTTGATATTTGTTTTATATTTATGGGAGAAGTCTCCACTGTCAGTGCTTTACAACAGGAAGAGGTAAAGATGTTCCTTTAAATTTTGTAACTTTGATTAGCACACGGGTACTAATTTAATTTTGTAATTTTGATTCACATATGTTCCACGACATTAAACGTAACAATAAATGGATGTTGTTTTTTAATAAATAAAAAAGAAACCACTGTAATTTGTGGCACATTGCTGTAGTATAGGAGGAATAAAAACTTCGGAATGTGCAACTAAAAGGAAAATAATTATCTTTAGGGTGGTCACAGTAATTCTGCTTCACACCACCCTGTCGCTGTTTATTTTCCTATAACAGCATGCCCCTAAGTGATTTAATTATTTTATTACTTAAAAAAGTGACCTATGTTAGATTTATCTGATAAAATGATTTATTTAGAAACAATTAATTTAGAAACAAGGAGGATAAAAATAATAATCTGTCAACTCCATGTATATATAACTACTAATACATGCAACTTAGAAGTAAATAAAATACTGTGAGAGAAGGTTCCAGTAGGCAGGAATTTTTATTGAATGTATCAGTAAACAGCTGAATCCAGCAGAACAGAAAAACACAACGCAAGTGCTGCAAATAAGATTTTACAGCTAGTCTGTAACCAAGTTCACTCGAATCCAAACACAGCATTCACAAACCAAACTGAAGTGCATACTTATTCAAGTAACAAAGCAAACAATATTAATCAACCATTCCTTCTTCTTAAAGAAATCACACAAATCTAACTATCCCTAATCATCCAGGAATATGTCAGTAAACACACAAACAAAAAAAAACGTTTCACAAAATCATCATATGATCCAGCAGCTGGTCCTTAGACCCAACAATGAAACTATTTTTTATTTTACTCCTCTTCTCACCAAAACAGAGGGGTTTTAACAGTCTTTTCATTTAAGGAGTGCCTTAGTAATATTACATATGACTCCTTAGGAATGTCTTTTTTTTTTTTTTTTAAACGTAGGAGTATTTCACATTCTTCAAATTCTGATCCTCAAAATGTCAGTCAAAGTGCAACATCAGTGTCATTTTGATATGACTAAGACTCCCTTTGGTTGTTTTGGTACCCGTGTGCTTTCCACAGCACATCAGAATGTGTCTAGTCCTTTAAGAGACACCAAATGGTGTTCATTTCACAGTATAAAATCAACAACAGAACATAGCTACCATGGCATGTAATTAGTCCTGCCAAAAAAAAAAAAAAAAACCCTCAGTAATTAAATAGCTTAATATATTGAGCAGTGTCACTGACCTGTTACTGAAAACAGAAAGTGCATCAACCAAAAAAAAAACAACCAAAAACTAACCTCAAACTTAGTAAAGATTAGCTAAGGATAAAGTCTTTTTTGGCAAAGGTTAAAGTTTAAAATGCTTTCTTAAAGGTAAGGCAATGTAAGTGTAAGTATAAACACATCGTTAGCTCGGAGTAAACAGCGATAAATTCAAGTGAGATAGCTCAAATGAGATAACACTATTAATGTTAGTGTTATGTTGTTATGTAGTGTATTTACTCTTCTTCACCACCTCAGTGTGCAATCTTTTCAATTTCATCAAGGTCCTCTGTGTCCAGCTTCACGATTTTCTTACCTACAAAAGACGAATAATCATTTCAGATTCAAAATCGGTCTTTTAGCTGAATTTCAGTGAGAACTAATGGACTTACTGAAGTGTTCCTCGATGGCTCTGAGCACGGCCATGCTCTCCTCGCTGTCCACCATGTTGATGGCCAGGCCTCGCTTCCCGAAGCGCCCCGTCCTGCCGATCCTGTGCAGGTAGGTCTCGTTGTCCGGGTTGCCATCTTTGTCCAGGGGGAGGTCAAAGTTGATCACCACGGAAACCTGCTCTACGTCGATACCTGGTGAGCACAAATCACGAGTTCGTTCCTTATTCACTATGTAGTACACTATCTGGGAGTCAGCAATTGAATTCTCATTGGACAAATTATATAATTACCCACAGCAAACTGTAAATCCAGTGTACATCCTAGTCCCCCTAGTTCTGCACTAAGTGTAACATTTCATAGCAGTTTCTTTCAGCTCGATTTTACAGAACAGATACACAAACACCAGATATTAATGTTAATGAAAATGTTTTTAATAAACACTAAAGCAAAATGTACTTGTGTAGTTAATACAGAGAATCACTTTTAATACTGTAATTTGTGGTTTCACTTTCAGATTGTTTATCTAATGGCAGGTCATGATGATGTGTTTCCAGAACACTCAATAGTTAGTCCTGTCCAAATTCGGCCCAGTGTCTCATTTACTGCTGCTCCCTATACGGTGCTCTATTTAAAACAGACGACTGAGTGAGAGAGCGATTTACTTATACCACAGCATGGCTGAATTCTTGAATCTGATTGGTCCGAAGGTGTTGGGTAATGTTATGTAACAGAAGCTCTCTGTTGGTTCCAACCACAACCCAAATTACATCAATGCACTCGTTCTCATACATTATCATTTCTATAATAATGGCTAATTCACGAGGACTTCCATCCTGGATGCTAAAACTAATAAAATGTGTTGTTATTTAACTAAAGTTTCTGTAAGGAGTTGTTTAATTAGCATTTATGTAAGGAGTCCCCAGGGTTGGCTCTTTGTTACAGTAAGGTTTCTGCCTCAGGGGAGTTTTCAGGACAGACGATTTTGCACTTGCAACCTGCAACATGACAAGCTGCTTTTCTTTCTTAGTCTTATTAAGTTCAAGAGAAAGAAGAAAGAGATGCAGGTGAGGAAATGACTGTCTCATGGAAGTGTCACAACATTAACTGTAACTATAAACTGATAAAATTGGTGGCAAATTGATAAACACTTTGGGAAGCATTCAGAGTTTAGGCTAAATATTATCTAAATATTCATTCAGACGGATGAAAATCCTTTAATGTGTAAACAATGTCATTGTGTATGTTTCCCACAATGCTGCAGCACAGTAATCACGTGTCGTAGTACTCGCCTCTCGCACACACATTAGTGGTTATCAGCACTTTCTCTTTGCCTTCTCTGAAGCGCTCAATGATGGCCGCTCTTTGCTCAACTGCCAATTCTCCGCTCAGCAGCGCCACCTGGTGACCCTCTGCTGCCATCCTTCCTGCCAGCCAGGCTGCTGTCCTGCGAGTCTGCAGCAAGAAGACATGACGGTGACATGTGAACATCTTTCCCCTTTAAAACATCGAGGTTATGGATTATATTCGCTCATTAATAGCACATACATGGCAAAAGATCATGGCTTGTGCGATCGTGATTGCGCCATAGATGTTACACAGTGCATCAAACTTGTCCTGTTTGCTTTTGCAGAGCACGTAATACTGCTTGATGGTGTCCAGGGTCTCCTCTTCTCGCTTCAGTCGGATGATGTTGGGATCGGGGACGATGCGCTCAGCAAACTGCCACACCGAGTCCTCAAAGGTTGCAGAGAAGAGCAGCATCTGACAGTCTTTAGGCAGCTTCCTGTCGTCAGAGCAACAGATCACATGACTCGGTGAGCACTGATGCATATTTAATGCAGTGAGCTACATATATTTAACAAATATACTAAGCTGTCATTGATTATTTGATATACCTCTGGATGCGGATGCTCTGGTCTTGGTGACCCTGCATAGCGATCATGACATCAGCCTCGTCCAGTACAAACACCTGAATCTTCTTGGGGTCTATCACCTTTTTTTTGGCTAACCAGTCGGACATGGTGCCTGGGGTGCCGATCACGATCTGCTCCTGGATTTTACTCCCTCCCTCAACTAAGGAATGGCACAGGAAGTTACACGCACATGCAGTGTATTCCATTATTTAAATTAGCCACTACACAATGGTGGGATTTGATTCCTTGTGCTTGTGTAGGCCACTTACTTCTGTTGCCTCGAATGGCGTATGCCAGTTTCACCTCAGGGTAAAACTTGCCCATCTGCTCCACGACTTTACCTGTCTGTAGGGCGAGCTCATAGGTTGGAGAGATGCACAGACACTGCAGGGGAGACGACACAGCACCAAAATATACAATTTACCCATTTGCACACTATACATGTAGTGGTACTGATTTCCCAATTTTTGAATTCCACTTCAGTCATCACTCATGGCTGTTTCACCACCTCGACTCTAGCTCTTAATCTGATTATAGGGAAAATGCTTAAACAGATTTGTCACTTGGAAGCAGTGACTAAGCTTTAATAACACACTAAACATCAAAATGTAATGTTTAGTGTGTCATTATGCAAGACTGAAGTTGATTTCCAGAGTACTGGTTCAGCTGGACGGCTTAAAACTTCAGAGAACTGGAATCAGCTTTACAATACAAAAACTGTAAACAAGAATGCGTTTACAGCATTTAAGGCATTCTCTGGAATTTATGGTAAAGGCTATAATTGGAGATCCAAATGAGTTATGACTGAAACTGAATCCCTGTGTGATAAGTAAGGAATAAAACACTTGGGGCATGCTCTTATAGGAAAATAATAAACAATGGTTAATCATCGTCGTAAAGCTGAGTTACCGTTACCACAGCATGTCAATAACAGCACGTCCAGGAGTGTTTTATTGCTCTTATACCGCAGCTATCTGCTAAAGTGAATGGTTTTTATTTATTAAAAAAACAACACGTACGTGTTATCTGTTTATGGGTAAATCAACGTAATTATGTAAAACATATAGTTACAGTGCAAAGCCGTTTGTACTGAAGACTTTCCAGCATCAGAAAACGAAGTTACAGCTGTTTCAAAGTCTCCACTGACACTGGAGACTCCTTCCATGAATCACCATATTAACCATTAGACGTTTTTTAAATCGTTTAGACGGAGCCTCCGCTATACTGTGAAGGTTATTACTATAGAAATGATAAGATATTAGAACCTTGCAGTCCAACAGAAAATTAATCTGACCAATCAGATTCGAGCATTCAGCAGCGGTGTAAGGATATACACAAAGAGCACCTGCTCACCTGTGGCCACTTGTTCGCTGGGTTGACGTGGCTCAGCATGGCCAGTACGAAGGCGGCGGTTTTCCCCGTGCCGGACTGAGACTGAGCGATCAGGTTCTGAGGTCTGCAACCACACAGAACACACATACTGTGCAAATAGAGCTTAAAAGCTTTAAGTCCAATATGAGAAGTTGTTTTCCAAATATATTATGACACAACATTCACCACAATGCAAAGATATCAGAGCTTAGAAACATTTTAACTGGATTTAAAAGATGATGGGTCTGAGCTAAAACCTTTTTGTGTAAGTAAGTGTAACAAGAAGTCTGTCTCTGTTTCCCATCTGCTCTTCCCATCCTCTAAAGCTGTTCCCTTCTCTCTCTCTCTCTCTCTCTCTCTATGCTACATACTGTCTCTATAATAAAATACTCAAATGCACATCTCTGGTCAGACTTATACTCTGTGCATCATAATGAAATGCCTTTGGGCACAGATCAGTAGTTGGCTCAGATGCGTAGGTAGGAACGGTGCGCTCACGGTTCTGCCAGCATCATCGGCAGTGCAGTCTCCTGGATTTTTGAAGGTCTGTTGAAGCCCATTCCATAGACTCCCTGCAGCAGCTGAGGTTTTCTGTGAACACCGTGAGCATGAATTCATGAGGGACGCAGCAAGAATGCAAAAGAGCAAATAAATCAAAAGAGCAAAATAATCGATTATTTTCCCATACAGTCATACAATCATAAGTCACATACATTAAAAATTAATAGTATGGTTTGTTTTCCAGGAAAGTGCAGTCACTGTGAGTGTCTTTACTAAGGATCTAGCTGAATATGAACACATTATTCCAGATAAACAGATAATGTATTGCAAAAGAAATACAAATACGAGACACATTACTTTTTTTTTTTGTCTATATGGTTTGAATTGAGAGATAGTCAGCTAGCTTACACGGTCACATTAGATTACACTAGAACTTTTGGCAGAAATTTAAAGTTTTTCGCACACGTTTTCATAAACGTCTGGCACAGGGTGTCTGACTGAGACCGATTATGAACTCGAGTGAAGTAGCTGAGGTTGAGGAACTGTAGAAAGTTCAGGAGTTGAACAAGGTTATGTTCTGCAGATTGTTATTTAGTAGTTATATTTATGTGAATGAATAAATCAATCTGAATAGTCGTTACAGAGTAACGTGTATTAAACTGTATTTACTTACAGACGCAGCTCTTCAAATGTCTTGACTGAGTAGAGTGGGGAATTCGGGTCTCTCTGCAGCACCTCCACCTGGTTCGTGTTGTTGACGAGGCTGTTCCTGATTAATTTATTAAGAAGAGACTGTGCAGCTCTGTCCTCTAGAACACAAACACAAAATCCACATCAACTTTATTAAATAACGCCACATGAATTTAACTATATGCCCCCTGATAATGAATGGATTAAAAAAAAGTGCTGTTATTTAACAAAAGAATAATCGTTTATCTGGTGTAAGGAGACTTTATTTAACATTCATGGAAGGAGTCTCCAGTGTCAGCGCTACATTTTCCACAACAAGAAAATCTTCAGCATAAAGGACTTTGTGATTTATGGTTTTCTTGGTAACATGGTGAGTTGCCTTTGTTTTTCCGTCTTATTAAATTCAAGAGGCCCTGGAACAATTTGTTTATAATCGCTATAACGTAAGTGAAATTGTTTCTCAGACGCTCTACATCATTAATAGTATGACGTGTTGTTCTTTTAATTAATAAAAGTGCTGCTGTTGGAAAATTATCTTTGAGGTTGTAACAACAACTCTTCCTCGCTGATTATTTTCCTGTAACAGCTTTTAAATCTAGCACTACTGGGTTTTTTTCTGTACTTCGCCTAAACACTTAAATATCATGATATATATATCGTGTACTATGGAAAAGCGTCATGATATAAAATTCCTACAATATGGATCACCCATAGCATTCTGTGCCTGAGCATCCTACACTGATTATACAGTGTTCATTGTTCTTTATTAAAAACAAACAAAAAAAAAAAAGTAAAACTACATTTTTGGCTGCAGTTACTGCTTCTCTCCACGGTGCATGGGCCTGAAAATCACATGCTGATCACTGCCAGCTCCCCGTATAAATCTGACACAAACAATAAAGCTTTGCAAATACCAGGAGTCTGACTTTAACCGTGGTAAAATGGAGGTGGGCAAAGAGCAAGAACTCACCTTTTTCTTCTTCATCTGATTTGTCACCATCGGTAGCTTTTGATGTTTCTGAACATGAAAGAAAACGCACAAAACCCCCAAGAGTTCAGAGCTACTTTTCTGACTTTTCATTAACAACATAAAGCTCAATCAAAGTGTGTGTGTGTGTGTGTGTGTGTGTGTGTGTGTGTGTGTGTGTGTGTGTGTGTGTGTGCGCGCGCGCGCAATAAACAATCACCTCTCGCTTCAGCGTACGGGATGACTCGCCTTTCTCTAATCCGCAGCAATTCACACTGTTCGGAGCAAATAACACACAGGACAATAACAGTCGAGGAGATCAGCTATTTACTGTGCATTTAACACTAACATGGAAAACATTATCTAAGGAATAAAACACCTGGGGGTTTCCTGTTACAGGAAAATAACAGGAAAGAAAAGTCTAATATACAGTATAGAATATTTATACTGTAATAGAAATTGATGCCTTTAGGACTATAAATTAAATATTTCCCTCTGTCCTCATAACTGAACATAAAGCTATACGATTTATTATATTTTACTTATTATATTTTAACCGTTATAACTTTTTTTTTTATTCTTGGCTTCCACAACTGGTAAAAAAAATAATCAGGTCTGGCATACGTTAAATATTTACCATTAAATACAGAGCTGTTATGGTGATATAATATGAATTATGTTTAATTATAATTGTGATATATTTATATAAATTTTCTTTTAAAAATATAACTACAAACTGATTGGAAGCAAGTGATTTGATGTTAAAATCTTTTACTTTAAAATCGTAAAATGTTTTTTTTTTTTTACAGATTTAAGTTCTCTCATTTTCAGTGTTATTTTTTTAATAAATTAAATATTTTACAAATATTTTGTAAAAGAAAAAACAAACAAACAAAAAATCTAATTTCTGCACCTTAAAATCCCTGAAAAGGTTATTTTTTTTAATGCATATATAAAACCATAGAAACTACATCATGATGCATATTGTGTATCATAGAAATGATTTTGAGAATTGTGATCTGATATTTTTGTCATATCACTCATCTCTAATATCATTTAAAAACAAACACAAGCTCCTTGTTGAAATATTTTTAACTGACATATATTTATTGATTTATTTAGAGTATGAATTTGTTTATATTCATCTTTTAAAAAAATCATTTTAATGTTTGACTCAATTATTGTGACTAAAGAGCAGTCTTATTTTCATGTGATGTTTTATTCATTTAAAGGAATCCTGGTTTATATTGTGAATGAAAACCCTAATTTTGTTGAATTAAAATTATTAAAAGTATAATAGATTTTTTTTTTACCAAATTGTCTGAAAAATTGGGATGAATTACCGAAATTTTATTATAGTAATAAATAATAGATTATTTTAGACAATCTTGTGAGGATAATAGAGAAATATTCAAACTATTTAAAGAATTATACCTTTTTTAAACAGTAGCATTATGAATGTAACTAAATTAATATGTTGTTCTCTTTCTGGTTGTATTTTTAAAGCTTTTGTTGTTCTGGCTGATGATTAAAAACAGATGAATCCTGATAAATATCGCAGATGAGGAACATAAGCAGGTGTGTCTGCAGCGCACGCGACCCAAACACTGCTGTCTCTCCGTTAGCTAACCTGTTAGCACGAGCAGCATGATGATGCGAGTCTTATTAAAAAACAAACAAACAAACAAACAAACAAAAAACTTCTTACTGTTTTGGTTGTTGCTTCTTGTTGATCAACAGACAATGCCCACGAGTCAGTAGCCATTTCTTTCTGCCTGATAATATTTTTTGCTGCTTTTATTAACTTCTGAAAACACTGATTTCGCTGCGCTGAGATCCACTTTCTAACGGTTCTGTGTCTCTTCTTCAGTTGTCCGGTCTGGTTTCGGAAAAACGAAACTTTAGTTCCTGCTTGTCCAAAATAGCGCCATTGAATTATGGAACCAGTTTATCTGGAAAATGTCACGTAGCCTACAAAGACTTAACTGAAACCTAAATGCAGATAAATGACTACATTACGTAGTGGCGATGTGTCGTTCGTGAACGAGTCGGCTCTTTGAGTCGGTTCTTTTAGCTGAATACCCATCACTGAACTGAGTCGCATATATGAACCGTTTCTTCTTCTTCTTCTTCTTCTTCTTCTTCTTTTGTATTGCAATTGAATCACAATTCAACGTGAATTAAATTAATCCAATTAATTTTCCAGTGTAGTGCAAAATGGCAATGAGCCGTTTAGGAGCCGAAAGATTCGGCTCTTATTCTTGAACTGGGACAAACGATTCGACTCATTGAAACGAATTCCTGTCACTAATAACATAGGGCAGGGACACAGTGGCTTAGAACTTAGTACATTTGCCTCACACCGCCCTGGTTGGAGGCTCGAGTCCCACCTGTGTGTGCGTGGTGTTTGCATGTTCTCATGTGTTTCAGGGGTTTCCTCAGGGTAATGTGGTTTCCTCCCCAGTCCAAAGATATGCGTTGCAGGCCTAAAGCAAACATAGTGTGTGTGCATGTGTGATTGTGCCCTGTGATGGGTTGGCACCCTGCCCAGGGTGTCCCCTGCCTTGTGCCCCAAGTCCCCAGGGATAGGCTCCAGACCCCCCATGACCCTGTGTAGGATAACAGGATGGAATAACATAGGGCACAGATTCCCAGCCATGGTCCTGGAGTACCCTCTATCCTGTACTTTTCAGTGTTGTCCCTGCTCTAACAACCCAACTTCAGAAACACAATTCAGAAAGGTGCAGTAAAATGTGCAGGAGAGGGGGGTTCTCCATGACCAGGGTTGGGAACCTGCAATGTAGGGTGTAGAACCTATCAACTATATAGAAATTATAGAAAGATCAATAATTATTTCTTGTGCAGTAAGGATGTAGAGGCTTTGTTCCTCTTGGTTAAAGCATGTGGAGATGTGTGTTGATGCTCTCGCGCTTGATGTATTTGTTTCATTCATACTCATGACATGGGACCGCTTTAAATTTTTTATCCTGAATAGTTAGAAAAATATGCAGTGGATATAAAAAATCTACACAGCCCTGTTAAAATGGCAGGCTTCTGTTAGCTGAAAATGAAGAAAACTTTCATCTTCCAGCTTGATAATGACTCACAAATCCAAGTCAACAACAGAATAAGAAGAAGAAGATCAAAGTTGTGGAATGGTCCAGACAGAGACCAGATCTAAATCCTATTGAAAACCTTTGGAATGACTTGAAGAGGGCTGTGCACAGGGGATCCCATCAAAATTGGATAGACCTGGGGAATTTTTGCAAGGCAGAGTGTAATATAATCGCCCAGTAAGGATGTGCTAAGTTGGTAAACTCTTACCCAAAAAGACTGAATACTGTATTACAAGCAAAAGGTGCTTTAACAAATTATTAGTTCAGGGGTGTGAATGTTTCTATTTGTTTTTTAACTGGAATTTTGTTGGTTGCTATATCACATTAAAAGTGAAAAAAAAAAAAAGATTTATCTTGGTTTCATTTTTTTTTACATCACAAAAAGCTGCAGTTTCAACAGGGGTGTGAAAACTTTTTTTTATACCAACTGTAGTGTGTGATTGTAAATGCTTTCCTAATATTATATTTTTTACGACCATGGTGAGCAGAAAAACACCACAGAATGTGCAACAGATGGATGGGTTTCCACTCCTCTCAACCAAGAACAGAAATCTGAAGCGACATTTGAAGATTGAAAAAGACTGAAGATTGGTCTGATAAATTTTGATTTCTGCTGTCGTTGCCAAAGAATCCAATGTCAACCCCATGAATCCATGAATCCAAGCTGCCTTATGTCAAAGCTTCAGACTGGTGGTGGTGGTGTGAGGAATGTTTTCTTGGCACACAATGGGCTCCTTAATATCAATTGAACATGGCTGGAATTCCACAGCCTATCTGAGTGTATTGCTGCTGACCATGTACATAACTTTTTGGCCACAATTGAACCATCTTATAACACCTACTTCCAGGATGATAATGTGCCGTATCACAAAGCACACCTTTTCTCAAACTGGCTCCTTGAACATGACAATGAGTTCAGTGTACTTCAATGGCCTCTCTAATCATCCATCTTCTATACTGCTTATCCTACACAGGGTTACAGGGGGAGCCTGAAGCCTATCCCAGAGGACTTGGGCCACAAGGCAGGGGGTACCCTGGACAGGGTGCCAACCCATCGCAACAATCATGCGCACATTCTTCAGACAAGTTAGAGATGCCAATCAGCCTACAATGCATGTCTTTAGACTGGGGGAGGAAACTGCAGGAGGTAGGAATTGAACCCCCGACCCAGGAGGTGCTAGGCAACAGTGCTAACCACTAAGCCACCATGCCCCTGTCTCTCTAATCACATGATCTGAATCCAATAGAGCACCTTCGGGCGCAGCATGAACGTATATCTGACAAATCTGCAGCGATTATGTGATGCAGTCATGTCAACATGGACCAGAATCTGTAAGAATTATTTCAGACCTTGAGGAAGCCATGAAAAAGGCGTCCTACCCAGTAAATGAGTGCATATAATGACCTTTATCAGAAATAATAATCACACATAAGTACCAAATAATCTAACAAAGAATATCATATTGTTTTGTGATTCATGCTGAAGGTCCAAAAAAAAAAAGATTTGGTTTTATTTGACGCATGAAAACAGAGGAGGATCTTTAAATTGTTTTTTTGTTGAAAAGGGTAGGCAGTCTTGTCACTGTGGAGATGTTCCACCTGTAATGAGATGTAGAGACAAGCCGCTGAGGCCAGATGCCGTTGACACTCTTGATGATAATCTCATGTCTGATGAAGACATTTACTGCTGATGATTAAAGGGTAAGAATCGTCATGCATGTTCTGTCAAAGAAATGACAAATTATAGTATAATTGCATGGATTGTAATTAAGAGAGAGAGAGAGAGTGAGAGAGAGAGAGATTTAATTTAATTGTGAAAGCTCAGTAAGCCCTCCTACCACACACACACACACACACACACACACACACACACACACACACACACCCCAACCTGTTGTCTTTAAGAAGCTCTAGAGGCTCCATATTGATTGTCATGGTTACCTTCTGTGCAAAATCAGATCAAATGAGCCACAGTGGCAAAAATATGAAGAGCGTTATACAGGGAAAAAAACATGCAAGCAATCAAACAAAACATATGTATCTGCCTGTGGGGGCCAAAACAGAGACTGCTGTGCTCTCTTTGCATGCTGCTGCATTTCATTTCGGCTCTGGTTTATCAAAAAGGACGCATGAATAGGCGCCCTCATCAGTGACTGTGGCCAGTCGAGGGGAGGAGGGCACACTAGGTGGTGCTGAGGCTTGGGGGAAAAAGGGCTGGAGTAGTCGGGGGGATGTTATGCTGCTAAATGAGACACGCATCCACATCCTTCTCCGCATCCTTCTCTCTCTGCATCCCCCCACCACCAGCAACTCCAGCCACAGACCAAGAGCTACTTTTTATAACTACATGTTGCTGTGGCGAGTGACTGCATCAGTGGGGTTGCAGCTGCTGCTCACGCACGCACACACACACACACACACACACAGACACTATCTCACTGTCTCTCTGTCTCCCTCTCTCAGTTGTTTTGTGAGAGTGGTTTAATTCAGAGTTTCAACCACCTGTGACAGCTGCTGTTTCCTCTACGCCATTCACACAGACATCACTGTCCAGAGAGAGGGGTAGGAAGAAAAGACAGAGCGAAAGGATTGCTTTTCATGCTGCTTCCTCAAAACCTTGCAAGTATTAGAAGAGGTTTCCTCCATCATCTCAACACCAATGTGAGGTAAGCCTGGTGCTTTGCATGTGTAATTTTTTTTTGTTTTGTTTTGTTTGAAAGTCTCTGTTTAGTCATGTTTAAGTGCAAAGGATCAAATCTGGAATGCTTTGTTGACTGAATCCTTTCACTAAACCCCAAAGATAAAATTAAAATTGAAAAGATTTATTTTTTTTAAAAAGCGCAGTAGAATTATTCAGGGTAGTCAGTGAGCCTGGTGTGATGTGAATATGCGCGGATCAACAGGTGACTTCTGCAGCATGTTCTCGTCTCTCAGCATGAATGGTCGCAGGGGGAAAGGGGTTTATATTAGACGGTGGAGATCTCTCATTAGACTGTGCAATGATTCAGTCAGCTGAGACTTCTGGGAGAGGAACTGAGTCACGCTTGGGGTTTTCCTGGACTCCCCACTCCTCTGCTCTCCTCTTTTTTCTCTCTCCTGGTCAGTTTCTGTATAGTTGAAACAGATGTGATGTGCTTTAATCATAAGAAAGCAATCTCATCACAGGGATGCTATAATTGAATTTGGCATGCCGTAACCACCTACCTGGCTAAATATAGGTTATTTGGCATGCTGCATGGTTTATATGCCTGCTCACAAAATCTTGATCAGAATGGAATCAGATTATGAGGCACCTGCTTTGTTTCTGACACACTGCATACTGGACACATGATGGCAGTCTTGGCACAGATTGGCAAGGTAGAACGGTTTAACGCATCGCTGCTGTCCCTTCTCGTTATCATCTCAATATAGCGTCATGCCAAAGCCTAATGTAATACAATGCTTCCTCTGTGCATGAGTTATTGCTGACTGGAAGTTGGATTGGATGGATGATTGAAATGCTGGATGCTGATGTTGCTCTGTGATAACACTCTGAGAGATGTTTAATCTTCAGCTGCCATCTCTTGCCTTTTTCTGGGCGAGGGATTAGGTTATGAGAGATACATTTCTGCCACATGCAATTAAGTCAGCTTTTCAGAAGGCTGTCCTCACAGGAAGAGGGAACATATTACTCTCACATAAATCTCACATTATAAATCTCACATTAGAAAAACATGGAGAAGAGGAAAACAATAAGACAGTCCCAGCAATTTAACATTTTTTTTCTAATCACGGATATGGTGTTGCTAAAAGTAGATAGACAATGTAATGTAACAATAATGTTCCCCAATAATACTGTGAATTTAAAAGTCAAATCACAGTATCTTAATGATAATGAGAAAAGCCGATTATCTCGCCTTGTTGTCTTTCTCGCCTTTTTTAATTAATTGAGCATAGAGCATTAAGCATTCTTAATCTTCTTCATCTACTTGGATATTCACAGGTTAAGGCATGTTATAATCTATCTGTATGAGAATGTAGTAAAAAAAACAAAACAAATATGTATCTACATATGGTGGTACAGGGTCCTCAGTTCGATCCTGAGCTCGTGTTAATGTCCGCGTGGAGTTGTCCATGTTCTCCTCATTTCCCTGTGGGTTTCCTCTGGGTTCTCTGGTTTCCTCCCTCCTCCCAAAACCATGCCAGTGGGTGAAGTGGCTATAAGAAATTGTCCCTAGGTGCAAATGAATGTGTCAATGTGTGTGCATGTGATGGACTGGCTTCTGGGTGTATCCAGGGTGTATTCCTGCTTCATTTCAAGTGGACTCCGGCTCCACTGTGACCCGGATCAGGAAAGCCATTACTGAAAATGAGAAAGTGAGTGACCGTGATAGATAGATAGATAGATGGAGTACTTTATTGACTGTAATGAAAAATTGCTTTGTCACAGCAGTACAAGGCACATGAAATTACAAGGACACATCAATTTATAATACAGAAAAGACAGTAATTAATTAAAAGTAATTATATTAAATTAATAAAGTAATGAACAAATGAGTAACGTGAGTGTAGTGCACGTGATCATAATAAAGTGACAGTAGAATGTGTGATGAATCCCATAAATAAATAAATAAATAAATAAATAAATAAATAAATAAATGGAAATGGGTCAGCATGTGACTTTACTGGTGGTCTGTGTTTTCAGAGACGCCACCCAGCGCAGCTCTGTGTGTGTGAGAGAACACCTGCCAGTCTGCAACCATGCCAGGCCTGATCAACAAGGCCAAACGCAGCGCACTGCCACTCAGCGTCTCTGACATCACTTCCTGTGTCCGGGGTTACACCCTGGCCATGACAGCCTCCATGACGTATGAAAACATTGAGGATCACCCCATCGAAGGTGAGAGTGAACTCTCTCTGTATTCACCACAAAGATAATAGAGATCTGAGCTCCTGTCATACTTTGCATTAAATGGTGGTTTTGAATGTATCAGGTGATATTACAGGTGATATTGTCTTCATTACATGCCTTAGCTTAAATATATTTTGCGTATCCTTCCAGCAGTGCAAGTCAAATATGCATAAAATTGGACTACAAAATATGGGATGTGTATATCACAGACCTAATGTTTTATAGTACAACTCATTATCCTTTTTTCTGGCAAGTTGATGCACTTGAATGCGTAGCCTGGGCTTCAGCTACATTCCGAGGAGCCACAAAGTTGTTCTGGCCAGACAGTAGACATTCCTTTGGCAGCCTCACTCTGTCTGGCGAAAGCTTGTTGCTGTCAGCCATAGTAGCTTTACAACATTAGCCTGTGACATGCTTGGAGGAAGGAATCAGTGTGATTGCTACAGCCTTAGTCATAATGCAGGCATGGTATAGCAAATCCACAGCTATTTCAAAATGAAGAAAACAAGGGAGTATATTAGGCCCATGTTTTTCATTTTTCCCCATGCAGTTTTTCAGAAGATTTATCAGATGCCAGACAAATAGGAGGCACACTGTTCTTTTTTTCCTAGAAATCTTGCCAGAAAGGTTTACGGGGCATCTAGTCGAGACTGCATCAGGACTGGGATCCCGTAGGATGCAACAAAAAGTTGCTTGAGTGGCTGGTTTTTACTTTTATTCTGGAAAAAACAAGCAGATACAAAGCTCATGTTACAAAGAAAGATCATGTTAATGCTTTTTTTGTCAGCAGGGAGTGTGTTATTAACAGTTAGCAACTGCCTGGTTAAAATCATGGTGGTTTAAATGAGACTAGTATGTTAAATTTTGGGAAACAGAACCAACTATATTCATTAGAAAATATAGCAGGCAGGGACAAATAAAAATAATTACTGTGCCAGCGGGTTTCAAAAAAAAAAAAGTCCTGTGGACTTGTCTAGTTGAAACCAATCATGAACTTGAGTGATGTAGCTGAGGTTGAGGAACTGTCAGAGACAGAATTCACACGCCATGCTGACAGTGCTGGCATTTCTTCCTCTGGGATTTTTCCAGTTTTTCTGGGTCCGATGTAGGATTCATAATTAATTTAAAAAACAACCCTTCAGGTTTTGACCACACCCACTTCCGGTTTAAATCGGAATCCAAAATTTTGGAGCAACAAATACAGACACATATACAGATAGTGGCATTGAGTTGCACCTCTACTTTATACATCCAAACTATTTTAACTGTCGATATAAAGACTAGGAATATCCCTGGTATGTTATGACAACTGTATAACATTTTAGGTTGGCATTAAATAGGGCTGAATTTCTCAAAACCTTCCTGGCAAAATTTCTTAGAAGTACTTTTCAAAAGCTCAGACCCAGGTAGTGAAAAGAATTCAGTAGTGCCATTGTTGAATACTGAAATAGCAGCCACTTTGCCATTTTTTTAAATCAAAGCTGTTATTACTGTTAAATTACTTAATTTTAAAAAAAAATCATTAAATCATTGCTTTAGTTTATTTCCTGTTGTTGATAAAATTTGTTTTCTTTTTTGGAGGCATCTTCATTTATCCACTGGAGGAGGGCTCAGTGGTGGTGGGCTTTGAGGCAATGATATCCAGTCAGATAATAACAGTGCAGATCAAAGACAAGACAAAAATCGACGATTGCTACTTCGACTGCCGCACAGCGACCAACGGAAATCTACAGAGCGCCAATGGTGGGATTTTGTGCTTTGCTTTAAAAACTGCCCTCAAATGTTGGCATATTTTGACCTCATCCAGAACTTCCTTTGCATTACTGCCATACAAGTGCTTGCTGAATTCAAAAATTGTGTGCAGAATGTCTAAGTATCCTATCTGCAGCCATAAGCCTTGTCAGAGTGCTGGTCTAGAACAGGGGTACTGTATCCTAATGAATACCGTGATAAGGATGAGGGGTGAGGTGATCCAACTGGAGCACACTCACAGTTAGACACAGTGACTCCACTTCACTTGCTCATTGAAGGTAATGGAACACACTGATTACATGGCCTTGATTGGAACCTGAATAGTACTTTGTGATTGTGCCGCAGGTCATGTGGTACTTGATGAGGATCTGGAGAGGATGGTGTTGGTGGTAAACCTGGGGGTGATTCCACCTCTGGAAACTGTGAATGTGTTGGTCAGCACCTCCTATGAGCTTTCCACCCTTCGAAATGGGGGCATCCGTGTCAGCTCACCGCCTGTCTGCACTCCAAGGGTCCAGCGCTCCATTAAAGAGGAGCAGGCCTTCTCTCCCAACACAAGCAGGAAGTAGGCCATTAACAACAGTTGTTAGCTATGTACACTCTTCTGTTTGATGATGAAAAGTCACGTTGCCCACTGGTCAAATATGTTTAACATCTCTGCTTACACAAACAGTAGGAGTTCGGAATTCTTAGTTATGCATTCTTGCTCTTTTCTAATGAAAAGGGACTTTATATTCTATATTAATAAGCAGTGACGTGTGAGACTTATTTTTTGTTTCTGACTCAGGAGAGACAGACACCACTGCTCTCTAGGATCGCATGAGCAGATGGGCTCAAGCAACCAACTGTGTCTGTCCTGGCTACTGGAGGAGGAGTCTATCAACTCCATTGACTACGAGTTCAACTTCCAGCTAGAGATCAGAGGACCATATCTACTGGCAGGTCAGAATATTACAGAGACTGGCATATATAGATGAATGGATGGATAGATTGATGGATGGAAGGGGTGGACAGAAAAATAAATAGATGAACAAATAGGTGGTTGCTTGATGGATGGATGTTGGATAGATTGGATAGATAAGTTGGTTTATTGGATGACAGATGGAGGGATGGATAGATGGATGGATGGTTAGATGGATGGAAGACAGTCAAATGGATGGTTGATTGGTTGTTGGATTGATTGCTCTGGTTAGTTGGATGGATGGATGGATGGTTGGATGGGTGGGTGGGTGGATCATTGGATGAATAGAAGGCAATAGGATTGATGGCTGGTTGGTGGGTTGGATGGATGGGTGGATAATTTGAACACTGATTGTAACTGTGATACTGACTGGCCACTTGATTGAACAAACCCACCTGGAAAATAATGTGTAAATTTCATGTATTTGTAAGGTTGAGATTTCTCTGTTCAGGAGTGGAGAGCCCTTCTCACGCCATCCGGGCAGATGCTGACCCCTCCGCCCATTCTGCTACCAGCATTGTGGTCACCCTGGCAGACAAATACACCTATGACTGTCCTGTGGAAATCATCATCTACCCCAGTGGTATGTATTATACAACCACAACTGCACATATATCTACATGCAATTAAATTCTGCTTAAATAAAACCCAACAGGTTGGTTTAATTTAGCTGCTTGTAAAAGCAGCTGTGCTCAGCAATAAGGCATCCCACACAGATCCTCATACATTTCGTGGCGTGAAATCTAATAGTGTGTAAAGCTTTTGTGAAAAGCTTTTTTGAAGAAGAATTGTACACACCTAAGCTTGTGATATTCAAAGATGACTCAGCTGAAGATTTCAAAGCCCAGACTAGACAATGCAGTCTGGGCTTTGTAAAATAGGGGCGGTCATGGATTTACACTCATCCTTCTCAGTTTGCACTAGCATCTAGAATAATGGCATTCATTCATACAATGATGCTGGCAAAGGGCTCTCTTGCATAGAAGGATGAGTGTTTACTAGGTTTCGTATTTATGTAATGATCTTAGATTTATTGCTTATTTGGCCTTGATACACAGTGCATTCAGAAAGATCCTTTTCCAGTATCCTGGTTGAAATGTTTCTACACCCTGAATAAAGTCTCCCTGTGGTGACATCAGTTCAGTAAACATTATTAGGGAAAGCACACCTCGTATAAAATGGCCTATAAAAAGGCCCCAGACCTGACAGAGTATGTCAGAGCAAAAAAAAAAAAAAAAAAAGCCATGAAGCCAAGGAAGATTGTTTTGAGGTCCATATTTGGAGAAAGGAATCTATGCATTTGTCAAGGACTGAAGAACATACTGGCTTCCTTATTTTAAACTGAAATAGTTTGGAACCAACGAGCCTTTTCCTAGAGCTGACTGCCCAGCCAACCTGGGGAAGGACTTTAGTCAGGGAAGTGACCAAGAACCCAATGGTTACTATGAAAGAACTCCACAGGTTCTGCTAGAGGAATACCTGTGGACAACCATCTCTGTAGCACTCCACTAATCTGATAAAGGAATTTAGTCAGGGAGGTGACCAAGAACCTATAGGTCACTATGAAAGACCTCCAGAGGTTCTGCCAGAGGGACAACTATCTCAGCAGCCCCCCACCAATCTGGCCTCTATGGTAGAGGGGCCAGACAAAAGCCTCTTTTTGGTTTTTGGCTTACTTGTCAAGAGACACTTAAAGGACTCTCAGGTCGAACAAGATTCTATAATTTGAAACCAAGGCTTTGCCCTAAAGGCCAAGCATTACATCCAGGTACCACTCATCACCTGGCCAATTCCATCCCTACTGGGAAGCTGTTCTGGCTATTATCCTGATGTGTCATACACTGTTTTCTTACACAAGCTGCAAGTTCCATTGTGCAAAGTCAAACAGATGGAGAATGCAATCTTGGTATACAGATGGTGTTATTCATTTTAGAATGCACTCTTCTTCAGGTTTCCAGTAGAGAAGGTAGCGTTCATGATCCTATTTTTTCCTCCTCATGACTGAGGTCTCCAGATGGGATGCTGTGCAGGTATTTGAAGAATGGAGCCACTCCAATGGAGTCTTATTTTGCTGCAGGCTTTAAAAGCAAGTGTGAGGATCTTTTGCAACAGGTTTTGGTGGGCCATTACCTCCATAGTGCAATTCAGCTGCGTGTGTAGATTTCATTTTAATGGCACTATAATCTGCTTGCTGTTTAGTCGTTGTGTTCATGGCCTCCACTGTCTTCTGCAACACATGCTAAAGAATACAAGAACATTATGAAACTCCTGAATACCTGCGGATGCATACGCCATCACAGCGTTATAGAATTTTGCATATTTCCTGTATTTTCCTGCAGCTACCCAAACTGAATATAAACACACAGATGACCACTTTCCTCTCTGACCAATAGAGTCTTTAAAAAAAAAAAAAAAAATCAGCCTTCAGGCTTCCCCGTATTCCTCTTAATGCTCCTGCACACCCACACCAAGCGTGGGCTGTTATTAGATCAAAAATATTGAAACATCATCCTCACCATCCTTCTTGCTGGATTCTTCTCAGTGTGGGCCATGGTTTAAATGTTTTCAGGCAGCCAGAGAGAAATGCTTGCTTTTCTGCTATCACTTCGCCCCTTATTACATTTTCTTCCCCCAGCACTTGCTCTTCCTGACCTCTATCTCTTGGGAAAACTCAATCTGGTGCTCCCTCATTGAGCTGGCTGAGGAACAACTGAATTTAGTGGGCAGCTTTTGTCCAGTGGCTTCTTCAAGACTCATGCTGAGGAGATGTGCTGTATATATCAAGGGACAGGCCTCTTTATTTGATTTCAGACCAATGAGTTCTAGGGAATGTCAGTCGCATTGTGATGTTTTTAACCCATCATTATGGCTTCCCACGTAAGCAATTATGGCTATTATGGCTTCTCGGTTAAGCAATCCTATCCTCCAAAAACCATTAAGCAAAAGAAGTTATTTCTATCCTTTGCTGTTGCAAATCTCATTTTCCCACAGGCTACAGATGGACAGTCACAAACCAATCTGTTCACTGATCCCAATGCCACCTCAACATGTGTTAGCAGTGCTAATAATGGCACTAATATCGTGACATGCTGACTCACAAGCTGTAGGTGTTTGGGGAATACTATCAGTGTCACAAAGTACATTACGCCACTGAGCCGGAAAGGTTTTTCAGTGGTGAGATCATGCAAGCCTTGACATCATGTGTACTGTCAGAGAGAGTTTTCTAATGGCACTTGGTATTGAGTTTTACCTTGGCTATAGAAATGCATTGGTGTGTTTTTTTTTTTTATTGATTTAAAAGGACAGTATAGAGGAATGCTTGAATGCTCTTAAGGGGATTTTTTCAGGGCAAGTAAGCAGCAATTTTTAATACAATGATATGGAAAATGAATATGTGAGAATAACTGATTCCAGTAGTTCTCGGTTCTTTTACATTGTATAGTCAGTATTCAAATAGACCAGGGTTCCCCAATTTGGTGATTACTCTGATCTAAAACAACTAATAAACCTGTATGAAATCAGGTGTCTCCGAGTGGGGAAGTCGGCCGACTGTCCTAGACTTTAACCCTCTTGAACTGTTTTGAATAGACAGTGCTGAACTGTGTAATGGAGAGGCCTCTGAGGACATTAACTAATTTGTGCTCACTAATTTGTGTATTTTTAAGTGGTTTAAGGAGACTGATTGGTGCATCTCTGAAGTCCACTCTCCTTTCCTTTGCTATCTCCAGAGCCACACCTGCCTCATGTGCTTATCGAGGATGGAGACATGACACTGGAAGAGTATGATGAACATCTGAAGGGGAGGAGTGACTACATCAAGGCCATCAAGAAGGACTCTAGCAATGAAAAGAAAGTGAGGGGGAGACAGGCAAAAAGATAACGAGGCTGATAACCACAAATTATTTTTATGCACTGTTTTGGAAGGAACAATGAACAAGGAAGAGCTTCTGTTAGTCATTTAGTATCCACTTCCTGTACTTTCTGCACACTGCAGCAAGGACACATGTATCCTTGTGAAAGACTTGCATGAGGCGGGTTTAATTAGATCCTTAAGTGACCGCTGTTCCTCAACATGAGGCTGAGAACATTCAGCCGTAAATATGATCAGCAATAAAAAGGGGTTTCTATGGAAACTATCAGAGGTCTCTAATGGAGCGTACATGGTGTGTCAACCTACAGGGCAGCAGAACAAGTGCAAGTGTACTCTGTGCGTCTTCCTCTCATTGTGTTTACACCAACAGTAAAAAGCCTTAAAACTGCCAGTGAAGGAATGACTACGAACTGCAAAAAAAATATATATATATATATATATACACTGCCCTCCAAAAGTTTGGAAACGCCTGAACAAAATAGGGTTTTTGGGCAATATCAGCATAAATCCTCTTTAGTTAGTGACCATTTTGCATTGATAATAAGGGACAACACTAGGCATCCGAGCAGTCAGTTTATTCAAACATTGACTTGATATATTACTCCAAGCCTCCTGGAGGA
>CM040990.1:20480189-20554153 GCA_022985145.1 Pangasius djambal
AAATTTGAGTATTTTTCTATGTTATGTTCATGTTTATGTTCATAAACTTTTTATTTAATAAAATATGTTTTCATAGCTTGTGTTGTCCCTTATTATCAATGCAAAATGGTCACTAACTAAAGAGGATTTATGCTGATATTGCCCAAAAACCCTATTTTGTTCAGGCGTTTCCAAACTTTTGGAGGGCAGTGTATATATAATAACAAAAGAGCTTGAGTGTAAGAGTGTGTGCTATTTTTGCACACATTGATTTAAATGGATTTCATTGCTGCATTAACATTGCAAGCCCCAGCCAAAAAAGTAACATAGTAACAAAGAATATAGGCTGCTGAAAGGGTAATTACTACTTGTTTGCTCAGAAAAGTCTGAGTTATTAACTAGGCTCATCCTTTTTTTATGATAATCTTTCCATGGTCATAGGCATACACAATTCCAAATATTAGGGCCATGTCTTCATGCTCATGCCACAAAAACAAAAAATGTTTTACGTTAAACAAGCCTCTAAAGATGTATGCTGTATTGTTTAGAGATGCTCCTGATCTGTGCTCGTCTCGTGCTCTGCATAGGTGGATATCATCCATAAAAGGCTCCATAAAGACATTCTTCACAACCCTGTGGTTATGCTTAACTTCTGCCCCAACCTACAGTCCATGACCTCTGACCTGCGCAGGGTGCAGGGGGAGTTTATCTTCCTTATTGACCGCAGTGGGAGTATGAGTGGTGTCAATATCAGCCGGGTTAAGGTAAGGTAATTAAGTCAATTATGGATTTTCTCAGGTTTTTGGGTCAGATTTTTATATATGATATAATACAAGTTAATATGATTGTACACCAAGCAGGAAAAGGGAAGAGTAAGTTAGGATTAGGGTTAAGGTTAGATAACAAGTACACATAGAGATAAATTTTTTTAAAAATTTCTAAAAAAAAAAAAAAAGACAAACTGATGATGAGGTAGACCTACTGCATGATGTTACACTTGAATACAAAGTGTTTGCTCAGGTCTAATCAAAAAATTTCAAAATTTTGGATAAATCTCAAAATCCAAATTTGTTTGCAGTAAAATGTGTACTGCCAGAGCAGTGGATTCAGAGGCGGTTCATCAAGTATCATTTTTCCACCTTGGAGGGCGTTTTCGGAAAAAAAAAGCAATTTTCACGTGGATGGGGGCCAAAAATATCTGTATATATGTGGACAGAGCCTGAGGAAAGTACAGAAAACCTGTTTGCTCAAAACTCATTTGTGTTATTAAAATCACCATTCAGGGCAGCAGTTGGGACAGTCAGCAAAAGTTTATGCACAAAAATAGGATATTTTTCAGGATATTTTTGTAAAAGGCGGTATTTGATATTTGTGGTTATTGTTACAAAAATACTTGTGTACTTACTTTTTACTATTTTTCCTCTAATGTTTGGAAGTTGAAGAAAACTACACAAGAACAATTAATATGAGACTTTTCCCATCCATATTTTTTTAATTGTTAAACAGTCAGATTTTTTAAAATCCACATTATGTAGCTGCATATTGGAAACAATTCAGCAACTGCCCTTAGATGTTCATAGTGTAATCTGTGTCTGTGGTAATAACACACACTCACACACACACCATATGGAGTGGATGGAGCTTAGGCTGAAAAACACTCAGTCATTCCTTTAATACACAGTGAGTGCTTTGCATTTACTGATTTACTGAGCCTACTACATGCATCAGTTTTTCTCCAAAATTGCTACAACCTTGAGTTGCTATAATTTATCAGTACCATTGTGGGCCTGAAAAGATAACGAGCACATCACCTCATTAAAATATGCATGTCATTAGCATTCTGCTTGGCTATCATGAAGCCATTAAAGTAGTCCAGAGTAAAAGGGCGAAAGGTGAAATATCGGTAGGCGAAATATCGGATGGTGCTGGTCAGTGCACGGCTCAAGCCGCTTGAATGATTATGTCTGAGGGTTTGGTGAAGGGAGCAAATGTTAACCAAGCGCTGGAGTGTGTGAGGCTGGGGCGTATGACGCATGATGCAGTGATGACTCATTCTGTGTTTGATTGAGGATGGCCCTGTTCTGCCACCACAGTAGGATCAGGTCGCTCTACTGCGACCGGATCCAAAAAAATGCAGTCCACTGAGACAAAAGAAGGCACAGAGCACAAAAGCCATCACATGATCCACTCTCAGCCAAACAGAATTAAAGAATTATAGTCTTATAGCTATACAGGTCTGACAGTTGGGCAGCATGTAAGGAGAAATCTGACCTTAAAGCGACACACTTGCACACGTTTGACCAGCCAATGCGTGTGTAGTGTCTGACATTAGTGTCGCTAAGAATTAGCTAACAAAGATTTTCTCACCAAAACTCCTTCCATAACTATCTGCTTCAGGTACTTCATCCATCATTCATGTCCTCGGTAATGTAATAAAGACTTACTGATGTAGTTTAGGAGCCAGTATGATTTATTATGAAACTTGGAAATGATGCAGACAATGATTTAATTTCCTCTTCAAACTAAAATTCGTGCATTCAGTAGTCAGAATAATTTGCAAAATCACTTATTTACAAATGAGGTTACAAATGAGATTAATAATGCCAGGCACATGGAGATATGGAGATGTATTTATACAAAAAAAATAAAATGGACCACGGGGGGACTTACAATCTTCAAGGCTAATATTAAAAAAAGTAATGGAAGTCTGTCTTGCCAAATTTTATTTTCTATAAACACATTTATTATATCGGTTAAACATTCAAAGTATAATCTCATTATAATCGGCATGACTTCCAGCTCGAATACATTATAAAAATACGTGTGTGGAAAAAAACATGGCATGATTTGTAGCAGTCGTTTATTGAAGAGATTTTGGGTGAGACAACCTTCAGAAGTTGTTTTCAGATACACAGGAAGAACGTAAAAGTGTGACCCCTTCTGGCATGTTGTAAGGTACATTAGCATTTTTGCTCCAGTGCAAAACTAAAGAAGCAAAATCTAATGTTGGCTGAACGTCTTAGTTGATCAACCTGTTTTTTTTCCCCATTAAATATGTTACTTTAAGGCCAGATTGCTCCTTCCATGCCGTCCAGCATGCACACCTGTATAGCTATGTGACAAATCCTCAATTCTGATTGGCTGAGAGTGTACAGTGTCAGCACTTTTGTGCCATGACTTTTTTTTTTTTTTTTTTAAGCCAAAGTGGCTTTCTTTTTTGGATCCAGCTGCACTGATGATCGTATTATGACAACTGTATTTTTAACAATTCTAATTTTGGATGGATGTCAGTTTCATCAAAGTTTCATCTTGAGACAACCTGTTGCTACTACTTGCTATCACTTACACGTTTTGTGTTTGTGTTAGCTCCATTGCATGTTTTCACAAGAAATTAGAAATGCCTTGTTTGTAAATTTTACACTATATATTTTTGGCCTTTTCTTGAGCTTAAAATGCAATCTGGATTTAACATTTACAGATTTCACTGCATGTGCAGAAATCAGTGTAAATTTGGACTTAAAGTGACGTACATATCAAGTTGATGACGCAACACTATTCTTTTTAAACTAAGGCAGTGCTTTTAAAACATTTTTCTTCTCTCAAATTGAAAACATTTCATTATAAAGGAACCAGAACGTGTTGAATTTTTTTGAATGGATGTTACTTGGCTTGTTGGTGCTTTCACCTTTTTTTGTGCTTGTATTACTTCATGCATTTGTGCAGACCATCAATATAACCTTTAATGTACTACAATATGGTGACATCTAGAGAGTTTCCATTTATATATAATGGTGTATAGAGATATAAAGAAAAGCTCTTGAGTGGCAGCTTTGACCTTTTCTCGGTTCTGCCTCTGTCCTTTTCATTTCATACCCAGCTCATTCAACTTTTATTTCATCCTTTCTCTGCAATCACTCATTCCTGGTGTTTGTGTTGCCAGGATGCCATGATGGTGATTCTGAAAAGCCTTTTCCCCGCCTGCCTGTTCAATATTATCGGCTTTGGCTCGACGTTTAAACCTCTGTTTGCCACCAGTCAGAGTTATGATGAGGTACAACACTGACCACGAGCTACAACACAAACAATCACCACAATCTGATTTAGTGCTTCTAACACTAAGTGTTTAGCACTAGCTTTTTGTTTTGGGTGGAGGAATTTTTCACCCAAAAATGCTACCACTGTTAATAATGAATGATTACTGAGAAGGGCTCTTGTAATTTTATGCTTGGTGCTAACTTTCATTATTAACAGTGCTGATATTTTTGGCTGAAGCATTTCTGTACAGCTGATGCAGCAGTGGTAAAGCTTCTGAATGTAGCATCTTTTTTTTTTTTTTTTTTTTTTTTTTTTTTTTTTTTTTTTTTTTTTTTTTTTTTTTTTTTTTTTTTTTTTTTTTTTTTTTTTTTTTTTTTTTTTTTTTTTTTTTTTTACAAAACATAATGTTGCTTGGTTAAATTCCTGTAGAGTTGCCAAAATCCATTACTAAACCACTTACCTTTATGAAATGATGCATGCTATTATATATGCATTAGGGGTGTAACACAATGCCACTATCTGTATCCATATATGTATCTGTTTAGTGCTTCAAATATCCTTATCTATATCTGTATTTGGAATTAAACTCGAAGTGAGCATGGCCTAAACAGGAAGCTTGAAGCTGTTTTTTTCATTTTTCTTTTTTTTTTTGTTTTTGTTAAATGAGCCCTACCTGACCTGTCGACAATTTGGCTCAACTAGAGATGTGGGCAGGACTGTTTTTTTTTAATACCTCCCCACTATAATTTTGAATGAATTTAGTTTTCCCAAAATAGATAAACAAACTATTAGCCTAATTTAAACCACCACAAACCTGATCAGGCAGTTACTAAGGATGAATGAATGAATGAATGACCACTGTTAATGAACATGGTATTTCTCTGCACCTCGAACTTGAACCATCTTGAACCTTTGCCTCTGTCCTGAAGACTTTCCTATGGCGGAAAACGTCCTGACTGCTACCAAGGGCTAACACTGGAGATCTCTGTTTACAGAAAGCTTCACCATATTACACAGTTATACTTCTGACAACAGATTTTTGTATTAATCTATTTATTCATAGACTTAGATTATATGGAGTGTCTGGCAGTGGTTACTACAGAAATGATCACATGTTAGAACAATCCATTGACACTGAAATGCTGTTTTATTTAGCAAATTGTTACATTTTATTAGCAAGAGTGTTTTAGGTCTTAAGGTCAATTATATTCCAGTTCATTCAAATCAACTTATAATCAACTCATCACTATTAATTGCTGGTATTCTTGAGTTTAATTAGCTTAACAAATTTCCGTTTTCTTCTGAACCAATGGATTTTGACCCTTGTTTTACACTGACAAATTGCATTACCGCATCACAGGAAAGCTTAGGCACTGCGTGTGAATATATAAAGAAGATCCGGGCTGACATGGGTAGCACCAACATCCTGGCACCGCTGAACTGGATCCTGAGGCAGCCGGTGCAGCGCAGTCATCCTCGCCTGCTCTTCCTCCTCACGGATGGAGCCATCAGTAACACGGGCAAGGTCATCGAGCTGGTCCGCAGTCATGCCCGATTCATCAGGTACGAGAAAACAAGACTGTAGCTACACTATAGACTGTTGCTATACAGGAGAATACGTCAGAAACACCACCCTGGAATTGATTATTTTCCTATGACAGCACAACCTGAAGTGTTTAATGTCGCTCATACTACACCAGTTTGCCAGCCATTACACATTTTTATTAGTTAAAGAATGACATGTTGTAATTTTATCCATTAATAGTTTCATTTAACCTTGTGGAATTTCTGTGGAACAAGTTTACATTACCTGTTGTTCCCTCACCGGCCACTCTTTTTTTCCCCTCTCTTTCTTGACATTACACAAAAAAACCTCACCTTAGCAACAAGTACATGTGTTTCTTTGTTAAATACTGTAACAACACATTTAACTGTTTATTATTTGGCATCCGCCAAACAAGTCCTTGTTTATGTCGTTACTATAGAAACAGTAATGTATTAGAAGGAGCACATTAATATGAACCTGTGAGTTGAGCTGCTGTTATAGAAAATTAATCATCTTCTGACCAATCTGAATTGAGAATTCAACCATGCTGTGGTATGATATTTATCAATGCATTTTCTTTAGTTCTTTTGAATGCAAAGAAACACAGCTTCGTTCTGAAAACGCCTACTGTTCTTTCTTGATGAAAAAAAAAAAAGACATGAAAAACAAGCGAACATAATGCAAGTGTGTAATCAAATCGGGCCTGGCTGCTGTGCGTGCAAAATAGCATGTATCTATAATCCACTTCAGATCGAACTAAACAGGATGTTGCTGGTATTTGCATGTGGTTATGCTTGCGCAGACGGCTGTCTGAGAGTTACAGCATAAGTCGCAGATCTGTCTTGCGTTGATAGGCAACATCCGGTCTAATGTTTATGCAAATTTCCATTAACATTTGTTCATCCCAGTAGATCAGATGGATTCAACCCTTAAACACTATTCTGGCATGAGAGAGGAAAAAACAACAGCAGCACCTGCACTAAGAGCAACTGATGACCCTGACTCTTTGTCTTATAAAGAACGAACCCCATGCCATGATTTCATTAAGCACACACAGTCTGCCCAGTCCTCCGAGGCAAATGGAATTGTCCTTGCTGCGCATCAGCTACCAAGCAAACCCTGCATAATGAGCAAATAGTCATGAATCTCCAACTCCAACACTGATGAATCTTGGATATGTCACTGACAAAACTAAAGGTCAAGCTGAGTTTTTAATCACCTGTGTTTTCCTTCATCTCATATGCATGAGCGACCCACTATACATCAACGCCTCAACATTAATCACGAAAACTAATGAGAAGCCTGATTTACGCTCTGTAAATATTGGAAACAAATTGTGTTATGTTAACACAACTGTTTTTTTTTTTCTTCAACTGTATTATTGTCAGTCCTGTTTTTTTTTATAATGATAAAATGTTAATACAGTTTGTACAAAAGTGCATTTTCCACTCAAAGAAAGAAAACCCATCAGCATCTCATTATTACATGATATGCATCTCATAATATGTATTACGTGAAAAGCATCTTGTTACCGCAAGAAAACATCTTGTTGTTACGAGAAAAGCATCTGGTATTTTTCTCTCTCAAGATAATACAGGCTATATTGTGAAACATGATCAGTTATGTTGTTGTTTTCTTGTAATGATGAGTTTTCCCGTAGTAACAAGATGCATTTCTCTTAATGATGAGATATTTCATAAGATGTTTTATTGTAATAATGTTTTCTCCTAATAACTAGATGCTTTTCTCATAATAACAAGATGTTTTCTCGTAATAACGAAATGCTTTCTTGTAGTAATGACATGCTTTATCGTAGTAACGAAATGCTTTTCTCATTTTCATAATCCTGAGAAGCTTTTCTCGTAGTAAAAAGACTTTTCTTTGTAATTGTGAGATATTTTCTTATAATAATGAATGCTTTTCTCATAATAACAAGATGCTTTTCTTGCAATAATGCAATGTTTTCTCGTAATGACAAGATGTTTTCTCAAAAACGAAACGCTTTTCTCGTAACAATTTGACACTTTTTCTCATAACAATGAGATGTTTTGTTATGATAACGAGATGCTTTTCTCATAACAATGAAATGCTATTCTAATACTAATGAGATGCTTATCTTGTATTAATGTGATTGTTTACTCATAATAACAAGAAGCTCTTTTCGTAACAAGGTGCTTTGCTTGTAATGGAGAGACGTTTTCGTAACAATGAACTATTTTTCTCATAATAACAATATGCTTCTTTCATAATAACGAGATCCTTTTCTCATAATGCCGAAATATTTTCGTGGAATATTGAGATGCTTTTCTCGTAATGACAGGATGTTTTCTTGTAAAAATGAGATGCCTTTCTTGTACAAGGTACATATCTCGAAATATCAAGATGTTAATGAGAATTTTTTTCTTCCGTGGCAGCAATGTGCTTCCCTGAGCTTATAATGTCTGTGCAGATGTCAGATAGCAGCTCTGACATGCTTCTGCTCTTCATCTCATTATAAATGTGACTGTTTACTTTGCAGGTGCTACACATTCGGTATAGGTCATGGAGCTTGCAGGCGGCTCATCCAGGGCCTCGCGACTGTTTCCAGAGGTGCTGCTGAGTTCCTGGCAGAAGGAGAAAGACTGCAGCCTAAGGTTTTTATTCACACTGACATGTTTATCCTTTGAATGTCACTGCCTTGCAATTAAAGCTTGGATATAAATTGTAGGGTGCTTACAAGTACCAGCAATTAACAATTCATTCTGCTAAGTTAAAACAATAGAACAAAAATTAGGATCCGTGGTAAAAAAAAAAAAAAAAAGACATGCTTTCCTTCCCTTGTTTTGTTTGAGATTTCACTGTAATTATTCATAGAGCATAGTAATTACAGTCTACTTCCTTTAAAATAATTGTGCAGCATGTAACATGAGAAATGAACTCGTCTTAAATTTGTCCATGTGTTCGGAAATTTTGTAGATGATTAAATGCCTGAAGAAGTCCATGGCTCCTGTTCTGAGTGACATCTCCATTGAATGGCTCTATCCTGAGACTAAGGAGGTGCTGCTGTCTCCAGTGGGAATGACGTACCTGTTTCCTGGCGACCGGTTGATTGGGTACAGCGTGGTGTGTGACACGACACGCTACCACTCCAACCCCAAGTCTGTGAGTAAACTTCAGCAGGGGTCTGCACAAGCAAAACTGTGTGAATACAGGGAAGAATAACATGCGTTATTTATATTTATACCACAGCGCTGTTGAATTCTTAATTAGTCAGAAGGTGTGGATTTATTTTCTATAACAGCAGCTCTGATAGTAGTTTTGTCTATAATTCAAATCACAGGTTTATAATAGTGCACTCATTCTAATACATTATTGCTTCTCTAGTAACTGCTCATTCACAGGGACTTACAGTATGTGCTGTATATGAAGTAAGGCTAATAATAAACACATTAAAAATTGTTTAATAACATATAATGGTGATGGATATAGTGACGTTTTCGGTAAGGAGATATTTCTTTAACATTTATGGAAGGAGACTCCAGTGTTAGTGCTTTGTAATAGTCGATAGGTTTTCCACCACAGGAAAGTCTTCAGGACAGTAACATGACAAGCTTGTATTTTTTAATTAAAAAATGTATGTTATTAATTTCAAGCATAAGAAAAAAGAGGCTAGTGAGGGAGCAACAGTTTACAGCTGTTGTAGTGTAAGTGATAACAGGAACTAACTTGTTTTGTGGATGTTCCACAATGTTAAATATAACAATAAACATCAAAATTATGATGTGTACATTAATCAATAAACATTTTTTTGGCAAATTTCTGCATTATAAGAGGAATAATAAACTTCAGGATGTACTGTTATTTGCAGTACATTACACCGCCTTCTTGCTGATTGTAACAGCACCCCCGTCATATTTAATTCCTTATGCACTAAATCTATTTAATCTTACATATTTTGTGTACCATAATTGGACTTGAACAAATAGGTAAGTTTTCCATATATGAATATGAATATATATATGTGATAAATGAGACATAGTTTACTTCAATCTGTCACATGTCACATATCAGCCAAATAGGTTACAGCAGCAGTTTGTAATTTTCTGAGCATTGCAAACTACCCCTTTAAATGTCTGATAGGTTTAGGACTGCAAGTGCTAAAGATTACAAATCTGATTGTTTGGTGTATCATACATTGTATGTGGTGAGCATCTTGCAAGCTGAGATGCTGACATGCTTACTAAAAAGGGAGAGTGAGAAGAAAACACAAGCCTCCCGTCCATCATGAGCAAACCTGGAGTAAGCACAACTATGTGACTCCAGAGATTAGCACCTTTGGGAGGCTTTCCCTGATTCACATTATCAGCTCATTAGTTGAAATCCCATGACTGGGACTGAAAAGCACTGCTTAAGGGGTGCAAATTTTTTTTTTTCAGGAGCCAAGTTTTGCTTTTTCCCTTCACCATTCACTTACCACACTTCATTGAAATGACCTGTTATTTTCAAGATGCCTCATTAGTGTTTACCAAATAACAAACTGTCAGCTTTATTTAACCAGTTCAGCCCTCTTTTGCTCTCTCTTTGTCTCCTGTGATGTGGCAGGACAAGCGACGGCGCTATAGCATGATGCGCTCCAATGAGTCGGCCAGCTCTGTGTTCTACCACAGTCAGGAGGAAGAACCAGGCAAGAGCAGCTCGGATGGGCATGGTGCTGCCAGGGATATATCAGGCACAGGAATGTTTGATGCATACCAGAGCATGTCTGAAAGCAGCCCTGGCATGGTGGAACAGGATGGCATTGGTAATAACCTAGAACTTTAAAACATTTCATCAAAGTACTCAAAGGTGTCTATCTAGTGATTGTTGCTACCTCCTTGAGTGAGATCAGAACAGTACTGTTTCACAGATGGATTACTCTAGGTACTTGAGATGCACCAATCCGTACATATTGGTATTAGGCCGGATCGAATTTGTTCAATTTGTTCAATTTCTTTATTAATAACTTGTTCAGTGGACCAAGAAAGTGATCCTGCCTTCTTCTGTTTGCCTTTTCTTTGGCATACTGATTGTTTAATTATGGAAATTCCCATCACAGGGACTAATATGAGCTCTTCTCCGAGAAGGCGTGCATACAGCACCAATCAGATTGAAGAATATAATCCTCTGAAGAAGGCCTACACTTCCAGTGACCCGAGCTCAGTGGTGGGGAAAAACCCTCTGAGGAGAGCCAAGGTCCAGGAGCTCATCGGACAGATGAGTCCTGATAATGGGGTCCAGTGGAAGATGAACTATCAGGTTAGTAGGACGTCAAAACATACTGATGTGATATGGATTAGCCTTTTAGAGCTGTTACATAGTGCCTTACATAAATATTCACCCCCCTTAAGCTTTCCCACATTTTGTATTGTTACAATCTGGAACTGAAATGGAATTAATTGACATTTAATGGCATGAGTACTGAAGGATTGGGTTTGCACATTTACAATTTTAAAATTAATTTAAAGTAAAAATTTGTGATTGCATAAGTATTCACCCCCATTAATGTGAAACACCTAAATTATTTCCAGTGCAACCAGTTGCCAGTCACATAATTAGTTGAAAGCAGTTGATCTGTGTCCAATTCACGTCTCATGATCTCAGTATAAATAAACCTGTTCCTGAAAGGTCCCATCCAGAGTTTGTTACATACCTAAACAAACAGTCTCCTACATGTCAAGGATTTTGTGGCTGATATGGGTCACCACTTTTCCGTAAAACCTGGCTGTGTCTGAGCTATGCCAGCGATTCCAGCTCCTTCAGAGTTATCCAGAGGTGGCTGCCAGCCAAAAGTAAGGCACTGGGTGCTTTTGTGGTTATAAATATTTAATAGAAATGAGCTCAGTGGTGACTGATTCCCATTAGAGACCAGACTTCACTAAATAAAGGATAAAAATAATAAAATATGACTAAAAGTTTTCTTTAACTACATGATTATGTAACATTAAGCTAATTAGACTAAACTTGCAGTTAACACACCAACACATTCAATAATCTTAGAAATGATCTTACATAATTTTCATGTCTCAATGGCAAAAGGCTTTTGCTGGTGTTTGTCATTGTGATTGCTTTTTATACATGAAAGATCTGATGTAGTAAAAATTCTGCTTCACAGTATTATTTCTTATTGATGTAGAGATTTCCTTGGCTAATCTCTCCAGTGCCATCTGTTGCAGCCGAGCGTCTGGCATGATGATAAGAGACTAAAGCAACAAAACCCTGAGGATTCCGCTGCTTATTCACAGGAGTTATTTGATCGTATTTCCTAACTGGAGTCCAGACTCTGAACAATTCAATCTTTTTTCTGTCACATCTATACACAAATATAGTTTTGCCCATTTGGTACAGCAGACAATTCGCTGGACAATTATTTCAAGACTGGAATTTAAATTTCAGAAAAGTAATTCACGTCTCAGACAGACTGGCTTCCAGGTAGACAGTGGTAATGACTTCCTGTGGTGCATGGCCACATTCCCGGTAATACAAATCTCCTTTGGTTCAGTTGACATGAAAAAAGAGGGAGTTATTGGCTGTCATGGAAAGATGTGTCAGTGCTGCAATTGCCATGGCAGTGGAAAGATAATGAGGTGACAAAAATATGCCCGACCCAAAAGAGGAACTTGAATGCAATCAAGAATACAAAGCAAGGATGTGATTCTCCTCCTCTTCTCTCTCCTAACAAGCACCATCTTATGCACCAACCTCAAAGATTTCTTGAGAAGAATGAGAAGTGTGAGTGAGTGTACGAATATCACTCAAAAGTATATCTTCTATTAACCCAGTTTTATTCTGAGGACATATTTTATTACAGCTGCCACATTGTGAGGTCAACTTCACCAACTTAAAACTCGCTAACCCCCTGCTTTAGGGCATATCATATCATACACAACACAAGAACGCTATAACAGTTTTGTACATCCATATGCAGCCTCAGCTGGCCAGTCTGTGTGCCACTTCATCCAAAGGGCACGGACGCCCACTGCCTGACGAACCCCATGGAGACACTGAACCAGAAGAAACCCAAGTGAACCCCAGTGCGCAGGCAGCCACCCGCGGCCAAAACAAGGAGAACGGCTCCAAATCCTCCAGTGACAGCCCTTCCCTGGGCAGCACAGGAGAAGAAGGTCAGTCCGTTCATAATGAAACACTGTGTAGATCAATAGTTTCAGAATGAATGCACTGAATGCTGCCATTATGTCTGGGGTTTGAGTGGTTTAGTGGTCTGGTGACACAGCATGTAGTTAAAATAATAGCTGGTTGGTATGATTGCTAGTTGTTCCATTAACTGGCAGTGAAAGCCAGTGGAAACACTGGAGGCATGAGAGTGCTAATGCATACGCTTTAATAACCACAAATACCAATGTGTTATTCAGAGATGGCTGCTCACAATACTGAATGGGGTGGTTACTATAATGAAATCATTATGGTTGAGCCTTGTTGTACAGGGACTCATCATACATATGAAACTATTATACATACATTATAGACACTCGTTAAAAGACAGATAGGAAACATCATTAAGACAAGTTTTTTCAGTAGCAAGCACTGTAAAAACGCTGTCTTTGCTATTAGCTCTTTCATTCAAACCACACAAAAACAAATTAGTCGCAATGGCCACCAAATCTAGGGGGCTAAGGTGATAATCACAACACTTGCTCTGTGTAATCACAACAGTCAGTGATTGGCTGCTTGAATCTACAGTCTAAGCTAGAGAGAAACCAGACCCGGCCTGAACTTCATACCATTCTGTGTAGTTTCTCATGACCAGTGATGGTTGTAGTGCTTTTGTTCTTGGTTCCATAGCAATAAAAAAAGATCCACTTTAAACCGTTTGTTAACAGCAAATAAGACAATGTGGAATTTTAATATATTTATCCTTGAGAGAGATTGAGTCCTTAGCCCTGCTAGCCCCTTTATAGCTCTATTATTACAACACATAAGCCATCCAAGTAAAATGAGCCACGCACTCTTGCTACTGTAATTATGAGCTTCAAGATGGAATCATATGTCAGATGTTCAGATGTTTACTCCACTGTGTTTTTGCTTGCAGATGGCTACACACATCAACTCTGTGAAGCAGAAACGCCTCAAGACCCACATGCTCCAGACTTCAAGCCCGTGAGCAAAGCTAAAGGAGACTGCAAGGTAGTCATCTCGGGACTGTTGTGTGGGAAACCTGTGAAATGGGAGGTGTGCTTCGATATCGAACCCTACCTGAAAGGGCGTGAGCGAGAGGAAAAGGTTCATGAGGATCTGTGGAACGAAACATTCCATCATCTGGCTGCAAGGTCGATTATTCAGGACTTTGAGCAGATGGCTAACAAAGAGTGTGAGATTGAGCATGGTAAGTAATAAGATGATACACTTTCTGTAATCAAGTGTAGTGTTTCGAGTAATCTATATTGGGAGATCTGTTCTGTTCCTTAGTCTGCATCGATCTCTCTGTGTCTCCAAGCTATCCAGAAAAAGTGTGAGTAATCACATGACTCTCTTATTTCTCTCAGGTTCCGGTAGGCGCTATCATTTGTACGCCATGCAGACTAGCAAAGCTTGCAACATCCTGAGCAAATACACAGCCTTCGTGCCCATTGATCTAGACAGCAATGAATATTTACCTACTTCTATTGAGTATCTATATGCTGGTGAGTCACATCTCTGTTTCCTTCATTAGATTTGAACTTTCTGTTGATATGTCAGTGTCTCTGTCATGAGAGTTAATTTAAACCCTGAGCTTCTCCCAGAGGAGACCAGGCCTGATCTTCAGTACCCTCATGTGTGGGAACTGAGGGTCAGACCTGGTCTCCTCTGGGAGAAGCTCAGGGTTTAAATTAACTCTCATGACAGAGGAGGCTAGGTCTGATCTTCAGTTCCCTCATGTGTGGGAAGAATAGGAGTGGACTTTGCACTTATTCTATAAGAATAAAATAATGAAGTTATGTCAGCTGTCAGGTATAGATGTAGTCTTTACCTATATAAAGCCCAACATTGCAAATTCTATATTCTCCACTGAAATATAAAGTAGGCTTTTGTGCTATTCCTGCTATTGTTTGCAAGATGTCAGATGTTGAGTTGATCCCTTATTGGGTCCCGAACTACTCATCTTACCAACTTCATGTGACCTGATTAGAGCTTTACATCAAGACAGGCTTGCTTCAGAGCAAAATTTGGATGAGAGTCTTTGGCTGTACTACTTTCAGGCACGATCATCAGGCATGATTCAGTCAGCAGTGTTCAGAAAATAAAAATCTCTAAAAATTCAAGTTTGCCTGCCGGAGGACCATTTCCCATGGGTTTGAAAAATCTCCTGATTTATGAGCATTTAAGATTGGCAAGTATTGCTAATTAGTGGATGCTTGCAGCGGTCCTTGTTTATTCCCCAAAGAGTAACAGAAGGGAAGATCGCCAGGCTTTTTGACTTTTAGAGCATCATTGAAAAAGTGGTTCTCATGTGGGAAGAATGCAGGAATTAAGTCCAAAATGCAAACACTCCCAACTATCCTAATTAGTCAATGCTAATATCAGCCTGTGGTTATTCTCAGGGGAAGAGCGGAAGGGTAGCTCACATTCGAGCCAGCGTTCAGGAAGCAGGAAGAGCCGCGGTTATTCGGTGGGTTTGGGCCACTCGCAGTCCGGCTGCCTGGCTGAGGGAGAAGACCAAACAACGCCAACTTGTAAGACCATCTTCATCTGTCGCAATATCACTTCTGGCCATTACTGAAACCATTCACAATTTTTAAGTCTCATATTTTACATCCAAATCCAAAAGTGTATTATATAACATCCATTGCACTCATGTACAAATAATATATTGCTTATATATAGTGTTTTTTAAAGCTGGGCTTATGTTGGAGAAAGTTGTCAAAATATAGACCTGTATCAAATGAAATAAAAAAAACTAATTCTAATCTAATCTGTGATTTTTATACCCAGTTGAAGACAAAGCCTCTCCTTGTAGCACTCACTCATCAGCTGGATGGGAACGGTTCAGCTTCACAGAAGGTACGGTTTCCTGGCACTACAGCAGTAATAATTCTGAAAGCACTGTTAAGTGCACACACACTCCACAGGGAGTAGTGCTGCTGCTTAAACTGAACATCCATCCCTCTGTGACTATCCTTGAGAACAAGTGCTGGAGGCTAACCTGTTGCCACTGCTCTCTCTGTTTCAGCCTCTCCGAGAAGTCCCACAGTGTCCTCAGACCATTCGCAGAGATCAGTGGAAAGCCTCTTCTCAGCCAGGTCGGTATGAGAGACAGAGATAAAGAAAGACCACATTCTGAGTCGTGGATTGATGCAGAGATTGATGGAGAACCACAGAGTGAGAGCGAGAGATATTGGAAGAAAATGAGTTTTTATTGCATTTTTTCTCTGCTTGTAAATGTCACTCAATTGTGAGAGGAAATAGAGGAAAGAGTAGTGAAAAAAACCCTCAAACTGACTTGGCTAACCACAGACTTTGGCAAAGAAACTACAAATTACCTGCGGTCTTTCAATTTTTCACCCATTTCTTGCAATGCAAATGGATGCAGATGTAAATTCCATTGCAAACATTGCCACAAGACAATCTACACTTTGATTATTCTGTACTTGTTTTTTCCCTCTCAGTGGTGCATTTTGATTGGTTTTTGAGTGTTGTTGTCAGTCAGTCGGTCAAATGAAGCAAGTCCAACGTGGGGAGGGTTTCCATGTAGTGCGGTAGAAAAGCATTTACTGGACCATCAAATAATCTCAAGGTCATGGATGTAGATGTAAATTACATTGCAAAAATTGTCACCAGCTTAGTGGTTAGTACTGTTGCCTCGCACCTCCGGGGTTGGGGGTTTGATTCCCACCTCCTTCCTGTGTGTGTGGAGTTTGCATGTCCTCCCCGTGATTCGGGGGTTTCCTCCGGGTACTCTGGTTTCCCGTCCAAAGACATGCGTTGTAGGCTGATTAGCATTTCCAAATTGTTCATAGTGTGTGAATGGGTGTGCGATTGTGCCTTGTGATGGGTTGGCACCCCATCCAGGGTGTCCCCTGCCTTGTGCCGTGAGTCCCCTGGGATAGGCTCCAGGTTACCCTGTGACCCTGTGTAGGATAAGCAGTACAGAGAATGGATAGATGGATGGACATTGCCACCAGACAAGTTAATCTACAATTTGATTATTTCGTACGCATTGTTTAACTCTCAGTGGTGCAGTTTGATTGCGTTTTGAGTGCTGCTGTCAGTCAAATGAAGCAAGTGGAGAGGGTTTCCATGTGGTGCAACAGAAAACATAATTTACAGTATACACACATATAATCTTGTATATATTTTCTGTTTTCTTTTTCTGGGTGAATCGAGATCTAAATGTATTAGTGCTATATTAGGGTCTGTGCTGTATCTCAGCACAGCTGCGTCGTATAGGTGCATTAGATCCTGTAGTCAAATGTTTTGAGTCAGACATTTAGTAACATGTAAGCTCACACTGAAGGTAATCTAAAATTGTGCTGTTTACTGAACAAGAACCAGTTTGAAGATAAATTATTCCAGAGACTCATGTCGTGAGGAATGAGGTTTGCCTATGGTGGCATTTCATTAGATGTTTTTCCTTCTTTTCTCTCAGGTTGAGTCTCACCAGAACAAGGCTCCTGACTAAAGCAGCCCGGGGCTTCATGTGCCGTGCACAAAGCAAAGCTGATTCAGTGGGAGAGAGCGATAATGACAACAAGGACTACATCCCTCTGGTTCGTATTGTTTCTTGTGTCAATGACCCTGGCAAAAACAAAACAGCAACAACAAAATACAGGGTATAAAATGGAATAAAATCCAAAATAGCAAGGCTTTGCAAAAAGCTGAATTTAACAGGATGTATATGCTGCATCCCAATTCGCCTACTTATATTAGGCGCCAAAAGTATGTACTCTTTTTGTGATTAAAAAGTACATACTTTTGAGTGTGTAGCAAAAGAGTATGCAAGTACTGGGACATACTAAGTAACACGTCGTGCAACGGAAGAGAACGTTGTTGTCTAGTTACGCACACAAACTCCTCATTGCATTTCAGCTTTTCTTCATTCATTATTCCTTATATAATTTATACTATGTAATTTAATTTACCATTCAGGGTCCCTGGAGAACTAGTGGTTAGGCCACAGTGCTCTCACCGCTGCGGCCCTGGCTCGATTCCCGGCCAGGGAACCAACCCTGGCCACTGGGGTTGTGTGCAACAGTGTGCTCTCAGTGCCGGTCCCAAACCTGGATAAAAATTGGGGAGGGTTGTGTCAGGGAGGGTATCCGGTGTAAAAACTGTTCCAACAAATCAAATACACGGACCAATGATCCGCTGTGGCAACCCCTAAGGGGAGCAGCTAGAAGAGGAACAACAACAATTTAACTTAGCATTCCTTTGATTTATTTTTCCACATTTCATTTTCACCTCTCTAAAATGGTCCCTGAATTCAGCGAAGCAAATTGTCACAAAACTCCTCCTTCGCGCAAGGATTTGTGGGCAATAATAGCTGAAAAAGTGTCCACGGGTCCACATTTTGAAAATCTACCGGAAATAGTAGACCATCCGGGTACCTTTGGGATACTTATTTCAACATACTATGATTTGGGACTCACTAATTCTAATCTCGGATACTATTTAGGACAGATAATAGCCAAATTGGGACGCAGCACGAGTTACAAAAATACAAAACATTTTCAGTCTGTTAGACCATTGTCAATGCTAATGCACTCACTTTATACTATACACACTCGGTAGAACTGCAAGGAATACTTTTTTTTTTTTAAATTTTATATATCTCTTTAGTGACCAGACTATTAAAGACATCGTTTTTACAAATACCTAAACAGGATGAAGTAAAAAAAAAAACCCAAATAAAGTAGTGGCATCATCATGTTGTTCACAAGTCCAGACACACTACGTACACTTAAGAATTTGGGACTAAAGTTTAGCTAAGTGTTTAGCTAGCATAGAATTGGTAAATTTGAATAAATGGAAAATCAGCTACATTCTGTTCATATTAAAGTCTTAAAGGCAAAAAATTCTCTCTCTTCCCCGAGAATAAACACACTATTATACTGTTAGCATCAACTAATTAGCAAACCTCTCTTCCTCAGAAATAGTGAGGTATTTCTTAATATATGGAATTTACAGATTTTTGTCGATTCCTGCATTCGGGTGACTGCTTATCCATAAAAACACACAATAATAAGCCACGAGTAATGGCTGTTGCTTAAAACAAAATTACTGTAAGAGTAATCTTGTCTAGGATCTAGGTAATTATAGCGACAGCCCTCATGTAAACATGAAACAGATTGGCATGTAAACAAATTAAATTAGATATAGAAGTATTTAAGAAGATGAAGTATATTTTTCTTTATGAAAGATTGCACCAAGAAAAACAACTCTAAAGCTCTAAGAAAACCCTGGGGAGAGTTTTTTTTAGAGTTTGGGTTGACTGGGTAAAATAGAATCCAAAATGTTCATGACAAAATAATAATAATAATAATAATAATAATAATAATAATAATAATAATAATAATCTGGTCTGCACCACAGTGGCCATAAAACGACATTATAAAATATTTTGTTTCTCAGAAATGTTCAAATGGATTGTAGCTAAGTCATAAGTCATCTTTTTTTTTTGCAATGTTTCCATTTTTTTCTTTTCTATTAAAGTATCAAAATTTGTTTACCGGTGTAATGTTAAAAATCCTGAGAATATAATATATCAACCTCTACTTGTGACCTTCTTCAGGTTAGAAATAATTTTTCTAGTCAATACTGTGAAATGTATTGATTGCAGGATGTGTTTAACACACATCCTCCTGTGTAACTGGTAGTGAAGCCTAACAAAATCAACAGGGCTGATTTACGAGGAAAAGGCCCCAGAAATCGACTATTTACATGGCTGTTTACAGATCCACCATGTTCAGCTTTGACTACAGATTAGTTAATACTATTAGAGCATGAAAATACTGTAATCTGATCAATCAGTGTTTCTACACAGACACTGTAAAGGATCCAAGGATTTAACAATTACTGAAAAATTTTAGATTCAGGCTTCTGGTTTGCAATATAAATGGAACCGGGATTTTCTCAGCTTAAAAAAATGCAACATTCCACAAACCTGAGCATCTCATTGAGTTTTTCTGAGAGTCTTCAGGCTGAAAAGCATAACAAATACAGCAATGTCTCTCTGTAAGACATGCGGCATATAATTACAGCGTGTAAAGTGCACAAGGTGTTGTAGGTGTTTGTTCATTATCACTCTGTGACTCCTCCTCCCATTCACCTGACCACGCCCTCTGTGCCACATACACTGGTGCCAAATGTAACAACATACCGAGCCTGTAGACATTTACTGTGCTGTAATTTTCTGTTAATAACAAGATGCTTTTCCATAATAATGAGAATTTTTTCTCATAATAATAAGCTTTCTCATAATAACGTTATACTGCTCTTATTATAATGAGATATTTCTCATATTAGGGTGATGAGTTTCTTGTAATAATAAGATGTTCTCTCATAATAACTTAGTGCTTTTCCTGTAATAACGAGATGCTTTTCTTGTAATAACGAGATGCTTTTTTTTGGTCATGATTTTCTCATAATGTTTTCTCATAATAATGAGATATTTTCTAATAATGTGATGTTTTCTTATAACAATGCAATGCTCTTCTCGTAACAACGAGATACTTTTCTCATAATAATGAGATGCTCTTCTCTTAACAATGAGATACTTTTCTCATAATAATGAGATGCTGTTCTCTTAACAATGAGATACTTTTCTCATAATAATGAGATGCTCTTCTCTTAACAATGAGATACTTTTCTCATAATAATGAGATGCTCTTCTCGTAACAATGAGATACTTTTCTCATAATAATGAGATGCTCTTCTCTTAACAATGAGATACTTTTCTCATAATAATGAGATGCTCTTCTCTTAACAATGAGATACTTTTCTCATAATAATGAGATGCTGTTCTCTTAACAATGAGATACTTTTCTCATAATAATGAGATGCTCTTCTCGTAACAACGAGATACTTTTCTCATAATAATGAGATGCTCTTCTCTTAACAATGAGATACTTTTCTCATAATAATGAGATGCTCTTCTCTTAACAATGAGATACTTTTCTCATAATAATGAGATACTCTTCTCTTAACAATGAGATACTTTTCTCATAATAACAAGATACTTTTCTCGTAACAACGAGATACTTTTCTCGTAATAATGAATAATGAAATGCTACTCTCGAAATTATACTTTACTTATACTTTATTCTAGATACTTTCTTGTAATAATGATATATATTCATAATAACATGATTTCTTTTCATAATAACATGATGTTCTCGTAATAAGGTAATGATGCTTTCTCACAATAACAAGATGCATTTCTCCTCAAAACAAGATGTTATGAGATGTTTTCTCATAATAATGTAATGCAATGTGAATAACAAGATTTTTTTTCATAATAACATAATGCTTTTCTCTTAATAACATGACGTTTTCTCATAATAGTGAAATACCTTTCCTGTAACAATACTACGGTTTCTGATAATAATGAGATGTTTTCTCATAATAACGTAATGCTCCTCTCATTATGATGCAATGTGTTTCTTGTAAAAATGTGATATTTTTCTTGCAATAACACGTTTCCCATAATAACTTGATTTTATTTCTGTAATTTAAAAAAAAAAGGTCTTTGACCTATATGCAAAAGTTAGCACACCCTTAGAATAAAATGGAAATAAATTGAAAAGGGAACAAAAAGACATATAGTGTGTTAGGCTTCAGTGATGCTCTTTCATTATTACAAAAATGGTGACATTGTGCATGATGAAATATTAACCATGGACAAAATAAATATTTCCTTTTCTGAAACATTTTCTTGCTTGTTAAAAACCGTTTTCAGTTTGTTTTTGCCTGCCACTGAAAATTTTAGACTTGCATGTAAAAGTTATATGAATTTGTACAAATTAATAGAACACAATGGCAGAAATTGGCCAGCCGGCTCACACTGAGTGCTTCACGACGTAGGTGCTCATAGCGGGTGACTGTCGAATCCAAAGTTAAATGTCAATTGGTCTCTAGTCCTCTTGACGTTGACAACCAGGCAGCGCTTAGCTCTAATGATGTGTGGAAAAAGGACACACTGAAAAATATATGCACAGAAGTGGAAACATGGTCAGTACAGTTTCTTCTTCTTCTTCTTCTTCTTCTTCTTCTTCTTCTTCTTTAAGAAAGAGAGAGACATTTTCTCTCAGTGACAGCCTAGTTTCTACGGGATTCAAACTTATTAATGTTCTTGCAGCCTACGGCAAAACAAAAACCACAACACAAAAACGAAAAACACAAACACAACCATAATCATAATAGCAAAATTAAAAACACAACAGGCAAAACTAAAACACAACAGGCAAAACTAAAAACAAAACAGCAAAGCTAAAAACACAACAGGCAAAACTAAAACAAAACAGCAAAGCTAAAAACACAACAGGCAAAACTAAAACAAAACAGCAAAACTAAAAACACAACAGGCAAAACTAAAACAAAACAGCAAAACTAAAAACACAACAGGCAAAACTAAAACAAAACAGCAAAACTAAAACAAAACAGCAAAACCACGAACACAACAGCAAATAACATAAATGCAGCATCGGAAACCAAACAACACAAGATCAAAACTAAAAACACGACAGCAAAAAACAAAAATACAACATCAAAAATCAAAAACATGAACGCAAACCTAAGAACACAACCGCAAAAATGAAAAAAAAAAAAACATCATTATAAACCAAAAGCAGAACAGTAAAACTAATAAAATAAAACAGCAATCTAAGAACACAACAGAAGACTAAGAACACAACAACGAAACCAAAAATATAACAACAAAGCCGGCTGTAGTCTACACTAGGTTTCTGTGCTTATAAATTTGAGACGCTGATCACAATGGACGACTTTTGGCTAAATTTCATTTCAAAATTAGCAAGTACCTACAGCTCTCCCTCATCCTTCTTAACCTTACTCTTGACTGTTGCAGGTGTCTCTGCAGCTGTCCTGTGGTGCATTTGTCCTGGATGCTGCCTTGTGCGAGGCCATAAATGTCCCCATGGACAAACTGAAGTGGACGTCGCCATTCACCAGCCACAGACTCAGCCTCCCCCACCTTTCCCACTCCAGCAGCAGGAGAACCGACAGTCTGGAGGTCCAGCACAGCTATTCACCTCCACCTAAAGACTCCGATCTTTCTGAATCTGAGGACATGGTGCCTCGCAGCCCCCAAACCGAAAGCAGCTCATCTGGTTTGGGTGAGGCATCGCTCTCTCCCAGCTATTTGCAGTCCGACAGTGGATGGGGATCCAATTTGGGAAACCCAGAGACACCAGTCTCGCCTGGAGGCATGCAGAGGATGGTGCAGGAGCCAGAAGGCATGGTGTGGGCTACGGCTGTGGCCTTGGCGTGGCTCGAGAACAACTCAGCGAGCTACTTCATTGAATGGGAGCTGATCGCGGCCAAAGCGAGCCTGTGGCTGGATGCGCAGGTGGTGCCCGAGGGACGAGAGCTGGGGGCGGTGAAGGCGGCGGCCAATCAGCTCTTCATCATCCTCAGACATTGGGATGAGAACCTGCAGCTCAACATGCTGTGCTACAACCCCAACAGCATGTAGATCTGTAAAGTACGTTATTTTCTGGTGATTTTGTTGGGATTCTATCCTGTACAGCATCATGTGTCTGGTTTTACTTGATCCACACTCCATGCAAGCTGTCTAACCACTGGTCTGTCAGTTCAGTAAAAACTGAACGGAATTTAAAATGACATTAGTGATCTGATAATTATACGGTATACTGAGCTCTTGCACCTCTTTAATTCTTTTCCTTTCTTTTTGGAAACAAAGGCACCGCATTTTAATTTGTTCATCATATTATCAAAAATGCTGCACTGCCACAATAGGTTCTATGGAAGGCCGAAAAAAAATAGTTTCACTAAAAACTGTCTCTGGGCACATTAAGCTTTGGTGCACCGGAAAGACCTAAAAGCTGATAATTTGATGGTAAATTATTCATAACCGAGGTTATATGCAAACCAGTAAATAGTTGTGACAGCTGATGTGGATTCTGTTGGCACGCTGACGTCGACGCATGCTATTGTTTTATAACATTCTGTCTTTCAAATTGCAGAAACAAAGCAGGATGTAACCGGAACGTGTTTGTGTTCGTCTCGGAGCAAATATATACTGTAAATGTATTTTTATTTGGTGGACTTGGTTTGACTTTTGGTGTGATTGCTGCTTTCTGTAATGAGTAAAGCAGATCTTGTGTACTGCAAATAGCTGTAAACACGGCTGTTTCTTCAATGGTCATCAACTTACAAAGTTCCTACAGCGTTCTGTGGAAATTCTTTTAATTAAGGCACTGAAGGATCAAACGTTTTAATGAATGCTTGCTCTGTTCTAAAAGGCAGCAGTAATATATTGTATTTACCATGCAGTGTTATTTTATTATACTTGGAGACTTAACAAGATGTCAAACTATTGCTGAGACAGCACTTCCTGTCGAGTGCTCTCCAGTCTTAAGTGCCTGACCCAGCCGAACTTCTCCAATGAACTATGATTCGTTTTTTTTTTCCTGTAATGCCACGTGAAGTTTATCTCTTGTGTGCTGTTTACTAGTGTATTTATGAATCTGTGAATCTGTTGTTGCTGAATTTCGCCATTGTTTGATTGCCTTAAAGTTTGGCAAATCGTACGTGAATTCCAAGAAATTTTCTGCTCAGCGTTATCCACGATTGATTGTTTTTAAAAATTTTTTTTTTTTAAATTTTCCATACAAGATTGTAACTGTCACTCAGGTATCGCTGCTGTGTAGCTTGAGTCCCTGTGGCGAGCATGAGTCTGTTGATGCATGAGTTCGTCCGAGAGCCACCGCTGATGTGTGATGTTTTGCTTGTGAACGTGGCCGTTGACTATTCGCGTGAAAAAACGTGAACTCTATGTTTGAGGTCAATCGTGTTTTTCCAAAGTGGTTATCAAGCACTTGTCGGCTCCCTGTAGTGCCTCTTGTGCAATTACGGAGTGTGTAACTGCATGTAATAAAGTCTTGCTGCTGAGTAAACAATGAGAAAGTGCATCTCGTTATTACAGCACCACTGACACTGTCAGTCACAGGGTGTGCTGCTAGAGGAAAATAATCAACAATGAGGTGAAGTGATATGGACTTATTTTCCTATAACAACATGTCTTGAAGTTTTTATTCCTTTATACCACAGAAATTTGCCAAGGCTAACGAACCTTTTGGAACCTGCATGAATCCAGTTAGTTCCTGTTGTCACTTCTCTCTCTCTCTCTCTCTCTCTCTCTCTCTCTCTCTCTCTCTCTCTCTCTAACAAGTAATCACAAAGCACACATTCCTCTAACCTGAAGACTTTACAGCTTTACTTTGGACTGAAGAGCTGACACTGGAGACTCCTTCCATAAATGTTAAATAAACACCTCACAGAAATCCTGCCCAATCAGAATCAAGAATTCAACAGCGCTACGGTATAATAACTCATTAACAGCTCGTAACTTAGCTACTGTGCTGTCAAACAGAATGGTAGATGTAATTATTGAATGTTTACATTTCTTCTTCTTCTTCTTCTTCTTCTTATTCAATAACCAGTCTAGCTTGTCCTCATACGTTTTAATGAGCTGTTCTGCGTCCCACATTATTGTTCAGTTCTATAACTAAAGACTTTAATTTTAAACAACATTTGTGGTGTTACAGCATTCTGGACAACAAGAACACGGCATATTGTAATAAAACATAAAAATCCTTTCTTCCACTTGCTCAATCTCATGCTCTGTTGAAAAGCAATACATTTTGTAACCAGCAGATGCTGCACCACACTTTGACAAGTGGAAAAGAGATGGAGGAGTTGATATGGTTGCAAAAGGATATATCCTACAGTACATTAGAGATTTCAATTTAGGCCCTAGCTTGCCTTTCTTTCTGCAAATGGCCTGTATTTCAAACACCGGAATTGATGTGTGCTTACTTAAAGAAGTGTCAAACCTTTGAACACACAGAATTTTTGCTCTTTATTTCCGTCTACTTCTGGAATGTTGTCTTGGTAACTCTTGATTGTAATGCACTGCAATCACTTTAAAGGGTCAGTTTGTAATTTTTAGAGCCCTCTGCTCCCTGCAAGGAGAATTGCAATGGCAATGAAAACACTGACAAGCCTTCACTTTTTATGTTTATTTTGTGGGTTGAGCTTTAAGAGAAAGGGGTGGAGCTCATTTCAGGGCCAGAAAAATGTAAACAAAAAATCCTGAAATATTTCCAAATGCATTTTTAAAAACCCATAGATTGAGCCAACGTAGTTCAAAATGTTCGAATTTTGTTTTGCGAAACAAAAATGTATCATTTAATAACAATTACATAAGACCAATTTCACAAAACAGGATTTCGAACACTCTTTCCCCCCACAATGTGATGTATTTCTGAGTAAAACCACATGTTCGAGTGGCCCGGGACATTAGTTTTTTTCGATTAGGAGGGTGATGTAAAAACATAACATTTTTGGTTATCATTTTCACACCTACACCTACATCTACACTGACGTAATTAAAAAGATCAGTGGTCATTTTAGAGGCGAGAAGAACTTAGGGTTTTTTTTTTGTCTTTAATAAATAAAAAGTTGGAAAATTGCTGTGGTATAAAAGGAATAAATCACTTGGGGATCTGCTGTAAATTAAAAATCAACTTCATGGAGGTAACAGTATCTAACACATCACACCACGCCGTCGCTGATTTTTGTAGAGCAGTACAAATGGACAAAGAAGAATTTTGTCTTTTGAAGTAATTCATACAGCTAAATCTGACCACAGCCATTATCTAACGAGGTAAAAAAGGTCAATTCTGATTTCAGGTTGTCTTCAGAAGCAAGAAATAATCTTGTTTCGTGCCTGTTCTGAGCTGTGTGGGTGTGTCAAGGGGCAAAAGGATTGTCAGTAGTGTCTCCATGGCAACAGAAAAGCCCAGCATTTCTTATAGCAATAGTATTTCGAAAGCCAGTGAATAGAATTTGTTTGTCTATTTCTTGTTGATGATGTCAGACACCAGAAAGTCAGGGGCGTGGCTAATCACATCCCCTACTGTAAGGTAAGGTAAGATTGTGGTTCATGTGTGTGATAAAAAGCTACACTGATTAACCGAGGATCATATTGCAAGCCGCATGGCTGTGTGACACCGAGTGCTGATGTCAATAGAGGCAGCTACATGAGCCGTGACTAAGCCTTTATGGCGTGTTAGTGTCCTGCCAGGCATGCCGATGACCTGATTTACCAGCTGAAGGCTTTGCCACTGTCTCAGCACCACGTTTAGGAGAAATCCTAAAACTTCATCACAATGTAGAGCGCCTTATTTACCTAGTACAGATCAGAGCAACTCTGTATTTTGATACTAATTACCACAGATAAAGGGACTTGGAGAGAGCAAGATGAGATCAGACACGGCTATAACAAGCCTTTGATGATGATGCTATCAGTAGTAAAGCATAATAAAACAGAGATGTGTGTGTGTGGGGGGGTGGAGACTGAGCTAATCAATCCTCATTAAAACAGAAATGATCTTCAGGACGTCCTCTGTGACCTCGATGGTGCAGAAATCAAAGGGAACTGCTTTGTAAGAGCTGCTTTGAAAGTGTCTCTCCTCCAGAGCCTGTTCACTGAGGCCTCACACACACACACCTCTCAACTGTGAACTCTCATCAGCTCCAGAAGCTTCTCCAGCCTTCATCTTCCTCAGAAGTTTGAGCATGCTGCAGGAATACTAACGAGTAGCGTACTCTCCTGTCATCTGTATTAACCTGTAACATTAACCTAAGGTTAATAACCGTCACAGGCAAACAGCGGAGGCTATACCACGTATTAATGTCAAAAATCTGAAACAAAATATGTAATAGAGGAACATCTGATACTGTATGTGATGCTGATATTAAATATTGATGCCAGCACAGCTTTATTTTCTAAATGTAATCTAACTATTCAAATAGGAGGCACAGTAAACAATTATGCACCAACATAGCTATTTATACTACAGCGCTGTTGAATTCTCACTTCTGATTGGTCAGAAGGTGTTGACTAATTTTCTGAAAGTACTTCCAGCCGAAAGGTTTCTATTAATGCGCCCATTCTAACACATTATTGTTTCTATGGTAACAGCTCATTCACAGGGACTTGTATGGTGGAAGCTCCTTGTAGGACACACTCATTTAGCATTTTTGGAAGGAGTCTCCAGTGAGAGTATTTTGGAATAGTCAGAGGTAAAGCTGCAACATTGACAATATGATTTTTTTCTTATTAACATCAAGAGAGAGAGAGAGAGAGAGAAAGAGAGAGAGAGAAAAGCGAGGCAGGTGAAGGAACAATGGTTTATAGCTGCTATAACGTAAGTAATAACAGGAACTAACTTGTTCATGGATGGTCCACAACATTAAATGTAGAATTATAAATGGATAAGTAATATCATATTTTTTGTTAATAAATTAAAAATGAATGGAATAAAACACTTCAAGGGCATGCTGTTATTAGAAAATAATCAACACTGGGGTGGTAACAGTAACTCCAATTAATGTCGGGCCACATTACACAACCCTGTTGTTGATTATTTTCCAATAACAGCATGCCCCATTGTGTTTTATTCCTTATAAAACAAATCTGAAACTTTGTTAATGGGTAATAGTGATTTTCACCATCATTATTTAAAAACACCATAGTGGCTATACGGTGGAGTCCAAAAGTCTGAGACCACACTGAAAGTCTGGGGATTTCTTTTTTAATTTAAAACTAGAAATAACCAGAGAGTTTTGGACTTGTAAATGATTTAAAACAAAAAGGAAATGTTCCAGCATTCACGATTCTGCACTAATTCTAGGCCACTATTTAAAATTTAAGCAATGTTAAGTCTTGTGTACAAAAGCTCCGAATTTCCTTATCTTATCCTGTCTTATCCCGACTATCTTATCCCATCTTATCCTGTCTGTTGAAGCACGTGTTCAGACAACACTCTGATGAATCTGATCTAACTCGGAAAATCAGGTTTTACATGGGTGCATGTCATTAATGCAAAAGGTGGATGTACCAAATACTAAGAAATTCCAAAATTCATGCAAATATTTCTAAGATTCTACTTCCCCTCAAGTTTTTGCTGATAATTTTTGTACTGAAGTTTGTGTTGCTGAAAAAAATTGTATTAAACTAGAAAACAAATGCAAAATAAATCATTTTCACTAATGGTCTCATGCTGCGTTCAAAATTAACTCAGAATTGTGTCATTTTCAAGCTTCTTCAAGCTACAAAGTAAGAAAAAAAAACATATCTGCCTTAATAAAACTGTGTTAGCAACAACTTAGTCAGATAACATTAATGATCATAAGTTTATGATGTATTGTATGGTCAGTGTTATAGATTTAACCAACTACTGTGTCTATGCTGATTGATCTAAAGTAAATGGTACTATATTAAAGTGATGAAGTTGTATTTTATGTGATGCTGTGAACGGCCATGTTGGCATGACATCATGCTGAACTCGGGGTTGAGGAGAGTATTTCAGAGCAGGAATTCCGAGTTGATGGGGTGCTTTCTGAGTTACGCTTTTGTCAAACCTAACACTGGATCACAGATAATACTAAAGCTATTTATACATGATATAACTTTTTGGCATATAATTCTTAGCATTACGCAACACATAATGCTTATTTTCAACATCATTAATACACCTTCATTATATAAGTGCAATTTGCTGGGAACTTTGGGTGACTGACTTAATTGGTCCTTATTGTAATCCACTGCATCACGCTGCCTAATATAATCCAATGACAAGTATGACTATTTTAACAGCACAGTTTACCATGGTGATTAGGACAATGTGTGCCATGCTAACTTTCAAAAGTGCAACGTGCTTTGGTTAGAACTTTTGTTTCTATGGAAACTGGCAGCCTTATGAAGAACTGAACTTCGCTCCAAAGCCCTCGATCATCTTTGATCATCAGCTTTTAAACAGTTTATTATTTATGAGCTAATGACTGATTGTGTGAATGAGCTTACAGAGAGTCAGATGAGTCTCCTTCAAAGCTGACAGTGAGCTATGATTCATTGCCTGTAATTACCAATGACAAAGTGGACACGGTGGTCTGGATTTCCCAGTCACAGTCAGGAATTTAATTATTGACCTTTCTATATTGATTTTCGGTGATCCTTGATTAAGAACAAGAGTACTGTTAATGCACTTATTGCACTGTTTAAAGTTTATTGGATGACTCAGGAATAAAACACTTTAGGGGTGCTGTTCTAGAAAAATAATCAATGATGCAGCGGTGTGATGCGGCCCAACGCAAAGTAAAGTTACGATTACTACCTCGAAGTTGATTATTTTTTATTATTGATTATCGTGTGTTTCATTCCTCTTCCACCATAGCACTTTGCCAATTCTAACAAGGTTTTATTAATTAAAGAATCATACATTGTGCTTTATTTATCTGTTTATAGTTATATTTAATGTTGTGAAACAAGTTAGCTCTTGTTTTCACTTACGTTATACCAGATAGAAACAGTTGTCCCCTCACCAGCCTCTTTTTTTCTCTCTTGAAGTTAATAAGCCAAAATATGCATCTTATCATGTTGCACAGAAACCACAAGCAATGAAGATGTCCATCCTAAAGACTTTCCTGTGTCTGAAAACTTCAACTACAGCTTTATCAACTGACTTTTACAAAGCACTGACACTGGAGACTCCTTCCAAAGATTATGTAAAGCATCTGCCATAAAAGAGCAATGTTTCTATAGTAACAAGAACGTACTAGAGCAAGCGCATTAATATAAACCTGTGATTTGCCTTGCAGGTGCACCATTGGCAGAGCTGCTGTTATAGACAATGAATCAACGTCTGACCAATCAGATTCAAGAATTCCACAATGCTGTGGTCCAAGTAAAATAAATCAGTCTAGAAATGTTGTATTTAACCAATAAAATAGTCCCAGCCAAATTGACATACAACAAGGCAAAAATTACTAAAGAAGAAAAGGCCCAAAAAAAGGAAGATAAAATAACAGGAAATTTATGTAACTTCAAACCCTTCCCAATCTGCAAGAGAGACTTTGTAAGACCTGCTTTCTCTTTCTTTCTTATTCTATTAGCTCAAATGACTTCCCATAAACCAGCTCTCCTCCTTCAAGAGACCATATTTTATACCGCTACATGACCCTGACCATCACACCAACAATCAAGCTACACCACAGAGCATTTTCATTTGCATTTTAATTTGCCTGGGGCATAACATTTATTAACATGCGTCATCATGCCACTAGTGTTCGGCTGGAGATAGTCACACTTTTGATAAAGCAGCGCTTACTGAAACTGTCTTCCTGACCAAATATGGATAAAAATACAGGTTGAATATTAATGATAGGAATTAATCACTCAGATTGAAAAGAGAAACAATATCAGGATCAGCTGTCACACGCATAATTAAAGTTATTAACCGAAGTTAAATATCTAATAAATAATCAGGATTGTAGTGTGTGTAGTTTGCCTAAGTCTCTTTAGTGAAGTGTGTGCGTATAAACAGCAGAGCTTTCCTATCTCAATTCTCAAATCACAGTACTCATAATCTTAAATAACAAATCTCAAAACCCTCAAGCAAAGAGACTAAAGCTCAGAGAATTTCACTGTTAAAGAAAACAAAAGAAAACAAATTTGTCAAATTTTATTTCCTAAATATTACATCATTCACTAAAATCAGCAGAGAAAAACCCATCATGCATTACAGACTGCATTAACTCTATATAAGTTGGTTCTTGTTCATTCATACATGTTTCTAGCTACATAGTTAGCCATCTAGTAAATATGCCCCTTACACATTATCCTGAGTGTTACCTAGCAGCACTTAGATATATTTAACACAAGAGACAATCGCTACCGAACATCGAAGTGACATCTTAAGTTTAATACAGGGCTTTTATACAGTAAAACATAAAAAAAATCTGAATAGCTAGTCTAGCTCACTCAGATAGCTAATGACATACCTGTTCATGTTCGGTATTGAGTTGTGAAATCAAATATCATCATATTTCCATAATTTGCAGATCATTACCACAGTGTTTCCTTTGAAGTATTCAAAACTGAAGATGGCCGATAAATTGGACCAGGGCTGCTCTTATTTAAAACAAACAAGTAAAAGAATGATTAAGTATGACTATGGTTAAATTACTCTCAAAAAGGTACTGTAGTGTTGTATACATATTGTATTTAAACACTGATTAAATACTCAGACCCAGATTTTCAGAACCTCCTGTACTTCATCCCAAAATGCAAACACATACACACACACACACACACACACACACACACACTGTTCTGTGAGTTCATGATACCAGGGATGTCCTTATAAGCTCTAATTTGTACAATAGCAGGTGGCACCTTTTAGCTGTCAGTTATTGTTACTTTGGTCAGTCTTGGATGAAGAAATCCTCTAATGATTGTTATGCTCAGTGCTGAGAGACTTAGGTTATACCCATGGCAGTAAGGGAGAGCTTTAATAATGCCTGCTATGTTCTTCATCACAGAATGACTCAATCATCTGTTCCAAGGTGTGACCCTGGAATGGTCTGCTAATTGATGTAGCACACATCATGGTGGCAGTGGAGTACTGATATATGGTATATAACCTCCAGTCCTAGAGGTTAAGCATCACAGTTAAAGTAGGTAAAGCATTGGTTAGTGGAAAAATTGACATAATTTGCACTTTTTTTTTTTTTTTTTTTGGTGTCACCATTTTGCTTGTTTAGTTTTGCACTGGAGCTTATATAAGTAATGGACACCAATTAGGATGTTATGCTATGTAATATTGTGTCCAGACCAACTCTTGTGACTGCATATTTTATAATCAGCTTCATAATAATAATGCATTAAGATGCATTTTGAGCTATATTTATTTTTACACATGAGATAACTGTTTGTCAGAAACCACAGAGCTACATGTGTCAACTCAAAGTTTTAAAAGTTTAAGTCAGCTTGATGCTAATTGGCAGTTGTATGTTGCAATTATCCCACTTGTCATGACATACAGTCACCTCCGAAAGTACTGGAACGGCAAGGCCAATTGTTTGTCTTTGCTATACACTGAAGACATTTGGGTTTGAGATCATAAGATGAATATGAGATGATAGATGAGAATTTCAGATTTAATTCCCTGATATTTACATCTATATGTGTTAAACAACTTAAAACATGGCACCTTTTGTTTGAACCCACCCATTTTTCAAGTGATCTAAAATATTGGAACATGTGACTGACAGGTGTTTCTTGTTGCCCAGGTGGGCCTGTTAGATTGTTTAAACAATTAATAGTGCAGAAAGTCTACTCTTCGCTTTATCCCTGGGTTTCGCCTATGAAGACTGCATTTATTGTAAAAGGGATAAACCAAAGTGAAGACCAGAGAGCTATCTATGGGAGAAAAGCAAGCCATTTTGAAGCTGAAAAAAGAGGGAAAATCTGAGCCATTGCAAAAGCATTGGGCGTAGCCAATACAACAATTCGGAAGGTCCAAGACATCGATTAGGTTGGCCAAGGAAAACAACATCAGTTGATGACAGAAACATGATGAGAGCTGTGAAGAAAACCCCAAAAACAAGAGTGTATGACATCACCAACAACCTCCACAGGGCGAGGGTGAAGGTATCACAATCCACTGTTCAAAGAAGACTTTGAGAACATGAATATAGAGACCATACCAGAAGATGCAAACCACACATCAGCAGTAAGAAAAGAAAAGAAGAATGCAACAATTTGGTGATGTCAGTGGGAAATGAAGGCTGAAATTCTGATCTATCGTCTCATATTCATGGTTTGATCTCAAACCCAAATGTCTTCAGTGTATAAGGACTGTATATGTTGTTAGTTCTGTAGTTCCAGTGCAAACATATCTTATTATCTTACATTTTAATTTTAAAAAATGTTCCTTTATTGTCAAATCATGAAGAAAATGTTAAATGGAAATCGTTATGAATTTTTCTTTCACAACAGGCTTAGAATTTTCATACAAGCATTGGAAAGATAATGAAACATATTATATACATTTACCAAACACTTTATAAAATTGTGAAAGGAAGTCAGTGTTGCTCATAGTAATGACTCAAAGTTCCACCTCCCAGGATCGAACAGTTTTTCAGTTTGACCATAAAGTGCACAGTTTCTATGTAAAATGTTCTTCCTTCACTGAAATAGTCCATTAGAGGTGAAATAAATAGCAGCTACTGTAAATGAAAGCTCTACCACAGAAAAAAAATGTGTGTTTCCAGGCAACTGTTGAATGCATTAGTGTTTTAAAGTTATTTCCTTAATCTCTAAAGAAACTTTGCCTTTAAGTTTCCACTTATTGATTACCCTCTAACCTTCAGAAGAACATCTCTGAAGTGCAATACTTTGCTGATAAAGCTTTGCATTTTTGTGAGAAATCATAAACGGTCATGTTTCCTGGTTATTGCTCTGGTTTCTCAGTGTCTGACTACCTGAGGCAAAATTTATTTGCCCGGACACTAAAACCATAATAAATGGCCTTCTTCCATGTGAAATAATGGGCTTCACTTATTAACTATTTAGTAAAATTGTATAATGTTTTCATAGGTCCTTCTAAATGCAGCTCAGAAGAAAAAAAGCAAACAAAAGCAGCCTAAGTGAAGAATAAATAATAAAATAATATTGGGTAAGGGAAGGAATTGTAGCTCAGAAAAAAACTTAAAAAAAAAAAAATCAATATAAAAAAAATAAATAAATAAAAGGACATTTTACTGGCTTGGAATTGCTGCCAGTGGTGGAATATTTTGCTCATTTTTCCATGTTCAGGAAAATAGGAATTTTCATGATAGTACTACACCACTAAGTTAAATCTAGAACCCTTAAGGCTTTTTCGGTTGTCTCTCTGAGAAACCCTGCAAGAAACTGTTTCCCAATCAGACAGGGTTCCAAGTAGAATTCCGTCAGGAAGCTAAGAACCCATAACTAGCCAAAGAACTCTCGAAGAGCCCTTTTTCAGACAGTCAAAAGCTGGTATAAATGGACTCGAATGGCTAAAACTGCGTTCGACTAAAACGCCCCACCAACTTGGAATTCTTACTGTGAAACTCGGGAAGGTCTCCTCAACCCGAGTTCAACAAAATCAAATCAACATGGCTTCTCCTGCATCTATTGTATTATGACTGATCAAAAGTACGTATCTATGATACAGAAGTCTATCACATAAGCTCTTTGATATACATATGTGCATCACAGTCAAATGCTGGCACTTTCCTCAGGAGACTGTAAAGTGTTGCATAAGCACCTAAGGTGAAGCAGATTTATTAGCTCCAGTCTCTTAGCTAAGATGATGGTGGTGTCTCTGTGCTCATGCCTTCAGGGGAAAGGCGCTGTGGTGCACACACGAGGTTGGCGGGTGGTAGGTGGTAGCTTTAAATTAATCATGAGCGACACAGATGATTCCTCTAGGGCCTCGCTGTTCGAGAGGCGGAGGATTGAGTGTCGCCGCTGCCTGGTGACGGCCGGGTGGTTCGGGCCCTGGCAGGATGTTGCAGCGTTATTGAGGAAAGCACAAGCTCCATGTTATTTGATAGACCATTACTAATTCAACATCGTGACTGTATTATTGCAGAAGAGTGCATGATATGTATACGTTCCAGTACATGTGATCCAGTTTGTATATGTGAGATATAAGATATAATATTTTGATGATGGAATGATGGTAGGATGCGACATGATTCATCATTTTAAAAATTTAGATCACCGACCTTTTGCATGGATCTTGAGCTTGTCATTATGAATGGCCTTACTAGCTGTAATTATTTAATGAGACTCCACTACTCAGTCATGCCATAATCACATCACCGTGTCTCATCAGAAGGCTTGTAACAGATCCAGACCTGCTAACCTTAAAGAGGAATAATGCGCAGTATTGCCAAAGTTGGAGGTGACAAAAAAGCAGTACATTTTCAATATAGCCTTACAAATCACTTCTCTAAAATACAAACTGGAGTGCACTTACTGTATATACAGGGTTTTATGGTAACCACCAGGCACCTGGGGAAAAAAAGCTGCCGCTTGTCTGTTTTAGCTAAGATGTAGATACTAGACTAAGATAACGCAAGACACTAAAGTTTACATGCACACTTTGTTTCTTCCTATGTAAAATAATTCATAAGAAAGTGTTTATATGTGTAATCTAGTTTCTACCGTGACTGGTATGACCTCACTCTTTGGGCGCAGGAGCCCCAGCACCGCCAAGCTGCCAGTGTTGGGCCCTTGAGCAAGGCCCTTAACCCTATCTGCTCCAGGGGTGCTGTATCATGGCTGATCCTGCGCTCTGACCCCAACTTCCTAACAAGCCAGGATATGTGAAAAAAAGTATTTCACTGTGCTGTAATGTATATGTGACATATAAAGGCTTCTTCTTCTAAAATTCAAGTTGACATTATTTAAAGGCTTATTTGAGTTATTGAGGTTAAAATTATTTCTACTCACCCCCTGGCTGTGCTTCATGGACCAACTCTGAGAACCATTCGTCTTAGACAATGTCCTTTTTAGCTCAGGTTTAATGGCCATAATTAGTATTCAGAAAACTGATCTTATTTTCCACAGCAAAAGCGTAAAATAACATTTCTGCAACCGTTTCTGTGTTTATACTTGAATCCATCCTCTATCTGAATGCCTGCATAGCTAAAAAAAAAAAAAAAAAAGAGTGCTGACATCTGTGGGCTGTTTATATTTATTCATTTGGCCTCATAAAAAAAGTGAATACAATCCAAGCAGCAAGTGTAAAATATCTAATATGAGTCATGAAGAAATTTGTTTAATAAATGCGATCATTGACTTGACAGTTTTGTACTTGTATTTGTTGCAGTCATGAGGCACAACAGCTACAAAAGCTGCTTACCCACTCGCCTGCCAAGAACATTTACAGAGTGATCATGTCTCTTTCACTCAGCACTTTGTTGTTGAAGAGACTCAATGTGCAGATCATCAGACTTCTACGAATGGTGCTATCCATTTTTACAGAGGATGCTATCAGCGATCTGACGGAGCCAATGAACGGTGGTGCAGGGTTTGATGTGCTCAGGGCTGGAAGATGTTTTCTGTGTCTGTCACATGCATAAAACATGCTGCATGCTGTAGCATGTGTGAATGGGACGATAGAGACATGTGGAAGAGCAGAGACTTTCATAACGAAATGTGATGAATAATTCACATGAATAGTCATGTTTATTGAAGGCACAAAACAATGCATGCATTACTGTTGAGCGAGTATACTGCTGTATTATTGAGAAAGTATATTACTTTATTATTGAGATATGATATCGTATATTACGTTGTAGTGGAAATAAAAATAAGCTTGGGAGAAGTTGTTGTTTTATTTAATTATTGCTATTATTATTTTTAAAACATATAATATATAAAATAAAAAAAGTTAAAATTTGTTATTGATTTTAGTATATTTATTTATAATTATTCCTAATGTTTGTATATAGTATAATTTATATTTATATACTGTATATTTCTGTATTTATTTGTATTATTTTTTTTAAATATTATTTATCATGTCATTTTTCTATTTCCCCAGGTTGCAGATCAACATGTATCTCAATCACTAATTTCATCAAAGCCTTGTTAAATAGCATCAACGTTACAGTATCGTCCATATGCTTTAGTGGAAAACACAATTTGGTTTTCCTCGTGAAATTAAACTGGAAGTCATAAATCGGAGTTATGCAGTTAGATCGAGGAAGCACACGCTCTTTGGTCCTGCGTAGGATGCTCAGACCTGCCGTCCTCCTCCACAAAATTAAACTCATCCTCAACTTTGTTGTGAATTCTCTGTATGTGTGTGTATGTGTGTGTGTGTGTTAGAGAGAGAGAAGAGAGAAGGAGGAGGAGGAGGAGGTTACCATGACAACAACTTTGGCAGCACTCACCTCAGCATACAGTATTCTGTGCCAGGAGTGTGTTACCATGTGCTATCCCAGCTTCCTGCGGGACCGTCATTTCACACAACAAACACTCGCACACACTCGAGTCTGTCAGCGTCTGCTAATGATGACAGGGATCACAAGGAGGGAGCAGAGGGGTTTGTGATAAAAGGAGAAATGAGATAAAATTTATCTGAAAAAAAAAACATCCGCCATCCTGAGAGTGTAGTTTTTTTTTTTTTTTTTTTTTTTTTTTTTTTTTAATAGATAGATAAGAGCTCCTGTACTGTTCTTACACTGGAGGACAATGAAATAACAGTAATTTCATTTATAATTAACCACTATTATAAGTACTACACAGCATGCTACAGGAGAGGAAAATCTGAAAAGAGACCTCTTAGCTCTGTATAAGAAATGAGATCAAAAGAAAAGAAAAACAAGACAGCTCCTATTTGGCTTTCACATAAGCCAAAAGATGCCAGTAATCTCACGCTTTAATCATAGCAAAAAATCTCTTTGTTTTTCAGAGTTATATTTGCAACAAAGATATCTTCATACATAAATGAAACATGAGAATGAGTATGAAGTCTCCTAAGATATCAACAACAAACCTTTAAACAAAGAACATTTCCTACTAGCAACTGCTGTGAAAAAAATGAATTTCTAAATGAACTTACTATAAAATATGCAGTTAAAGCATTTCGAAAAATGAGTGTAGTTTCTATTTTAGCTGTGTTCATGAAAACTTTTTATAATGAAATCTGAATAATCTACCAGCCTCATTATCATCCTTTAATAATTCAATGACTGATCCAGTTATGTGAAACAAAGCCTGACATCCTGCAGGCATGATCTGCATGAATAAAACTGAGTTCGAGTAATGTCAATCTCACTGAAATGTTTTTTTTTTAACTCATATATAGTCATATATAATCATACATAGCGATAGTAAGGCTGACTGATGATCTCTGAAATACGATTTCTTAAAGAAACGACACACAAAAAGTAGCCGTGTGTGAGTGATGTACTGTACAATGAATAATTGAGTTAATTACGTCATGTATAAAGTAGAAGTAAATCAATACGTCAGTTATATTTTTACGTGCGTTATTTGTTCATGATAGTCACGGCAAGTTCAGATATCTAAGTGTAACTAAACCTCGCCACAATTGTGCATCAAGTACAATTAAAGGCTGTGTGGTACAGAACGCTGGTATAAAATTTGATAGAATAGTGCGTTCTGTTTATAAAGTGCTAAATGAAAACCTTTTCCAAAATTCCGTTAAATGCTGTTGGTATCAGCGTGAATGTGTGATGAATAGCTGCTATCATTTTGCCTTCAACTGGCAGAAACGGGCTTCTGCAAATATAATACCTGCTTTTTGGTAGTACTGATTTGCACACACAATTGCTGTGCCTGAAGGGCTGTGCAGTAAATGACACTGCAGGTGCTAAAATAATATATTTACATAGACACCGCTATATATTTTGTACTTTCGGTGCTTTTGGTACATACAAAATTGGACAAAGCACATTCTATTTTGCTAGTTTAAAACCCTGTTCTCAGTGCCAATAAATTTACAATAAATCTGGGGCTCAGAATTTAAATATTCATTATTCAGAACACTACTTCTAAGGCCTTTTTTTTTGTTTTGAGCGTTGTCTCAGAGCAAACGCTCCCACCAGGTATATAATAATGCACGAGAACTCAGTTTCACCTGATGCAAATGCATGAACTGTTATGACTAAGGTTTATGTATATGTATGAGAAGTTATGCTTTTTTTCCCCTGTCACTTTTTACCCTTACCCAATCTCTCTCAAAATTCATAGGAAGGGATTTTATTGGATTTCTGGATTTAATAAACATCATTCATCAGGACTCCAATAAAAAAAACTGCCCCATGTAAACCGTATACATTTGTTGTTGGTGCAATTCAATTCTTTTCTATCTACAGTACACAGACACATTGAAGCTCCATTCAGAGCCTAGAAATGATTGTAGTGTGTTAGACTCAAAGACACATAGCATTTCAGATCTTTTTTTTTTCTCAATTCACCTGTCACCTGTCAATTCCCACCCACCAGTCAGCTCTTCCCTATCATACAACAGCTACGAACCAGGGAGCATGAAGGCTAACACATGCTTCCTCCGACAAACGTGAAGCCAGCCAAGCATATCTTTTCAAACTACTGCTCATGCTGCATCACAGGGTGCTGTAACACACTTAGAAGAAAACACTATCTACCTCCTTCTGCATACCTGAGCTCACAGATGCCATGATTGGTGTTGCTGTGATTGACAGGGAACAGAGAGTATGCTAGGCCAATGTTGCTTTTTGGCTCTCCTGTCTGTGGTATCATTGAGATTTGAACTTGCATATGGTGAATGATATGGTGAATGCTTTTCTGTTGTGCCTAAAATATTTGTTTAACTGTGAAAGCAAAGAGGGAGCAATTTTTCTCTGGTTGGATGAAGAAGAAAAAAAAAAAAAACTGGTGTCCTTACAAGCAATGTACTGAGTCATCAGTCCACTGGGCAATGATAAATACAAAAAACCCTGACATTATCTGCTTGTCCTGGGAGCTCGAGGTGGTGATTGTCCACCCTTGCTTTGTGTTAGCAGTAATGGTGCCCAAAGGCATGAGAGAGAGATTCACTCTGAGCCGCACTGAAAGTGAAATGGATTCAACAGCACTGTCGTTGTAGCCTAGATGGAGAAACGATCTTATAAACAGCTCTTCACCTATTGTGCCCCTGACACGATGCCATCCTTTTAAATGCATCATAATGAATGAATTGTGGGAAATGAGCACAGCTGAAGTGTCTCCCTTTGTGGTAAAAATGTTTCCATGGCAACCACCGTGCATGGGACATTGGTTTCAGGCTAGACAAATAAGTGTTATATATCGGTTTTGCACACAATGTGTTGTGTAGGCATACAGTAAAGCAGACATTGTGTCCATTCCTACCACTGTAGCAAGAAAATAGATCACTGCTGATACTGCTAGTACAAGATGCTAATGACTTGCTAATAAGCCGATACATGCTAAAACTGCTCATCGTATGGTACATACTGTATATGCTATGTACTTATAAGTATATGCTAACGTATACTTATAAGTCATGCTGACCCACATCCAAAATCTTCAAAAGTGTTGCTGTTGGATGGAGCCTGAGGGACACTGGGACATAAAAAAGATTTTTAACACCATTTCTCTCGATTCTTGAGAGGCTCTTGAGAGTGTTCGGTGCTAACATTGAATAGAGGGCTGCTGATTAACTGAGAACGAGTGCTGAATAATTGAGCATTTCGATGACAGTGCCCGGGTGTTGGTTCAGGGGCCTAAGAGAAAGCTAACAAGCTAAATTGGGGTGCCTCTCTGTTGCCATGGCAACCAACTCCATCTCACACACATGGGGAAAAAGGGCGGGAAGTGGATTCACATCACACTCCTCTCAGGGGCAACATGTTCTAGCAAATGCGGACACATTATGGTCTTTCATGCTTTATTTTCAAAATACTTACTAACATAAGGTTAGCATAAACGCAGAGCCTTAGCTGTTTTGACCCTATTAGCTGAATTTAGAGTTTATTTTTTAGATTTAACACGTCATATCAGGAACAGTGTTACAGACCTGCCAACTCTGAAGTACCTGTGGAAAGGGTAAACTAAAAACACAATTAACAGTATAAAAACATACGGTATATTTTCAGTATAATTTCACATACGGCTTGTCCAGTGTTACTCCTGGAAACTTTTTTCGCCAACTTTTTTTTTTCACTTTTTTTTTTTAATTCAATCAAAATTTTCAGCCTTTGGGACTAAAACTGACAATTTCCGTTTAAAATTTTCCTGTGGCCAACCATTCAATACATTCAATATACACCATGAATATAGTTAACTGATGTTAGCTATAAACTTGTCTTAGTTAAACATACATTGATCAAATTTGTTGTTGTTGTTGTTGTTGTCCCTCTTTTGGCTGCTCTCATTAGGGGTCACCACAGCGGATCATTCGTCCGCATATTTGATTTGGCACAGCTTTTACACCAGATGCCCTTCCTGATGCAACCCTCCCCAGTTTTATCCGGGCTTGAGACTGGCACTGAGAGCACACTGTAGCACACTGTAGCACACAACCCCAGTGGCTGGAGTTGGTTTCCTGGCTGGGAATTGAACCCGGGCCGCAGCGCTGAGAGCTCTGTGGCCTAATCACTAGTCCTCCAGGGACCCATGTGGATCAAATTTATTTCACTTAAAAAAATAACTCAAAACATTCTCCACTTACCTTGAAGGGAGGCAATAGTGCTACATCTTTCAAGCCTGAAATCCAAGTCAAGATGACAGCACCGGCTAAAACATTATTAATGTGAGATGGGGGGAAGTGGGCGGGGCTTCCAGGGGTGTCCGTTATTCTGCATTTGAGTTAACATATCTATATACAAATATGTCTCTGGCCTGTATAGGATCTTATAAAATAATGTGTGAAATTTAAAAATGTATCTTGAAATTTCTGAGATTAAACTGTGTTCTTTATAATTCAAATAAATGATGGCTGCTGACATTTAACACATTTAAATATTTATGTAGCACTTGATTAAAGTCAGACATATTCTATGTTCACTTTATGTAAATGGCTACAGTCGATTCTAGACAAAACATGGGCTGATATCTTGTCAAGTTTGAATATTAAGACAACATGGCAATACTTCAGACATATTTCAAACAATTTTTCATGATTCTACTAGTGAGTCAACATCACCCTCTGGGCACATCAAAATAGCACAAATTTTTAAACTTATTTTGTAATTTTGTCAATATCTTGAGTTCTGTTAGTTGGTCAGACCTCATGTATTGTATTGACACAAAGTCAATACAATTTAGAAGATTAAGCACAAACTATGTAGCTTGTGTCAATTAAAGTGCAGTCTATAGTAAGCTTTTTGGAAATTTGGCACTTTTTCCCATTTTGAGGACCTGGCCTTCTGTGGGGACTTCATTTAGATAGTTGATAAAGAAACAAGTTTGTCTTTATGTCTGCCAAATTCCACGTGGCAGGGAAAATATTTCCGGAGATATTAAATCCAAAACATGGCATCCCAGATAAGACATTTTATTAATTCAAAAATATATTTTTCACAAAAGTGAGAAAGTGTGATGTTAGAAATTTGACTTTGGTTTTAGGTCCCAAGCAACATATAAAAAAATTGTACAAAATCTGAGACATGCAGCAACAACCCTATCTGAATGGACACCAAATGTCCCGATTATTAGTGGATAGATGATAAATGATTAGTTATAGAGAGTTCAGATGTGTTGCGAGGCCAAAATGTAGATTTGTGAAGTATATTGCATGATTGTGGGAAAAAAAAAAAAAGAAAAAAAAATCAAAGATTCACAAATGATCATTTGTATTGATTTTATTGTATATTCACATTTTGATGGTCATACTTTCCATGATCAATGTAGCCCTGTTAAACAGTAAGAAGTGCAACATTTACTATATGTAATATTCAAGAGTTTTGAGGTCTGTCATTCCAAAGTTACTGTAAGTACACCAGTTTCACTGCCACACAGCGAGGCACTTCAGCCTGTCTCATGCAAAAGCAGTTAGAAAAGCCCTGAAACGGACAGGAAGGCCAGGCTCGCAGAATTTCACAGTACGCAGAGCACAGCGACACACCTCGACTGGCATACTTTTGCGAGATTTGGCACAAATTGTGATCATAAATATCCTGTACATCTGAAAGTGCTAGAACTACAGCTACAAATAAGCCGGTTTCACAAACAAACTTCTCTGTACAAAAGTTAGCGGTTCACGTTTACGCTGGGCAGGCAGTTCAGCAACAACAAAAGTTACGATTAGCAACATCAAAAAAGTTAATTAAAAAAAAACATCATCATCATCATCATCATCATCAGTTTATAAAAACGTTTGCTCAGTCTTTTAGTACTGCAAAAAATGTATATAATAATAATAGATTTCATTAAAGTGAAAAACACGTCACTGAAGAAATTCACAGTTCCATTGTGCACAAAATGTTAGATACACAAAGAAAAAAAAACAAAAGTGCGCTGTTAGAGAGAGTGGGAAAAAAAAAAAAAGACAAAATATAACAGTTACCATTAGTCTGTGATTTGTGCTTATTAATATCAATGCATTCTCACAATACAACGGTACCTTTACCACTAAGGATCAACGAGTAGCAATAATAAACTGATCTCAACTCATAAAGGGGGAAATAAAAATAAGTGATCAAAACATGCCCTCAAGAGGAATCAGTAGGTCAGACATTAGCGTTCTCTGTGTGGGAGCCTGCGCCGCTGCTGGTCTCCTCACGTGCTGTGCTGTGAAATTCAACCCATACTGAAGAGCACCGCAAAGTGCTGTTTTCACGCAGAGGTGAGCGTTCCAACATGAAAAACGTCCTTTGCTGATTTTTTAAATTTTTTTTTTACAATTTTTTTTACACTTTCGCCGGCGACTTTTCCGTCGTGTTTTGGAGCACCTCATCAAGTCTGTCATCTTCTATGACAACTGGAAAGAGAGAGAGAGAGAGAGAGAGAGAGAGAGAGAGGGGGTGATTAGGTCTTAATGAAAATACTAATGATTTAAAAAAAAAAAAAAAAAAAACCTCAAATACTTAGACGATATATAACCAGTTAAAAGTACTAGTGCTACTGCATTTACTGAAATGAAAGACATTAGATACAGCAGGATAAAACAGGTACACTACACGCAGTCTGCTCTTCACTCCGGCCCTGTTCATATCCCAGCATCACCATCTCCAACTCTCTCTCTCTTCTCCTGCGTGTGTGTATTATGTAATCCACCTAAATCCGTCCCTCGACCTGACATTATCTTTCCAGACATTACACCAACCATGGATGAGCAAATATGAGCAGATAATAACATGCAGACTCCAAAAACAAGCAAACTGACACATATCACATGTTTCCACAGGTAAACATCTGGGCACAGATGCTTACAGACAAACCAGAAATGCATGCACGTAGATAGATAGATAGATAGATAGATAGATAGATAGATAGATGACATGACAGGATCCTACAAGCCAAAGTATAGAAACATTCCCCTAAAAAATAACAGCTAGTGCAAGCTTTCAAGGACAAATCCACCCTGAATGGCTTGCATGTTTATCTCTGTAATTAACACGTGATCTTCAGTAGTATTCAATATTTATTTCACAATAAAAAGAGCTGATTTTCCTACATTTCTGCTTTCCTACATTACCCACAATGCTGTTTGATAGTAATGCCAGTGGGATTTAGCCCTTGCTTTAGCCCAGCTCTACCTAAAGAGAGTGATGCAGCAGCGCTTTAGTCCTTTAGTCTGTCTGGCACTTCTTCATGCTAAAACAGATCAGCTTCCAAAGCTTTCAATGCCATTACGCTCGTCATCGACCCGAGTCTCTGCCGCAACTGAGTCGTACAGCGGCACTGCATTCTGTAACTTTGAGTCCAACGTTTGCAGCAACGTCTCCACTACTTTCTACGCTGGACTTCTCATTAACGCGACATCGAACAGGCTGGCACACAGGTAGCGCTGCCGGTCCCCGCGTCATGTTCTCCCCCTGTTTATTTGGGTTTCCTCCGGGATCTCGAAACATGTTTGAGATCGTTCTTTTTTTTCCCCCACCTGTTAAACTCCACTGTCAGTGCACTAGCAATAACAGTGTCCCCCGGTGACATCAGAGCGGGACACAATCCTAACTTCTCACGTGAATAACGAAAAGACAAAATCAACGAACAACTTAAAATAGGAATTTATAAAATCCTCACACATTTTTTGAGTCTGATCATATTTCATGTGTTTCAGGGTGGACTTTTCCTTTAAGGGGTTCACTGGTTTTAGCTGGACATTGTGGACCCAGCCACCTGAAATGAACTTTAACAAGGTAGAGCTTGCGTCAAACTCTTGAAAGTCTCCTCACCTCGTTTGCTCCGTCCAATCTGTCCGAGTTTTGGAGGTCTTTTATTCTGTGTGGAGCTGAAGAAGTTGTTGGTGTTGTGCAGGCGGCAGGTGAGAGACATTTGCTCCTCGTCTCCATCGTTACCGTACCGACTTATGTTTTCCTCGTAAGGCAACACCTGCGACATGACTGCCTCTCTCTCCGTCTAAACCCAAAGTCAACAAAAAAAATCTATCTAAAATTCAAATTAAAGAACTGAAACTATCAAACAGACCAACAAAATGCTTTTTTTTTAAACATATATTTTATTTACCCGCGAGCCTCTTTAGGTGTTTCGGTGTTTCGGCCAGAGCAGGTCCTACAGTCACAGACACCACGTGGTGCACAGATATCACACCAACGTAAAATCTGCTCTCCCGCGCGCGGATTCGCCAGACTACCAGTCCCTCAGCCAATCAAATTCGCTTCGTGAGGATTCCAGCCCAATTACAATCCAAGTAGGCGGGATTTCATGAACCCAACCAATCGCCGCGGAACGAATCCGATTCTTTCTGGAGTACGAATTCAGCACAACACGTATCCGTGTCCGAAATGGTGCCTCCCTGTTCCCTACCAATATAAAGTGCACTATGTTTAATCGTTATTTGTTAGAGCTCGTCGTTTGCACACTGTCCCTCTCTGTGGGATTTTATTTTCTATCCAATAAGCTTTCCAACGCTGTAAAACGAAAAAAAGAGAACACTAAAAAAAATTTAAAAAATAAATAAATAAAATAGTGCACTACATAGTGTATACAGGGTGATTTGGGACACGTGGGTTGTTTTCGGACCATTTCAAAGTCGTAACACAGCTGATGGGAAAGAAAATAAATCCGAGATTAGGTCAAGCTGAGTTTCTCTTATTGCTGTGTGAACTGCACATTTTTTATTTTACTGCAAGATGCAAGATATTGTCTGTTTTTTTCTTCTTCAAAAACTGATCATGTTCATCATTTTGCAAAATGCAGCCTTTTGATTAAGAAATAGGCATTTATTTGTAATGCACTTTTGTAAAAACACTTTTTAAAAGAAATTATTAAAGAGCTATATTATGCCTTTATACGATTTGAAATGCATTATCATTTTCATTCTAGATATTATTAACATCTAGATATAATAAACATTATCTAATTACCTCATCTTTATTACCTAACCTTTATTCATTCTTCAGTTGCATAATTCCTCTGAGGAGTGTGAGTTTACACTGGACCAAATTCAGGTGGGAATAATCCAGATGTTCTGCAATAAGATGAAACTGATTAAAAATTATGCAATGCCAGTTTTTAACACAGTCTAAATAAAAAATAAAAAAAGTAAATAAATACCGGTTACAAACATTACAAAGACTGCTGTGGCAACACTAATAATAATAATAATAATAATAATAATAATAATAAGTATGTATGTTCATACATACATAGGCTTCCTTGCAAATGTATTCATTTTGTTGGGATTATGTCACAGATATTCACAAAATACATTCTCAGAAATAAAGGTATCAAACTGTACTTTCCTGGTCCCTGGTGTGGAACCATCAAGGTACACTTTTGTACCTTTAGTATGTATCTATTACCTGGGAAGGTGCATGTGTTGCCTTTAACTAGTTTTTAAAGTAAAGCTTTAAAGGTACATCAGTGGCCTTTAAGGTCAAATTATGTATCTAAATTATTTTTAAAGATATACTATATTCAGATTTCCAGGAGAAAGATAAATAAAAAAAGATACAGAAGATGTACCACGCAAGCAACAAAAAAAAATATACAGTTTGATACCTTTATTTTCTGAGACTGTGGCCTATAATACTCAAGTGCAGTGGTTCTACACTGGAGTGGTTCACAACCAAGATGTCAGAATGTCTGAGTCAAAAGCACACCTCAGTCTGATTGGGTTGGAATGTTAGAGATATTTTGCGTATCTAATAATACAAAATCCAAATTAAGTTAATTCCAAGTTCTAACAATATAAAATGTGCTAAAGTTCAAGGGGGGTGAATACTTATGCAAGGCCCTGCATATAATAGATAGACAGCGCCCTCTTCTTGTCAGGGTGAGTTTTTGTTTTATGTACAACATTCTTCATCACAAACATTCCACTGCCCAAAATACAAGATATATTTTATTTAGAAGAACAGTTTGCCATTTTAGATTCCTGTCTGGGAATCAAATCATACTTGCCATGAAAACATTGACAAGTCTTTCTCTTCCACTTACCTGACCCCACCCCTACTGGTGCCTTTTTAAGGGAAAAAAGGGGTGGGGCTGAGCTGCTGTGTTAGGACTGGGGGATAAAAAAGACTTTAGCATTACAAATGGCACCTTCAAACACTCTTTTAAAAAAAAAAAAAAACAAACAAACAAAAAAAAAAAGCAGGGTGGTGATTAGTAAGGAATAAATCATGATGGGGGAAATGATGAAGAAGGGCCTTCACCACGCTGGAGTTGATTATTTGCCTATAACGTCATGTTCCAAAGTGTTTTATTCCTCTTATACCACACCAATTTTCCAACAATTACACGTTTTATGTACATGTACCTTTTATTGCTTATAGTTACATTTACTGTTGAGGAACATCCATGAAACAAGCGAGTTCCTGTTATCTCTTACGTTACAGCAGCTATAAACAATCACGCTCTCACTTTCTCTCGAAGTTAATGACACAAAAAATGCTATTCCAACTTCTACCGTCCTGAATACCTTCCCATGATGAAAAGTTACAGCTTTGCCTCTGATTGTTGCACAGTGCTGACACTGGAGACTCCTTCCATATACGTCTTCTTACAGAACACTTACAGAACACCATATCAACGATTCAGATGTTTTTCTTTGTATTTTTTTTTTTAAATCAATTTATCGTTAGGCTTAGATTACCTGGCGTGTCTGCTGTACAAGTCCCTGCGGCTGTAGTAACTATAGAAATGATATCATATTAGAAAGATCGCATTAATATAAACCTGTGATTTGCATTGAAGCCGACACTACTGTCAGAGCTGCTGCTATAGAAAATTAATCAATAACCCTCTGGCTAATCAGATATGAGAATTCAACAGCTCAAAATGACCTTTTTACCTCGTTGTTGAAATGCTCTGAAGCTCCTCCCACGATCCGTCGACTACCCGAAATGTTTTGGACACTGAGCTGCTACAAACATCGCAGTCTTGAAGCTTACACTCCGAGTGGCTCTCCAGGTTTACTGTTGAAGTAAGGCAATTTTTGGTGAAAGGTACGCCAGCTAGAATTCTGGCTTGGGCAAACTTAGTAGAGTAAGACATTTCAAGAGATCTGCACATTCTTCTGAAATCACATTTTATTTTTTGTGATATCTTTTACGATATTTTTTAATGATATATCGGAAGAAAACTTTATTGAAGTCTTTTATGACAAGTAATACTTGTTTTTGTTTTTTTTTAAAGAAAAGAATTCAAGCATCATTTTAAAGCCCTTGAACAAAAAAAAAAACAAAAACCTTATATCTGTTTAACACGTATATTGTGCATAAAGCCTGTTGTGTCAAACTTTTCACCCCTGAAACTTTTCACCCGCCAAATCTTAAAATTCACCCAACACCCATGAGACCACAATGTCTTCACACAGCTACAAATCACTTTCAGTGGTCAAGCAAAACAGTCCACAGGCTTTTCTCCTCTTTATAATCGAAGTGCTGTTGTAGTATAATAAATGTGAGTGCTTTTATTCCATTTCAGTAACAGAGTTGTTGATATTCAACCTGAAAATTTCATATTGTTCAAGTTTCTCTCTCTCTCTCTATCTATCTATCTATCTATCTATCTATCCATCCATCTCTCTCTGGCTGCCAGCAGCCAATCAGAACAGCCCTGAGAGCAGGAACGCTTGCTCTAACACCGCTCTGAAACCAGTTAGAACCGCCTGCTGCGAATTAATCCATCATACAATATAATAACATATAATCACAACAATTTATGTGAAACAAAGTTCATAAACAAATATTTCCTGATTTTTGCCACAACCATTATTGAGGTATTTTGTGCTACTATTTATCACAATATATTCATTTTTTTTTAATTAATCAGCTCTATATTTATATATACTAATATGTTAAGCAGATCGCATGTCACATTTGGTGCTCAGAAGGCTAAATAAAGGTCTTGGATTTTCACCCAGATTCAGTATAGCGCCTACCACCATGTTGGAAAATTTTAATATTTTCACACAAAACTACACAATCTAAGCCTCTGGGTTTTCTCTTCTGAGAGCTGATTAGCTGTTGTACAGAGGCACCACCCGGTCTATAGTAGCCCTGCACATGGGGCACTTCTTTGGCGCAGGCAGCGAGCGGTAACACTGCCAGCACGTGCACACGTGGCCACACTCGAGAAAAACACACGAGCGCTGGTGGCCCAGGCACACGACACAAGCTCCGACCTGCACGGCCTCCTCTTCCCCATCCGTCCTCCTCCTCCTCTGCTCTTCAAACTCCTCCATCATCTCACGCTCCTTCTTCTTCTCCCTGTGCCAGGTGTAGCGCCTCCACAGCACGTACACCAGTGTAGCACACGCTGCCAGACCCATGAGTGCCGTTAAAACTCTCCAGAACCTCGCGTTGCTCTTGTGGCTCTCCAGCAGCGTGTCATAGTCCAGGCTGCTCAGGAAGTAGCGCAATCCTTGTTTGGGTGACTGCAGACGCACCAAGCCGCCGTCCATCACCAGCTCGCCCACGCCGGTGATGCTTGTGCCCAGCCGCAGCATCTCCTCCATTTCCGTCACGCCCTGTGGCCGCTCGCCGCTCAGGAAGTGACCCACGATGCTGGTGAAGGAGCTCGTGGCTGGGTGGAAGTTCTCGTACGTCTTCTCCAGGTCCAGCTCGGCGTCCAGGGGGCGGATCACGCGCACGCTGGCTGTGACCATGTCATCGTGTGACGCGAGGTCAAAGGGCACAGTGTTGGTGCGCTGGTGGATGACCTTTTCATAGTCGTTCCTGACAAAAGGCAATGATTTCAAGCTCAGAAGTCAATTTCAGTTCACACATTTTATTCACAGCATTTTGGTGAAATTGATCAAAGCTTCATTTGTTACACAATAAGTAAGTATAATGAACTAAGCATGAAACTAAAGCCAAAAACTCAAGCATTTACCAGATATGAGTGGTCCGATTCCACACCATCTTCTTCTCCTTTAGTGTCAGTCTGGCGATCACACCTCGGCAGCTGTCCACAAACTGACTGTTCAAGGTTTCTTTAACAGACCGAACAACCCCTACAAACAGACGACAGACAAAGCCTCAAAATCTCTCTCTCATTTATTAATTATACTGCTGAGGAAATATTCAAGTCCTGATACAGACTGTTAATGAGCCAAAAAGAGAAATAATGTAAAAGGCCAAATGGCAAATGTAATTCATGTTAGCATAAGCAAGGAATAAAACACTTTGGGGGGTATGCTGTTATAGGAAAATAATCAATGACAGGGATGATTATTGGCCCAGACTTAATCATTTATTCTTCTTTACCAAGCTGGTAAACTATGATAATATTTGTCTTATTTTATTCCTATAAGAATCCTTGTAACACAAAGTAGCACAATTGTTGTCACACATTTACGCTGCGCTTCATTCATACCTTCTATAACAGCGTATGGTATACATTTGCCTGGAGCTTCAGCAAGGATGCTCTGCAGATCTTGATCTAATGATATTTTCTTGGCTTCCTGTTAATTAGAATATAATCAGATGCTATTGTAACTGCGCCATCTGTTCGTCGAAATAAATCCCAATAATTTTCTTACTTACTCTCAGTCTGGCAGCACTGCTGGCCTTCTTCCTGTACACCGAGTAAAGGAGAGCAGTGAGAGCTGAACTGGTGGCCAAGAGCAAAATCTGGCTTGTGGAAGGTTTGCCATTCGAGTCCATTTTCTTTACTCTGGATTATAGATGAAAGAGAAACCTTATTAATCATAATCGTCACTTAATAATCTTTTGTTAAAAACAACCAACACTAACAAGCAAACTGAAGGTGTAGGAGTTACAACACTGCCAATTTAGTGACTCTGTCAATTTGGTGACTTTTTAGACCACTTTAGCAACTTTATTAAAAAAAATAAATAAAAAAAAAAAAAAAAAAAAAAAAATCTAAACAAAAAAAAGAGTCTAGCGACAAATCGAGCTACTTCTTGAACTGACGTTAGCGACTGTCCTGCACTCGATACGGCTCTCCAGCTCACATCACAGCTGCTGGTTATTAGAGCTGAGAGGTTGAGAGAGCAGGTTCACTCGACTCACCACTAGTGTGTAAATCCTGACCGAGTTGTGCTTGCACAAGCTGAGGCTGCAAACAACCAATCGCTGATCACCATTATTCCCAAAAACCAATCACTGATCACCACTGTTCCAAACAACCAATCACTGATCACCACTGTTCCAAACAACCAATCACTGATCACCACTGTTCCAAACAACCAATCACTGATCAACACTGTTCCAAACAACCAATCACTGATCAACACTGTTCCAAACAACCAATCACTGATCAACACTGTTCCAAACAACCAATCACTGATCACCATTGTTCCCATCAACCAATCACTGATCAACACTGTTCCCGACAACCAATCACTGATCACCACTGTTCCAAACAACCAATCACTGATCAACACTGTTCCAAACAACCAATCACTGATCAACACTGTTCCAAACAACCAATCACTGATCACCATTGTTCCCATCAACCAATCACTGATCAACACTGTTCAAAACAACCAATCACTGATCAACACTGTTCCAAACAACCAATCACTGATCACCACTGTTCCCGACAACCAATCACTGATCAACACTGTTCAAAACAACCAATCACTGATCAACACTGTTCAAAACAACCAATCACTGAACCCCAGTGTTCCCATCAACCAATCACTGATCAACACTGCTCCAAACAACCAATCACTGAACCCCATGGTTTTCCCACCCAGGCACTTTTTACTATTTACAAGTAATAAAAGCGAGTTATTCCATTCATAACCATTTCCTTCATGTTTACCACCCCACTAACCACTAACACTGCTTCATATTTTCTGTATTTTTCATAGAAATAGTATTTTAAATACTAAATATGCACAGAGCTGTGCGTTATAGTGGTGCCATGACCAAAGATTTTCTCTTTCTATAAGAAGTGTTATAATCGGTCACTTTCTATTCTAATAAAACTCTATTCTGTCTTCAGAAAATCTTCCTTCTTCATATAACACCACTTGATATGCAAATGAGCACGACGATTCAATGACTATGCAAATTCAATATATGACGCCATCTGGCGAATTGAACATGCATTGGCTACTTTCCCCTGAAACCAAACTGGCAACACTGATTTTCCAAGTCAGAGCAGATCTGTTATTAGCTGTACAGTTTCAGTTTCAGGCAGATGGCTGAGAAAGAAGAAAGAAATGTCATTTATCTTAACATTTATATTATATAATGTTTTACCATCATATTATACACGAGCCATAACCGCATGCATAATTAGTGTTATTTTAACTGAGTTAGTTGTAGCACACTTTCAGTTTCAGGTATAAGCTAAAACAGCAAAATAAGTCACATTTTCATTATTATTGTATAAAAATGTAACATATTACTAACAAAAAATGAAACGCTAAATCCCACATTCACTCGGATACATAAGAGTATACTTGCCTAATAACTTCAGCTAGCTTGTTAGCTTGTCTTCTTAGCAGGCTAACTGAATGCTAGGCTAACATTTCTTTTGCACTGTTTTTATCGTTTACACAAACTTCATGGCTACAAAGATAACTACTAACGACATTTATGTAGAATTCCTTTTTTTTTTTTTTTTAACCAAAACACTTACAATGACCAAAAAGATTAATGTCAACAACTCTCTATCTCTAGTAACTTCGACCCTGGGTCAGCGTCGACTCTGGTTCACGCCCAATTCAAACATGTAGTGCACTGCGTACAGCGTAGAAGTGTTTATATTTGTGCAGAGTGGAGTGCGCCTATGTAGGAAACGAGGTGCTTTTTGGAATGCAGCCGTTACCCCTCCCCCCTCCCTCCCCCCTTCTGTGAAAGTTAAGTGGTGTGAATTAACTGCCACCTTGTGGTGTGGAGGGTTCAATCTTTTCACATCCACTAGTCACTGAAGATTGTTGTTTTGTTTTGTTTTTTATACCAAATATAGAAGAAAGAACTAGGAAGGAGCACTTGAGCACAGCCTCGGTGTTGTACTGTAGATGGTAGTCTTGAGTCATGTTGTTACTGTAAACCGTGAAGGGAATAACACACTCAGAGGCATGCTGTTATAGGAAAATAATCAAGTTAATAACGCAGCTTGTCAAACTAGAAAGCACAAAGTTCTCTATCCTGAATACTTCCTGCGGTAAAAAAACAAACAAAAAAAAAACAACAACGACTGACTGTTACAAAGCACTGACACAGGAGACTCCTTCCAGACATGTTAAATAAACATCTCTTGACAAAAATATATATTTTTGCTTTGTCATATAGCAGCAAATGTTTAAATCTATTATATGTGTCTATACAAAACCCATGCTGCAGTCCTGTATGCAGAAACACTGTGAATAGTGGCTCTGCAGAAACACATCTTCAGATGAACAGTGTTGCAGGTGATGAGGTCATGGACTAATAAATCTTCCCTGAGCAGAGGAGCCGGTGGCGCAGCAACAGCAGCAGCAGCAGACGTCACCCAGTGACTCTAGTTTGCATGATAAACAGTTTCTTGCAAGCAGCACAAAGCCGCACAGGAGGTTGTGGAGATAACCCTGAGAGTGTGCAGCAGAGGAGCGCATAGAGTAATAAAACTCTGCTGCACTAGTTTCAGGCTCATAAACAGTCTCAGCTCTCTCTCTCTCTCTGTATATATATATATATATATATATATATATATATATATATATATATATATATATATATATATATATATATACTGCTCAAACAAATTAAAGGAACACTTTTTAATCAGAATGTAGCATCAAGTCAGTTAAACTCCTGGGATATTGATCTGGTCAGTTAAGTAGCAGAGGGGGTTGTTAATCAGTTTCAGCCGCTTTGGTGTTAATAAAATTACCAACAGGTGCACTAGATGGGCAACAATGAGATGACCCCCAAAACAGGAATGGTTTTACAGGTGGAGGCCACTGACATTTTTTTCCCTACTCATCTTTTCTGACTGTTTTTCACTAGTTTTGCATTTGGCTAGGGTCAGTGTCACTACTGGTAGCATGAGGCGATACCTGGACCCTACAGAGGTTGCACAGGCAGTCCAACTCCTCCAGGATGGCACATCAATATGTGCACAGTCTCAAGAGCATGGAGGAGATTCCAGGAGACAGGCAGTTACTCTAGGAGAGCTGGACAGGGCCGTGGAACATGGTCCTTAACCCATCAGCAGGACCGGTATCTGCTCCTTTGTGCAGGATGAGCACTGCCAGAGCCCTACGAAATGACCTCCAGCAGGCCACTGGTGTGAATGTCTCTGACCAAACAATCAGAAACGGACTTCATGAGGGTGGCCTGAGGGCTCGACGTCCTCTAGTGGGCCCTGTGCTCACTGCCCGGCACCGTGGAGCTCGACTGGCATTTGCCATTGAACACCAGAATTGGCAGGTCCGCCACTGGCGCCCTGTGCTTTTCACAGATGAGAGCAGGTTCACCCTGAGCACATGTGACAGACGTGAACGGGTCTAGAGAAGCCGTGGAGAACGTTATGCTGCCTGTAACATCGTTCAGCATGACCGGTTTGGTGGTGGGTCAGAGATGGTCTGGGGAGGCATATCCATGGAGGGACGCACAGACCTCTACAGGCTAGATAATGGCACCCTGACTGCCATTAGGTATCGGGATGAAATCCTCGGACCCATTGTCAGACCCTACGCTGGTGCAGTGGGTCCTGGGTTCCTCCTGGTGCACGACAATGGCCGGCCTCATGTGGCGAGAGTATGCAGGCAGTTCCTGGAGGATGAAGGAATTGATACCATTGAATTGGCCCCCATACTCGCCTGACCTAAATCCAATAGAACACCTCTGGGACATTATGTTTCGGTCCATCTGACGCCGCCAGGTTGCACCTCAGACTGTCCAGGAGCTCAGTGATGCCCTGGTCCAGATCTGGGAGGAAATACCCCAGGACACCATCCATCGTCTCATTAGGAGCCCCGACGTTGTCAGGCATACAAGCACGTGGGGGCCATACAAACTACTGAGTACCATTTTGAGTTGCTGCAATGAAATTTCAGCAAAATGGACTAGCCTGCTGCATCATTTTTTCACTTTGATTTTTGGGGTGTCTTTGAATTCAGCCCTCTGTAGGTTGATAATTTTCATTTCCATCAAACGATGTGGCATCCTTTCATTCCTAACACATTACCCAGTCCATATCAGTATAGATATCCAGCATGATATTTTTCCCCATTGAGATCTGATGTGTTTTCAAAGTGTTCCTTTAATTTTTTCGAGCAGTGTATATATACAGTACTGTGCAGCAGGCTTAGGCACATGCACAGAAATGCTGTAGAGCAAAGATGCCTTCAAAAATAATGAAATTAAATGTTTCTACAATAAAGAAATACTATAAAGAGCAGCAAACAGTAATAAATGAAACAAAGTCAATGACTCGCTTCTTACTTTTGCAACGAAACCCAGAGCCTTCATTATGTTTTTTGTCTGAAAAGTGTCTCTTATGTAATCTGCTGCTTTCTTTACTGACATGCAAGCATTTTTCTGTAACATTTTATTTTGTGCTGGAAAAGTAATGTTAGGAAATCTAAAATGTTAATTTAAATCTAATATATATATATATATATATATATATATATATATATATATATATATATATATATATATATATATATATATATATATGAATTCAAATGTCAATTATTTTCCACTGCTCTAATCAGAAAGAGGTTATTCAGTCAAATACATGCTAATATGCACATCGTTTCCACCTGGGATACTACACACAGCACAGATGATTTGATTAATCAGACTCGAGGAAGTTGCTATAGATTGGTGATGTATGCAATTTTTTTCTGCATATCTGCTATCTAGAAATAGCTTTAATGAATTACTTCATAGAACCAATAACTGAAAAGTACTGTAATGTATCATAGAGCGGAAGTTGAACTGTACAGTAGATGTAAGCAAAGATTCGCATAAAACATTTGGCTAAGTATTGAACTTCTGTACACACACACACACACACACACATATATATAGATGATGACTTAGATGTCTAGATAGATGTATGGATAGATGACTTTGCTCTCACATAGCGCCCCCTTGTGGTGTGAAAAGACCAGAGACTGAAATTTACGTAACTAACATCACAAGCATCGATCACAATGCGTTTATATCTATCTGGGGTGGAAAAATGCAAAAAGAGAAAATAAAAGCTTCCTTGCTTCCTTCCGCTTGTTGATGGAATTGAAATGAAATAAATTTAGTGGCGCATGAGCTAGCTATCTAGTATCTAGAGTAACAAGTTACGCTAACATGTGCTCAGCTGCTAGATTGTTACTACTAGCTATGCGAACAGCAGCCTGTTGAACTTAAAGATCGCTCCCAGGGTCGAAACGTTGATCACCTACAGTTCTTTTCAGACACAACTCAGTGGAACTCAGTGGAAACAACTCAGTGGGAAGTCACGTACGATAACGTATTTTAAATTTTTGGAATGATTTATTTTTAATACATGTACATGCGATGTAGAACTGCTCACATGTTATCTATGTCAAACGTTATCTAGTGAATTTTCATAAATACAAAAGAAATCTTCAGATAATGGTATGAAGCTCATCGTGAAAATAAGGTGGTTCGGGTTTTTACCACTTTAACAATTTTTTTTTTTTTTTAAAACAAATGCACTTTCATGTTACCACGTGATGCTTTATGGTTGTATTATGACTGACAAAAATGCATGCACATCTTTTCCCTTCAACAACACACTCATACGCACATATGAGTGCTTGCACACACACACACACAGATGCACAGATGCACAGGTGCAGGTATTTGGACGCGTGAGCAATCTCGAAATGTTTTCCAGATGGAGTGTGTTTACCTGAAACTGAGTAAACAGGACGTTACGATGAGTCTGGATGTTTGTTAATAGCTCTGGAGTTTTATATATATCTTCACTCTAAACAAGGTGGGCGTGCTTGCGCTCCCTGCACTAATGATGCACAGAGTCTTGACAGAGCGGTTTTAAAAAACGATTTTAAGAAAGGCGTTAACATCGTCATCTCTCATCATATCAACTGTCTACCATTTGTAGCCAAACATCCTTTTTATCACAGTGTTAGACTTGTGGTGTCGTGCAGACACAGCCTTGCTTTTCGAACTTCTGCCAAATTGCACATAATGGATTTTCATATTCTCATCAATCCCGATGTGACTCTTCTAATGCACGCCGTAATGGCCTCACTTTTTTTTTTTTAGACACGTAGCAATTTTTCACTTCTTCTCGACAGGCACGACAGGATCGCTTTTTCTCTCTTCCTGTCGACTTGCATGCATCGGCATCCTTACTGGACAAAAACAAACACACCAGCTACATTAAGCACATTTTTCAAATGAATAATGCAAGCTTCTCTTACTACAACTTCTTTTCTTACTCTTGCTATCATACTAACGACTATGATAGCAAAAAGCGCTTTTGAATTCTGAAATCTGATTGGTCAGAGGGTTGTTGATTCATTTCCTATAACAGCAGCTCCTCGCTTGTTCTAACACATTATCGTTTCTATAGCAACAGCTCATACACAGGGATTTATATAGCAGACACACCACATCATCTGGGACTAATAATAAAGGTGTTGCTGTTTAACAAAGCAACCATGTACGTTTTCGCTAAGGAGATGTTTATTTAACATTCACGAAAGGAGTCTCCATTTTGCGGTTTCTTGGCAACAACAAAATATTTCAAAAGAGGGAGAAAAGAGGGGCTGATGATGGAACGACGGCTTTATAGCTGCTATAACTCAAGTGATAACAAGCTCTAACTTGTTTTGCGGACGTTCCACAACATTAAATATAGATATAAATGAATGCAAATTATGATGTGTAATTCTTTAGTAAGTAATAAAATGTAATCATCTGCAATGTGATGTGGTATAAGAGGAATAAAACACTTCGGGATGTTCAGCAACAGCATGCCTTCAAATGTTTTGCTCCTTATTTAACACATGCTAAAATCATCAGCATCTAATAAATAAAGTTACCAGAGAGTCCTGCGAATAAAGTATTATGGCTGAATATTTAATAAATTTAAGACATTAACATTTACACGGTATTCATCTGGTATTTTAAGCTAAAAGTTATATTCCTGAAAAGTATCATTTACCGTGTCCACTGATGATGTCGCTAACACTACTGTAGTAATGGTTTCAAACTAGGAAGTGGAATTTTACATGGCGAAACTGAAACATCCCAGTGCAGTTATACTTAATACAGACACTCTTGGAACACCGCTTGACCAATCAGATTAGTGGACCGGAACTGAGTGTTGTATAACATGAAGTATAACGTGATAAATGAGTAACCCAGTGCATCCTGAAAATGCCAGGATGTACCCCGACAGCTGCATGCTCACGGCTGCATTGAGAATGAATTTCTACACATTTCCTAATTTCCTCTTATCCTGTCTTGTTCTTTCGCCATAATCACTTGCAGACAGACTTAATCCTGCCTCATCGACATACAGTAGATGAGCTCAGTTTGGCTAGTATCAGGCTCTCGGATTGTGTATAAATACATCATTTGCATTTATTTCTAGCACTTTCTAGACTCCTGTGTGAAGCAGATACAGTGAAGACTGTGGTGCGGTATGATCCATGAGATCCAGACGTGATTACAGCATCAGTGTGGTTTTGTTTCATTCGAAGCATGAGTCTGCTCTTACTGTTGGTCTCCATTTTGCTCTTCATTTTTTTCTATATTGAATATCTGTGGACTTTTATACTGGGGAGCTGAGGTGAAAAATGGGACCAAAAGTGAAGAGTACCGAGAGTTTGAGAACCATGAGAACTCTGTGTAGACTTTTCCGTAGTGATTTTTCGGTCCATTTTTCTGTGCTGATGCTTTTGAAGTTAAACAGCGGCTGCTTATGTTTGATTAGTCTTTTCCATCACATGACGTCACTCTTGTCATCTGGTCCTGTCATTCTCACTGCCGTTTGAATGTGCCATTATGCATGATGTTCGATTGTGTGGATCTTCCTGTCATTCTGACAGTCATGGTTGTCATTCATGCGGCCGATTTATTTGCTGACTAAGCAAAACATGCATCTAGAAATAAATCTGAGCTGGCAATAAAAAAAAGTTCCATATAAAGTGAGAGCTGTTCAATTTCCCCCGAATCATCTTACTAATGTTTCCTTTCACTGAAACAAATAAGGAATGAAGCACGATCAAGCGTGCTGTCAGAGGAAAATAATCATCAGTAAAGTGGTGTGATGAAGTTCCTGTTACCACCCTGACGATCGTAAAGCAGCACGTCCTAAAGTGTTTTATTCCTTCACTGCAGTTTGCAAACGATTACAATTATTTATTATTAAAGAATGGAACGTTGTACTTTTATATTCATTTATAGCTAACATTTAATGTTATGGAACGTCCATGAAACAAGTTAACTCCTGTTATCGCGTATATTATAGCAGCTATAAACAGTCATTCCCTCCCTTTCTCTGAGACAGAAAACTTAATTAAACCCAAAGTAGTCGAAAATAGTGAGAGCCCCTCTGAGCAGCACTCAAAGATATAATGTATACAAAAAATTATTGTGAAGCAGAGTGATTTGGGGCCATTATTAAGGTATATTTGCATGAGATGGTTGAAAAATAGCCTTCTGTGTAGAAAATGGTTAACAAAAAAAAAAAAGTTGTATTATTTACATTATGATCAGTATCTTTAGCCAGGGCAGACATGATGGGTGAGTTCATCAATGTTGTTAATCAAGTAGATTATCTGAATCTGTTCCTGTCAGGCTGAAAAGATTAAACCACATCACACTCAGAATGAGAGATTTTTATGTAAACTGTGGAAAAAAGGGGGGCCAAAATCAGTGTGATGTCTGATGACTAACAACTAATGTTTGTTCTTTTTTTTCTGCTTTTCTGAGAAAACCTCATCTCTGATCTTTACAAACAGACAGAAATGAGTGCCAAACCATCTCCGCTAGTTAAGGATATTAAAAATCATGCCATCTATTGAAAGTCATAATGCATCCGGAGTGCTGCCTTTGAGGATTTACGAGACAAAAGCAGCCAGTGAATAATGAAGCCGATTGGCACTGGCTTGCATCATGCTGATTTTCATTTCCGCTCTTTAGAAAGTTCAGTGGCGAGGCGGATTTGCATTCGGGGCTGAGTCTAATGCATATGCAAATAAGGGTGAATCAGTTAAAACTGGATGAAAAAGTTACACTCTTAGGTGAGACTAAAAAAGACGAGATAACACCTATGCTTGTTTTTCTGTCTGGATGAACAAGTCAATAATTGTCCAGTGGTTTAGATTAAGCTTAATTGGCTAATATATCATTTGGCAGCACCAATGAACGTGAAAGAAAAGTGAACAAAGACAAATGAATGGCAAACACATTGTTTGGGCCACAGAATGAAGGGCTAATCCTTTTTTTTTCTCCCTTTGCCATATTAGATAGAGGACAAACCATCCCTGCTTGGTAGTCAGTGCATGTTTGTTTAGCTGCAGGTCGCAGGTACTGTAGTTGGCACAGCAGGCCAGGATGTATGCTGTCATCATGCCAGGCATTTCCTCAGAGCGAGAGCACAACAGCGGCTATAAATCACCTGTCTAAGAGCCGGTGCTCTTTCCCATCTTTCATTACAGTGGATTGAGTCGAGCTTAGTCAAGAACCTGATTTAATTACACACTGACCAGCAGGAAAATAAAGTAAACACAGGAGTGGCTGGTGGACCTTTCTTGCAAAGATAAATGTAAGGCTTCATTTTTGGCATCCATGTAAAATGATTTGCCGTTAACAAATATCTTAAAGCAGATTATTTCAGAATGAGAATGAGGAAACTAAGTATTTCAATTGTACAAAAAGCTTGTGCATACTATACTAAAGTTCTTGAAACTTGAATTCAAGGAAACACAACACAAAGCCAGTAGAGCATTAAAGAGATAAAACACCAAACACAAATGCCTGTGTGTATGTGTGTGTGTGTGTGTGTGAGAGAGAGAGAGAGAGAGAGAGAGAGAGAGATCATTCTTATTATGCCATTGATGAGACTACTTGATATAAAGCATTGCTCAAAACTAATCTTTTCTTTGTCAAGCTATTGATAAACCTCTAATATCATGACCAGCCATCAGTGATTCAAATCCCACAGCGCTGTTGAATTCTAATAATCTGATTGGTCAGAAGGTGTTGATTGATGTTCAACACCAGGAGCTCTGTTACACACTCAAAGTCACAGAAACAGTGTATGCAGAAACGGAGATGGGAAAGTGAACCAAAGAGGGAGAGGAGGACATTTAGATAAGAATAATCGGTTTGATTCGACACTGTTCCGCACCGTGGGCTGCTCATGCAAGAGGAGGGCTGATAACAAATGGGTCGGGCTAGAGTGAAAAAAAAAACAAGTGGGATCTTCAGGCACCCTTGCAGGCTTGTTCAGCTCCAAGAGGAATAACATTTTTTTAGTTTTGTTTTGTTTTGTTTTTTTGTGATTCCCTCGGCTGACGTCCGTTCTGCTGAACTAGTCTAATGAGCAGCACAAACAAATATTCCACTAGATAGCATAGTATAATGGCTGTTTGTATGATACCACAGAAGTACTCTTAATTATGCAAAAGGACCCAAGGAGTCCCAATTCTCCGAAGAAATTAGTTGTGATAAAATGCTGATACTGTGTTTGATCATATACGTATTATAAGGGCTTTAGTCCATAGTGAGATCACATTCCTCTGAATTGAAAAAAACAAACAAACAAATCTGCAAGAGATTATCCATCTTGTTTAATATAAAATTCTCCACAAAGCTTTCAGATCATTTAATTATTTAAAGAACGGCCTACGCCACCATGAGGACTTGTCATTTTGAGGGAATAATTTACTTCACATGAGGCAAGAGCCGTCTTTCATTCTAGCTTGCTTCCTTCATCATTAGTAAAAGTCACACGTAATTAATTCCCTTACACTCCTGGCTTTCATATGCAGACGACAAGCCGTTCTATAACACGGCCTTCTTTAATAATGCATTCACTTGGTTCAGAGAGTGGCTGCCACTTTTTCCTGCGTAGGGGAGAGCATGTAACTGTGACTTCATTACATCTGGATACAAGTGCGTCACTTCTCTGTGTCGGTTTTTGTGACACATCTAGTTTATGCAATGAAAGTAAAAAAAAAACAGTAAGTATTTTTCTAATATTTTTGTTTACATGATCAAAATGTGCACATTTGTTTGCACTTGTCTACACAAACTGTTAGAAGAGCTTTTTTTTAAATGTTTATGCTTGCTAATGCTGTTTGCTAGGTTTATGTAAAATGATGGGCGTGACTGGAATTGGGTGTGGAATTGGTGGAGGACTTTTAAAATCCTCATTATCCTTTTTTTTTTTAAAAATCATAGAAATATGGCTAAACCATAGTAACCATATATCATACCATAGTAGTCATGGTTACTATCCATCTACCCATCCATCCATCCATCCATCTTCCATACCGTTTATCCTACACAGGGTTAGGATAAACACAAGACACAAGCACTCTTTTTGGTTTCAGTGAAAATGTATATTACTTGCTGATGATATAGGTAAACTTGCACTTGATTAAAGAATCAAACATATACAAGATGTGATCAAGTCTGTGATTTAAACCATCATTGACTATTTTAACTCAAACCAAAAAAAAAAAAATGTCACAATTATACTGGCTCTTCCATACTGTTTGACGATTCATTCTGATAAAAAAAAGTTACTGGTTTTCTTCTGAAAGTTCTTTTGAGTGTCTTAAATGTGCAGCTCAATCGCATCAGAAGAGGAAAAACAGCAAAACAGTGGTGATCATAAGTGGAAAACTAAGATGGCTCTGGGTCTATTTTTTTTCCTTTGGCATTTCCTTATTTCATTCCTCGGCTCTCTTCCCTGCTCTGCTGCGTTAACTTCAGTGGCAGCTAAGTCAATACGAGCCACGTTCATCAATCTCGGGAAAGGCCAGCAAGTCATGGCTGAGTTCTGCCCTGCACGTTAATCTTCTGCAGCTCTTTTTTTGTGTTGTCACACACTCGGCTCATATCCAAGAAAACTGCGCACGTGTACTCACTCAAACAAATAGCTTCTACTCGAACCTCCTCACTTAATGGACTATTTGGACTCTTCCTTTGCTTTCCTCCAGGCAGTTTCGCATGATGCTGTATGGATGGTACTAGCATGCTTATTTCAGAGAGGATTAAAAAGAGGTAGAAATGTTGGACATTGCTTCAAGCAGTGAAATGTTTGTTGTTTATAGAAAAAAGCTGTCCACTCTCCATCAAATCTCAGGTGAACCAAACACCATAGATGATAGATAGATAGAGCCAAACACCACACGACTTCTCACAACTAAAGTCTGCATGGCTTGAGAGCAGTGATTTTATTCCATGTGTTCATGCATCTTAAGTAATGTTCGCCCTGCTGAATCTAAACCAACTTGACAGTAGCTTAGCCAACTAGCTAAATACAGAGAATAGCGAAGAGACAAACAAAAGCCTTTTTTCAACTGTGGAGGATTTCTCATCTCCACCTTCACCCATGCCTATTCGCTTTAACCACAAAGATATCCTGGCCAAGTTTTGGAGTAACGTTGTACATGTTTGAGCCTAGGTCAGTGGCACCGATGGTGACAGACAGCTGTAAAGGCACCTGACAGTTCTGAGTGCCAGATCATAGTCATGGAGACACCCTGATGGGGTATAAAGGTGGAATAGCGTTCTCGATCAGTTTGAGGGAGAGGCATTTCAGCAGTAAACAGCCACAGGTTGGTAAATCACTCCCCCAAAAAATGTCCACGTTCGCAAAAATGCATGTCTTAACAAGTAAAACGGCAATCATGGCAAAAAAAAAAATAAATCCACCAACAAACAATGTTTCCTACGAACAAGCTGCTACTGTAGAGAGCATTTAATTGGATGATCATAAACTATCAAAAAATTGTGAAGTCCTTTTCTTTAAGTCATAAGAGTGCACACAAGAAGTTTTGCTGCAGCAAGAAGGCAACTGAAAAACCTCTCAGAATCCCTTGAGGGAATCAGTGCAATCCAAATATCACATGACCAAACAGATGTAGCTGGATGTAATTTATCCTTACAAACCTCACTGTGGTCCACTGATTACACACATGTTGCAGTGTATATAATGCTTCTTTGCATGAGGTCAGAGAGAGGGCAGGGGAGGACAAGGGAGGACAGGACATATGAAGGCACGGAGAAAAAAAACTTATGTATAATGCTATGTGCAATTAATGTTGTAGTCTAAGCCTGTCAATTAAAATACTAGCACTTTGATGACTGACAAATTTTTAATAGAATGGAATCAATGCAGCTCATGATGACTAGTACATGGGTCATTAGCAATGTTGTGTTACCATGTCATATTACTAGTGTGAAAGTGAGATTTTAAGCCCCCTTGTTTCATTATTTGTCACTCTCGCTATCCCCTGCTCTTGTTTTGACACACCACTGGTCCACATTTCAGCAGTCCCTGATAGCAATAGCCACGAGAGCGCCAACTGCCCTATTACTAGCAAGTAATCACTAGCTGGGAACTCAGATGGGACTCAATCCATCACATTGAGATCTCATCTCAACTGGACATGTGCAACCCCCTCCAACACCCCCTACAACACAATCCCCTGTCTCACACCCTGCAGCTGATAGAAATGCTGCTGTATATGATTCATTGCTGCTGACCTGACCGGCTGAACGGCTTCCCTCGACAACCCTGTCTGCTATTATATACTTCAGACTTCAGGGGAAAAGACATGGAAATAGCTCAGGGATTATGTAAATAAAATGACTGCTGCCAGAGACGTCTAGCAAATGAACACATGGGCAATACTGTAGAAGCAATGTGTCGTGGATGTAGAATTACAATATGACACTGTATGACAAACAGCTGCAGTTACATTCTTTCAATCTCTATGCTAATAGAAATTAATGAAGTGTAAATAGATCAGTGAGTCATTTGAGTAAGCGAGTAAGATTGAAGTGAACCATTTTTCCCTGTGTTGTTCTGCATGAAATGGACAGATGCACTGCCAAAACAGATCAGAGTAACTAATAGCAAATGATTTTTTAGAGTAATAAACCAATTACACCCCTCCCCCCATCCTTAACTTTTCAAACATTTTGTGGTGTTCAGTTCTGGAACTGAAATCTACTTAACTGAGATCATGAATCTACACAAAATAGCCTGTAATAATGAAATGGCAGTGACAGCCCAGACCTCAGTCCAGTTGAGAATCTGTGGCAAGACTTGTTAAAGAAAATGTGGTCTCCATCCAATCTGACAGCTCTTGTTAAAATTTTTCCCAAGAAGAATGAGCAAAGAATATCAGGATCCAGATGTGCAAAGCTGATAGAGACATATCCCAGAAGTCTTGCAGCTGTTATTGCAGCAGTAGGTGATTCTACCATGTACTGACCCAGGAGTGCACCCAACAAATATCTTTTTTTTTTTTGTTTGAAACCGGTTTGGATACAATAAAAATATTTTGCACCTTCAGATGTTGGACATATTGTGTAAATCAAATAGTAAAAATCCTAATTAAGTCCATTTCATTTTCAGGTTGTGCATTCATCTTCAGCAACCACTTTATCCTGGTCAGGGTAAAGTTTTATTTGGAGCCTATCCCAGGAACAGAAGGTGGGAGAATTCACCCCAGATGGGACCCCAACCTATCTCAGGGCACCATGCACACAGACACACATCTATGGGCAATTTAGTGTAGCTAATCCACTTCACTTCATGTTTTTGGAATATGAGAGGAAACTGGTGAACCCAGATAAGAACAGGGAGAACATGTGGAACACTGCATAGACAGTAACCTGAGCTCAAGATAGAACTGGGGAACCTGGAGTTATGAGGCAGAAACACTATCTGCTGTGCCACCATTCTAAGTTCAAGGGGGGTGAATACTTATGCAAGGTGATGTATAATGTTAAAGATTTGTATGAATTTGTTATGTTTGTATAAAAACTATCTGATGTGATGACGTTCACTGTGGATCAGCTCTTCATCTTAACCTTCCCAATTTGTCAAGGGATTGATGCCCCTTGCTTGACTTTTTTCAGGAATTGCCAGAAATGGTTGTTTTTAAGTTATAGAGACATATCACTGTCTCAACAGTCAAGAGACCCACCACCAGTTGGTTAAACACTAGATATGAAAAGAGCAACGGACATACTGTGCTTCTAGATCCTTCAGTGTTGGACTTATTGATGGTAGAAGCAGACGAGGGGCAGGAAGAGTTAAGATAAATGATGCCGAGACATCGGGCTGGGATCCCAGCTCTGATCATTGAGCGCTCTCTCTCTCCCTCTCTCCCTCTCTCTCTCTCTCTCTCTCTTTCTTTCTGTGATGTGAACAGACCAGAAGGAGAGGAGGAGGAGAGAAAGGAGGGGCGAGTGAGTGAGCGAGCTTTGGAGCAGACCAGCTGAGCCTCATTGCTCTCAGTCTCTCTTCAGTGTGTGACAGAACAGCTTTCCTCACTCTTGCGCTCAGGCACTCAGTACACAACAAACACACACTCGCTTTTTTGCCTTCGGAGGGGGCATCAAGCCCCTCAGACAAGTTGGGACCATGCTGCCCTGGAAGAGGAGCAAGTTTGTGCTGGTGGAGGATGATTCCAAGAGCAAAGCAAAGAGCCTGAGTGCTGGACTCACCTACCACTCACTGCTGTCCTCGCTGCTGAGGTCATGCCCTGACCTGGTGCCTGAGTGCCCCTTCCATTGGCTCGCCGGGGTTTTCCACAGCAAGCGCCAGAAAGTGGAGCTAAACAAGGAGGAGCCCATTTACAGCGTCCGCTACCTGGGAAGTGTAGTGACTGTAGTGGCGAAGGGTGAGGGCTGCACGCATGATGCTGTCGCCAAGATCTGGGCGTCCAGCAACTACGGTGAGCAGAGTGCTAAGATGAAGCTGAGTGTAGGGCCATACGGCATACGCCTGGGTTGCCGCAGGAAACCCCCACACCTCTACACCCTTAACCGTATCACGTACTGCACAACAGACCCCTACCGGCCCAAGATCTTGGCCTGGATCTACCGGCACCAGGTCAAGCACAAGGCAGTAGTTCTGCGTTGCCATGCTGTGCTTTTGGCCAAGGCAGACAAGGCTAATGCTATTGCTCTCAGCCTGTACCAGAACTCTGTTTCAGCCTTCAGTGAGTTTAAGAGGCTCAAACGCCAGAGTGATTTCCGGCATCGCAAGCAGGAGCTGCTGGGAGAGGATATCATGCCACTCATGCCCCTACGGAAGCTGCTGAATGGACAGTGTCACTATCAGCCACCAGTAGACAGGCCTGGCAATTCCAACCGCCTGTTCTCCATCACCGAGGAGGATGAGGAGGAGGAAGAGGAGGTGGAAGAGCAGGCAGACAATAAAGAGGATAAAGCATCAAATACTGATCCACCAAAATCCGAGCCAGAGGAACCCCCTGAGAAAGAGCTGGGATACATAGTTCACGGACTAGACGGGTTTTCAATCACCATCAGAGACGAGGTGCACATGACTCTCAGCACACTTGTGTGACCGCACATGGATATTGGATGGTGTGCACTTCTTTCTTCCTTTGCCCATTCTCCTCTTTCTACTCTGTCCGCTTCAGAAGAGCGCTCTCTCCTCAGAGCACTCCGATTGCTGCAGAGCGTGATCTGGTCCACCATCAGCAAGTTTTAATGCTGAGTTGCTGCTGGCTCGCCTTGTGAGCACTTTCTATATGGGTGTCTAATAAAGTGGAACTTTGTGAATAAACTCAAAAGCACAATGAGAGAGTGTCACACTGCAAAGCAAACCAGGGAGGATGAACACTGAGGGAGCTCAGTCCTTGGGCTACAAACCAAACAAGGACAACACAGAGACCTTCGATGAGCCTTTGTGTTCTTTTCATGTGATTGCATGAAAATACAAACTTTTCTCAGATTTTACTGGATAATTTTGGAAATATATTATTTGTGTAATATGTACATTTTTCTACGTACAGTAACCATCTCCTTCTTCTATGTATCTTTCCTTTCTGGCCAAAACCTCTGTGACAGCATTCAGCCTCTACACCAAGGCAGAAGCACTAATGAATTAATCCATGATTTAGGATATCAGCCATTGAATTGACGGGTTTACAGCTGCCGCACATTACAGCCCCAGAATCATTTACCGTATGACCAGTGGAGACGTCGGCCATGGCATTTAAGGCAGGATGTTTTAAATGTTTGCAGTTTTACTGTCCCTGGTTTGCACTGTGACATGTCTGGGACCAATATGAGGAAAAATATGAATATAGTCTATGCTTCTTTCTACATGATACACATTTCGATATCAGCTTGATCTGATAAAAAGGTAAATAAGCTTTACTGTTTTAAGAGGTAATGCATTGTTCAAAATCGTATGCCTACAAACACTGTCTCATATTCGTAGACATGTTTTTATCTAATAGTTGCTTTGTGATAATAATAGTGTACTAGACATTTCACAAGCTGTCATTCCAATTGCACTAAATACCATAAAATTATAATAAAAGGTTGGAAAAAAACATTTCTAGGTGAAGGTGCTGTTTTTGGATATGAGCAGAAATGTGTGAATGTGATCTGTTTGTGTTTGTGTGTCCAAAGTTCAAAAAACCAAACATTTTACTGAATCATTTGTGGTTTTCAGGCTATGTTTCACAACAGTGTATCACCAACTCAAAAGATGAACAATCTCTGCACAAATGGCTATGCAGATTGACACCGGCTGTGAGTGGGCTCTGGAGGGGGAAGCAGAAATCTCTTCACACGCAAACACACACACACACACACACACACACACACACACAAACACACTTGGCTGTCTCAAAGCCAGGCAATTCATCAGATGAACAAAATGTACAGGAAATGACCATAAAGCACCTGGCTCAAAATTCCAGCACGACGTAGACTCAACTGCTTCTGCATCCCGGTACTCGGTCTATTACATCAACCAACTCACACGACCTTTAATTAACAAAACAGAAGCCCCATATTAATGCGAGTTCCATTTACCCAAAGCAGCGAAGGGTTTTAATTTTGCATTGTTCTCTAAGTCTCTAATTCAAATGCTTAATTTAAATTTGCAGGTTCATTTTACAAAGCTGTCTTTTTTCATTTTGTATGCAAGGTTTGCAGAACTGGAGAGCCCTTGCAGTAGAGTGAGATTTAAATTATTCAGATGAATTGGTCTTCTGGGAGCTGTTGAGGATCAGTCAATATATATCTCAACTAATCCCCTACCAGAAAACTCAAAAATGAACTCTGAGAATAGACATGTAGAGGCAACCTGATGCTGGTGAAAGGACATAAAGAAGAAAATGTGGAACATGTTTCACTAAGTGTTAAAATTGAAATTGAAACCCATCACTTAAAATATGGATATACATGAATATGAAATTTGGAAACCATGTCCACCTGCTTTTCATAATACCTAGCTGGCTAGTTAAGTGCTAGTAAACTAGCTAGCATTTGCCACAGGTAGACAAATCTGCTGCAAATATGACTTCTATGACTATCTTAACAATAGTATTTCTTTCATCACTTATGAGATACGTTAGCTAGTTGACCAGCTAAACACTAGTATATTAGCTAAGCAATATTTGTACCTAATAGTAATCCTACTAATAATCTAGAATCTACTGTATAATCTGCCACCTAAGATAAAAATAAAATCGATTTCTATGGCTGATTTTGATTATATAAATTGTACTTCAGGTCAAATTAGTAAGTAAAGCACCAAATTTAAAAGAGAGACTTTCTCACTACTTCTGAAATATATTCAGTGGAGCAAGGTAGTTTACTAGTGTTCAGCTAGTTAGCTAGCTAACAGCTTATTTTAGTGATGAATGTAATATTGTGTTCATTGTTGTGGTATATTTTGACAAGTTTAGCTACTGGTGAATAAATCACTGAGAATATGATGCAAGTCACGACTCTAAAATACTGAAATCACTCTGGTGTCTACCTACAGCTTATGCTAGCAGTTAACTAGCCAGATAGCTTCTGCTGCTATGGATGCCCTAAAGATTTGCACTTCCCAAAACCAGATACACTTGCTTCACATGGATACTGTAGATTTGTACCTAAAAACTGTTGCTGTAATCATAAGGACTCTTATTCACAATAATGTCCCTTCAACACACTTAGTATTGTTTGTCTTTACTCTCTTGCACCTGTGTACTGTAATGATTTATAATTCCACTATACAGTGTCACCCGGAAGAGAACGGTTTCACTTCAGAGTTTGGTTCCTCTCCTTTTTCCTTGCCGTTGACATCTCTGGTTTGCTCATGCGGGATCTAAATGTACATGCGTGTTCCGAGTTCTGTAAAGCTGCTTTGTGTCCATGTTTATACAAATAAAACTAAATTGAATATTCATAGAGTGTTCATAGGGCATTTTACATAATAAACATGTTAAATAATGTATAATTCTACATAGCTTATTTTAATAATTTAAAACATTTAAACATGTGGAGTGTTGTCTCATATGTAAGCGCGCCATCTTAACTGAGGAACCACATCAGACAAAACATGTATACCATCCTGTACACATCGCCAAGCGGAAGATGAGGTCCAGATGGAAGGTACGCTGGAGGAAGAAAAGACGTCTTTCATCACTGTTACCCATGTGTCGAGCAGACGAGTGTTTGATGCTGAGCCCTGTGGGGAATCCACAGACTACATCTGCATCAAATCACGCAGCAGATGTTGTACAGCATGGGCCTCGGGGGACAAAGCGGTCTAACAGCACTGAGTGTGAGCTGTAACATTTCCTGTGTGTTGTTGGCGTGTGGTGGATGGAGGCTGTGGTGGAGATGGTGATTTGGCTTTTCATCGCTGCCAGAGAGCTTTCTTGGAGACGGATTAAAGGAGTAGTGGGTGTAAGAGTGTACTTGGCTTCAGCACAAAGAACAGAGCTGTGTGTGTGTGTGTGTGTGTGTGTGTGTGAACTCCTGTCACCTGCTCACTGAGGAACAACGGGAGGCACAGAGTCGCGGTGGCGCTTGAGGAAGGGTTTAGAGAAAGCGCTAATGAGTTCTCCTGGAAGCAGAAAGGAGAACGAGGTGTGCTAGGGACAGAACACACCCGATCAATGAGCCACAGCACACAGACTAAGAGCTGAATTTATGCATTTAGTGTCCGTGTGTGTGTGTGTTTCATTGATATTCTACAGTAGCACTCAGCTGTCCTCTTGTGCTGTACTGCTGGATACAGCATAATTATCACTACCTACACATTTTTTTAGACCCACATCCCCAGCCATACATTATTAACTCTGCCCTCTCAAAGTCTCTCTAAATGATATTCTACTGTTTGTCATGACTACAAAGCCTACAAGTAAAGATGGCACCGATCCGATAGCAGAGCCGACCAGCAAAAAAAAAGAATTTGGATCAGATATCGGAGGAAGAAAGAACAAATTGTGTCCGAATTGGGTATTTGCACTTTATTATATTTATTAAATATTATACAAAGCTGCGGTTTTGTGTAAGACATGTTTTATTTGTGTATTTTTAGTGCTTCAGTTAAAAAAAAAACATTTTAAAGCTTAGGATTTAAAGCAAAAAAAATCAGATGGGTATCGATATCGGCTGATGTTCATGGTTTCAGTATCGGAATCAGAAAAGAAAAAGTGATATAGTGGCATCTCTACCTTCGAGTATTTAATTTCATTTTACTTTATTTGGTCTTATCATTGGCCCACTCTAACTAATGATAATTAATAATAATTTAATCAGCTGTGCTGTTTGAAAATCCTGAATATTTGACTGGGGGTGACTTAGTTGTAATGGCTCATCTTGAAATGTGTTTTTTTTCCTTCTCCCCCAGCAATTTGCGAAACATTACAAAATTTAGTTTATTCATGAACATCATGTTTTTAACCCATTTATAGTTACAATTAATGTTTTGGAACGTTGGCGAGACAAGTTAGTTCCTGTTATTACTTACATTATAACAGATATAAACAGTCATTCTCTCACCTGCATCTCTGTGGTTCTCTTTCTTAAAATTGTTAAGACAAAAACACTGCAGCTTGTCATGTCACAGAGGAACCGGAAAGCACAGTCCGCTGTCCTGAAAACTTACTGACTGTTACAACATGCTGATACTGGAGACTCCTTCCATAAATGTTAAACAAACATCTCCTTACAGAAAACTTCAATATATCAATGATATGTTTTTCTTAGTTAAGTAAGAGCATGCTTTTTAAATCTGTTTATTATTAGTTTTAGATTATGTTGCACATTCACCATACAAGTTCTTGTGAATTAGCTGTTACTATAGAAACAATAACATATTAGAACAAGTGCATTAATATAACTTTCAGGATATTGTAGAGGAGTTGGATGCAAGTGCAGATTCCTATTTTGACGAAAAACGAACAATACACAATGCAGACGTAGACACTAAAAAAGAAATACATGGACTAAAGCAAACCATGACGAAAAAAACAACAACGAAAGACAAAAGCTAGACAATGTGTGCTGCGCAAGACCTGACTGAAATACAAGTGCTCATTAAGCCAAAACGTGAACCAGGCGCAAATGCTCATGTGACATGGTGAGGTGCAATGGCTGAAGGGAATCATAGTCCTGCGCCAAAGTCGGTGTAACCATGACAATAACATATTCGAGAATTCAACAGTGCTGTGGTACAAATATTCACAACACTAGAGCAATACAACTGTAATTCTGGTTAATTATGCTTTGAAGGATTTGTGGTATCCATATGCAATAAGGCGACAAGCACAGAACCAAAAATTCTTCCGTGTGAAAAAGTATTCCCTAAATTAATTTACAAATATTATGGATTAGGGCACACTTTGAGTTCCCCAGCAAGTGCCCTTAGACTTCCATTATAAGTGAGTCTGGACTAGTCTTCCATTTTTTGTTCTTGGCCATGCAGTGCTCGCAGATTAGTTTAAAAAAAGAGATGTATTACTTTATACTTTTCAGGCAGTGATGTATGGAATGATACAATTGAAAAATTATGCACAAAACTTTTACTGTGTTCAGTGACTTCTCACACTATTGATTAACCACCTGCTGTGTCAAATAAACTTTTTACAGTGTTCAGTGGTGTTCACCTGGACTGATATAAACACTGTATGTTCACTTTGCCATGCACCAGGCCGAGTCGCTGAGCAGATGTCATGCGTTTCCGCCGTTATGTAACACATCATAAGCTCCGCCTACCTAAGCTATCGTTCCCTGCGTG
>CM040990.1:20560032-20615632 GCA_022985145.1 Pangasius djambal
CCTCCCAATTAGATCAGATACATTTCTCTGTAAACTGGCATACAGAATGTTTCCGTAGACTTCTGAATGCATTCTGCTGCTACCATCATGAGTTCCATCATCAATAAAGAAGTGTGAGCCTGTTCCAGAAGCAGTCATGCAAGCCTAAGCCATGACACTACCTCCACCATGCGTATAAGATATTGAAAATAAAAACATGACCTGACTTCTAAGTACAATTTAAATGCTTGAATATGTTTAAGTATCTTTCACATAATTCTATACTCAAGCTTTTTTCAAGATTTGCACTTCATGGGAATGTGATTGAGTATATGTTTAAAGTGCAAATCCCTTAAAATACAACTTTTTTGTAATGAAGTACAATTATTAATGAATTTCGCTCTGCATTTCGCTCTTGGTTTGAGGTACAGACAAGAGAATTACTTCTCTCACCTGAGAGAAGTTTTTAGCAGTTACGGAGACAAGTGGGTGAGTCTACAGCTCCGTGACAGAACTGCCAAAGGACTGAGATCAAAATCCTTTACACTTTAATCTCCACATCTCCGATAATAAGTATGCTCCCTTGATAAGCCTCCAAAAATGTGGTGCAGTTATGTAAAGGAAAGCTGGAGGGGCACTGGGGTTGTAGACACAGCGTTAATATGTTTCTGCACTCCTCTCTGTCTCCTGCCCTCAGTGGGAAAATGAATGTCTCGATTATTCTCGCATAGAGATGAGCCTTGTCATTGTATGATGGAAAACACAAAGCAGATACTTTGGCTCGTGCATTATTTACGCTTGCTGTCCTTCTGTTTCTCAAAGCCAGATGTGCAGGGTTTTAATGACTGTGTGTATGAGTGCGTATGTAATTGTACGGGCATGAATTTTTATAAGTATATATCTAGATTTATTAAATGTGTGCACATTTATAACCATTTAATAGTTTAATTTATATTCAGGGGCAAGCTGTAAAGCAATGTTATACCGTCTGATTATATTGTATACCTTGGATGATTCAAGAACACTCTCTCCGCGTGGAGCTAATCTTTGCAGAATCATTCTCACCCACACACACACTCACTCACACTCACTAACACACACACACACACACACACACACACACACATGCTGAAGGGCAGGGATTTTATACTAATAGAAAGGAACTCAAATGCGAGGTGTGAAATTACTCTCCAGATAAAACACTGATTTTTTTTTTTTTTTTACAAGGAACTATGGTGCAATTTCATTTTACTGCTGGAATTTTCAACTGACTTTTATGCACACTTACTGGATGTTGTGTGAAGAGAGGATAGATTGGCTGTGTCTTCAGAAATCACTGTAAAACCTATTAAAAAAAAGAAGGTACAAAGCCTCACGTCTGTGCATCTGCAGTTTTCTCCTAGCAAGTTTTATTGGATAACCGGTACTGGGCTTTGACACAGATCTAGTTGTGTAACTGTTACATTGTGTCACCTTAATCTAATGACTGGCTGTGATTCGAATCCCAAAATGGTGTGTGTGTGTGTGTGCAGTATTGCCGACACCAGATAGAAATTAATAGCCATCCTGTGTTCTGCATCATATAAAAGTCTTTTGTGCTAAAACTCATCTCTCACACCAATTACTAGCACTATCTAAAAAAAAGAGCAAGTAACAACTTTCTATCCTCCTTAGATTTGCTGCTATGCATTGTGGGAAGTAGTGTAGCATACTGTTTCTCTGCCCAATAAGGGCTCCAAAGCGTCATTACTACAAACATGTAGGACGTAAATGTCTAATGCGAAGACCTACAAAGCCAACTTGCAGATTTTCCCTTGAGTGACTGCATGAATTCTTTCTGCACAGAGCAGACAGACATATGCTCAGCTATTTAAAGGTGCACTAATTACGATTTTTCCAGGACGCTTCAGCGAAATGTCTTGTGACCCAGTATTTGAGATTGTAAGAGCGTTCTTCATGTTTGCATTATCTCTATGCAGCCGATATTGACTGACACTTTGTGGTTCATGTACAAAATTGTATACACACAATTACACATAAAGACACACACACATATCCATGTGCACAAACCACATCTGGCCTTTAGGGGTAAATATAGATTTAGAAGGAGGCTCACACATTTTTCTGTAAGGAATCTAATACAAAAATAATCCATAGCATGTATACCCCAGCTCCCAGTTCCTGTTGTCGATGTTATTGTTGTCATAGCCATAGTTGCTGTCATAGTTTTCATTGCCGTAGTAATGATTGTCATAGTGGACACTGTTGTTGTCATTGTTGTGATAGTAATAGTTGTCATTTTTGCTGCTGTCATAGTTGTCATCATTGTAGTAATTATTGTCATTTTGGACATTGTTGTTGTCATAGTTGTCATTGGTGTTGTCACAGTTTTCATTTTTGTAGTAATAATTGTCATTGTGTCATCGGTGTTGCTGTCATAGTTGTCATCGTTGTTGTAGCTATTGTGATTGTGGTTGTGTTTGTTGTCATAGTTGTTATATTAAGGGCCACTATCTGTACCTGTTTAGTGCTCCAAATATCTGTATCTCTGTTAGGATTTAAACCTGAAGTGGGAAAACACCTGCATCAACAGCTTCCCCCAAGTGAGAAATGAGTTTTCTGTAGTTGTTGTTTTTGTAATTTGTGGTAATTACACATATAGAGATTGGGTTTGAAAGGCACTGGTATGTTCCTTTAATATGCCTTTCATGATGGTAAAAAATTTTTTGAGTTGGTGATGATGAATAAAAGATGCATTGCCTAAAGTCTTCAGTTCACTGAAGCATAAATACAGAAATAAAGAAAGAAACAAGGCTCTGATTACTCGTGGCTCGCTGGATAATCAAAGCAATGAAAAAATCTTGATTGCAGAGATTTTATTAGGTCGAGGTTTATATGTAATAAGCTTACAAAATAACATTCTCAACATGATGCTGTTCTCCTTTACTAATTCCATTTGGGGAATGATATAAGTGACTCAGTGGATGGCGAGCAATAACACATGCACAGCGCTAACAAGACGGCAGAATGAGGAAAATAATGCCGTTTCCACAGAGAGGCAAAGAATTATGCCTTCATTACAGCCACTCACTTTGTACAGTGCACACACCACCTGATTTACATGCACACAGCCAAGTAGAGCTGAATGCCAACACACAGCCTCATATGCTAGCTTTCATTTTTCACTGAATCAAAGGATTTATTTATTGCTGTTATAACTGTGATAACAGAAACTAACTTGTTTCGCGGATATTCCACAACATTTAATGTAACTATAAATGAATAAAAAAGCATGTCATACGTATATGAATTAATAAAAAATTGTAATTGTTGGCAAATTACTGTGATATAAAGGAAGTAAAACACTTCTGAATGTGCTGTTATTAGAGCTCCACTCCATGTCCGTGTTTAGGTCTGTAGTCAAGCCTGCCATTGTTAAGTCCACGACCAGGACTAGTCGAGACTGACTCAGGACCAAGTCTTAAGGAGGTTGAGGCCAAGATCGGGTCCAAATGAAAGTGAGATGAAGTCAAGACCGAAAACCCTCAAATCCTTTTCAAGGCCAAGCTTTTACTTCAGCTCGTTGGCTTCATTCATGCATTGCACTACTGATTAGGCTATGCTTTCTAGAAAAAGGAATTGCTTCTTGTCAAACTTTGTGCTTTCGAAAAGCCTTTAATTTTACAAACTCTCACTTGAGACCAACACCATATTTAATACCCAAGTCTGAGACAAATCCAAGTACCAATGCCAATAAATCAATTCAATTCAGAAAATGTCTCGAGACTGAACTTGATTCCAAGACCACCCTATCCACATCGCACCACCCCGTTCTTTATTATTTTCCTATAACAGCACCCCTGTCATGTTTTATTCCTAACTTAATAGTCAGAGAATTAATATGTCATTTTAATAGCCAGGCAGTTTATATATTCTACCAATAACCAGACAGTGAAATTGCAGTGGAGACGGCTGCTCCTCTCTGGGTTCAGTAATGAGGACTGTGTATATTGACTAAACCCTATCTCCCTGTCTCACAGATTAATATCCTCTGCCAGGATAAACACTCCTGTCAGTCAAACCCCTGGGTCTCTCTCAGTGTGGGCGCTTCATCTGAGCATGCTCGCGACACTGCTGGCCTGCTATCACCCTCACACAAAAAAAGCGTTCTTTGTATAACTAAGGGTCCTTTGCTTCAGCGTTCTGTTGTTGGGTTACACATAGAATCTTTATAGATTTGACCTTTTTTTTCTAAGAGTGTAGAGGCACTAGCTCTGCTAATCTCATGACACGCATGAAAAAGCTTGCCTTTACTACACCCAGATATTATATGAGGATATTATAGCTTGTATAATAGCTTTCCCTTTGGCCTCCATTGTTGTGATTCTGCATGTGATTTCATGTCTCTGTTTTAATCACACTTTTAATTTGCTTGAGTTTGCCTGTCAGCAAATTGCACTCGCTAATCCTCTTCTACACACTTACTGAACACTCTCTCTCTCTGTTTTTTTGCCATCCTTCCCCAAGGAACAGAGACGAGCTGCTATACTCAGTTTGCATAGCTCTGGTAACAGAGAGCTGAAAGAAATGGAAAATAGCTTGAATGCTGTTTAAAACATCTGCTCAATTTACCCACAATTAGAAACACACCATATATAATATAATTTTTTTTTTTTTTAAAAAGATGCTCAAAAGCACATCTTTGGCTCTGTAGAAAAGCACATACATCCTCAGCCATCTGCCACACACTGTCTGTCATTCACTTTCAGAAATATTCACAAAACAAGACTGAGGTTCACAAGGCTGTGCAGTCATCACTATGCATAGCAGGAGCGCATCTGTGACTAACCGCCATTCATATGGGCCTGTGAAGATCAGAGATTGTGTAGGGTAGTATTTATATAAGCAGAAACCATGAAAGATAAAAGCACGGTGTCATTCAACCATCTGTCCACTTTAAATAATTCCGAAGCACGTAGGGTTACATTATAATTCTGGATGCACTGCTGTGATACAGAGCTCAGCCTGCATTTTGGTACTAATTGTTTTTATTCATGGCTGTCCTTCAGCGAGTCAGATCGAAATGGAAATTTTAATTGAACTGCTGACTTCGTTTTTGGAAATTTGGATTCGAGGTCAAGTGATAAACTCAACCCTTGGAATCCCTCTCATGCTTGTGGAGAAAGAAGAACATTTTGAACTACTGCTCATGTATTAAAAATTAATTTTTCTGCTGGTCCAGGGAAGACATAGTGTATGTGTGGCCTGGGAAAACCAATCACATGGTCAGATTTAGACATTCTCTACTATACAGTATGAAGAGCCAAAAATGACAGGGTTTCCTGAACTGATATATGTTTTTCTTTGGCACATATCTCAAACATATGAAATATTTTAAAGTCTGAGAAAGGAGGAAATTGCTCTTAAAGATTCGATTCCAAAGATGGCAATACACTGCTTGTGCAAATGCAACTACTATTTACTGATTTCACTTCCATTTTATGTACAATATTTTATATGTATAAGCACTTTATCAAAAAAAAACTCATCAATCAATCTTATCAAAAGTCTCATCACCTGAGGTAAAAGTCACTCACGGTGACTAACATCGGTGGAGAAATAATTGCTGAGTCATTCAGTCAGGTCTGTTCTGTTTACAAACTTCCCATATTTTTGTTAGGTCATTAGCGATCCAACAAGTCAGCAGTCAGGTATGAAGACAAGACAAACAAAGCCCATATTCATTAACATGTGATGCATTTATAGCATTCCTTCATTCATCCTTAGTAAATGCGTGGTCAGGGTCGCAGTGGTTTTAAATTAGACTACTAGTTTGTTTGTATTTTTGAAAACAGAACCAACTTAAGTTCTGTTAGTTGTTAGAAAATATCATGGGCAGGTACAAACAAAAATAATAATGATGCAAGGAGGATTAAAATAGCATGCCTGCACACATCGCTAGTCGAGACCAATTATGAAATCGAGCGATGCACCTCATGATGAGGAACTGTCAGAGCTAGAATTCACACATCAGGCTATACCATGACAGTGCTAGCATTTCCATATCTGGGGTTTAGGCAACACCTGTTTGGGTTAAAATCAAAATACAGATACAGGAATGAATATTTGAAGCACTAAACAGATACAGATAAAGATCATGGCATTGCATTATGCATCTATTAAGCATGATCTTTGCAGGAAGAAAATGTGGGTAGGATTATAAAGTAAGTAAAAACATTTCTACATAATTTTAATGAAAGGTTTCTTAAATTACAGATGGCAAAGTACACTATGTGGCCAAAGGTTTGCGTACAAAGACATCCTATACATTTGTATGCTTCCAACTTTGTGGCACATGGATATGATGGCCAGATGTCCACAAACTTTTGGCTCTATGTTACTAGCCAGGTTTGAATCCTGATTTTCTGATGGGTTTTCTAAGCTTACCACATATATAACATGTGTTTTGTGTTTTCCCCTGGAGAAATATAGACAAGAAGAAATGAGAAAACTCACTGAAGTTGGGTTGCAGTGAGTGGAAAAGGTGTCTTGTGAAAATTCATGAGTTGGAATTTGCTCTGATGAAGACCTATAAGTCACTACTGCAAGACTTTACTGATACAGCAATTCCTCCAGACCTCTGACTCTCAGAGGTACGATAAAGTAATTTATGCTGCTAATATACTGCATGCTCATCTTACAAAGTTACAGATGAGTGCATGTTGTTTTTAATTGCACTAAGTTTTTCAATACTGCTTTACTGAGGATCTCCGTGCTTTTAATAAGCAATTATTCAACATCATTAAATAAGTAATTCTATCTCTGTGACAAAGAGCTGTTTTCATCCTGTGTTAATAGTTCCTGATTATAAATCTGTCTGTAGAGTATACTGAGATTAATATATCTGGTGGCTCAGTGGTACACCCCCTGAGCTCATAAATAGTGAAAATCTCATTTAGATCAAGTCTGCTTTGTAGTTTTATCTTCTCCTTAGACGTGTACTGAGAGAAATGTTCTGAAGTCGTACTTCTGCAAGCAGCACTTAATTGAGACTGAAGACTGAGCAAATTTACATTTCGATTTGGCAGTGATCAAATTCCGCTTTGTGAGTTTGCACATTCTCTCTCCGATAGGTTGAAGTTAATTATAGATTACTGTTGAGACTTCGAGCGTGAGGCTTTCACAAAAGCGCTAACCCATGCTCTTCTTGACACTAAGGAGTATCTTAACAGATAACAAAGCCTAGCATGAGAATGAAATACATTCATCCATGCCATAGATCGGGAAAACAGCGCACAGACAACAAATCTGCTGTTGGGTTTATATGTGATGACATTTCTAAAAAAAAAACATTTGGAGAAAATCCTTTGAGCAAGAGAAGGCTTCACAAAGTATACTTGCAAGTACTTTTAGCCTTTTGAGTGTATTCGGGTTTTGAGCTAGTTGGTTTTTATATTTGATTTGATTAAACCAATTGGTTTGTTGATTTCCTGAACCCATTTTGACTTTGACTTTGACCCAGCTTTGTCTCTGTCCTTTGGGTTTGTCAGTGTTTCCAATAAGCCTGCACATGTGTCCAAACCCATGACACTCTGAAGATACTATTAGCATGCTAGCCTTGAAGTGACTTGAAAAAAAAACTACATATTGACTTGAAAGTGCACTTTAAAATAAATAAATAAATAAATCTAAAAATTTATCTGGTTATCCCCCTGTCACTTGAGGGACGATGAGAGTGCTTCAAACAAGAGAAATGAAGCTGCTACATCTTTTTGAACTGAGAGACGAGAGAGGCTGGTGTTGCCATGGCATCACCAGGATTAAATATGCAGTCTCCACCATATCACTGTATCATTTGTTAGAAAATATACTGAGAATTTTACTAAAATGGTTAGTTTCGTGAGATTATGTCTCATATTATGCACATTTAAATACAACACTTCCATCCAAAATTACAGTTGAGACAGGATACACGTGAGCAGTTGAGGGTTAAGAATCAACCATACCAGCGTGACAGTGCTGGGATTTGAACCTTCCCATCAGTAGCCCAAAGCCTTAACCACTGAGGCACCGCTGTGTTATTGGTAGAACTACATAGTACAACCATGTTCATATGAATTTTGTGAACTGGGTGTTTAAAATGTTTATCTAGAATATATCGTGAGCTTATCATGAACAGTTAGTGCATCCATTCAGTCATCATTTTATCCTGGTCACAGCAGATATGAAGCCTATCCCAGAAACACGCTTTACAAAGATGGGACCCAAGTCCAACATGTTCACACACAGGGACTTTAGAGTAGCTAATTCACTTACCAGCATGTTTTTGGGAGGAAACCAGAGAACCCATTGGAAACCCCATGGACATGTTTAGAACATGCAGAAGCCCACACAGACAGTAACCAGAGATCAGGACCAAACCAGGAACCCTGGAGCTGTGAAGCAGCAACTCTACCCACTGCACTACCCTTGGCACTGTAGCTACTTAGCATTTTCAGAAATAGGTTTCATCAGATTCAAGCATAGATTCAACTTTATTGTCATTGCACAGAGTACAAGTACTAGTGCAGCAAAATGTACCACCAAGTAGTACTAAAGTGCAGATTAAGCAATAAATAGGATGGCAAGGTATATACAGTATGTACAGTAAGATGTGTATATAGAGAGCCAGTGATGAATATGTACAGTCTAAATATGAGCAATATGAAAGAGGTGTAATATGAGTAACGTGCAGAAAATAATAGTGTGTATGTACCAGTTCTTGATTAATGAGTGCACAGAGAACAGTGTGCGTGCACAGGGTATTGATCTGTGTGTGGGGTGAGCTGTGACTTGGTTCACTTCAGCAGAGTCTAACTGTCTTACTGTATTAATGTATTCATATCTGTATTATAGCTACTTGTATACTTATAGTAAAATCAGATAAGCAAAAATATCAGAGCTGAAGTCCCTGAGCACCATTTTGAGAAATACCGACCCAGAAATCATTCAGTCCTTTGCTGAATTTATGGAACCAAATAAGACAAGCTAGTTTAAATTTCGAACTTTACTGAAGTGCAGTATCATTTTCATTCTCTGGCTGCGCTTTATATCGAAATTATAAAGCCAGCAGGTGGAAAATGAGCAACCGGAATGCAGGATACAAGCGAGACATTTAAACTGTAGGTTTAATCCTGCAAACTGTACTTTCCACATAGCCTCATGGATTTTATCCTAAATGACTCATCTCAGATAATGTGATTGTATCTCACTCTTTTGAGAAAATCTCATTTGAGATGATTATTTCTCCAGCAGGTAATAATCACTTTCTAATGCACTTTTCATTTCTTAACCTGCATTTGAGAAGTCACAATTATAACATTTATATTCAAGTCACTAGAAGCATAATTTCTGCAGAACAAAAGCTACTTTACCACAAAGTGGGGGAGGCATTAGAGGAAAGTTTTGCCATATCGAGTCACCTTTATTGAAGAAGGAGACATTCCAATGGTGGTTCGATGTACGTAGTTTCACGACCTGATGATAAACTGCAATTATAATGGAGGTCTGGCACAAGCCCAGAACAGCGTCATCGCTTTATTATCAACAAGGCCATTTAACTCAAAGCTGAAGGACGTTCAAAGAAATTTTCCTTTCTTCTGAATTGAACCTTCAGGGTTTTTTTTTTGTTTTTCAGTCCTCCAGTTTAGAGAATGGATCAAATTAAAGGAAAATCTCATTTTCAGAGGAAGACAGAAAAAAACTACATTATGTCTAGCTACGTTGTTGTGCGAAGATCTGAACACATGAATGGGAAATGAAACTCACAACACTGTAAGTTGGATGTATGTATGTGGTGGATGTTGTAGCAGGTTCAGATCCACTTTTGTGTGTGACACAACACTGTTTCTAATAACACATGGAAGGGCCGATGTGTGTTGTTGTAATGAATTATAAGGCAAGTGCATGAATCTGACACGCCATGAATCGTCTTCTGTTCTTACGATCTACTTGCGTCACAGCACATGTGCAACTGTAAAATTCGGTACGGTGTGATTTATTCCTCATCCCTATCCCTCCAGCTCGCTCTTAACACAGCTGTATATTAGCAAGCCATGGCATGTTTTTTTTTTGTACTCAGCTCAGGAAAGTCTTCGGAAAACTTTGGACAGCAATGTAAATGTAAATTTAGCGTAAAAATTGACTGTGTCTCCTGGGATACACAATTTGTACTCGTATATCTTGGTGCATTATAGGATTAAATAAAATAGTGCACTGGGTGTGCTTCACTGGTTTTGGACAGCACTACAAAATGGCAGTACAAAAATAGTGGACTATATAACGAATAGGGACGGCATTGTTCACATACTCACATACATACCGTGTACCTTTTGTGCATCTGGGGTATTAAAACCCATAGATGGTATGTCAGAGCTCAAACCATATCCATCAGGTTTCCATGTCAACTGCTATAACGTTTATCTATTTCACGCCAGCTATTAGAACACATATTCATCACTGTGTTAAATATACAATGTTTTTTTTTATCAAGAGCTGTGTCTCAAATCAAAACCCTAGATGAGATAATTTAAACACTAACTGCAGTAGGGAAAACACTTAGTGTTAATATGTCTTTAATAGTCCATAAATATGCAATGTATGGGCTGATGGTATTCCTAGTTTGTGACCTAGTAAGCCGGTATCAGGATGTACTTTTGATAGACTTCAAAGCACTATTGTAAGTCGCTCTGGATAAGGGCATCTGCCAAATGCCATAAATGTAAATGTAATGTAAATGCAATGTGAGACACAGCTCATATCTGTTTGGTCTGTTGTGGATATTGTGCCACATAGTGACGTGTATACTGGCTCAGCCATTTATTGCGATTTAAATTATATTGGTACAGCACAATACAAGTTCCTGTGAATGAATAAAACAGACTGGAACAAGTACATTAATATAAACCTTGCTGCTGGAACTACTTTCAGAGCTGCTGTTACGAAATACATAAGTATAACCGATCAGATTCAAGAATTCAACAGCGCTGTGGTATAAGACTATTGTATATACACAATATATAGAAATTTGCTGTATTTGAATCTAAAATTTCTTAAGATAGCATCACCAAATATTTGTGGTCACACATGCGGTATGTTTCATATGTACTTGGACCAGGACACCTACCCTGAAGCTCTGTTGTCAGCGGAGAGTGTGTTATTAATTCAGCCATCTGCACGCTTACCCACAATTCCCTGGATTAAAAGAAAAAAAGTGAGGGACTGCGAGGCTTTTGTCTGGTTGCCAGGACTTCAGATAAATCAGCTTGCCAATGTCTGAGTCAGATGATGAATTTTGCTGACCGCTTTTTGTTTGGTGTGGATGTTGTATTTTGCAGTGGACAGAGCTGCTGAGTGTACAATTCCATTTTTAAGCCAGGGCGCAATTTTAGAGAAACTTGCACAATATCTTTAAACAGAAAATCAGCATATCAAGTTTACAATTCACTTTTCTATTCCTTTTATGAATACCCCCCCCCCCCACCCCCCAAAAAAAACCAAACAAAAAACTTTCTCATGTGCTAATTTATGGGGGGAAAAAACAGATGCTTCTGCTATCCTCGTACAACCTCTTCGCAATGATTTCAGGTAGAACCCCTTCTAAATATGTACACCCCCTTCAGGTGGGTTCAAGTGGTATTAACTTTACACTTTAAAAGTGTACATCAACCAACAGGTTCTTAACAGAACCTCTGTAAAACTTTACAACTCGCAGAGTGTTCCATGTAGAAGCCATTCAAGAATCTGTACACCCTCAGAGGGTTCCAAGTAGAAATCCTTCATGAGTATGCACCCATCAAAGGGTTCCAAGTAGAATGCTGTATGACGGTACAACCCCCAGAGTGTTCAATGTACAACCCATTTAAGAATCGGCACCCTCAGAGGATTTCATGTAGAACTTATTCTAAGAAAGCAAACCCCCCCAGAGAGTTCAAAGTATTTAAAAATCTACATTTAACCCACCAAAGGGTTCCAAGTTGAACTCCCGTAAGATTGTTCAATCCCTGGAGTGTTCCATGTAGAACCCATTCAAGAATCTGCACCCCAGTGCTCCAGACTGAACCTGTTATAAGACTGTACACCCACCAACGGCTTCCAAGTAGAACCTTTGTAAGAGTGTAACAACCTCGGAGTGTTCGATATAGAACCCATTTATGAGTCTATACCCAACAAAGGTTTCCAAGAGGAACATATTCTCAGAGTGCACACCCCAAGAGGGTTCAAAGTAGTAACTCTTAAAGAGTGTACACCCTCCAACAGGTTCCATGTAGAACCTCTGTAAGAGTGCACAATCCACAGAGGGTTCCATATAGAATCTACACATACCAAATGGTTGAACTCATTCTGTGAGTGAACACTTCCCAGAGGGCTCAATGTAGAACCCATTTAAGATTGTACACCAATCATGGAACTCGCTAAGAGTGTAGAGAAGAGAATACATGAGGAGTTCATTAAAAAATACTTCAATACTTCAGTACTTAGAAAATGGTTCCTCAAGGATAGTTAGGGGCTCTTCACTTCCTAAAGATGTTCTACCTGAAATGTTTTCTGATAAAGAAAATATGGTATTCTCTATAGTATGAAACCTCCTCTACAGTGTGAAACAAAACCACAGAACCCTTAAGAGTTTTATATGAAGCATTTTTTCCCCTAAGAGTATATAGTTGGACAGATGCTCCTGCCTCAGGAATCTGACCACACAGATTTGGGATGCAGAATTGATTATTTGCAGACAGGAAGTTCTGCAGTTCAACTGTTCTATTGTGGCTTTGTGACTTTCTGGGCTCTTTCACCAGAGCGGAAAGCACCACAGCTCTTGCTGAGGAACAGAGCGAGAGTGGGCGTTTAAGCAGCAGGGAGTGTCACCAAAATTATCCTGACTTAATTGCCCTTCACTGGTGCATTAACGCCCCTATTTTTAAGACAGCCTACGAAACATTATCCACTGGTTTTCAGTTCTATGGGTCTTTCTAGCACCGAGAACAATGGCAGCGTGGAGCAAAAGAACACACAAGGGAGCTTGTTAGCGCTAATTAGTGTCTGTTACTGACAGTGTCTTAAACCAGAGCCACATGAGAGACTTGACTTCACATCCGCCGTACCTGCAGTCTGAGAAAACAAAAAAGTCCTCATTTGAGCTGAACCATCAATAGTGTAAGAATGTATATAGGTTTATAAATTGGACATTGCAACAGAAGTTTAGATCTTAAGAGAAGACCAGGCATTTATTTATCAAGTGTGAAAAAAGAAAGCATGATCGAAAGCATGCTTGGGTCTCTACTGAACAGTAATCAATCAGGTGTTGCAACAAATTACAGCTCAAGTAATGTATAATGGCTGTGGATCTAAAACAGGCTCACCAAAACTGGACAGGTGCAAACTGGAAAAGACCAGACGATGTTTTTACATCATCCAGTTTTGGTGCTCACTGCAGCTTCCTGTTCTTGGCTGACAGGAGTGGAACACATCGTTCTCTTCTGCTGTATTAGCCCATCCACCTCAAGGTTTGACATGTTATGCATTCTAAGATGCTTTTCTGCTCACCCTGGTTGTAAAGAGTTGTTATTTGAATTACCATAGCCTTCCTGTCAGCTCTGACACATCTCATCAACAAGACGTTTCTGCCAACAGAACTGCCGCTCACCGGATGTTTTTTTTGTTTTTTCGCACCTTTCGGGTGTAAGCTCTAGAGAATGTTGTGCATTAAAATCCCAGGAGATCAGCAGTTTCTGAAATACTGAAACACAAACAACCATGCCAACATCACCTTTTTCACCACATCACAATTTAAAAAAAGAGAAAGACAAAAAAAAGGATAAATAATTGGTAGTTCTTCACATCAGATGACAGGCCCACATGCTGAGGAGGTGCTTAACATGTGAATTAATAATTCATACCCACTTAGATAACAGCTGTTTATGGAAGTCATCTGTACAGGTAATTGAAGAGGACTTTTGCCAGCTGCTTTATGTAAAGTGCTTGATTGCAGTTGTGCTTTGGCAAGGCAAGTTAATATTCAGGTAATAAAACATGAGATGTTGACTTGCAATTATGAGCAATGAAACTATGTACACATTCCACTTGTAACTATTTGTAATGACTCTCAGCTAAAACATGCACTCAGTCTGGAATACACAATACTAAAAGAAGATAGAACAGCTGATCTTTTAAACAATTTGGAGTAAGTTAAGGAAATGGAAAGCTTTACTCCTAAGCGCTTCCCTCAGGCCTTCTGCTCATTTCAGTCTGACGTGTAGGAGATGGTCTTCTATTCCCATTAGCCTTGTGCCCCACAGTACCCTATCACGCTTCTTACTTATCGATCTGACTCTGCCCTCTCTCAGGCTCATCCCTGAAGCTAATCATTGGGTGAGAATCAGTACCATTGCAGCAGTTTGTGAGCAGTCGGCTTGCACACATCGCACTCTGAACCCCCTCAGGCCCTCGAGGGAAACATTAAAGTGGATGGATTAGTTCCTGGATAATGCTGAAGCAGAACCACTACAAATGTGGAAATGGTAGTTGCTCTCAAGTGGATACAAACAGCTTAGTGTAATCTGTCATCTATGCATGCGTAGTCAGTAGAGGTTGCACGAGTATTAATTATTTACTCATTTGAAAAAAAAAAAAGTAGTCAAAAGAGGTATTTTGCATAAGGCAAAAACTGATTCAAGATATTGCTATATTTAGGCTGTTATATTAGTGCAGGTCAATGATGATAAATAAAAGCAAAGAATGCTTTTTAGGCTATACTGTTACCAATGTAAATAAATTAAGCTCATGTCCATCAACAGAGCTGTCATTTTGATTCAATATTAATTGAATTATTGTTTAATTAAAAACAAAAATATTGTCTTTTTAATGATTGATACTGTGCACTTGTGTACATTATGACCTGGAATATAAACCAGCAAGATCAAATGTTTTGATTTTGATTTTGAGTAAGGTCATGAAATGGTGAAATAAAACCGGAGTTGGTTATTGGACCCAGACAGTTGGATCCTGCTGTATAAAAATCAGAGTGAGCAATTCCTGCTCATGTTATCTGGAGTGTGCATTATGTTGCACTGAGTTAGGGGGTCAGTAATCCTCCTTTTCTCCTCCATCTCTTTCTATAATTCATCTTTTGCTGTAGGCTTTTAACTTTAGAGCGGTAACTCTAAGCTCTGTGATGTGTGCGAGGCTAATGTTCCTCCTGGAGGTGTGTTTAAAATGTGCACAGCGTGTGTTTGCGCTTCAGTCAGACTGAGTCATATGTACAGAGAAAAAGCTATAAGTGAGAGACACAGCACACCCACGAGTCAGCCTCAGAAATCCTCTCAAGCGTTGTTCAGCCCCACACCCCCTCGCCATTTGCTGTCTTTTTATTAGCCGCTACTTGATAGATGTGTGATTTTGCTGTATTCTGAGTCAGGGTGCTGCCACCCCCTTCATTTCCACAGCTTGTTTCTGTTTATGTGGCTTTGTGTGTCTATTTCTAATCCTATGTGTGTGTGTGTGTGTGTGTGTGTGTGTGTGTGTGTGTGGGTGTGTGTGTGTGTATTTCTAATCCTGTGTGTGTGGCTGAAAGGTTTGATGGATACTAGTGAAGCACATCAGAAAGAAAATACTTTAAAAGGAAAATGAAAATGCCACCAATAAAAAACTCTATAGAGCCCTATATATTATGTGCATGTGATCTGTGATGTGATTGGGTGGCTGATGTCATCAGGTGACATTTGTTACATGATTACAGTCAGACTGGGATATTATAAGTTATATACAATGATTTATTTAGGATGAAATGATGCAGTAATATACAATCTTAGAGCTTCATAGGTGATTAAAGCTAATGTGAGATATAGGAGAGTGCACAGCGATTTCATTAATATTCCATTAAAAAAAAGACATTTTAAACACAGGTAAAGTGCCCTTCATAACAGCTCATGTGCATGTTTCAGACAAAACTTAAAATATTACCAAACCAAACAGCATTTTTTTTCTCGCCCAGCTCACTATAACTCCAATTTACCTTAATAATCCTCCCTATGAAACATTTGGAATATTCTAAGAGGAAGTTGCATCATCCAAATTTCCTAAAGATCCTGAGAAGATGAAAAATGAAAAAAGGTTCTTTCGTTCTGGTTTCTTTATGTTCAGTGATATTGTGATACTCACTGATGAGGTCAGTTTGAAAGATGAAACAATTCTGTTGCCCAAATTCTGGAATTAAAGTAAATGATCAACTAAAAATATGTATATTTTATGCAAGTTACTCGAATGTCCTTAAAGTCCTCATCCCAATCGTATGGATGCTAGGCTCAAAAAATGGAGCCGGTCAGCAAAGAAAACCTGAAAAAACGAGATTGTTGCCTGAGGTGTGTTTTTTGAATGGTTAAATATTTTCATAGATTGAATGTTGAAAAATGATTAAAAAAAACAAAAAACAGTTTCTTCCTGCAGATAGAATATGTAAGCTTCCTGCTCTATAGTTTATTTGTACATCCGTTTTCATCAACCATCTCTGGTTTCATCTTATTTTGTAATCTTTTTCATGTTTTTGATATTTTTGCAATCTGCAATGTTTTTAAGAATCTTTTTTGTAGCAAACTCTAAGTCCTAGCATACCGCTACAGCCACCCGTCCTCGGCACTCTGCCTGGACTGATCATTAACACCTGCAACTGCTTCCTAATCAATTAAGGATTCTTTAATTACTCACACCAGACACAAGACTTCACGCAGACTTCCACTCTCCACGTGTGTGAAGTCTTGCCATTTCCTGCTTCTTCCATGAACACCTGCCCAGTATTTCTGTACGTCATGATGTTTGTATTATTTGCCTGAATTTTCATAATGAGTTTGTTCTTCAGGTTCATAATGTGTTTGTTCTTCAAATTTAGGTTCATTTGTAGTCTAAGCTAATATTCTCCTTGTCTGTCCCTATCTAGTTTAAAGACTAAGATTTCTAATGTTATATGCATGTCTTGCTCATGTTCATGCTCACAAATCCTGCTAAAGTGTCTTGAACTCTTTTTTTATATACCCTTAATCTATCCACGGTTAACACAAAAACTTATTTATAACAAAATATCTGTTTCAGTGCTTTATTATCACAAAATGGCCGAAAGTGTGTGGTAAGATATTACTAAAAAAAACGTCCCTTTCCGAATGTGATAAAGTAAACATTCTCTAATCCTTGTATTCTGCTGTCACACACTGCCTGGGTACTGAAAAGATCAGGAAAGACCAAATTATTAGATTTCAAACACTTTTTCTGTTGATTTTGTCTAATAGATTGGATTGGTATTGTGCAATACTTTTTATTATTTTATAGATATGTTGTAAAATAGATGTACATTGTCCTTTTTTCCCTTTAAAACCCATAGGGGATGCAAACTTTTGCACTCAACTATATCTACTTTTTTAATCTTTTTTTTTTATGGCCATAATATAGTCATGAAAAGGATAACCATTATTAAAAAATGTTCCCAAGACATGAAATGCAATGTGCTTGGGCAGATACAGTATGTAGGTGTCTTTATGTCTGTGTCTGTCTGCTTTAGCATTAATGGTACAGAGGAGAGATGTGGAGGATGTTATGTCACACACACACACACACACACACACACATACACGCAGCTCTGATCTGGGCTTTAGGTAACAAGCTCTGTTATCAACTGACAGACAGCAAAGAGGTCTGTTTGGTGACTGACAGGTCTTGTTAAGAAACATTACAGCTCTTGAGTTTCTGACATTCTCCTCTCAGGAGGAACTTGCTGAATCACAATCAGGACGAGGGCACGAGGAGCGAGAAAAGGGAAATGGAGTGCCATTTTTGCATACGTAATATCTCATTAGGGCTTGTCTTCACACAACAGGCTACTAGTCTGCCTAATGGCCACTTTTTAAACATAATTAAAGGCTCAACTCATCTCTGACTCATTTCTTCACTTCACAGTCGCTCCTAAAAGGTCTGGCAGTGATGATGCTTTCTTTGCCTTCCTTGCTCGGGGAGTTATTCAGGGAGAACAGTAAAAGTGCAGCTGAGACTTAAGAGGGGGCGAAAAATGAGCAGCTCCGGTAATTGCAGCCTTCGCAGCGGCTTTATGTAACAACCAGGTCACATCCTGTTCTGTAAAGAGTACTTCTGATGCTGATGGAAAAAACTTAGGTAGAATAAAAGCAATTTAAAAAACTATAAATTATATATTAAGACTCACAACAGGTTTTTTCATCCTCAGCCTTGTGGTTTTACTTAATTAGCAAATTAACTGCATATAAATGACATTTCAATCAATTTAACACCCCATATAATTAAGATCTGGCTGTTATTCCAATCACATGTTTATATTAATGGATTCATTCTAATACGTTATCGTTTCTATAGTAACAGCTTACACAGGAAACTCCATATAAGCTAAGCCTAATGATAAACAGATTAAAAACTTGTTGTTATTTAATGGAGAAAGACATACAGTAAAATCGTTGTTATGCTGAAGTTTTCTGTAAGGACATGTTTATTAGACATTTATGAAAGGAGTCTCCAGTGTCAGCTCTTTGTAACAGTCAGTAGTCTTCAGGACAGAGGAGGTTTTCGCTGTCCTGAAAGAGAGAGAAAAGAGGCTGATGAAGGACATACTGTTTATAGTTACTATAATATAAGTGATAACAGGAACTAATTTGGCTCATGGATGTTCCACAACTTTAAATATAACTATAAATAGATAGAAATATGATGTGCTGTACTTTATCACATTAAACACACAATCACATTACTCACACACACACACGGCTGTCTTACCATCCTTCCACTGAAATAATTATTAATGAAGTATATAATCCAACTATGCTACACATAAGATAAGATAAAACAAGATTTTATTGATCCAAAGGGGAAATTAGAGCGTTTCAGCACTATACATAAAAGACAACGCACAAATGCACATAAGAAATAAAGTAAGAATAAAATAAAGATAAAATTAGATAAAGTAAAATAAATATTGAAAATATTGAAAAATCAAATAAAATTTAAAAATATAAAATGCATGCATAGCATAGGATATAAATAATAAGCCTATATAATATGCATCATATACAGTACATCTATAGCTATGCTAAGGTGCAGGAAGTACAGTATATTGTGTTGCTGTTCTATACAGTGTAATAGTAAATCTGACCCTAACCTTAATCCCAGTAACCAAGGAAACCTTTAGGCTTTTTTTAGTTTTTAGTTTTTGTTTTAAAAAAAAAAGGCAGTTTTCCTCATGGTGACCAGCCAAATGTCCCCACAAAGTAAAAAAAATAAATAAATAAATAAAAGAAACCTGTCAGATCCTCACTGACCTTTATCACAACTGAGACTTGAGACTTTTCAAGTATTTTGGTTTCATTCCTATGTAACAAACAGAACAGCAAGGTCCCAAAAATGAAAATAAACCTAAAACATCATTAAACACAACTATAAAATATCCAGTTGATGTTTCAGGACATGCACTACTAACTGTATTTTTCATTCACGAGCAAATCTTTCCCAAGCCACTGAGATTCCATAAGCAAACAGCACGCATGGAGTGTGTGCAAATCTCCCATAAGCCCATGCAATTACAGAACAGGACAGGCCCTTTAGATCATTTGCAGAGTGGATGGCGTAATTTATGCTTTGCTTATCCTTCAGTGTTTTACTATTCTATAAACGTTTGTGTGGTTTTTAATGTAGGTCTGCGCACTCCCAGGTACATCGCCAGGCCATTGCCTGAGCACTATTCATCTCAATTTAGCCCCGGTTGCTCGTCTCAATGAGGAGGAAAAATAGATGCCTCCTGTCTCAGAGCTAATGCTTCTCAAATGCTGAATGACCGTACGCATTTGGAGCTGTCACTGGGGGGTTATGACATCCCTTACGACTGAGGTTATAAAGACCTTGCTCGTTTTAAGCCAGCGTTTTGACCGATGTAACAAATTAAGCAAATTATCTGGCTTGTGCAGGCTGTGCATTACTGACAGGAAAGCCAGGCTGACATTTCCAAAGTACAAGCCGAAGATGGATATCGTCCTTTCTGTTGGACCCTGTCATGCTTGTGAGATTTTAGGTTTCATCTTTTTAGCTCTGTATATGAAGAGCTACTACACTGAATAAATTATACCAGTACTTTTCTCTGGGCTGTCTGCTTTTGCATTGTTTTTGTTTCATTCTCTGCCCATACAGAACTATAAAATATTCAGGTCATATCAAAAAACGGGCAAGCTGTCAGTGAGCTAAAAATGCACATTTAGTAGGTTAAAGAAAAAAAAAAAAGACAGAAGAGAGACGGAACACCACAGTAAGTACTGAAGAGACAGTCCTGAAAAAGTGGACACTAAAGCTTTGTCCAAAATGCCACTGTGATATAAATGTGTATTAACACTTAAACCACAGTGCTGTTGAAATCTGTAATTTGATTGGTCCAAAGGTGTTGATTAATTTTCTATAACAGCAGCTCAGTAGCAGAGTGTAGTTCCGTCTGCAAGGTTTATATTACTGCGTTCCTTCTAATACGTTAACATTTCTATAGTAATTAATTCACAAATTGTTTTTTAAGAACGCAGTGTTTCTTTAACGTTCACGGAAGGAGTCTCCAGTGTCAGCGCATTGTGTATCAGTCAACTTTCCAGTTTCTCAGTAACATGACAAGCTTTGTTTTTTTTTGTTTTTTTTGCCTTATTACCTTCAAGAATGAGGGGGAAAAAAGGGAGAATGGTGAGGGGACAACTGTTTATAGCTGTTATAGTAAGTGATAACAGGAACTAACTTAATTTAATTTTTTTTAAAAATCATGGTTGGTAAATTATTGCGGTATAAGATTATTAAAGCAACTCGGAACATTTGATGTTCCTCGAAAATAATCAACTTTGCATTAGGCCACACCACCCTGTCATTTATTATTTTCTTATTACAGCACACCTGAAGTCCTCACTGTAACCCGATGGAGACAGCAAGCGTGCCATTAGCCCACATCCAAATAAAAATGCTGCTACTAGAAAGCAGTATGACATGAAAGCTTTAGTTGCCTGAAGGATAACTCAAAAAGGACAAAAATGAGTTCCTCAAAGAGAAACGGCTGCTCTGAAGTGATCTAGATACACTAACCATTTACGTTACTCAGACTTCAATCTCCAAATTCAAGGTTGTATAAAGTGTTTCAAAATAAATCTGAGTTTTGTTTGCCCTGGCCTGAAAGCTCGTATTGATTTTCTTTTTGAGCCCTCTGTGTCTTCGTCCATTTACGGACAGAAAGCCATCAGTCAGAGGTTTCCGGCTCTGATACGCAGCATTCTTGCCACGCTGAAAATTATGGCCTGGCTGAGCTATCGTTTGAAGTGTCTAGTCTTGTCACAAGGGGAAGCAAATATGCCTATGGTGGCAATTATAAGTCAACTTATAATTGTCTATAATTAAAGACTTTATATAAAATAATCTTTAAAAGAAGAAGCACAACTTTAAATAAAAGCAGTCAACATAAAACGGAGCCAGTATCAGTGTTTGAGCGGTTTACCTTCAGGATGTTTAGTAAGTATGTGTTTTAGTGCTAAGTGCAGGGACCTCTAACTGTAATATGACCCCCATGACATTCATAAATGCATATTTTAAATTTTCTATATAATATTTTCGTCTACTTATGGAGCTTTTTATACCTGAACGTTCCACCAACAGAACACATCAGGTCCAAGTTGACATTATTTCTACACCTACTTGTTTTTGAATTCCTACTAAAATGTAAAGAATAACAGGAACTAACTCTCATTTTTCAGATTCATAACTATAAATGGATAAAAAATAGCACTGGTAAATTACTCCATTGTTGATTATTTTCCTATAACAGCACACTTCATTGTGTTTTGTTCCTTACCTCCTGTATTAGCAGATTACGTTAAACAAAAATTAAGTGAGGTTAATTACTTAAAACGTGATACTTTAAGTAACACACAATTAACCAACACGTTAACCATCAACACGTTAACCATTAACACATTAACCAACATGTTAAATTAGTATCTTATCACATTTGATTGTAACTCAGCCTCATGTCTCGCGTTTCGTATGAATCTGTTTTACGTTAGTGTTGTGCAAATTGGGAAAAGTCGTTTTTACTAAGACATATTTGTGTTAGAAATCTAACCATGTTAAATCTGGTAACACAAAATGTTTTGCACACACACACAATCACATTTTTTGTTTAACAAGTGCTTGAACTTTAATATGTTCTCAGGGCCTTCTCTGTCCACTTGAAAGCTGTGTTATGAATATATGACCTAGATTCTGATAAAAGGCCATTTTTATCTGAGTGCTACATGAAAGGGTTTGTCTTTTAAACCACAAACTCAGATCTCCTGAGAGTGTCGGCACGAACGATTGTTTTTTTTTTTCTTTCTTTCTTTTGTCTAAGGACTGAATCATTTCATCACATCTAATCCAACCCATTCTAATGCACTATATTGTTCCTTTGAGATATCAATATATGTATTAAGATATGCATTTATGTTGCACAAATTTGCATAAAGAGTAATTCAACAATGAGTTTGGTTTCCTTAAACTGCAGCTGTGAAGCCACAACTGCGACCAGGACACACCTTTAATCAGAAAGACTTAACCCTATCATGCCATTTGTATCATATTTGATACATGAGTTTTTGAGACCTCTACATCATCAACATTATCAATACATTCCTGAAAAACCTGTTGTATTCAATCCGACACATGTTTTCTGCCCTCTGGTTGATTATGCGTGCACTACAGGCAGTAGCTATCGTTTGAATGCTAAATCAAAAGTGGCTGCCTTCATGTGGTGACTCATGTTTTTCGGCAGGGAAATCTTTTCAAAAATGGAAAAAGTTACAGTAGGAATAACCTTCATATTCTTACTAATATTTCTATATGAATATTTACTGAAGGAACTTATAATTACCTAATATTTCATACCTTATTTTGTATTAAAATCGTGTTGAAAATATGAGTATGAAATATGATACAGCAGGTATATAAGGTAATTTATCTGTAAAGTTCTCAATTGTCATTGCACTGCAATTCATGATGCAGTCTGCACTATGCCTTCCAAAATGCCAAATGCTCTGTTTTGATTTTTAAATTAAACTATTTAATGACTGAAATGCCATTGTGACACTATATATTGAGAGTGGAAATTGAGAGATTTATATGAGTTTTATTTAGGCAACCTGCTCTCGTGATATGATAAACACTTGGATGTTGCAATATTTTAGATGGCAAAAATGTTCCGTGTTGAAGATGTAATCAGCATGATTATGGATGGACATTCAAGTGACATTGAGCAGTTAGGGGAAGATGAGGATGATGAGGAGGAGGAATGGACTCCTAATGCAATGCTTACTAAGGACAGCTCAGATAGTAGTGATGAGGAAGACTTGCGAGATGAAAGTGTAGATCAGATGAGCACCGAGACAATCACAGAAGTAGAGGGTCATAACAACACAGCAGTCAGAAAAAGGCAAAGTGAAAAGAAAAGAGTACAGATGGAGAAAGGCACAATTTGATCCACCAGCTGTTGAATTTGATGAATGTGTTGAGGAAGGCTCAGAGTACAGGTCAATCTGGACACCATACAAATATTTCAAACAGTTTGTTACTCATGCAGTTGACGAAATAATGGTGTCGTTCAAGTGAAAATCTCATCTATGTGTCTATATACCAACAAAACCTCACAAATGGGGGTTCAAGATGTGGGGACGTGCTGGACAAAGTGGCTTTCTTTATGATTTTGATGTTTGTCAAGGTGCAGAAAATCCAGACAAAGAGAAATCTGATGTTGGTGTTTCTGGAGATGTTGTCCTGAAATCAACCCAAAATCAAATCACAAGGTGTTTGCAGACAGCTACTTTACATCAGTTCCACTGGTGGAACGTCTAAAAGAAAGAGGAATCCACTACATAGGCACAGACTGCAATATGATGGATGAAAAAGATTTGAAGAAAAAGGGAAGAGGGTCAATGGATTTCAGAGTAAACCAAACCAAATCTGATGTTCCAAATGCAATAAACTATATTTGTTTTTGTTTCTAAAATAAATGTTGTTGTGTTCAATAAATTTCCATAAACGCCCAATGAATCAAATATGATACAAAACAAATATCATATTTGTATATGACTATGATTTTTTTTTTGTTAAAAGGTCCAATAAACACTTCAATTTCAAAAAATTAGAATTTTCTGGCTATTATTTGATGTGTCAGGCTTTAAAGGGTTAAGTCCCTACTTGAGTAAGATGATCGTCAGAAAAGTATGACATTTTATGTCCGTGTCATGCTGATACGGTGACGGCAATCCTAATGGGTGTGCCCAAGTGTGTTTAAATAACCCCAGATAAGACTCTTATCGGAAATCATGGCGATGTTATTGTTACTATGAATGAAATGTGTGCAGATTACATAAAAAAAAAACACAATAAAACATTAAATGGGTTCCTTTATAGGAAAATAATAAGAAAATGAGCAACAATGAGGTGATGTGGTGCAGCACAATTATTCCTGATGCATTTTTTGTATTACATAAAGAACATCAAGAACGTCGACTGTATGACCAGAATTTGGATTTAAACAGAACGTGTACAAGAACAGATTTTGAATTACCACTTTGACAGAATGACAGAAACCTACAGATTTTGTTAAATGATGCATGAAACTGGAAACAGATTAAACACTTGGTTACTAGCTGACATAGCCAACTAGAGTGAAAACACCAGTTAGTGTCATGATTAACTGAAAAATTCCTTACAAACTTGTGCTCAAAACTGGGGCACAGATGGGACAAAGAATAACCAGCTAAAGGCCTGGTAGATTTAAAGCAGTGCTTGAGGCAGATATGGTACCTAAATACAACAAACCCTAACACTTCCAAGTGCAACGAGTGAGTGATTTTTTACCCTGACTGGTGTTTGGGTTATGACAGGAAGCTAACATACTGCACATAGTGTTGTGTAGCTGGAAGCCACCATCCAGACACTTATTGCGACAGACGAAACGCAGCTCTGTGTCGGTGCTACTAATTATTTGACTCACTATTTCCATCTCGTCCAACGACAAACATTACCACTTTTTGTGGTAATTTTTTTTTCTCTGCCTGCTAGCATTTCTTGCTAGCAATGATGACACTCTCACCAATGCTGATATGAAAGAGAAGAGTGAGATTATCTTTTTGTCTGTTTATTCTGCTGACTGAAGGGAAGACATACAATATTTTATATATTTTACAGTCTACAGTGCAGTGCTATAAAGGTTTATTATTAGTTCCAGCTAGTCGTTAATGCTATGCAGTTAATGTTTGACGTTCTTGAATACTTAAAATGTTAGTTGCTAAAGCATTGTTATCTTCGTTGACTGCCTGTTTGAATAAAGACGCAGTTTTAAAAAAATACAAACATTTTTTCTCTGTGAATTTTTGGGAAAGAACTAAAGATAAATTCATCTTACCTGATTGATGAATGTAATGTTTGTAAAAAAAAAAAAAAAAAAAAAAAAAACAGTATGCAGAAGAGATGTAAGGCTGTAGCTTTGTACAGTAATGCCTTTACTTTTCGTTCAAGTACAAGGAGTCAGTTTGTAACAGTGATCCATGACAAATTCTAGCCAAACAATCACACTAGTGTTTTTTGACCTTCTACAAAAAAAAATCACCTTTAAATCAAACAAGTAAATAGTTTTATAGCAACAACACGGCAGGACGGTTTTAGTATGAGTCCCAAACTTTGTTTTGCTATTAATTTGTGTTTTATATCATGTCTAAGTACAGATGGCACAGAACTGCTTTGAACATACTTTCATTTATTACTATGTAAATGAAAAATAAAATACCAAACAGTGTTTATACAATTAACAATTTATTACGCTCCAGAACACAGACATTCAGTTGCTTTGTGATGTACACATCCTCACATCCCTACTCTGAGACATTAATAAGGTACTGTTTAGTTATCGGATAACACTCCATAATGTTAACCAGGCCTTTATTGACATAACTAATAAACTGGTCAGTTTGCCAATAATCTAAGATCAATTTTCGAAACCCAAACACAAATGGAAAACCAAACGGATAACATACATAAAAAAAGTATGTTGGCCAAACTGTCTAAATCATGACAGCTGTTATTAATGCGTGGTATTAAACAACAGGGAAACGTTTCTGCACGAAGGTCTTCACAAAATAAACGAAAACAAAATAACACTTAGACGTGTGTCTGTGTTTAGTTGTGTCTACGCTGTCTTTTGCTTATAACTTGCAAAGCCACAGTTGTGTGTGCAGCCTTTTGCAAATTTAGCTCATTTTAGAAATTCAGTCAGTGTAGGCAGCAAGAATTGCAAACCTCTCTTTCAGCACCTTTAAGGAAACCAAGAATTTAAAATGGGATTTCTGAAAAAAGAAAATGCTAATTTATATTAGATTTATAACCAGTGGTATTTCATTGGTAGGAACACACTGTATTTGTTGGATCTACTAATATGATATTTGTGCTACACAATATGGCACCTAGTAAAGAACATACACAACAGTTCACTCGGCTCAGTCACACTCTCAGTCACATTAGCCAAGTAAAACTGAGGAACTATTATTTCTTAAAATATTATTTTTAGTTTAACTATGCTATAAATAAACTATTTTTACGATCTTAAGCTAGTTATTAAGCAAGGAACAAAATAGCTAGTTATTAAGTAAAGAACAAAATAATTGGGGAGTGTGCTCTTATAGGAAAATTAATCAACAGTGAGGTGGTATGATATAGACTGACACAAATATACCACCAGTATAACACCAGTGACTTGCCAATGATTTTTTTTTTTAATTAAAGAATGAAATGCTATACTTTTTTTTTATCTCTTTATAGTTACATTTGTGAATCATATGTGAAACAAGTTAGTTCATGTTATCACTTATTATAGCAGTTATAAACAGTCATTTATTACTCACCAGCTTCCCTTTTTCTCCCATGAAGTTAATAACAGAAAAAAAAAATGCAGCTTACCAAGAAACTGCAAAACACAATGACCTCGCTCCTGCAGAGTTTTCATTATCTGAAATTTTAAAGCAACAGCTTTACCTCTGACAGTTACAACAACTGTGCCGACACTGGAGACTCCTTCCAATCCAAATGGAGAATTCAGAAGGTGGTACAAATCATCATAAGTTATATTTAGCATTATTAACATAGTAACACAACAAGAAGATATACTCTTAACTACATGGAATTTGGCATGTTGATCTCCTTGTGGTTTCAAGTTAATGGTTGAAGATATATTGAGGTAGTGCAGTCTAGTTCTTTCCGCAGCTCCCATAAAAGCCAAATACAGTGTTGTCTATCCACTTGCGGAACTTCGACACAGCAGTGTAAACTCCAGGATACTGAGGATCTGCACAGCCGTTGCCCCAAGACACAATCCCGTAGACACGACCTTCACACACCAGCGGCCCCCCAGAGTCACCCTGCAAAGAGGAAAGTGTTATAAACCCTGCGCAATCAAAGCAAGTGTCAATATTCCTAAACACATTCCTGAAATCACATGAGGAAACGGTTTATATTTTCCCAATTATTTCAAATTTTATAAATATGTCTATTTTTGTTAAACTTGATTAAGTAGTTGTCCACTTGTTTCACTCTGGTTGCATCTGAGATCTGTAGTTACTTTACTAGCTAATGAGCGAGTTGCTATGACTACACTGATTTTGTAGCGCAATTTGGCTCTGGTTAAAAATCCATAATGTGACAATTATTTTGAAATAATGTATCAAATGTGTAGCTTACACTGCAAGCATCTGTTCCTCCACCAGCATAGCCAGCACAGATCATGTTTTCTGTGATGTTGCCGTCGTAGGAGCCCGTGCTGTTGCAGTAGGCGCTGGAGACAATGGGCACTGTGGCGGTGTGAAGTGATGTAGGGATACCCCCTGTGGGGCTAGTGAATCCCCACCCAGATACACGACACACACGACCCTCTGCCATGTTGTCCCCTTGACGGGGCAGCGGTGCAGGGGACACAAAGTTATTCACAATCACTGGAGTCTGCATCTGGATGGGACAAAGAAGCAGTATGTATGAAAAGGGTAAGGTTAGAGTTAAAGAGGTAACATTGCTTATGACATCATTCATAATGCAGCCTTCAAATGGGGACAAAATGAACAAAAATTGTCCAATGCCCTTCGAATATCACAGTATGTTGTATCACTTTTTATCAGCACATGCCTCCTTTATGCACCATATATAGTAAAAGAGCAGTCAGTCTGAGGATACTTAAATGCCAAATACCATTATGTGAAACAATATTGTTTTCAGTTACCAGTAATGGAGCAGTCTTCTTCTCTGGGGTCAACTCTAATTTACAGTTATTAAGTTACATAAGTGACATTCAAACTAAGAACCCTGAAAAGTCGTGGAGCTTTTAGCAACATCAACAACTAAAACTTTGTCTTCTAATGCTGTGAAAAACTCTTTGAACAGCACATAAAGGCACTCTTTACAGAGTTATGTTGATGTTTGTAGTAATTGAATCTAGACTGCCTTGAATTCAGGCCACAGTACAAAAGAACAACAATGTATCACAACCCTTCAGTCTACTGCAGATTACACCAAGTCTGTGTAAACCAGGAAGTCAGATGGTGCATCTCCCGGAATCTGTCAAAGGAGCTCTCGTGGCTGGGTAATTTCCAGTTCTTTACAGCCGTATAGAAAACCAAAAGCCAAGAAAAGCCAGCTAAGAGTTTCTTTACAATGGTAAAGAAAACTTTCTTTGCAGTGGTGGATCAATGGCTTTTGGCTACTGATCAGAAGGTTGTGCTTATACTCAATTGTAAATAACTTTGGATAAATGCATCAATCAAATGAGCGAGTGTAAATTTAAATGTTTACACTCCTCACTGAGGTCTTTGGGAATCAGTTGCTACCATTGCAGACAGAACCCATCTCACTCTGGCACCCAAACTGGGACCCAGGAGAAAACTTTCTCTTGTTTTGTTACAATTCCACCAATTTTAGGTCAAGAAACAGTTGATCCAAGGAACATGCAGATGAGGTATAAAAGAGTACCATGTCCGCCATGTTTGCATCACCAATGACTCACAACCATTGGGATGAATATGAAGACATTATGGGTGCCTTGAAGTAGTAGGGTTTAACCTCTACTTACTGGATCTGGTAAGGCTAAGGGTCATGCTTCCTATCTGCGAAGTAAAATAGTTTTGACCAACAACTGTGTCTTGACAATATGTTGAAGGCCTACCAGGACATGAGGGCCAGATAACTTGCTGCTGGCACTCACTAGTTCTTGGTTATTAACTGATTATAGCAGGACGTGTCTTAGTGATAAGACCATTGGCATACTTGATCAATGTCTAGCCAACTTTAAAACACATCAGGTTGCTCTGTTATACAAAAATAATCAACAACAGGGTGATGTGATATGTTCCGATTCAAAGCAGAATTACTGTTACCACCCCGAAGATTATTTTCCTCCTATACCACTATTAATTAGATAATAGATCATTATTATCTATTTATAGTTACATTTATTGTTCTGGGATCTCTACAAAGTTTATCCCTTACATTCACTCACTTTCACTTGAAGTTAACAGTACTAAAAAACACTGCTTGTTACGGAGAATCTGCAAAATGCAACATTCTCTGTTCTTTCCCATGGTGGAACAGTTTTATGTTTTATCTCTAATGGTTCTCTAATCTCTAAAGCTCTAACACTGGAGATTTTTAAGTCTGTCTATATGGGGTATCCACCATACAGGTTCCTGTGTAAGCTGTTACCAGAAACAATAATGTGTTAGAACAAAGGATTCTGTGATTTGAATTACAGTCAGAATTAATGTGTTGAAAATGAACCAACACTTTATGAGACCCATTAAAATCTATTAAATCTATTAAAATGAACAACAAATCATGAAATTAAAAAATTAAGTCCTAAAGAACAGGCCAAGGTAAGCAAGCATGTCTTCATCTGGATTGAAGATGATATTGTGTCGTCTCTTACCTTAATGAGCATGATGTCTGCGTTGTTCGTGGTTTTGTTGTACTGTGGGTGAGGTACTAGGAGCTGTGGTGTGCGATACTGTTCTGTCCCTTCATACACACTTACAGAATAATCTCCAGTGACAATCCTCATGTTCCCAGCACTGGATACAACACATAAAATTGATCACATTCCTCATAGAAGGACAGTGGAAATGTGATGTAGTACTGAAATATGGACTTTGATGAGCATCTCCTACAGCTACATTCATATTCAGTATGATTAGATCATATTTTCTGCAGTGTTACGAATATAAACCTGAATATTGCATAGTAAATCAGACATGCAAAGGTTAGATATAAAAGTACAGTGCCAGTGTCTCTGCTGCACTGTTTTTTTTTTCTTTGAGATTGAATGCATTTGTTACATTTTATTACACTTATTATTAAATGATATATATCCAGAGGTCCCAGTCAACAAACACAAGCACTATCTTGCAATATCATAATTACAGAATGCTGTTCCAGTACAGTTTATTACTATTTGTTTGATTAACTTTTTTAACATTTATTTTGATTTTTATTGCTACCCTTAAACGTTTAATGTTTTTGTGCTAGAAAATTTTCGGAAAAATGTTTCATTACCTTAGTCTACGCTTTTTATTTTTCAATAAGGTTCCTGGGCAAAGCTGAATATTGCACAGTAAATCAAATGTACAGAGCTTTAAAAAAATATTTCTTCTTCTGTCATATTTATCTTTAATGCATTTAGTGCACTTTACTTCCAAAGTCACAGACCACAAAACCTGTGCCCTCTCAGAGTGCTTGGATGTTTACTCTGATTCCCAATTATGTGTGTGTGTGTGTGTGTGTGTGTGTGTGTGTGTGTGTGTGTAGGCTTAGTTTGCATCAGGGGCAGCTGGTATTATCTGCAATACAGCAGTTGTAACAATTACAGTGCCACATTATAGAAGCACACCTGATTGAGACTTTAGGAAGCTTACCCTACATTGCAGTGTGCTGCTGTCAGCACCCAGTACTTGTTAATCAAAGTGCCGCCGCAGAAGTGCTGTCCCACGATGGTCTGGATGGATACCATGTACTTGATGGAGTAGGGCGCAGGGGCGTAGCCACCTATTATCCGGCCCTGCATCATCTCCTCACCTGAGAAATACACAGTGGGGTTAAACAACACAAGGCACTATAGTGTACTGTATCAGAAATCATATCATACCAAAAAACATATCTGTTGGAGAGCTTGGAGTGTAAATGAAATAAATCTGAATAAATTCTCTGTCACTTATGTATCTTTGATTCTAAGTGTCAAGTCAGAGGCAAAATGTCACCCCTTAGACACACCAATTTATATAAGCGAAGAAATGTGATTAATGATTACGGTATTTACTAGTGTATATATTTTTGGGCACGGCTACCAAAAAAGGGCAAAAATATCAAGTCACGATATTTATGAACAATTTCATAATATATGCTGTGAATGCACTTTGGTAATAAAATGCACCCAGTGCATTCAAGATTCAAAATACTTATATCATCACATTATCCACCCCTAGTGTTAACTCATCTATGGCTATCTACATCTCAGCCTAAGCGAGCATAAAAGGGAGGAGAGGTGTAACACAACCCACAGTTTCAGGTTCTGAGTGCTAATTTGGTCACATGGTAACTCAATCCTCTACTATACTTCCTGCCAAACAATGCTCCGAGTCTCTGATGTGACTCTCTCCCTTCCTTACAAACTGTGATGCTGGGATGAATATAGTATACACCCCATAAAGTGCCACCACACATCTGTAGCTGCCTTGCCCTTGAATGTATTGACCTTGTGACATTGATTGGATTGCCATGTGAAACACACTCAGACTGGATTGAAACTCAATATGCAACAGAGCACCCATGGCCTGCAATCTCACGAGAGTGAAACCTCAGAGAATCTTATCGCTTTTTTTTTTTTTTTAAGATCATTTCTGAAAGAAAGCAAACTGCCCTCTCGAAAGGATGATTGTGTCTGTGTTTGAATCCACTCTGAACCAAACAAGAACACAACCCGAGTAGTGAATAGAATCACTGGACATTTATTGCGCCTTCATCTTTTTTTTTGTTTATAGCAGTTTGATAGCAGTTCTATCTATAAGTCAAATCGGGTTTATATTAATGCACTCATTCTAAAATGTTATCATTTCCATAGTAACAGCTAATTCATATGGTGAAACTTTTTGTGAGGAGATGCTCATTAACATTAATGTAAGGGGTCTCCAGTGTCAACGGTTTGTAACAGTCTGTATGTTTTTCCTCTACAGGAAAGTCTTCAGGATAGAGGATTCTCTGTAAGGTTTCTCTGTAACATGACAAGCTGCGATTTTTTTTTTTTTTTTTTTTTTTGCATTATTAGCATCAAGAGAGAGAAAACAAGACTGGCTGGTGAGTGATCATTTGAACTAACTTGTCCTGCTGATATTCCATGACATTAAATCTAACTCTAAATAAATAAAATGCATGACGTGTCTTTCATTAATAAATTTTAAAAAGCAGAAAGAGTACGGGTCAGTTTGTGTTTTGTTTTCTTTTGTTTTAGGTTATGAAAATGAAATTGTTTACTGAAAATGTGCTTATCTTTATCCTTATCCCCACCATCAGCTGAAATTCAACTTCAGTTTCAGCTCATAAATAATGGTACCACATATAGAGTAGGTTCTTTATATAATATATCTTAGTCCCAAGCAGGTCTATGCTGTGGAATCTAAAAGGAGATTTAAAGCCAGAGGGTTGGAACAGAGCAGAAATGTTCCCCAAATGTGCTCAGACTTTGGCAAAAGTTCTTCAATCTTAGATATGCTTTGGCATCAAGATTCAGCTCTAACCACTCATACAGAAATCACTCATACTCATACTCATCATCAGGCATCTGGCTGTCTAAAGGAATGACATTTCTACATTATAATGGAAGCATTATCCACATCCCTGTAAAATTCATGTCTGCTTAATGGTTATCAGCTGATTTCATCTCCATAAATTATACAGTATTATACCTAACAAATTGCTCTGGGCAAATGCATTTCAATTTTTAAAAAAAATTTGCTTAGATGTTATGTGCAATTTAATGGTACATTAACATAAAAATACAGTAACAGCCAGAAATTATACACAATATGTACAAAATATTTCAATATTGCTGTTAATATATTTAAAAACATCTTCATATGACTTGATAAAGATGGGCCTGCATTTTCTGACAGAAATGATAACAGCTTAATTTATAATTTGGTATAAAACTCTTTAATTAAAAAAAAAAAAAGATTAATAAAAGCTGACAAGAAAATACAACATTTAGTGACATTTTTAGTGATTTTGAGACACATACTGAGACCCTGAAAGACTGTAGAAGTGAAGAATCCAATGTTTTGGTAAAACAAATAACAATCATTATATTATAAAGTTCTCAAGAAGATAAATATTATTTGCAGCAGTGTTTGGAAGCCGGTTTAGGAACTGGAAAACCTTTATATTTATCAGCTTTTCCTCTTTCATTTTAGAAGTAAACAAGTCCAGGTTCATTTTTTTTAAAAAAAAGCTCCAATCATGCCTTCTTCACTTCAGTAACACATCCAAAATATCTCCAAGAAGCCTAACACAAATGTCCACAGCTTTACTTACAGGTGACAGCGAGAACTTCCAGCAGGATGCAGGGCAAAAAGGTGAGCAGATTCATGTTGTAAGAGGAGAGAGAGAGAGAGAGTGAGAGAGAAAGAGAGAGAGAGGGAAGGAGTGAGAGAGAGGATCCACAGTGCCAGGCTGAACTGAGGGGAGCCTTTCCACCCCATACTCTGATTGCTCTGCAAAGGAAGGATCATTTCAGCGCTCTCGGGTTTCTCAGTTCCGATTTCTGTTTCCATGGACACCACGAAGGACGAGCACAAGAAACCATATATAATTGAAGCGTAGCTTTCTTAACCCCACCTGTGACCTTTTGATTCAGGCTTTCTGTACCAATCTGCCTGGCATGAGGCCTAATTTGCATTGCATTAAAAATTTATCTCAAGGAATTTTACAACTACTGTGATTCAGTTGGAATAATTTGGACAGAATGATGAGGTATGAATGGTTAAGCACAGGGTGATGATTAGTAGAGGTTAGTGATCATTGCATTTCTCGTGAAGTCATTTATAACAGTTCCTGAATCGGTTGAACATACAACTCTTATTTTCTACATTTTCTATATCAGGCTTACAAATCATTCAAATCTGAACCTGGTCTCATGGGAAATTAATGCAAATTGAAAAGAGCAAAGATGGTTAACTCATGGTTAAGTTTCATACAAATTAAGTCATTAAAATAAAAAGACACAAATGTTCACCCCACCCCTAAACTGTTATGAATTTGCAAGTCTAAAACCATGATGCAATAACTAGTTTGAAGGCTAGTTTCAAGAGAAGTCCATACACTTGGAGCTGCTCTCTGTCAGCGTTCATCCAAGACACTCTCTTCCATCCCTCTTGCTCTCCTGGACACCTCCCCCAAACAGAGTGTAGCTAATATCCACCTTTGGAGCCTGACACAGCAAGCTTCATTCATTTTTTTGGTCATTATAGCAACAATATCTCTTTCTCTCCCCCATCTCTATTCCATACTTCATTCCCCTGGGTGCTGACCGTAGGCAATTTTTACAGCTGACCCGTTACTCTGCTCCTGAGCTCCTACTTAGCATACAGAGATTAAAGGCCCATGTTCCATATAACACATCTTTATCGACCTACTTTCAACATTTTAGCTTGGGGTAATTTTAAATATCTGCTGCAATGCTGCAATGTGATGCAAGTTCCTTTGAAAATGTGCAATTGCTACCCGTTACATGCTCCTCTGCTTTGTGCTGTAAGTGGGCATTTGGGTCATGTAGGTGATCATGAGTCATGATAATATTGTGAAGGTTGTAAAATAAATAGCATTCAGATTGTTAATAATGTGTTTGGTCAACTATGTTACTCAGGTCAACTATGTCACTTTGATTGTCAACTATGTTCCAGCTGTATTTTTGCATTTTAACTGATATAAATGTATCTTCAGGTATGCTAATTTGAAGGTATATTCAAATTATTAATGGTCAACTATGTCACTCATGTCAACAAAAAAAAATGATACGTTTAGCTGGTATTAAACAAACAATGACAAAACTTACTGAACCAGAATTAAGAATTTTTAAAGATGAGTTTTACTTGAAGTGTAACATGACATACATTTTGTCCATAACATTGTTGAAGAACTAATCTGTCCAAAGTTTCTTTCCTTTAAAATATATTTTTTAAAAACATTATGGTTAAGCTTGACCACTAGTGAATTTATTGCAGTCAAGAACACTGGTTCTTAGAAAAAGAACCAATCTGTCAAAAGTTCATTTTGGTTGATGTCAAATGTACCTCTAATTGTAGAATGTAGAAGTTGCTATATGCTTGTTGAAGAAAAAAAAAACAGGGCCTGTAGTGATATGAGGCAGGACTCAAGCATGAAAAGTCGACATATGCTTTATTAGGGCAGATATAGTCATAAGCAGACAGCAACAAATTGGATAATCCATAATCGTAAGACGGGGTAAACAGATGAGGGGGAAACGATATACAGAACACAGACTTAACAAGACAATAAATGCATGATAAGATTTGATGATGAAACAAAGTAACAGGAAGGTATAAATACACAAACTAATCAAGGACTAAACACAGAACAGGTGCACACAATAGGGTAACACAGCAATTTCATTTTTCAAATGAAATTAATTTTCCCAGTAGTGAGCATCTCTGAGCATAGAAATGCAGGACCCTAAAACCTCAATCACTTCTTGCTTCTTTAATGTTCACATGCAGTGTTCTCTTTGAGATATTTAGACTCTGCAGTCATCAGCTGTCTATGTACAGAAGATCTCAGAAAGCCAGCTTTTGAGTAATTAGCCTAAAATGAGGGGTTTTAATGAAGTCATGGATATCCATCCCTTTCTTTTATATAGTGGCTATTGAGAGTCTGTTGCTTAATTACTCACAGTTATTTGTGTTTAATCCTTTTGCTCTCTGTTGTATTTTTTTTTTAAATCCCACTAGCACTTTAAACATATTGTTTTCGATTTAAGAATTTTGAGAAGAGCAGCTAACCAGTGTGCAGATTTTAGTCTCTTTCCAGACTCCCACGAGGAGTCTGATTTGTAGACATTTAAGGAGACTGTAAGCTCTATAAAATATTTCGGACTACGATAGTCTCTGTGTAGCTAATCGCTAATAAGGCTTGTAGCCTAACACAAAAATTCATCACTGTATCACTGGGGTGCAGCCCTGTGGAAGATAAAACATAGAAATTGGCCATTTAAAGCTTGTGAGTACTAAAAAAGAAGTAAAATCCTGAAATGTAAGAAGTAAAATACATCATGCAAGGTGCTATATGAAAAATTAGTGTTTGTATGAGACATCATGAGGAAGATGATTCTCCAGGGGCTTGTATGGAAGACATTCCACAATAATCTAAGGCTAATAATGAAAAGGTTTTTAAAAAACAGGAGAAGTGTATATAATCATTGATATGGTGAAACCTCCTGTAGGATGTTTATTTGTAAAGTAAGACTGTTGTACAGCATTTAGATAGATATCATCTCGTGCATAAACCCCAGTAATGGGGTTATGGTACTTTTTTCCTCCATACAAACATATTAGATTCAATTATTTCATCTGACCAGCTTTTTTATCCAAAATGAGTGACAAGAGAGACAAAATCCCATCCAAAGGAAGATTGGAGCTGTTATATTTGTTATATTTGGAGCTGACAGTAATACACATACTGCTGTAAGTTTCCACCAACTGACCTAAGCAGGGTGTCCTTTGGGTTGGCAAGGTGTGGCAGTTGAGGGAATTAGAGTAAATAATTAATTAAAAGGCTGCACATATCTCAGCATTTTAGTTCATTATCTCAGTGCAGTCAAGTGTCATTAATTCATTGAGCTCGAGAGCAATGACATCTTCAACTCGGCATCTGGAAATGGTGATATTATACATAATAAAACCAGGCATTTGTATCAATTAGCTGTAAAGGTAGAATATTTTTAAGTGTGTTGTTTAAGATTTAATAGCAGCTGCATGCACAGAAATGAGAATTTTGTTATTTGATGGATTTTAGTGTAATGACACCACTGGACCAAAAACAATGGCAAGAAAGTTGTAGAAAGAGCAAACACAACTAAACACAAGGTTGGAATAAGATAATAAGTCACTCAAGCTACAAGTGATACAATCTCACAAGCCAAGGAGGCTAATTTGCTATAATAATAGTAATACATCATAAAAACTGTGATTTCCGGGTCATACATTCACCACCTTCTGAGGTGTATGCAAAGGAGAGCATTTTAGAGAGGCATACATTAGCAAAAGAAGGGTACTCAGGCGCTCTTGAAAGGTTGTGAGAGAATTCTTTCTTCTGCCAGCATGGAATCACAAAACACAGGCTGATTTTAGACATATTACCAAGCAGTAATTATATTGTGGACTCACAGCCCTTAAAATTAGGGTCTGAACTTTGGTCCTGATGTAAGTATGCAAAGTTTCTTTGGTTTGTCACGGTAGATCCGGAGCTTATCCTGGGAATACCCTGAATGGGACAAGAGTTCATCTCAGAGCACCAAATTCACACACTAATTTACAATTTTTTGGTTTTGCTGAATCACCTTCTGGTATGTTTTTGGGAGATGGGAACAAACCGGAGAACCTGGATGAATCCCACACAGGCACGAGGAGAACATGCAAAACTCCATACAGACAGTAACCCAAGTCGCCCAGAAAACAGCCTTTAGAACTGTGAATGTACAAAGAAACAACTCCCATGAACACATTTGCCCTCTGCGCCACCAAGAATTGTTTTACCCCTGTAACCGAAACCCAGTACTGTTTCATGACAATTACTTCAGTCTCTTTCATGTCCTCCCTTAGCATTTATCTCTCCCATGGAGAGGTGTCCTCTCTGACAACACCCACAGTCAACAGCGTGAGAGTGAAGAAAGCTCCGAATTGGTCACTGGACACCAAGGGACCCCTCTGCTTTGTCATGTACTAGGTCAATCCCTGTAGTTCATTCTGAGACAACACGACATGCTAACAAAAGCTATGCACAAAAGACATGGTTCTATTATAAAAGCATTACAGGAAGCTCTGACAGTCCTATCCGCACATATCCTAAGCGGTTGATGACGACTGTGTGTGGTGAGTCTTTAAGCTTTTCGTGATAAATTTCTATATAAAAAGTCACATTAAATTTCTGAGTGTGGAATATGATGGATCGCATACTCTTTATTTTGCATCACTTACTGTAATGGAACTACACTCGACCAACAAAAGCCTTCATTTTCAAATGCACCGAGTGATAAATCAGACTGACACTGAGATATGCAGAATACAAATGGATACTGGTGCCACATCTGCATGGCTGTATTCATAAATCATGCAATGACACGGTTTCTGCTTGCATGACATTTAGATTTTATTATTATTAACTGGTGTGTTCAGCAGCAGGTGCTAACGATATGGCTCAGGTCTGGGGAGTAGTGATCCTTGTCCTAACTGTGATGATCCGAGGTAGGTATTTGAAATTTAAACAGCTTTCTGCTTTTAATTCAATGTAAATTGTATATCTGACTTTGAGGAAGTCTTTTTAGAGCCTATGGTGAACGGTTCTTAAGCATAGCAGCTAAAATTATTCCAAGATCAATATAATATACTATAATAATTTAATCTTTACATGGTTGAAATATGATGATGTTAGTTATTCCACGCGTACTTCATAATTCACAGTACATAGTAGATGGTAATCTCCTGTAGATCTCACATAAACTTGCTTTGTGTTTTCAACCCTCTTTTGATTATTAGACTCACTGACCCAAAGGATCATTGGGGGCCAAGAAGTCGTGCCTCATTCCATCAAGTACCAAGCATCTCTACAATATGAGAGAAATCACTATTGTGGAGGCATCCTGATCCACCAGCAATGGGTGGTGTCTGCTGCCCACTGCTGGAGACCGTGAGTACTGCAGTCATGTTCCCCTTACTGGTACACTTACTTTCTAGCATACAGCCTTGTCCAAAGGATTTAGTAGACACCCTCATCCATATCCACATGCTGGTAACATTGTTCAGATTCTAAGATTATTAAGATGTTAAGCTAAAACCTTTAATTACATTAAACTGTTAGATAGTAGTTAAGACAACACCTTATAGCATAGCAACAAAAGCCTAGGATTTTTCTTGTATATAGTGCTCAGTTAAGCAAGGTAGAGGTATTTGCACTAGTGGAGCATGCAGGACTGTTTTTAGGTCCACAATCTTGCCAACCTCTGCAGACACTTTTGACCAATCCCCCCCACTCCCGCATAAATTCTTGACCAATCCCACTCGCTCCTGCAGACACTCTTGATCAATCCCATCCAATCTTGCAGACACTTTTGACCAATCCCCCCCACTTCCACAGATACTCTTGACCAATCCCAGCCACTCCCGCAGATACTCTTAACCAGTCCCACTTGCTACACACCTGACCAATCTCACCCACTCCTGCAGACACTCTTGACCAATCCCGCTCATCCCTGCAGAAAGTTTGACCAATTCTGCCCAGTCCCCCAGGCACTCTTGACCCAATCTGTCTGCTCCCGCAAACACACTTGGCCAATTCCGCCTGCTCTTGCAGAATGTTTGACCAATCTTGACCACTTTTGTAGACACTCTTAACCAGTCCCACCCATTCCCATAGACACTCTTGAAAACACTCCTGTAGAAAGTTTGATCAATCCCACCTATTCATGCAGACACTCTTGACCAATCCCACCCACTCATGCAGACACTTTTGAACTAATCCCGCCCACTTCCACAGACACTCTTGAACTGCTCCTGCTTGCTCCTGCAGACACTTTTGACCAATCCTTCCCACACTTGTAGTCGTATTTGTTTGTACCTGCCCACAATATTTTCTAATAAAGCACTGTGCAAGCAAACTGCCTTATCCAATCCACTTCTTTGTTAATGAACACGCCCTTTCTTTGTTCCATAAGCTCCCTAGCTTATCTGACCACCCACTCCTGACCACTTGAAAGTAAAAAAACACCAGCCTTTTTTCAGAACCACAAATGTAGGATGTCAATGAAAGTAAAAACACAAACCCGAATGAAGAGCTAATACAATTGTTATGGGGAAAAAAAGGCAGAACAGGCCTGTACAATACATTTGCTTTAAATCTGTCCAAGATTATATCTGTTTCAAGATCACAGGTTGTTTTTGTTGCATAGCAATTGGCATGTTCTCTGTTGGATAGGAGCAACATCATTCAGGTGGTTCTAAGTGCACATAATCTGGCATCTGAGGACGGATCCGAGCAAGTATTCAATGTGTCCAAGATCATATCCAACCCTACCTACAACCCGAAAACATACAATGGTGACATCATGCTCTTGAAGGTGAGCAGTGCCATATAGGTCTTTTATTTTTAGTAGCCTAATTCAGAAAGGTTGAAAATCTGATAGTTTGTCAAGAACTGCGTGCAAATCCAGAGTGAGAATTACAGGGGCTTGTTGGGGGAACAGGCAATCTGACATCTAATGACAAAAAGATTCTTAAAAATTACACCTTCCCAATAATTTTGATTTTCAACATATTAATATAATTTTGCCAGTTTCGCCAGAAAGATAAGAAATTGCATTTTTCATTCCCAGAACTTTAATTAAATTAGCAAACTAGCACAGTCATGTAAATTATGCTATATGTGTATTTACCTCACTAGTAAACTTATAAAGTTTAGGGTTTTTTGAATATACAACACTAGCTATTATCACGAACTGGTTAACATATCTTGTTACTTGCTAAGAGCTAACCACTGGATTGCTAGCTAGCTAGGTTTGTCAATCAACCTCTCATTTGCAGCTAAGCTACTGTTGTGTTGATTATGACAGTTATAGGCAAAACTACATAGTGTTCCTAACAAATGTACTAAAAGTGAGCTGCCTGTGATGACTGTATCTCTTTTTTATTCCCACATCCCTCTTTTCTCTAAAGGCAGGAAGTTAGGCTGGTTGTATTGTGTCTCTTGGTCATAGGTCAAGGTGCTTGGCCCCCCATAGAAAGTGTGTATGTGTCTTACAACTGTGCTGTATTTCACAGCTGAGCCACCCAGCTGTTCTAAACGCCTATGTCCAGCCGGCTCCTCTCCCGGATGAGAGCACGCCTCCACTAGATGCTGGAGCCACGTGCACAGTGAGCGGCTGGGGCGTCACACGTATCTACAGCTTCTACCTGTCCCCTGTGCTCCGTGCCGTGGATGTGGACTACATCCCCAACTGCTATTACTATTACTACTTCAGAGTCAATGAGAACATGATATGTGCTGGATCTCGCTTTGGAGGCAAAGACTCTTGCCAAGTAGGGCAAAACCTATTTTAACTAGCCTACCACTCTATGACAGACATATGACACAATAACGACATTTTTGTCTATAGGTAAAATAAAGCAAGCCCACTTTTAGCAATCCTCAAAACACTTTGTCAGACACATGACACAATAATGACACTTTTATAGCTAAAAGATTCAGTAATAAGTAATGCTATCTGTCAAAATGTCTGTGATTCTCTGACTGTGCAGTCGTTATTATATCTTTAAATGTGATTTTCTCCCTTTTCGCTTTTGAGAAGCGTTAAAAAATTTATTCATATTTGTGGTTTCCACAGGGTGACTCAGGGGGACCCCTCATGTGCAATGGCTTTCTGGAAGGCATTGTGTCCTGGGGAATAGGCTGTGCCAATCCCTACTTCCCAGGCGTCTACACCAAAGTGAGGAATTACAACAAATGGATCACTGGGATCATCACAAGTGACAGTCAGTCCTAAAAATAATCAGGAAAGGTTTTAGTTTCAGATTAAAGACAAGTCTCAGTTATAAGGGACTTTATCAATATGCATAGAAGACAATACGCTGGAATCATGTTAATTTATCTTGAACTGGGGGAAAAAAAACAGCTTTGGCATATATCCACATGCATAATTCATTAACTAATTAAAGCCTAGTAAGTTCTGCTGACACAGCAGTGTCTAGATTAATGATCATATAATGTCTAAGCACATTTTAATTTCATCCTTCTCTGTCATCTATCATATGCCTGCTTTAATTTGCGAACATGGCATTATGTAGCCTAAAGCTTTTTTATGTAGCGTAAAGCTGAATATTTGTAATTGACTATTGTTTATATCTCAGAATAGTATAAATAAAGGTGTTATTTAGAGCTATTGAAGAAAAAAAATCACGTCATAGTGGTGATTTTTAATATATGTAAACCACTGTAGTAAACAAAAATATCGGTCAAGCCATTACACCAAACCAGAGACACACACACACACACACACACACATTCATTCACACATAAAGCCTTGTATGAGACGTGGAGTATGTGGGAGCTGGAACGCATTCGCTGGATGTCATTATAATCAACTGGAGACCACAAGAATTTGCCTGCTCTCCAAACAGCAAGTTTAGAGTAGGAATAATGGAACGGTTTTTACACTCACTCTTCACAGGTCGACTCAATGAGTCCAATTAAACCTTGCAGGACAAATTTAAATTGATTTAAGGTAATATAACCATGGCTTCAGGGCTTTACTGAAAGTCTGTCAGTAAAGGATGCACATTTTCATCATAATAATTCTGATTTCAGTTCAATTCAATTTTATTTGTATAGCACCGTTAACAATGGCCATTGCCACAAAGCAGCTTTGCAGAAATATTAAATTCCAGATGTAAATTTTTAACATGGTGTTTCCTGAACTGAAGATTTAAACACTTCTGTACTGTTTGAGTGTTAATGATAAACATGCATCGGTCAAATTAAGGTCATCCAAGTGCTGATTCAGTTACACACCGGGTTCACTGTGAGTAAAAAGCTGAGCAAGCAGGGGAAAATACAACATTGTCTCTTATTGTTACTGAGATTCTGGATTATTTCTAAAGAATATTGGTACAAACGTGTTAAATGTAAACTTACCATATGTTCAGTGATGCCAAACTATACAAGCTACTACTTTTATTAGAATTGCTACTACTATTACTACTGATATTGTTGCTATAACTCCTATTTCTACTATCACTAACACAGCTATTACTATTACTGTTATTACTCCTACTATTACTGCTAATAATATTACTACTACTGCTGCTGCTACTGCTATTAACCCACTACTATTACTAGTAGAACTATTACTATGACTACTACTACTGCTGCTACAACTAATACTGCTACTACTGTTACTACTATCACTAATACAACTAACACTAATACAACTGTTACTTCACCTACTACTATTGCTACTACGACTATTACACTCCTCTACACCTACTACAGCTACTACTATTACTACTGCTACTAGTACTTCTACTACTACTACCACTTCTACTTTCTAACTCAAATTTTGCTTTATTGTTCCTCAATCAACAGAAAAACTGTTCTACTTTTCTATTCTATTATCCTAAACAGTACAATACACAATCCTTTAATAAGGATTAAGGATTAATAAGAATATAATCGCCTTTTTTTTTACACTGTCCTCAGTATTCTTGTGGAGACACTTTTTATCATTATTTTTATTATTTTTTATTATCTCCAATCTCATATCATGAGACAGGCAGTCTCTTTGTTCAAATTTAAACAATCATAACCGCAACTGGCACAGAGAGTCCATTTTTAACCACTCACATAATTCATTAACCATTTATAGGCACATCAGAGTTGCTATTGTAAACTGTCGCCTGAATCAGATCAGCAATCAGTTTAATCATTGAATTGTGAAGTAAAAGATAGAAGAGGGGCTCAGTAATAAAGAATCCTGCACACAAATTCAAATGAGTCATATCTATGTTTATATTAGAAACACCAGTATTATGTACAGTTGAATATATGTATAGATATATATATACAACAGTGCTGTTGAATTCTCAAATTTGATCGATCAGACAGTGTTGATGAAACTTCTAAAGAAGCAGCTCTGACAATAGGTCCGGCTACAAATCACAAATTTATATTAATGCACTCGTTCTAATATTTCATTTCTATAGTAACAAGGACTATAGGACTTGTATGGTGAATGCTCCACATAATCTAAACCTAATAATACACTTTTTTAGTGCCATAATTTAATTTACTTGTTGATATGGTGGAGCTTTCTGTAAACAGATGTTTATTTAGTCTCCAGTGTCAGAATGTTAGAATGTTCCTCTTATTTTTTTCTTATTAACTTCAAGAGAAAGTGAGTGAACGTGTGTTTATAGCTGCTATCATGTAAGGGATAACAGGAACTTGTTTTGTGGATGTTCCACAATATTAACTGAAATGTGTTGTTCTATAAAACATACAAATGTAATTGGAAAATAATCAAATTCAGGGTGGAAACAGGGTTGAAGGATTAAAGTTAGCCATTATATGGAAGAACACTTCACTGTGTGTTAACTTCAAATGGATTTAAGTGAATTAATCATTAAATAAATAAATTTCTTAGCTAATATTCAATAACTTATCTTAATCTTATTGTAAGATTGTAGGGTGTTAAATATTAAGATGAAATAATGTGATAAGTCAAAATAATTTAGTCGGATTGTATTCGAAACAATGACATAGCATTTCAGCAGTTTCTTTACAACTCAGACACAGTAATAATAAAAATTAACATTATGCCACAATTTATGAACTCTATTAGAAAGTTTAGACTTTTAGTCAAGAAAGTTTTTACGTGCACACATTTACAGACTTATGGTGCTATTTTAATCTATTACCTTTCCCTATCTGTTTTGTTACTGTTTATTGCTGCTGGATACCAAGAATTTCCCTCGGGATCAATAAAGTATCTATCTATCTAAACGCATAACCCCATTTGTGTCAGTGGTTTTCTCTGCACAATACACACTAGCATGATTTCCACATAGAGTGCAATGACGCAGAGCTGCACATGGAGGATGTGAAGAGTTAAGGCTTGTGACAACATAATTTACTGTCTGACCTTTTCCATGAGTGTGCAAACGTTTCTGTTGTGACTGAACTTTTGATTATTAACTGAAGTCAGCTAACAAGCTTTGCTTGAGTCTTTCTCTGCCATGTGTCTAGTTCTTTATACAGATTTTGTACTGTAATGTCTAATGGCCACTATTTAACCAACAGTAGTTCTAGATGACAAAATGCCATTATGTAGTCATCAAACTGTTGCAACGTCCTCTGAGAAATGTGACATTCCCTTTCTTGTAATCATTACAGTAGTCAGTCTGCAAGCGTGCACACACACACGCACACACATATATGTCCACACACACACACTTTCACACTTTCAGTTGTGCCTGTAGTGTGCTGGAGCAGGAACAATCTCACTGGATACTTTCACTGGATGTCATTATAATGGCTAAAATCAACAGCAGTCTACAAGATTTAATTCTCACATCTCAGGAAGCGAAACAGTTTGCCTACTCTCCATACAGCAAGTTCAGGGTAGGAGCAGCTCTACTCACACACGATGGAAGAGTCTTTACCGGTAAGGAAACTTTACACTTTAGAGGTTCATTCATCACTGATCAACTAAATGAGTTCAGTGAAACATCGTAGGACAAACTGAACTGTTTATGATGGCACTTCTTTAAGATAACAATGTTATGTGGCTTCAGGGCTGATGTCAAGAAATCTTTTTCAATGATGCCAAATGATAAAAGCTCCTACCACTATTACTAATTCTGCTAAAACTACTATAACTACAATTACTACTAGTACTACTAGTACTACCACAGCTATTGCTACTACTGCTACTATTACTACTATACTATAACTACTACTATAACTACTTCTACTACTATTAATAATACTACTACAGGTACTACTACTGCTACTATTACTAAAACGACTATAACTACTACTACTACTACTACTACAGCCCTGCTACTGATGCTGCTGCTAATACTACTACTGTTAATAGTACTTCTACAACTACTACTACTACTACTGGTACTATTAATATGACTATATCTGCTACTGTTAAAACTGCTACCTACTATTTATTACAACTACTTCTAATAATAGTACTACTATTAATAATATTGCTACTGTAACTACTGCTGCTGTTACTACTACTAGTACTGCAAATAATAGTAATAATAATATTGGATTAATATTCATTCTAGGTGCATGAGGCTTTTTGTGGTGTTTCCTAGAAGAAGGTTTAAACACAAAGCTACACTGTTTGATGTTAAGAATCAACACAGCTGTGGCTTAAATTATTCTTCCAAATGCTGTTTCTAGTCTGTGAGGCAAACACTGAGTCTATTGTAAGTGAACAGCTGAGGACATAAAATCAGTGCCAGTGAAAAAAATTAAATACAACAAGTGTCGCATAGTTTAGAGAGATTATATAACATAGCTTGTCTACTGTAAGCGTGCCACATTTCACAGCTCAACGTTAAATTAAGCTAACGGGGTTAGAGAAATTTGATTATTGACCAAGACATGTTTGGTGTGCAAATTTTGCTTCTTCATTTCTTATGAGGCTATGAAAGCCAGCTGAGGCTATGAAAGGTTTATGACCACCAGTTATTACCATACTAAAGTCACAACTCCCCTACATTGTTTGGTAATATACTGTACATAATCCATTTGACAGAGTTATGTGACGTGTGTTTAAAATGTTAAATATAAAGATGAATCAAGTGATTTCTTTTCAAAAGATTTCTTTTCATGGCTGCCACACTCACTTATCCCAGGTAGCAAATGAGGAATGGCCCAACTTCTCAACTTTCTAGCCTTCAAACCAAGTAATTACAGCAATAAACTCATCCAAATATAGCCAACAAAATGGCACTTGTTGCCATGGAAACTCCAATAGGAATCCATCGCACTTTTGGCCTGCAATATATTTCCTAATGACTACATGTGCCTAAATCCAACCACATTTGTCCTGCTAAGAGAGAGGTGATTTTCTTCATTTTGACACTAGTGTGTGAAGATTTTAGCAAATGGCATGACAATAACCGGATTGTTAACCTTGGTTATAGCTGTTAGTCTTATTATTCCAGCACAATGCTAAAGAAGTCAAATAAGAACGCCACTCTTAGCTCCGAATACTGTATATTTTGTCTGATCTGAGATTAGTGAAAAGTTGTGTAATTTTTCATAAATGATTACTTTAATGAGTTCTATATGTTTTATTTGGCTTGTTCCTCATACAGGATGCAATGTAGAAAACGCTTGCCTCGCTCTTGGCATCTGTGCTGAGAGAGTTGCAATCTCCAAAGCTGTGTCAGAGGGACATCGAGAGTTCAAGGCCATTGCTATAGCCAGGTTCTAATTAATAATATTTATTTGTTTGTAAATGATATTTTCATATGTTCTGGATTATTTTATTAATATAAATGTTTTTTTCATAGTGACACGGAGGATAATTTTATCTCACCATGTGGTGGCTGCAGACAGTTCATGAGGGAGGTTAGTTGTTGTTTTTTTTCCCTTTTCTTTTGTATCATGTAGTAGACTGACATTATTGCTTCTTGCTCAGATCAGCCCTGCATCATGACAAGTACTTGATTTTGTAATTCTATCACTGTGTGTCAAAGCTTTTCTTTCTTTGGCAGTTTGGCCTGCAATGGGAAGTTTATTTGTCAAAGCCGAACGGCTCTTTCTTAAAGATGACTGTAGAGCAGCTCCTTCCCGCCTCATTTGGTCCTGAAGACTTGCTGAAGTGAAAAGTGATTCCCACTAAGAAGAGACATCAGATTATTTGACTGAACGAATATGCTGGCATTTGAGAATGAAAACGTTGACTGTATGTAGGCTTATATGGTATTTTATTTATAAGATTATTGTTCGCAGAAATGTATAAACACTGATGTAACTGTTCAGAGGTACTTAATTAAAGGAAATATTATTTAAGAGAGTGTTAAGAGGTTTTATTCATTGCCAAATGCTGAATATAATATATCAGCTTTTATGCCACATACTTCTCTACTGTTGAATTCCTAGTTTTGATTGGTCAGAACGTGTTTAATTTTGGCTTGTTAACATAAAAAAGACAAAACAACTGTTTATAGCTGTGAGAACCTAAGTAATAAAAGGAACTAACTTGTTTTGCAGGCATTTCACAATGTAACTATAAATGCATAAGCAGTTAAAAAGTATCATTAATAAATTAAAAATCTTGATTGTTGGCAAGTTGCTGGGATATAAGAGGAATAAAACACTGTGACAGATTATGAGTGGTAAATTACACTATGTTCTAATAAAAAAGCTCCAATAGGTATCATAAATATATGTAGGAGATATGTACATTATATATACAACAGTACCCAGATTATCCATGGATAATATACAATGTATATACAGATAATATACAGATATATAAAGATAACCTAGGATATATATTGTGAATCTACAGTTTGGTTTTGGGTGGTAACAGTAACTCTGTCAGGCCGCATCATAACACCCCGTCGTTGATTATTTTCCTATTTTATTCCTTACTTCCTGTAGACTGTATCACCTGTCTATAATGTAATATTACTGTAACACTATTATTCTGATGAAAATAAAGCGACGCTGCGACAGGTGTCACGTGACTGAACATGCGCCCTTTCAGCCAATAGGATTCAGGTAAACATTGTCCTTGATATGTAGCTGTCAGGGCGAACAGAGAAGTTCGTTTAATAATTTTCGATTTTTTACATTTAGGTAAATCATGTCGGTTAAACATGCTCTCAGTCGTGGGCTGGAGTTTGGCAGGTCGCTTTTCCAGCTCGGAATCCTAAAACCTGCGGGCCGAATTGCAGCCAAGTTCCGAGGTGAGCGCCTGCGGGTGAGTCAACCAGGCCGCACCGTCCAGCCTCGGACTTTCCTGCCTGCGCGCTACCGGTATTACCGCACGTCCCTCAGCGGCCTCGCCGCGCAGCTCCAGTCCGCCGGCTTCAGGAGGCTGATCGGAGGCGGCTCTCCGAGAAACAGGGCCGTTTTTCTGGCTTTCGGTGTCGGTTTGTGTTTGATCGATCAACAGCTGGACGAAGACCGAAGGAGCGCAGCGACATGCCAAGAAATCCAGGTAATATCGTTAGCTAACATCCAGCAACGATCCTCTTTATCACCGGATAAAACCATTAAAGGTGCCATTGTAATATTTAGAAGTGTTTTAGACGTTAAAGGATTGTTTAGAAAGACTTTGAGTCTCGGTATATGCAATACATCTCTTGTTTATTCATTTCAGTCTTCTGATTACATTTTTCCGGGCCGGAATAATCTCCGCCCCCCCCCCCAGTGGAACAGAGCTGCTGTTTAGCAATTGGAAAGACTGAAAGTATTTATGATCAATCCCAGTAATTAATGACATTACCAATAATGAGCTCCAGTCAAAGCAAGTCAAATCACAGTCAGGTTATATTGTCTTTATTTAAAGACAAAGTGCTGCACAATAAAATCACTGTTATTCAAACAAAATAACATATAAATATAACGAAATAGATCAAATGAAGCAGTAAATGGCAGTTAAAGAGAGAAATCATTAGTCACAGGACAAAACATGATGAAACAGACACTTGGATGATATAAAGAAGTTTGTAAGTTGGATTTTAAAATGCTAGAGGTTAAAAAGTTAAAGGATCATAAGGCTCTAGTGGTGCTTCTTAGTCTACAGAAAATGACTGAGAATAATTGTCTCAATTTGTGATATTTAACTTGTTCCATTAATGATTTATTGCCGTTACTTCCACTGACATAAAGGCGTTATTCATGAAGAAGAAGTTTCAGAGCCATGTAAAACCGTTCTCCTCTGGATATAAACTGGAGGACTATGTGATTGGGAAGCAGATAGGAAAAGGCTGCAACGCTGCTGTCTACGAGGCTGCGGCTCCGTTTGCACCCCTCACGGCAAACAGCAAGTGCTCCCTGGTGGAGCTGAAACAAAATGGAGAAGAAAGTGAAGTCAGAGCACCTCTAAAATTCCCCAGTTCACACAGCTACCCCCTGGCTGTGAAAATGATGTGGAATATTGGGGTATGTTCCAACAGCACTATGAATTATTCACTGTAGTGCAGCAGTAAATGAGTTTTTTTTTTTTTTTAATTTTTACGGCTTTTTATTGTAACTGCATTGCAGGCAGGTTCTTCTAGCGAGGCGATCCTTAATGCCATGTCCCATGAGCTGGTCCCTGCGAGTCCTCAGGCTTTGAAGAAAGAAAAAGGAGAGCTTGTCCTGTGTGGGTGAGTCCGTTTAGGCATGATGGTGTCCCAGAAAACTGATTATATTAAAGGGGTAGTTTGTTATTTTTATCTGCTGTTTATGATGGAAAATACACTTCCATTGAAAACAATTCCATTTTGCTGAAATTATTTGAAGTGCAGATTGCACCTTTAACAGCTTTTTTTTTTAAAGGTTTAACTTAATGCATTCTGTTTGCAGTCATTTTGGAAAAGCGCCCAAGAGAGTATCGGCCCACCCCAACGTGATCCGAGTGTACCGGGCCTTCACGGCTGAGGTGCCGCTTCTACCTGATGCATTGGATGAGTACCCCGCTGCGCTGCCTGCCAGACTCAACCCTGCCGGCCTGGGCAACAACCACACACTCTTCCTGGTCATGAAGAAGTAAGAGACCAAAATGGCCACTCCTGAGTCAAAGATCGAACTTTCTTTCGAAATACTCATTTTCCACACAGACATGAAAATGTATTCTGGCAGATCCTAAAAACAAATAATATTTATGGTCATGACATCCATAGACCTGTATATATTAAGTCAAATAGTGTGCCAAACATAAATACTATAATGCTATAGTTTTACTGTACATGACCTTATTTGGCTTTGGTTTACATGTTTAATGTTAACCTGAAGCAGCATATAATGAATATAGCCATGAACATGTTATCAGTGACTCGTTATATAATCAGTTCTGAACGTTGTTGTGCTGCAGTTACCCGTGTACCCTGCGCCAGTACCTGCAGGTGTGTGTGCCAGGCTCCAGACACGGCTCCATGATGCTTCTGCAGTTGCTGGAGGGTGTGGATCATCTGTGCAGGCAGGGCATCGCCCATAGAGACCTCAAATCCGATAACATCCTCTTGGAGTTTGACTCCAGTTAGTGCACTTCTCCTAACAAAGCATGGAGTGTAAATATAAGACTGTGTGATGTGTTTTATTCTGACTGTAATATTTTTGTCCTGAAGCGGGCTGCCCCAGGCTGGTCATCACCGACTTTGGCTGCTGCCTGGCAGAAGAAGGTTTAGGACTGAAACTGCCCTTCACCAGCCGCTATGTGTACAGAGGAGGGAACTCCTGCCTCATGGCACCTGAGGTACAGGGATATTATCAATCCCATTTCCCTCCATAGACATTGGATCTCTTGAATCACAAATCTCATCTTTGTTCTAAAGTATTGGAACAACAGAGAATTTCACTGATGTGTTGCAAAAAGTCTTTAGCCCTATTTAGATGGGATTAAATTACATGGGAACCTGGAGTAATTCCATCATCATCACATATAGTAATGTGTAATTATTTAACCAAAACTGATTACTTGCCTACAGCAGCAGTGGTTAAATACATAAAATGTTTAATCATATGATTTTTTTAAGAGACCCTAGAAAACTGGTTTGAGATATTATAAATAATGGTTTATATGTATAAGCCTTTCTTAAAAGGTAACTCTCAAGGTATTCAGCCAGCCGGTGGTTCGTTTGCAGCTGCAATTCACCCCGTAGGTAGGAAAAAAAACAAAGTTTTTTTATAATTTAATACAAATCTGTGCAGGTGGCCACAGCCGAGCCTGGCCCCGGTGTGGAGATTGATTACAGTAAGGCAGATGCGTGGGCAGTGGGAGCCATCGGCTACGAGATCTTCGGTCAACCGAACCCGTTTTATAGCACCACAGGCTTGGAAAGCCGCAGCTATCATGAGAAACAGCTGCCCCATCTGGGTGCCAACGTGCCCTCGCATGTGCAGCTGGTGGTGAGGCTGCTTCTGCGCAGGAACCCTAACAAGGTAAGCGTTCCTCATTCAGCCGGTATATTGTCGTAGGTTAGCTCCAACACCGAATAGTGACAAGCGTTGATATTAGTGAGAACGTTACTTTACACTCGCCTTCTTACTTCTGCGTTATTTTTTGCCTTTAGCGCCCCACTGCGCGTGTGGCTGCCAACATCCTGCACCTCAGCCTGTGGGGCAAACGCGCACTAGCCAGCCTGAACCCTGCCAGCATGGGGAAGATGGCCGACTGGCTGCTGTGTCACTCAGCTGTGGTTCTCCTTAAAGGCTGTGGGGGCAGTGCCTCAGTGGAGGCCGAGCTCCAGAGAGGATTCCTCGCCAGCCTGGATCTGGAGGAGCTCCGCATGGCAGCGGGATACCTCCTGTACGGACGACAGCTATGGCCGAGCGTTAGCGTCTGAACTACAACGTGAGAAGCTGTTGTAGGAGTGTTTATCCTGAGAAAAGCACAGAGACTGTAGTTTCCTGAGTTAACACTGTGGATGCAATGCAATCTGAGTTTGTTTTTCTGATTGTGTTGAAGTAATGGCACTTTATGTACATGCACTTTTCCCTGCTCTCCGTTTCCTGTTTGACGTAGTCTCCACGTAGGATGTGAATAAACCGTGTGGAAATACGCATAGCAACAATGTATTAGTAATTTCTAGATAACTGCAAAAGTTTTGTTCTTGTGCAATACATCCTGTGAAATAAACGAACTCCACCCTTTTAAACTGTCATGTCATCTCATCAAGAAACTCACCTCAAACTTTATAATAATACAGATTTTTTATGAATAAATAATTCAATGCGTATATGTTTTAGGAAGAGCGTCACATATTACTTTAATTATTAGGACGCTCGTTCTAATGTTATCGTTTTTATACTCTCACGTATCATTGACATTTTTTGTAAGGAGATGTTTATTTGACATTTATGGAAGGAGTCTCCAGTGCCAGAGCTTTATAACAGTCAGGAAACGTCTTCAGGACAGTAGACTTTGTGCTCCTTGGTTACACGACAAGCTGTAGGGGTTTTCTTTTTCTGTCTTTTTTTGTTCCTCATTGCTATTAACTTCAAGACTGAAAACTCAGATGATGGTGAGGGAAGGACTGTGTAAATCTGCTAGAACATACTGCAAGTGATAACAGGAACAAAGTTGTTTCTTGGACATTGTAACATTGGACACTATAAACAGATAAAAAATAAAGTATCATGCTTTTTAATAAACATCCATCCATTTTCCATGCCGCTTATCCTACAGAGGGTCGTGGGGAGGCCTGGGGCCTATCCAAGGGGACTCTGGGCACAAGGCGGGGGACACCCTGGACAGGGTGCCAACCCATCGCAGGGCACAATCACAAACACACACACACCATGGACAATTTGGAAATGCCAGTCAGACTATAACACCTGTCTTTGGACTGGGGGAGGAAACCAGAGTACCTGGCGGAAACCCCTGAAGCAAACTCTGTGCACACAGGGCGGAGGAGGGACACGAACCCTGGAGATGCGAGGAATAAACACCACGGGACAAGCTGTTATAGGAAAATAAACAACCTCTGGGTGGAAATAGGAATTTGGGCCACATCACGCCATGCTGTCGTTGATTATTTTCCTATAACTGCACCAATCACTGCTCCAGTATACAATTAGAGACCATGCAAAACAATTACGCATGTAAAGAATATAGAGTTTTCAGGATGAATGAAATACATTTCCCATGAACACCAGGGTGAGGAAACTCCCCTCTCTCTTGCCCTGGGCTCTGGTTACAGGAGTGCAAAAGTTCAACTAGGTTTTGCAGCAGACGTTTTATAGCACTAAGCAATAAACTAACAGCAGGACAGGAACCCTAGAGCACAGAAAGCAGGTAATCTCTCGTGCATGCAAAGAGCGGCCTGATCACCATGCTTCACCTCGTGAAGATGAGAGGACTCGGCGTGCTGAGAGCGTGCGGGGCGGTAATGCGGGCCCAGCTGCTCGGAGTGAGTGCGCATGGGAATGCGACAGCCACCCCGAGAAGACTGATGTCCAGCAAAACATACAATGTTCCTCCGAGCAGCGAGTTTGTCGCGCGCGTGTCCGGAATCGCCACCATGGCCAAGTTACCGTATCAGGACACAGCCGAGGGCCTGGACGCAGCCTTCATCGGAGTTCCCATCGACACCGGGACCTCCAACCGACCCGGAACCAGGTCTGCACATGCATATCACAATTAATCTGTCATGTTCTCACTTCTTCACCTGTCAGAAAGCATGCACTGTAAGCTCGTGACATGAAAAGATGACATGCATACGCAGAATATTCCCAAGCACAAGAGCAGACAAAGTTTTCCCTAGGTTCATTCCTCGGAGTTGATGAGTGGCTGCCTATATTTTGCAACTCATCAACAACTAAAATACTCAAAAATGTTTGTTTGTTTAAATAAAGCCATGTTACAACATTCATTCCATCATCCATTCAAGTTCAGTAAGTGCTTTATCCTGGTCAGGGTCACGGTGTATCCAGAACCTATCACTTGAACACTAGGCACAATGTGAGATCATGCCCTGGGTAAGACACACCTCTGTGGTACACACACACACACACACACTTACTTACTTACTTACTTAGGGGCAATTCCACCTGTTTTTGGAATAATGTAGACACATGCTGAGAACTTTCAACAGTCATCATTCCCTGGAATCTTCTAGATTGGATCTAAACGAACTCTATCACTTGTAACTAACGTTTTAACGTTCACCTAGGAGATAACCCGGACTGCTTTTTGGGCTTCTTGTTACACTTTATCAGCCATTGCTGGACATGAGTGTTTGTGACTAGTGAGCTGCTTAGAGCCAGGTCCAGCTTCGAATTAGCATCAGCCGAGCACGGCATTGGGATTGCTCAATGTCTAGGCAGTGAGCACAATGATGGTGACCGTCTTCAGCTCCCAAGGGGTTCAGACACCAAAGAGGCTAGTAGTTGAGGCTATTCCCAGCATTAGCCAACAGTCTAAATGTAGCTCCAACCATAGTCACGAGGTGGTGTACATGGACTAACGTACATTGTGAGAAAAAGAAAGGGAAAGATGGCTGTATGATAGCAGTGTTTATTGTAAATATGTATTGCAAATATTTATAGGTATATATCACGTCATATTATAAAGCTTTAAATGGTCTCGCGCCACAGTATTTAACCGACATGTTAGTACCTTACTTTCCTTCACGCCTACTTCGCTCTATGGACGCAGGCTGTCTGACAGTACCACGCATCGCCAAGACCACGGCAGGGGGCAGAGCTTTCTCTTACCAAGCCCCAAAGTTATGGAATAGCCTCCCAGCTAGTGTTCGAGAAGCAGACACAGTCTCAGTGTTTAAGACGAGATTAAAGACTTATTTATTTAGTTTAGCGTTTACTGAATAGGCGTTTTAGGTAAAGGAGTAGATCTGGGGGACTCAGGGATGTTGAGTCTTATAGTGATCTGGTGTGCTTGGATGCTGTCTTCCTCACTCTCACTGGTCACTCAGGTTTGTTGGCGGTGAGAGTGACTGTGAGCTTTGCACACCAGGGATCTCTCACGTCT